>JAWWES010000150.1:4952627-5082061 GCA_035583135.1 Lophotriccus pileatus
AAACAAAACAAAAAAAGGAATTTATCATACAATAATAATAAAAACAGTGCATATGTCACCCAGGGCAGGAGTGTGTGTGTTTCTAATAATTTCAGGCTGTAAGCTATCTTCCTAATTAAATTCGTCAATGTGCTTCATTTCAGTTTAAATAGTTGATTCCAAACTGAGGAACTAAAATTTATTTGCATGAAATGCAGAGTTGCAAGTCTCAAAGTGACATTGGATGCTTATCTAGAATGTTATTTTCTATTCCTGTGAAGTATATCTCTGTGATTTATAAGAAAAAAAATTGATATAGATAATGAATCAACTTTCAGGAAGAACATATACTATTACTTTTTGTTATAAAAGAGGGGGTGTCTGCTGCTTAACCACTGTCTGCATCCATAAGTCCTGGATGCTGCGAGTTTGTCGTGCTTTAGGATACAGCAGGAATGTTATGATCTGTTCTGTAATGTTAATGCTGGTATTCTTGTCCCTATCACTTTGCCACTGAACAGGCTGCCAGTGAAAATAGCGGCTGGTAGTAGGTAGTAAAAAGGTGGTAAAATAAAGACCTTGTTGGTATTAAACACGAGTGGGTGACAAAGTGAAGCTGCTCTCCCTTGCAGTCAGAAATGAAGACTGAAAAAACATGAGGAAAATAAGGTGTGCATCTTAAGAGGGGGATGTAAGAGAATAAACACACCTCCTTCTCTCTCTCTTTCCCTTTTTTCTCCCCCCACCTACTGATGTATAATTCTTTCTGCCTGAAAATTCTCTGTTTTCACATCTGAAATGGCAGTAGTTGAACTGTACATCCTGCTGCATCTCTCTGTGTGTTTGCTGGTGTTGATTGACTGTTAAGGGAAAAGGGAGTTGCAGAGAAATGGTATGACAGTGCTGGGTATCTAATGGTGTGGATTCTACATGAAAGTGGGAAAGCACATTGTTGTTTCACAACAGAGGTGATAAAAGGAATATAAATTGTGGCTAAAGGATAAAATGTATGTCGACTTGTAATTAAAGATATATGCAGTGCATATCCTTCAGACAGAGTTACCCTAGAGACGCTTTTCCTTGAGATTAATATGTTCTGATGTCCCTGAATCTTCTTATCTTTTATCCCTGCCAGTGACAACTGGTATGTGTGTTTTGGGGCTACTTTTTGAAGATCCTTCAGCAGCTGAAATTACTGTGATAGAATTCATTATGCTGCTTCTCCTGTGTTTCTAGAAACACGCTGTAAAATTGTCTGTAATGAACAAAAGATGAGCAGTGTACAGTTGCCTCTTTCCAGTTTCTGACATAAACTGTTTCTTCCAAATGAGCATCCTGGTTTTATGACCTCAGAATATGCAGAGCATTTTACCCTGAAATAAATGGGAATAAATTGAGGGCCATTTCTCTGTTTAGCACATGCTTGAAGGTAAGGGCTTATACTCAGGCACCATAAAGAGGTGGGCAAGGATGGCTTGTTTGCTTGTATTTGGGAAGATCTTTCAGCTTCTGTGCTCCTCCTGCTGTGTGCTCTGCAGCACCTTACACAGATTGAACCACTGCTGGGATCTGCATTTCTGGATGAGGCACAGAACAGAAGGACTTCAAAAGTAGGGACAATGAATATGTTGTTAAAGCTGGAGAAGGTTGCAAAGTGAAGAAAACCACATGGGAATAGTTCAGGATTTGAGGCAGCAGTGTGGTAGGAGCATGAGGCTGGGATCATAAAATGCAGGCTGCTTTGGGGGAAATTGTGAAAGCTTTAAAAGCCATGGTTCTTTAGTGGAGACGAGGTTAAGAATTCCTCTTAAGAGGAGACTCTTATATAGTCTCCTCCAAATATGTTTCTTTATATTTGGTTGAAGAAATTAAGATGCCCCAAAAAATGGACATAGTTGAAAATATTGTTCCACATTTGGAAATAAAATTAATTTTCCACAATATTGAGACAGTTTTTCATGAAATATGATTTCTAAATGTCCTTGTGTTTTCTGAGGGAAAACCCCCAATCCACAGCTTGATGCAGACATCTGTCAAATCTTTTTGAAAATCTCGTGGTTCTATGTGGACACTTTATTACAAAGCATGTGTTGGGTTCATTGGCAACCTTGTCTTGACCAGAAAACTCAAAGGAACATGAGCTTTGTTTCCAGTAAAAATTTAGGCAATTTATGATTCTTTTTATTGGAATAATGTGTGATTTGTGAGGCTGCATGGGTTAGGTGTGAAATCAGATGAACTTCAGTAGTTCCAGTTACAGTACACTGTGGCTAATGCCAAAGACACCCTGTGAAATGAAATTGCTGAATTTCACACAGCACATGTACATAAGGAAAAAAACCTTGACAGCCAGTAGAGAAAAATCTGCATTTCCCTTGTTCTAGCGGCAACAGAATAAAGGATTTCTTTTCAAAGTAGTATTATGTGGATATTAAATAAACTAAACCATTTAATTCTGTATTCTAAAGTAGCTTAGTCTCTTGCCTGTAAGAATCTGCCAATAAATTCAAACTGGATCAGATACAGCTTGCAAAATCTTTCAGCCATTTTGCTGTCATTACAAAGGCTGATGCAGTATTTCTGAGACCCTGTTGTTTTGCTATTATTATTTTTTTTCAATTGCAACATGCTTAACTTTATACAAAATTTCAGCCTGAATATAAATATGTTTCCTAAAAATAGATTTCAGGGAAAAAGATTAATGTTTGTCATAATGCATACAGTTGTTAGAAGCCAGTGTTTAAAAATAAGGCTATGTCATGGTAATTATTTTGGGATTTTGTTCTGTTTTGTCAGTCTGCTTTCCTTAAGGTTAGGTAAGTCAGCTGGACATTAAGAAAGAAGGTTGATGAATCCTAGCAATTCCATGTCCTAGATATGTTTCTTCTCCTCTGAATGTCCAATATGGATTACGTGTTGGTACAGACAATGAAGCAAACCAAACCTATGGTGGGTTCAGGTTGTTTGTACTTGTAATGAACAGAGTGTAAATGACCCAGAGAAGGGTCAGTGCAACAGGCGTAAAGCTTGTATTGCTTGAAGAAGTAAAATTCACTTGATACACTCATGGCAGGCAACAATATGCTCCTCAGCAAGCCTGGGAATGTGACTTGGTCCCTGTCTATGGTTTCTGCATTCCAAATTTTGTTTGGTGATTTGGTGATTTCCCTGTGGTTTTGTTAACAATTGTTTATACAGAATTACATCCGTAAATCTCTGCTTCAGGAGATGTGAAAATTCTGGAAGCCAACAGGAAAGGAGTGGAGTGTGTGTGAATTTTAGTTTTGTTATGTGCCAATGTTGTGTTATCTGCTGTTACTTTGAGAACTGAGGTACATACAAACTGAAAGACAGACATACACTGAGTTATAATACATCATGTACTCTCCTTCTCTGGTATAGATTTGGTATTCAGAGATCATTTAAGCTGTGAAACATTAGGTTTCACTTACATTTAATATAAGTTCTTAAGATTATTCTGTACTTTGGGATACTTAGCCTTGGATAGTTGGTACTTGATCATGTCTTTTTTGTAACCTGTGATTTTGTAACTAACCTTCTGTTAAGGCTGAGCTGGAACTAAGCATAGAAAAGGTGGGATTTCTGTTTATATGTAATTTTTTACTCTTATTATAGGTGAATTCTGCACCTTTATGTCAGTACCATTATACTCTGGTACCTGCTGATTCATGTTGTCTACTGTAAGGTTCCTGAGTGTCATAGAGTGGTCAGACTCTGTAAAGGATGACTCAGCTGCTTGCTTGAAATGAGAACACTGCAGAGTTGATAAACAGACTCACATTGCCTTTGCCAGGGTTTCTAGCAAACCTTATATCAAATTCCTGAAGGGAATGGAAACATATGCTATGTCCCTTGTCAAGCATTCCTCTCAAGAAAGTATATCCAATAACTGTATAAAAGCATGTGCAGAATTATTGCAAGCCTTCTGGGTCTGTTCCACCAAAGCTGCTGGTGTTCAAGCACCTTGTTTTTCAGACTGTAAATCTGTCCCTTTAACTTATATTTGAAGGACAAGTCTAAACATAGAAGCTGAAAGACCTGCTGGTGTATCCATGTAGTGCAAGTGCAAGTGAATTTCTATACATACAAGGTTGGTCTAGGTGAAAAGTCTTAAGTAAAAACACAAGACTGGGATTGTTTGATAGAGACAACTATTTGCACTGTTGTTAATCCATCTCTGCTAAGCTTTTACAAGGTAGAGGTTACCTAGAAAAAACAAATCAATCTTTTGCCCCTGAAAATAAATAAAATAACATTTTTTAAAAACAGGTGGGATAAGTTTATGTTAGAGTATTTGAGTTTTATTTGTTCATTCTGCATAGGTGAAAGGGATATTGGAATTTGCTCTGTATAACCTTTCAAGTTCAATGGGTTATTTTTTTTGTTTTGAATTTAGATTTTTTTTAAAGGAGAGAGGAGGACATTCAGTCAATTTCGCAACACTATCTGTATTTAATTTAGGATTAGCTGTAAAAAACATTAAGTTCACACCTTTTCCCTCTCTCTCTCTCTTTGCTTTTCCTGTCACTTCCTGAAGAACTGTACTGAAGTGCACCTTGAAACATGTTTTATGGCATTAGGATTAGTAGGAATTTGGGTATCTTGAGATATCCCCTGACTTATATGATGATGAGACGGATGTGTTTAACAAATGTGTAAAAAAAAAAAAAAAAAAGGAAAAAAACCAAACAAACTACTATGCAAAAACCCCACAACTGGATGTGTTAGGACATCTCAACCACCAAGGAAGAAACCAAATGAGATCAGGAACTAAACAGACTCCCTTTTAGTTCTTTGTTTACTGAATGACTATAAAAACACTGTCAGGTGTGAAATCAGCATTTCTGTTGGAGGAAATAAATAAGGTTGCAGCAAAACACTGTGTAAAAGCATATGGATAATCTAGGGCTGTTAGAAAAATGTTAAGTCAACTCTACTTCATAATCCTATTTAGTTACAAACTGATAAAGAAACATTTGGGAATGTTTTCCCGTATTGTTTTCTGGAGGGTTTTTTCCTGGGGGGTGGGAGGTGTTTTTTTAGTTGGGCTTTTTTAAGAAGTGCCTAAGCATTGAAGATCCAGTGACTTTGAAATAACTGCTTGAAACCACTGAGAACTCTGTCTGTTTTGAGATAAGTATTTTATAGAGCTATTAAAAATATGGGAATTGACATTCCTGTCTCTTTTGCCCCTTTTTTTCCAAGTTTGTTTGAATGTAAAGATTATTTTGTCTCTCTTAAATAGAGTTAAAGGAGCAAATAATAAGTACATTTTGGGGAGAGACTGCATGAGGAAATCTGACTTGTGTCCAGTGCTCTTCTCTAGTTAGATGAATGAGTTAGTCCTAATGATGCCTTTCACAAGAAATGTACTCTCCTTTTGCTGATGAGACAAGGCCTCACCGGGCATTTTTGATCTAGTTTTCTACCAGAAAAGCTGAGGTGTAGTGTAGAGGGCTGTGGGTGGAATGTCCTTCTAGGTAGTACATGAAAGTAGAGGATAGTTGATTTCCCATTTGCTGTTTTATGAGAATAAAATGACTTGGTTTCCTGGAGCTGATCTGGAGAGCAGTGCAAGTGAGTGTTCTTCGCTTGCTATTGGAATAAAACCCCCGCAAAGGGGAGCTGATTTTCACTCTAATTGCTCACGGTCTGATAAGTCCCCTGAGCTATTGATTCTTCCCAGTAAGTGTCATTTTTTTGTTAGCCTCATTAAAAACAACTCTTTCCCCCACAAAACTTGCTTTTACCCTCTTTAATCAGAAAACTGGTATGTCTTGGCCTGGTTTCAACAAACGCCTACGTATCTGCTGTTGAACACTTCAGTCTCCTCCTGTCTCTTTAAACTCACATTTTCAAAGTGCATGAGGAAGAACAATTTCTAACATCAATAGTGAGGAGAAGCTAAGGAGCAGATGTAATCACACAGGTATCTTGTATTGGTTATAAATTAAATTTTAATCATTAAGAAAAAAGCACTTTTCATGTAAAAGATGCTTGAAGAGCTATGCTATTTTTTAAATTTTCTCAGTTTGACATCCTATTTATAAAACCTTTTATGCGTCTAAAATGACCCTTGTTAAGAGAACCTCACAGTATACCAGTTCAAGCTGTGGTTAATTGTTCCCTATGTTTGAGGTTTAGATCTTAGTGTCATCCTGATTCTGATTTTAATTGTTCAATAAGAACCCATGATTAACATAATGTTTTTCCAGTCTTTTGAAGTTCACTGTTTATAACCCTTATGTTAGCAAGGTTCTGTTGATAACTAATGGAATCAGTGTGCTGAACTTTATTTTTGATGTGTGTGCAATTTGTAATAATGAATATAATCACTGTAGGCTCCTGTTGCTGAAGATGTATTTTTACGTTTCATTCAAACGTTATGTGTAATTGAGAAGTGGAAGCAATAGTCAAAACTGTTTGGAAAACTGAGAACTTTATTTCAACCCTTGAACTTTCATCCAGATGTCAGTGCATATTTCAGTTTTGGACCTTAGAAAAGTTTTCGTCCGTTCTTCCTTTACATGTTTTCCTACATGTCCATTTCTGAAATGATGAGAAGTCCAGCAGAAATACATCTATGCAGTGAATCACGGGTGTGGTACCTCAAGAATGGGGCAGTTGAAGTGATAGAAACATTACTTGATCTAACATTTAGGTTGTTAAGGGGAGGGAATTACATATGTCTTTTAAGTAAAATTTCAGGTTTTTTTCAGGATGGTTTTTTCTCTGAACTCAAAACTTTCCAGCTTTTCCTGCTCAAAATGTACAGCTGCAAACAGTTGCTAACACTGATTAACAATACCTAATGTGTTAGTGGTACCTCATCCTTACTACTGGTTTTAATACATTTTTGTTTGCGTGTTTGGGAAAATCGAGGTGGCTGCTTTCTTAACTACTGTAAATAACTTGTGCAGGGAATGAAATTCACTATTTTTAGTATTGAGGCCACTGCATGATAGATATCTAAAACCATAAAATGGGAAATGTAAGTCTGTTCTGGATGGCCTCAGTTGAAATGCTGGCAAGTCATTACCACTTACTTAATGTCTCTGATGTCAGCAACTTACTGGTAAAATGTCTCTCCCACTGAACTTGATGCCTGCATTTTCAAGGCACAGCAGAGGTAATACCACAAATCCCTTGGGAACATACCTTAGAGTGAGAAGGATTTTCATCTTACTAAGATTAGTTTGTAAAGAAATCTTACAAACAGATGTCTGCCTGAAATGAGCTGTTCTCTCAGTGGAATGAGGACAACACACCTGGATGTAGAGCATGTTCAGAACGGAAAAAAGGAGGCTCATTTATGTCAAACATGTCTTTGAACTGAGTTGATAGTCATTGTGAAACAGAACTGTACTTGGAAACAAAAGGGAGATTAAGTTTGGCACAAAACAGCAGGATATATTTTTTGCAGACAAGAGCTAAATGGGAATGTTAGGACATATTAAAAACATCACTGAGTTTTCAAAGCTAACAAGTTGTGTAAGCAGGAATGTGTATGCTCTTTGTGAATTGGTATCTCTTAGTTATAGGGTACTGTGAATAATGTTAATATGAATAACGTAGATGATATTTGACTGGTTGCTAAGGAAACCATAGTCACTGGATTTCTTTTTTGTTGTTACGGTGAAAATTGGTTTGTACTTTAGAATGATGTGGACAACTGAGCATGCAGTCAGTCACATGAATTTTTTTGCAAGTCATCCAGAAAGTTTACTAGAAAAATACTTTTATTTGGATCTGCAGATACAGTCACTGGCAAATATTGAACTTCTGGATCTTTATTAAATTTTCTTACACCTAAGAAACAATAATAACTTCATCTAGTTTTGAAAGAGATAAATAGTAGACTTTGCTTTGATTTTTATGGCAGTTTAAAAGTAGTTGATGAAGAAATCTGATTTATCAATTATAAACAATATTCCTGTAGGAATTCATTAATGCTTGCTAGTTTCAGAAAGTGTGTAACTGGCTACTGTGCTCATAATTTATACAGGATACCCAGAGAAGTCACAGTCCTTATCATTGCACATGGCATGTGTTTGTCACAGACTGGCTTTTCTTGTTGAACACCTCTCATGTTGTATCCATATAAACATTTTCATGGCTTCTGTATACTTCTAAGAAGGAACAGTATGCTGGCAAATAATTATTGCTTTCAGACAAATTTCCACGAAGGTAACTGCTCTAAGCATCTGTGTTGCTTTTGACTGGAGTGTGGCTGTGTATTAGTAAGGAACCAAGAAGCCTCTCCCATCAAACTGGCTTTTGATGGCAATTCTCTTTCAGTCTCCTTCTTGAAGTTGGTTTCTTTTTAGTATTGGGAGTTGGTCTTCTGTTGCTGCAAAAAAAAGAAATTCCCTCTCTAGCAGGAAAAAGATTTTCTGTCTTTTTACCGCTGGTGCTGTGCCATGCAGAGTATTCTGTGGCTGAACAGACTGTGTCTTGATACTGTTACTTGGCCCAGTTTCCTGCAAGAAAAAGAAAATTGTCAGGGCCTTGATATGGTGAATCTTGACATTTGCAAAACAGCATGCTTGCAAAAAATTCCTGTAGCTGACGTGTCCAGTACGGGAATCTCAGTGCACTTATTGCAACACCCCCAGATACTCTTCATACTTGTAATTTGAAAGTTTCTGGTCTTCAGTTCCTGCATTTTTTTTTTTTTTTTTTTTTACTATATGCACAGCAGCAACACATTCTGTACAATCTTCTTTTGGCCCAGAAGGCATCAATTGCATAAGAATTACTGGTACAGATATGATCTCTTTATTAAAAAAAAAAGGTATTATTACTGGAGACAAGGGATTACTGAAGATCTTGGTTATGCAGCTGCTGCCTTTGAATATGCAGGTTGGTTGCTTCAGTTCCATAATAGACATATTCTAGACTCATTTCATTTAACTGGAAGTACATCTCCAATATACAATTCATGTTGTGGAGTAGCTTTTTATTTAAGCGATTCAAGTGTTGGCATTGTGAAGCACTGAAATTTTATTATTTAGATTCTGAGAGGTCTGGGGACTTTTACCAGCCAGACAATGGGTTACAACCAAACATTTGTCTGCACAAAGATTTCTTCTGATTTTCTCAGTGAAATACATAACTTGATTTGGCCTGTCAGTTCAGTTCCTGACGCAGAGATGTCCATATTACAGAAACCAGCAGTGTTCTTAATATCAGTTGGATGTCTCGTTAGTGCTCATAGCTGCTGGGTATGGAAGGTTTTCCTGTGAAGACTATGCTTCATCTAGAACTAATCATTAATTTTCAGAGAGAAAAAATTGTTTTTTCTGGCTAAAATACAGGACTTGGGTTTTAAGTTATCTCACTCTGCATCTAGAGTTCTTGGTATTTTTTGGTAAGTCTCTTGTCTCTCTGCCTTTATTTTTTGGACTCTAAGAAATGAGAGCTGTTTGCTGAAAACTTATGCAGATTTCTTTATGGGTGGAGTTAGGCTGAGACTGGAAATGCTTCTGTTTCCTCCTTTTGTCTTCCCTTCCATCTGCAAATCCAGGACACACACACAGAAATGGTACCTTATGTGAGATCATTCACTGTAGGAGTTTTGCCATAGGATAGAACAAACTTTTTAACATGTCTACCTGTAATGCAAGTTACTCCAAGCTTTACATAATCAAAAGGACAATAAGGTTGCTAAAGTGCAGTGTTACCTTGCAGGTAATATCCAAACCTTTTATGTAACCTGAACAAAACCCAATAAGAAAAGCCCTCTGGCTGTTCAGGTGTTAAAACAATGTTAACAGTCAGGCATACAAAGCTTAGTGGAGGCTTTCACCTCAGTAGATAAATTTAACTCTGCTGCCTTGTAGAAGAAATCTTATCACAGTTGACTTTGAAAATGGATATTTGGTTTTCCAGACCTGCATTGTTGGATATTTGGGGTCCATGCACCAGTGTGAATACATTTGTTCTCTTCTTCTGTTCAAGATCTAAGGAATATATGGAAACAGTAGGTAGCAAGAATATGGCGTCTTGACCATCATTAAACTTGGGGAGGAAATCCATGGTATTTAGGCGGGTCAATGGAGGGTAAATAATCTTTTACAAAGCTGCTTTTGTTGTTCCCTTTCTTGCTCCAATATCTTCTCCTTAGAACTCTGCTACTTGCTTTTACCCTCTTTTTGCATCTGTAAGTGCAGAGAAATAACCTTAATTATATATATATTAAAAAATCTACTTTATAAATCCGTTTGTTCATGCTCATCTTCCATTCACACAACTCACAACCCCGGATTACTCAAACTCTAAACTGCAGAACAGCCAACTGGTTATGCCAGATTCTTGTACTCTTTTTACTCTTCTTTTTTTAACCAATCCTCATTTATTTCATTCTGTATGCTCTCTGAGCACAACTTTGGGAGCTAATAAATTAATATTTGAGCTGTTTAGCAGTCTGTTCTACGACAGCCGCCCCTATATCTTCATCCGTACAATATCCTGAAAGACTTTATGTGCGGAATAAACAGCCTTTGCAGTACATGACTTCAAAGCTTGAGTGCTCTGCTACTTTACTGAATGCAGTAAATTTTAGGATAGATTGTAATCCCATTCATACTTTGGCTTTTAGAATGCCTAACAACTTTTAGAAACTACAAATCATTACGTAAATGGAATAGAACAGCAGTGTACTGAATGTGTAGAGATTTTATTGTGCAACAAATTTATATGTCTGTGTAATTCTGCTATAAATACCCATCTGCCAAATATTCTTTAACTTAATGTAGTACACAGAACTTTACCATATTAATCCTTTTTGTCCTTATAACAATCATGTTTTAATATGAGCTGATTCAAGTTGCATAGTCTGTTGCAAAAGATTCATTGGATTCTTTAAAAGCTTCTCATAGCAGCATATACTAAACTGCACTAAAGAAAGATTTTGTGTATAAATAAATCTAGAAGGCTAATAAGAGCTAGAAAGGCAGCAATAAGATTACTTCTTAGTTTAGAAGCTTGCTCAGTACTGATGGAAGTTCATAAATATGTCTCAGAGGGGAGAATCCAGCATGCTCCTACTCAGCTAAATGCTTTGTAGTCCAGATAAATGGACTACCTGGATTTCAGCTGATCTTGGCCAAGGTGCATGATGGACAGAAACTGCTACTCGCCTACAGAAGGCTTGAGTTTTCCTTGAGTCTGTCTTCCATCTGGAAGTTCAGATAAATTGCAAAGATTAAGGCACTGCTCATATGGACCTGGTCTTCCTTAAGCATCCAGGCTCCACAGTGTAAAGGTGGATCACGGCTTCTAAGTTATTTTTTTCAGTAACACGTTTTTGTTCTCAGGGTAATCCACGAGCAGCCTGTGGTAAAATAAATCCGTACGAGGTGCAGGGTGAATTCTGTAACTTGAAACTCAGAACTACCCTTCTATACTCCAGTTATCTACCTGGGTTTACAAATTACTTGGAATCAGATTTTTGTGTTTTAATATGGGAAATTCTCAATCATGCTGAGCTATAATTAAATTAAGAGGCTGAAAAACTAACTGTGTAGTTTCTGAGCTACTGTGTGTGGTTTCAGTATGGTGTCACATTTCAGAGCACTGGACCAGTCATTTGTGGATAGCCAGCTATAAACAGAAATAGTTGCAAATATCACTTGTATAATTGTGTGTGTTCAGTGTGTGCATTTCTGTCCAGTGCCAAATGTCATTTCAAAATACAGAGCTTGTTTCCATGAGAGCTCGAAAAGGAACTGGTAAAGTATTCCCAAGCAAAGTGAAGATGGACATAGCATGTGAGCACTTCCTATTTTACCTTTTTCTTCAATGAATAAAATATACAAACCTTAAAAATTTGAGGCCACTAATACATAGTTCTTCTTAAAATAATCTGTTGATTTGAAGACATTACTGTGAATTTCTTTTTTAATGTGTGTGTCTGTGAACAATTTCAATACAATTTTTTAGCATTATCAGCAGCTGTAGTCTCTGCAGAGTGACAAGGTGCATGGCAGCTCCTGTCAGATGCTTCCTGAACACAAAATGTCACTCTTTATCAACTCCTAATAATCCAAATTGGCGCTCCAGCTTGGCAGCCTAGCACAGTGTCTTCATGCAATACTCAGTTCTGGAAAACATTAACAAACTTTCACAAACCTTTGTTGTGACCTTCCCTCCTGGAAATTAATTTCAATTAAACACTGAGTTCTGTCACTTGTAATCATATTTATGTATTTTTATCTTATAAATTTGATCATAGACATGTTGAATTGTCTACCTTGTGGGGTAAAAAATGTGTGTATTTGTTTTCAACTTCAAGTTCTTGGTTGCTGCTGCTGAAATAACAGGTTAGGTCATATTGTAAATTCTAACTCTGGGAATTGGTCAAGTGCCCATGTGAGGTCACCAGTTCAAGTTCTTCCTCCGGTAGTACTTACACTCAGGTATTTCTGTCTGTTCTGGCCAAGAATTTAATGAGCCTGGAACTTTTCTACACATTTTTCTCTTCTGCTTTTCAGATGGTTTTTAGGTTATGCTGAAGGACAGAGGAGGAGCAGAATGAGGATCCTGAGACTGCACTAGTTCTGCTGGTCAGCAGAGAATTTCGGTTTTCAGTCTCTCATGCTTTCCATGGCTTCTTAAGGAAAATGTGCCTCTTCTATTCCTCATCCATCACACAATTATTTAAACTGTTGAAGCAGGTAGTTCTAGTGCTCCTATTTGTACTGCTGATTTAGCTTGTTACTCAGCTCCTCCATGCCTGACAGCTCTCCCCTGTAAAATGTGTATTATAAGACGGCTTACATGAATAAACTGGCTTTAAAATTCAAGGTTGGGTGACAGGACTGTGGAAAGCCAACTCAGGTACAAACACTGGGTACAAAATTTTCAGTAGGAAGTAGCAGATTATTTGGACAAGATTATACAAGTGTCAACTGTGTGTTTTGCAAAATATGATTGCAAAATTGTCCCTAAATTTCCCTGCAGATTTGGGGTAAAACTTGGATCCCCAGAGTGCATTTCAGAAGAGTGAGAAGCATATCTTATTGAAGAATGTTAAATTCTTCAATGAATTGAATGCAGCTTGGGATGGGGATGGTATTTTGGTTTTAAGTGAATTCCACTCTGGAATAATAGGGCACTTTAGAATTTTTAGGTAATAGCATTCAGTTTTATGTATACTATATATTGGTCAATGCCCCAGAATATCAGAGATGGGAAATGGATGACTGGTGCTTGCTTCATCACAAGTTTCACGGAGTACCTAAGTTTGGAAGATACCTCTTCAGATTGAGTCCATCCCCTGCTCAGGCAGGGTCCAGACAGAATATGTTGCCTGTGACTGTGCCCAGTCAGGTTTTGAAGACATTTCTGTTCCAGTGGTTGACAACCCTGGAACAGAAAAAGACAGGCATTTTCTTGTGTTTAGATGAAATGTCATATGTCTTAATTTGCACTTGTTGCCTCTCATTCTTTTGAAGTCAAAAAATGAATCTATGAATTAAAATCTAGAAAATACAGTTTTAGGAAGTGATACTCCTTGTGTATTCAAACCAGGTATAATTCTTTCAGAATTTTATTCAAAGCTTTTAGGAAAAATATTCTGAATATTCTTAGGAGCAAGGTCCTATAGCCATAAAAATGCTGGTGTGTTTTATGAAATGCTAACTGTTGCCTTTGGGCATATTTCGTGGTTTTATATAATGCACAAGTGTATGCTTAAAACAAACCTTTAATACAGTTACTGATTTGCAGTGATTTTCTGAAAATTTTGTTTTCTTAGTGGATTAATTGACTTGACAAAATATCTCTCCTGAAGTGCTGGTCCTTAATGCTTCCAGTAAATATCTTTAGCCCTTCTCTTTTTCAGAGGAAGCTGTTTTGTGTCTGAAAGATTTTGTATAAATGAGGTGATAAAGAGCCACTACAGATAAGATGTGCTTTTGTTCTTCTCCTTTGTCTGAGGAACTTCAGCTTTACTCAGGCTCTGAGAGGGCATGTGATTTGTCTTCTAGACTTGTGGTGTTCTTGAGCCACATTTGTTACCTCCTTTGAAGTGCTAAAATTTCCTTAGTGTGTACATTAACCTAGAGGAGGTTTTGGTGTTTTTTTTTCTTTTGAGAAAGGGAGAATATTGAGAGTGTGAGTGTCATCTAAATGAGATATATCTTACTGTGTAAATGTTAATAGCAATAAATGTGCTGCTGGGATATAAATACCTCACTTAAATCAATAAATTGTAATTATAGAAGTCAGTAGGTCTCATTTCTTCTTTTGACCCTAAAAGCCCCCTTATACCTTCTCCTTTCCTACCAGTACAAAAGAAAAATCAGCTGAGCAAATTCGGACTATTAATATGTTCCTTCTTTCCTGCTCAACAGAGTATAAAAATGGCAACATAAATGTATTTCTTGCATTCTTTATCCAGATTTGAAGGGTATATTTCACTTTAAATAATGTCTGGCTCATCTAGTCTACCACATATGAGTATTTTTTTTTTTTTTTTACTATGTAGAGCATATGTTTCTACTGTGTGCAAAAAGTTCTGTGGATTTTCGTTCCTTCCTATTTTCCCAGCTTTGTGCTGCCCCCAGTTATAAGAAAGCAGAGGTCATACAAAGTGACTTTTTAGAGTTTGTCTACTGTCTCAGTTGTGAGCCTCACACTTTCACTCCCTGCTTCTCAGCTTTCACAGTTTACCTGTGAGATTCAGGATTTCTCAGACATGGAAATGTCAGTGACAGTTTGGCTTAGTGTCAGTGTTGTGGATTCTAGACTTGAGCTGTCAAACAGACTATAGTGCAAAAGGAAATGGAATTATTATTCCTCCACTTAAGATGGCAGATCATAGATATTTGCCTCTGTCTGGTACTCCTTGTGTCAAAATATATGCCTCATCCATATATAAATATTTCACACACAAGTACTTGAACACTCTTGTAGAACTGCACTTGACCTAAATTCCTGCCAAGGAAATGTACCCCACTCTGCTCCTTATAAACTAGCTTAATCCAACATGGAAATGAAGTCACTGTAGGGTGTATCATTGCTCCAGTGCAAGTTGTGGAACACCAGAGGATTTTCAGAGAGGAAATGCTATAGGAAGCATATTAAGGAACTCACACACACAGATTTAGAGGTACATCAGACCCAAGCACATGGTGTGAGGTCTGTTCAGCTTTCTATCTCCTATTTTTGTGTTTTATTTTTTTTGTGAAAAATAGCATTGGATGGGCTCTTGTATCCTTCGTATGGTGGAACAGCACAGCTGCTGGTGAGCTGAGGGAAAGCAAACACAGACACCATTCCTCTGCCTGGTCATTGGCAAGTGTTTCTTCTCCTCAACAATATCAGCAGTACCATGTATTGTTCCACATTCCTCACCTTCTGTATTATCTGATCGTCCTAGCATCATTTATCATGCCAGTGCTTTCTTGGGATTTCACCTTCCAGAGACTATTCCCTACAAAACCTCAATACCACTCTGTGCATCCACAGGGTCCCGTGAATGACACCCCCAGTGGGCCAAAGCAGAGTCCAGCTCTTTTGGAAGGAATCATTGCTCTGGAATAAATCAGCCACTTCATCAACAAGGTACTAATCCATTAGCATGAGTGCTCTTGGTGGATCTTCCCAAATACTTACATTTTCCATTGTCATTGTGCTTTCCTTCCTCAGTGGAATACAAATTGATTGACAAGAAACAAGGGGTGGGGAAAGAAATAACGATCAGGCACTGAGACTTGTAGGTGGAGTGGCTTTTCAGAGTCTGAAATATCAGCGTCTGCTCCGACTGCTGAGCCTGGTGATTTTGCTCCTGCCTTCTGTCCACCTCCTGTATATACTCTCACTTTGTACAAAACTCTGTATTTCATAAGTCCTCACATTTACTCTCTTTATTACAGTAATTCCTGAGGGGAGAAATTGCTCTGCTGCCCATTAAACTGTGTCGCTCTGAAACTGATGATGGATAGCAGAGCATGGTATTAAGTGGTAGGTGATGAAATTCTGAAACAACGAGATAGGTATGTGACAGATAATGATGATATTATATGTTTGCATCTTTTTTCAGCATAGTTTTATCCCACAACTTAATTTTGAAAATAGTGCTTTTAACATGGTTTCTTCTATGAGAAGAAACTAGCTCTCAAATATCTTGGAGTGCTTGGTGGGCAGATGATTGCAAAATTGATTTGTGCCTAATGGACTTGGGCTTCCTGCGGTTTTTATGTTAGTCTCTTCCACTTCAGCACCATATTCCATATTTTCTGAGCTCTCCTGAAGTGTTAACAAGCTCATGCATTTCCTCCCACTTCCAACTGCCCCTTCTTCCACAGCCTTCTCAAGCCTTTCCCATGTTCTAGCTGAAAAATAGATAACGAACACTATAATTAATTCTAGTTGATTAATCGTTGATTGGTTGATGAGGGAATTATTGAAGTGACATGGAAGTCTTTACTGTGGCAAAGAGCACTAATTTTGATACTATATCTGTATCAATCTGCTAATTTCCTGTCCCTTCCACCCCACCCTCCCCAGTCAGGAATTTAATGGTCTGTGAAGTTGCGGTGCTTTTGTCAGAGTGGTTATAATTGGTCAATCAGCTCAAAAGTTATCAAGTATGACTGACATCCAGCAGAGTGATGGGGGCTTAAACTGCCAATTTGCACTTCACAGTGGGATTGTGGCACCTGACTTTCCTTAGAAAAGTCGGCAAAAAAATTTAAAATGCCCTTCTAGCGACAGCTAGAAATACTTTATGATGAATAGTTACAGATATTTTTTTAGTTTCTCAATAAACCTCTACTCTATTATGTTGCAGGTCGGTGATAGACATCGGGGCATGGATAGGTAGTCACTTGTGATACCATTATCCCATTAACAGGTTCACCCTGGTCACGATTTGAATGCAGTTACACTGTGAATGTAACCAAAGGACTGAGAGAGCAGCTGAAATAATCACCCTGCTGAAATGTGATGGTCGCATTTCAGGGTGAGGATCACACGTAAAATCATGGGCTTCAGCTGAACATTGTGTTAAAGAACAAAAGCTTAATGAGCTGTTATTATTTAAGTGCTTGTATTTTTGCAGCCATATTCCATGTGTGTAGTTCTGTCATTGTACCAGCTTATACATTTAATTTTTTCTGATTTGTTGGTTGATTGCTGAAGGAGTGAGAACCAATGTAATCTACAGTGCCACAAAAATCAACCTTGATTTGAAAGCTTAATTATGGATTTGTCTGGGTAGATAGTCAAAGGTTTTACTGTCTCCAATACTTTAGTAAAACAATTAGTTTTAATTTCTGTCTTTTAATTTGCATAAGATCACATATTTTTGACAATAATTGCATAATAACTACGTAAAGAATCATTCACATTTTCCAGCTCCTCTTGCTTGACAGTCTGGGTGAAAAAGTTTCTTCCTACAGGTTAGAGCCAAGTCCAGCTGTTGATATTCCATGTTTTAACGTTTCACTTTTCCTCTCTTACTCTTGTGCTGGCAGACACATTCTGGCCAGCTGCCATATGCAACTTCGAGGTACCTTCTTTCAAATGCAGTGGCAGGGCTGTTTGAGCTGTCTTTATAGTTCTCTACATGGTTTATGACTCTCCCTTCAGCAAAAGAAATGGCAGAGATAAGTGGGTGTGGGTGTCACCTCAGTCTTTCTTGGAAGGCTGGGGCCCTTTTAACAAGGTTGAGGTAGGTGTGAGTGCTTGGAGGAGTTATATAACATGTGCTTAATGCCTATGGTGGGAGGGAAAGCGGATTTTTATCTATTGACAATAGGAAAAAAGAGGGTTTATTGAAGTGTGTGTCATCCATGATCGTCCTCATTAATGAGCTTATGAGTGTCAGCAGCTGAGGGTGCTGAAATTTTGGGATTTACGTGATGGCATAGAGCAGACATAGAAATTAAGGAAAGACATTCATGGGGAACATGCTGTAGCCAGAATCCAGAATGTCTGAATATAAATATATTCAGTTCTTTTCTATATTTTAATCAAAGAAACATGAAAGTGAGAGACTCTAAGCTCTTCCAAAACAATGATAAAATCAAAACAAAGCAAAAATAACCAACCAAAGGAAAAAAATTAGGATGTCCAATCTTTGCATATATTTATCTTGTTCTTGTATCACTGTGGGTTTTATACATAATTTCTGCTGTCTCCAACTCCTTTAGAGAAATTCACTTCTGAAGAAATATATTGAGAAAACAGGACTTTTGCTTTTTAAAAATTTTTTTTGTTGACTTTTTCTTTCTGCTCTTCCCAGTTCATCCATTTACATAGGTTACAGGAAAAGCATTATAAATAAATTGATAATTCAAGCTAATATAATACAAAGTATTTGGAGGATAGAAATGGCAAGACTGAGAAAAGTACCCAGTATTGTGAGGTTTTAAATATTTTAAAGTGATCTTATGCAAAATTAATCTAAAACATGATTATTATTCTTCTTTTCCGTATTATTTCATATCTTTCCAAATCGTTATGACTTTTTCCTTGCCAAAAAAAAAGGTAAAATAAGTACGATATTTATGCAGTTAGAATTGTGAAAATGCAGGGTAGTAGTTACAACCTTAAAGCCATGTCAGTTTTCAGTCATAGTTTCATACTTTGACATTCCTTTTCATGTTGAAATAATTGCAGGAATAAATGATTTCATTTAGATGTCTCTCACTGTATCTGCATATGAAATAGCTTTTAAATGACAGGAAGCTATGTTCTAATTAAGGGGTAGGCTTGCACATTCCCACTCATGGGACCAGCTCTCGTACATCCAGCAGTATGCATTTATTTGCATAGGAATACTTGTGGGGGTAAATGTTGACATGAGAGCTTCTGCACCCCGTATTTCTGAGGGCCATTTATATCTTGAAGTGAGATGAGCTGATGAAAGAGCTCTGATTACTCGCTGAAAACTAACTCTCCTGAGGTGATACAGGAGATTCCTGTAATGGTAGGAAACTTCACCAGCCATCCAGGTTTTACAAAGTAGCTGAAGTGAAAAAGACACATACCCTGTTGTCATTTGAGGTCCAAGAGTTACCCAATTTCTCCTTTGTAGATTTGATTGCGAATTACTTTTGAAAAGCAGTGAGTCTATTAAAATAGCTGTAAATTGAGGAAGATTAAATACTTGCTCAGTGTATAATCTAAGCCCATTTCGATTAAAATAAGAAAAATAACCATAAGTTCTTTCCTTATTCTATTATTTGCACAGCTTTGCAATGTTATCCAAAGTTAATACTCTTTGTCATCACAAACATTGTGAAGCTGTTTATAACATGAAATCTGTTTCATGGTCACCACTGTCCCCATCTATCTACAGAAAGAGGAGACATTTCATATTGTCTGTTAAAACTATGTGTCCATACCAGAAGTGTTTTGGTTTCCATGGGAACTAATTATTTAACCAAGAAAGGGGAGAGGAGAAGCAGCAGATTTTGGTAACACAATTGCAAATAGGATCAGGTCACAACAGTGATGATAAAAACCTGTGGAACTTGATTATATTCTTGTAACACATGCAAATATGACATATGCTGGATAGATTTTTGTGTAAGTGCTTATGCTTAATAATCTGTTAAAAGTTCTGGGTTGATCTTTTAACCATTGTGTTACAAACTCTCTTCTTTTAAAGTCTGTGTGTTCTCACAGTGGATACATGTTCATGATCTTTTGGGAGGCTACAATTCCCCCTTCCTCTCCATTACCCACCCTGATGTGTGCCTTGAGTGGGGGTACACATCTGCCACCATTTCTGTTCTGTCCAACCTGTTGAGTTTCTTGCATAACACTCTTTACACTGTTTCCTTTTCTCTTTGAATTTTAGAGCTGCTTTCTGTCCTTGGGCTACTTTTGACATGCATAGCCCACTTTCTCACCCACATTCTGGGTATTTCTACAGCCACTTGTCTGTAGTTCATTCGAGCTTCAACCAAGCACAGTGCAGGACTTCTGTTTTGTTTCTGAGAGGATTGCAGCTGTCAAGGTTTCATTTCCCTGGTGTCTCAACTGAACAGGCACTGGCAGAATTCTTTTTAATCACCTTTGCCATCAGAATGCTTTGCAACAGATGCTTCTTTTGTGAGATAAGAAGCTCACATGGATGCTTTTCTGGCTTGGGTCCAGTGATCTGTTGAAGAAGTGGTCACCTTTAAAGTGGTGTTCAACTTTGGGCAAGATTTATCTACTCTACAGGTGGGCTGTATGTACACTGTGTATGTTGCCGTGTGAGAGCACAGACCTGGAATCTGCCTGGAAGAAAGAAGTCCTGCTTATCTGTCACTCCTGTTCTCTGAGGTCTGTAGCTGACACTTCATTTTTTTCTTCTTGCCTCTTTCAGAGGAGAAATGGAATTGCCAGTGGATGTGGCCCCTTTTACGTTTCTTGTGATGAGTAGAAGGAGGCGAGAAAATTTTATCTTGTTTGCAGGCAGCACTTTGAAGTCAGGCTTTAAACTGAGAGAGGGCAGGTTTAGATTCCAGACTAGGAAGCAGTTCTTCCCTATGAGGGTGATGAGATACTGGAACAGGTTGCTCAGAGAAGCTGTGGATGTCCCATCCCTGGAAGTGTTCAAGGGCAGGTTGGATGGGGCTTGGCCAACCTGGTCTAGTGGAAGATGTCCCTGCCCATGGCAGGAGGTCGGAACTAGATGAGCTTTAAAGGTCCCTTCCAACCCAAATCATTCCATGATTCTTAGGGAATGAGTATACCTATGAGAATTTACATACAGACTGGTACAGAATACACAGGTTACTGGTATAAGTAATGCTTGTTTTAGATGCACGCAGTTGTTTTCAATCAGAATTCTGTTCTCTATTATTCATGAAAAACTGACTGAATTTACTTGTGATCTGGTGCATACAGTATATAAATATTCTCCATATGTTTGTTTATCCATTTTTTAAAATATGATGCATAACAAAAATTGTATGAAAACTTCAGTACATCAAAAGATGTCAATATATGAACCAGGTGCATTCTATAGTACAATAAAAATAGATAAAATTCAGTATACATCAAAGAAATGTCATGAGCCATTGCTACATTTTAGAAGTAAACATTGCTTAAAAATTTATTAAAATCTATCAAAATTATTTCATGGAATAATTTGGAAGAGAAGTTGGTATAATCTGTATTTGATTTTTATGTGATTTTAAGAATAAGGGTGATTTTTGCTGAGAGAGTCCATTATTTCTAAAAACATGAACTGGCTATGACGGAACAATCTACTGCAACCATAAAGATAAGGGAAATAAAAAATATCGGACCCCAAAATTGCTTTGACAACCTCTGCTTGGTTGCTTTGCCTTTTTTTTTTTCTTTTATGATATGTTTCCTTTTTTTGTAAGCTTAGTTGCTTGAAATTTAAATATTAGATTTATAAATCAGGTTATGGAAAAAAGGAGAAGAGATTGAACTTTACGGGTGATTTAAAGGTCCTTTTTCTCCCATTATTTTTATTTATACACATATATATGTATTCCAAACTTTTAATTGCCTTACTGTTGCTAAGTAAGCAAATTGTGTTTGATTTAGTGGCCTCCATATGATATTTTCCATCTACTCTTTACCGTGTTCATTAAATGGGGGAAAGGATTTCATTAGCAGTTTCTGACAATCTTGCTGCTCAAGGGGTGGTGTAGGGGCTGATGGAACAAGTCCTGCTGTGACAGCTTTTGGGTTCATTCTGGAGGCTTTCACTCGTCCGTATGGTCTCAGCAGACAGGATTATGTGTGGATTGCAGCAGAGAGGGGGGTAAGGATGTGTCTGGGGAGTAGAAGGTTTCTCTGGGTTTCCTTCTGCCTGCATCTCGTGTGTGGAGCTCTGGATAAGGAAAAGGCCTCTTGCAGCACACGAGGTGCAGGAGGTGTCACATGCATCTCATCTGCACCGCGAAATGTGTGTGATATGGAGCAGACAACATTCTGTCCCAGAAGGACATGAGAGATAGTGATCAGTCGCCTAGTGTCATATCCTAAACAAAAGAATTTTGGTTTTAACAAGAAACAGGGCTTTCCTATAGAATACTTTGAAAAAAATACGTAGAATAAGATATCTAATTTTAATTTATTTTACATTATTTAGTATGTTCTGCATTTACCTTTGGAGCAATGCAGCAGGACAGAGAATGCCTTGTTAATTTTTACTGTTTAAAAAAAATCCTAGTATCAGTTTTTGACATATTTACAGTATTCCTTTATTTTTCTTTGGTTTTTCTAGTCTGGTATGTATTGTCTGCTTTTCAGTGCTGCATTTGTTCTTGCTTAGGCTCTGCTGCACAATTTAGAGATTCATAGCTTCTCTGGAGAGAAGGGTTCTAGGGTGTGCAGTCAGCATTGTCTGAGGCTGGGACATGAAAATTGCATGTTTTAAAAGGTCTAATGTTATATCAGCTTCTTTTTTATGCACACGGGAATTGTGCAGGGTGATATATGGTAGCATTGCTTATTCTCTCACTGTTGAACTTAGTGCCCAAAATGAAACTTTCGGTCAGTTCATGACTTTTTTTTTTTTTTTGACCATTAAATTGTGCTTCAAAGTCCTTTCCTCCCTACTGATGAGAAGTGTAAGAGTGTTCCTTCATGCTTGCATAACCTTTGTCATCAAAGCACTTTACTGGCTTTTATTCTATCACTTTATCTATCTCTGATGTTTGCCTTCTCCCTTTCTCCATGGTGAAAGTATGGCTCGTAGCTAATGTCCCTTAAATCCCAGGGGTACACAACGACCGATGATAAAAAAGAAAATCCTTAGATTTTTTTAACTTCCTGACCCAACATTTCTCTGAGAACAGAGAGGCAAAAGAAGATATCAGGGTCAGCAGACTTGTGATCACCAAGTGGTTTGAGGGTAAGGAAGCAGAAAAGCTATTTTTGTGGTGCAGGCTGCTGACCACAATTTTAGTAGTTTGAGAAATCATAGCCAGAGGTTTAAATAAGCTTTTGTTTTTTAAAAAAGTCAATGGTTGTTAAGGACGTTGAAATTGGAAATTGACTAAGCCATTGACTTCTGGAGAAGAAAGGCATTATGAAAAACTCTCTGAAAAGCAGGAAGAGACCAGTTTTAGAACTAGAGGAAAGCAACTGCAAAATGAAACTGCTTACTCCCTCCTTTTTTGGATTTGAAACAGTCTTCCTGGAGGGTCTCCTTCCTGTCAAATTCACAGCTGTTTCTGGAAGCCTACGCAGGACTTTTGAGGAACCAAAGCAGAAATATATTGGCAGTAAAATAGTTGAAACTTCAGGAAACAATTGAATCTTTCATTATTGCTCTGCTATTCTATTTGTTCATGAGGTACTTTAGGGGTAAAAATCTGGGCAAGACATATGTAGTATTACTGTAACAAAGGGATGCTTGATGTTCTGCCAGGCTCAGCAATATGTATATTAAGTTTATTCAGTCATCTTCCTCAATAAACCTGCAGTCACGTGTAAAAACATAGCGGAGGGGAGGAAGGGAGGTACACATATATTTTTCTGAGAACTGATATTAATCACATGAAGCCACATTAAATCAAGAGCACTCAGGTAGGATTATTAGATACTAAAGTATTTAGCTCTGGGTGTTTGTGTCTAAGATGGCCAAAGCCAGTCCAGTTTTATGGTATCAACTGATGTTTTTTTTTTGGTCTTAGAGTTTCAGGTCAGAAAGTAGAATTGTTATGTTTGGCACAAATTAATGTTTGAACATTTGTGTCTTTGAAGACAAACTAATGACTAAATAGTATTAACAGTTGAAATATGGCTTGTTTTCCCTGCTTGAGGGTCTTACACTGAAGCAGGTTTAATGTTCTTTGGCAAGATAATCAGGAGATTCACCCTTATGATGGTTGTTTTTTGGTAGTATTTTGTGACTGAAGGTGTTATACCTCCAGAACAGTCAATCTGGCATTTTTCTCTACAATTAAACTGTGCATGTCTGAATATTTGAAAATTTATAATTTTCTTCCTAAAGAATAGCTTATGATAGAAACAAACTAAAGGAAGAGAAGGGACAATATTCCAGGGGAAAAACCCACGTGTTTTTCAAGACTGAAATAAGTCTGTGTTTGCTTTGCTTTTCTTGTTTGATGGATATTGGTTAATGGTATCTGCAGATCTGAGTCATCCTTTCTTCTCGAGACATTAGTGTTTCTGCACAGAGACAGCTGCACTGTCTGGAGGGTGTCTTGAAAAGCAGGAAAATACCTGCCTTTTATCTCACCCTGAAAATACGTGATCCGTGGTCTTTGGAGGGCCAGAAAAACCTGACATCACTGAGAAATTCTGCAGCTTGAGAGAATTCTTGTCAGTTCTGGGATTTTCAGGAGGCAGTTGGCTGTCCAGGCTATTCCATCACTTCCTGTGCATTTCTTCCCTGTGGCCTGTATGTGTTGTACAGAATTTTAATCTACACATTTAGCAGGAGTGAACTTTCGAGCAAGATGACTTGGATGGGGGAAAGATGACTGAGAGTTCAAGTGTGGGGAGGGCTGGTGTGGTTCAGGCAAAAAAACAAAAACAAGATTTAAATTATGGTTAACGTAACTCTGAGGATAATGTAGCTAAAAGGGTCTCTTGGTATATGTTTGAAAAAATACATAGCACACTGTCTTGGATTTGTGTGGCAAGGTTTGGGCAGCAGGGGAGCTATAGGGGTGGCTTCTTTGAGAACCTGCTGGAAGCTTCCCCCTTGTACACAGAGCCAGTGCCAGTGGCTCCAACGCAGACAGTCTGCCGGCCAAAGCCGAGCCCATCAGCGATGCCGGCAGTGCCTCTGGAGTGTGATGTCTTTAAGAAGGGGGGAAAAAAGCATGGAGAGCTCTGTGGGAAGAACTCCTGTTAGAGAAGTTTGTGGAGAACTGTCTCCCACCGGAGAAACCCTATTCTAGAGCAGGAGAAGGATTTCTCTCCCTGGGGAGGAAGAAGCAGCAGAAACAAGGCATGATGAACTGACCCATTCCGTGTCTCCCTGTGGAAAGTTAAGCCCATGAAGGAGGGAGGGGTGGGAGGAAGGTATTTTTCAGATTTTTTTTTTCTTTTTTCTTTTTGTACTTCTCACTTTTCTGCTCTGACTTGAGTAATAAATTCAATTAATTTTCTCCAAGTTGAGTCTGTTTTTCCTGTAAGTGTAATCAATGAGTGACCTCTCCTTGATCTTATCTCAACCCAGGAGCTTTCCTTATATTTTCTCCCCGATATCCTGTTGAGGAGGGGAGTGATAGAGTGGTTTTGGTGGGCACCTGGTGTCCAGCCAGGGTCAAACCATCACACATACTAATAGAGTTTTCTGAGAACCTTGGGTTTTATTTTTAATAACAGATGCTTCTGTGTCTGAAGGTTTTTTTTGTTTATATGACCTCTTTGAACTGAGCAGTGCTTGTATGAAATGCTTTTGGATGGATTACGGAGCAAAAGTGGTGGAAGTCCTGTGTCAAGTGATGGAAATCTGAGGGGCTATATTTCTCAGATGCTGTGTTTTTTTTTTTCCTGAACCCCAAAGGAAGGTTGAGGTGAATGGAGGTATGCCAGTATAAATCCTTTTTTTCCTATCATGTGTCAGAAACAGCTTTTCTGTAGAGGGTGTGGATGCTTCCAGAAGTTATTCAGAATGGTTATTGAAAAGAAATTAGAAATATTTGCTCAAGAGACACAGCATCAAGCAGAATTCCTGGGGGGCTGTTTTAAAACTGCAGAGAATTTGCAAGAAAATTGTGGGTTTGGATTTCATGATTTCTGCTGATAGAGGTGATACTAATGTTCCCTTGTTTTGTAGTTAATGAGTCCTTAAAATTTAATCAGATGACTGATATGTTGAAATATGTTATTGTATGTTACAGAATTATACAAAAGTTGCTTAATCCCACCTAATATTTCTCACAAGCCTGCAGATCTCTTTACATGTATAACTGTTGGCCCATGTAATTGAACTACATTCTGCTTGTCTGATCTGTGTGTTAGTATTTTTAATAGTGACAATTTCATTTCTGTGCTACACCTTTCCTCAGCTGCTAGTCATCAGAGTATTTTCTGTTTGTTGCTTTATTACATCTTTAAAGCCTTATGGCTCTCTTGTGCAACAGATTTGGGGGAGAGTGAAGGTATTGTTCTTAGTTTTACAAAAACTTTTAGGAAATTAATGTTCTTTAGAATTGCTGTAAATCCAGAAACAAAACCAAACAAACAGAAAAAAGACCCGAAGCAGTCTTGAAACAATTGAACAAACTGATTTTGGAAATTTAATTCAAAAATATTCGGAATCCAGGATCTAATTTAACATTGATTTATAACAGAAATTGTAGAAATAATGCAGAATATTTGAAAATATCAATATTACATTTTATACTACTATTATAATATTCTTATTGTTATTTTAATTATTTTATTATTATTTAATTCATTGAGAAGGATTATAGGGGAAAGAGAGAAAGGTTTACTCAGGATAGAAAAATTATTCCTGAAATAACTTTTCAAAAACTGAAGAGTAAAACACAGAGTTCACCAGATGGGCTGGGGGAAGGTATCCAACTAAATTCTGGAAGTGTGGGCCCTTTTTTTTTTTTCCGGTTGGTTGCTCCATCTTGCATTATAGATGGGTGTGCTTCAGCTGCTCCGTGAGGATATCCTTATTTAGGGTACTATGTGTGTGTACACACAGCTTGAACCAGTCTAATTGACAATGCTGACATTTATGAAGTAATTTCTTTTCCAGGTTGTTTTATGTCACTGTGGAAGTAGTTTAACATTTTAAATTTTGCTCTCACTTGCAGTGGTGGAAGTCTCCTGTGTTAACAAACTCTGTTAGATGCTGCTTATAGGGATTCCCCCCCCCCCCCCTTCTTTGTTAACATTTTGAACTGGCGGTAGAAGGTAGAGAATTTTAGACACGGTTTATGGCCTCCATAACCTTGTTAGAAATCCTCTTACAGTTTAATTTTGTTAAATCTCCAAGCACTTCACTCTTTATACTCTTTTCAGAGATGCAAGCAACCTTACTCTTAATTTCATATGATGCCCAGAAGATACCTCTGCTTCTCTTAAACAGGAGATTTAATTTTTTTAGTGAAAAAATGAATAATGAAACTAAGTCTAGACAATGCAATCTGTGGTGCATGCACTGAAACCATTATTTCTCTTGATTAGTCTATCATCATTTTCTTAAGCAACTGGTACAATTCTGTGGGAAGCTCAACCCCAGTAATTCTCAATCCTTCCAGACAATTATGCAACATTAATTCTGTGCTGTTAATAAAAATAGTGGAGGAAAATTTACAGACTAGCTCAGGAGTATTTAGGATGATGTTGCATTCTAACAATGGTCTATAAATCCTATACTGAGAACCATCATCAGAAGAGGAAAACTGAAGGTCTGTATCCTCTGTAGAAGGACAATGAGCAAGACTCAAGTTCTTTGACTTCCCTGTAAGTTTGCGGAAGAACAACCCTCTTCACTTCACCAGGCATCTGTGGTGTGGGATTTTTATTCTCTAAATTTAAAGGGCAGCAGCAGAGCAATCTGTTGTTTGTATAGAAAGGAGTGATGGTAAAGAAAGAAAATACACTCCAGGGAATATCTACTCCACTCTAAGATGCCACTTGAAAAATAAGCTCAGGGAAATGTTTGCACAGCATGCGGCACAGAAGCAGAGGAAAAGCAGGAGGCAGTGGGTCAGTCTCCAATATAGAGCATGCACATGGAGCAGCTCTTCCCAAAGAAGAGATCTGTTTTTAAAACTCTTGTATTTCTGAAATCAACTGAAGGATTAGATCTGACAGGAAGACGTGACAGTGTTCTGAGCGATGAGTATGGTTTTGAGGCGATGGGAATAGCTTTTCCCTGTCAACCTGAGCTCAGAGGTCCAGGCCAGGTCTAAATCA
The DNA here is from genome assembly GCA_035583135.1 of Lophotriccus pileatus. NCBI lineage: Eukaryota > Metazoa > Chordata > Aves > Passeriformes > Tyrannidae > Lophotriccus > Lophotriccus pileatus. Next base: position 4,980,474 of record JAWWES010000150.1, read on the forward strand.
AGCAGATGTTGTTACACAGAATAATCTAGTGTTTCAGATTGATGAAGAGGACATATGTGAAGGTCATTTGACTTGAGACCAGTTATATTCACAGTAGCTGAGATAACAGCATTCTGGCTATAATTTTATCCTTCCTGGTAGCCTGCCAATGAAGTCCAATATTATCTGCACCTATTTTAATAAGTTCCACTAGATATTTCTAGAAAATATGCTCACAGATTTGAATTTTATTGAAGCTGGGATGGGTGGAAGAAGGACTTAGAGAAAAATCTTAGCTAATCACCGGTTGAAACCTAAATAAGCCAAATCCTCTGAATACTGAGAAAATGTTACTGTTTGAAAAAATTATTTGGTTTTTTTTTTTTTCCATGGAAAGTATGCTAATTGATTCTAAGTGAATTTTTGGCTATGTTAAATGCTTTGTGGTATCTACTTGTGCAGATGGACTACTTGCTAGTCCTACTGTAAGCAAACAGGAACAGAAGAAGCAACTTGAGGTGAAACCAAAAGTCAAGAAATAATGATTCCTTTCGCTGGCATTAAGTTTGTGTGTATTTATGGGGACCAGATGAAGAGCAGGGTTGGTGCTACAGCAGTGAATCTCTACAACGCCCATGCAATGAAAGTCTTGCTGATTGTTTGCTTTTAAAGTCAAAGGAATACACTTTTATCCCCCCCGCCCCCCCCAGTGTTCTGTCCAATGTTCTGGAATTTGATGATCCTTGTAGGGCCCTTTGAACTCACAATATTCTAGCATTCTGTTATATTAGAAAAGTCGTGCTTTTACAGCTTGTTATATCTGCTACTCTCTTTAGAGTCCCTGTACCTATTTCCACACAATTTAGCCTCACTTTTCATGAAAGAATAGACTTAATCCATGTGTCCCAAAAGTCACAGATGTATTGTTTCTTATATCCAGTACCTGATTTCAGAAATTGTGATAACGTGCCCAGAGGGTGATGTGTGTTTATTATCACATTCTTAAGTCAGTATCCAAATCACTGCATATAGGATAATGGTACCTGTGTCAAACAGATTTGGTTATAAAACTGCACTCTGTGATGTTCCAGAAAGGCACATTCTTCTGAATAATTAGCTAACAACAGTTTGTGCTGGTGATGTGATACCAAATTTGAAAGTCAAGGGAAAATGAGTTTCTGTTAACTGTACAAAACTGGTAATTACACTCAGTAAATATTAATGTTCTGTTTCTCCAGATGCTTCCGGACAAGCCTTCTTTGTGCCCAAAACAGAGCTGAGCAGGCCTGTGCTGTAAAAACAGGTCAGACAAATCTAGATTGCTTGCCCCCCACACTGGAGTGCTTTGAGATAGTGTTTAATGATAAATTTCTGTTGGAGCTTACAATTATGACAAGTGATTGATAATAAGAAGTAAAATAATAAACTTTAATTGGTAAGTGCTTATTAGAAAGGGAAGAAATCTTATGTCAAACTTCTGGTGAGTGATTCAGATGCAGTTTAACTCCATTTACAGGTAATTTCAAATTTCTTACAGGGTTTTCACTTCAGAAACTCTGTCATTAAGTGCTGAGGTATTTCCCAGCTTCCAATTTTGTCAGTCTTTAGCTTTTTGAAGGACTTTTTGGCTGGACTGACTTTTATATAGTGTGAAATAATAAACTGCTGGAAGGTCTATGCTTCACTATTTCTCCCATTCATATAGAAAGTGAGAAAATACACTAAATCCTACTTCAAACCAAGTGTAACTTCCAAGTTTGCATCAAGTCTTCTCAATTATGTGCAATTCACTTAGTGCCTTTTTCTGCCTGAAAGAAACAATGTCATGTGAATTTTCATCATTGCTGTCCAGTTTTTCCACAGCTGTAAAATGGTCAGTTAATTCTAGCAGGTTTAAGTTGTATCAGAAAGTACCCTACATGGTTCCCTGAGTTGTGTTAGAGGGCCAATTCTGATGTTGAAAGCAAAATGGAACCAATCAAAGTTCTTAGGTTCTTGGATTTTTTTTCTGTTCTAGAGAAAGTACTGGTTTCAATAAAGATGTGAATCTATTGATTTTCATAAGTCAGGTTTATTGTGTGTTTCCAGAGCACTTTTGGGACATTACCATCAGGGAAAAGTGATAATAGACCTGAAAAATTTAGGAATCCATAATGCCTGGTTGGATCCTTGTAGCTTTTGAATTAGTTTTCCATCAGTCCCTTTTTCTTTTTTTTTTTTTTTAAGAATGCTTGTTCTAATTTGGACAAATAGTTTTCTGATGTCAATCACAAATCAGAGTGGAATATGACTTTTGGACTTGGTAGAATTTTTTTTCCAAACCTATGGAATATTTCCTTGGTCTTTTGGTGAGATGATCTGTTGGTTGGTTTGTTGGTCTTACTGTTCATCTCTTGTTTGGTTTACAGATCAGTTGAACTACTTGAAGTCTTAGGAATGAATGGAATGGTAGCAGTGCTCTGTTAAGACCCAGGGAAGGCATGCCTGGATTATGGTCTTCACGATGAAACTCAATTAGATTTGCCTTACTTCTGTTTACTAAAGTTTTTGTATTGGAAACGGTTGCGTTTCAGTGGAAAGTTCATAGGCATTGAACAAATGTAATGTCTCTGGTTACTTTTGTTTTTCTCAGGGATCCAGTACAAAAGCTGTGAGCAGATATTTTTTATTGCAGTATAGATAGTGCTTTCTGCTTGTATGTTCCCAAATTTTCTCACTTCCAAAGTCTTAGAAGTAGATGCACAAATGCTCACGTATCAGACATTTGAAATTCAAAACCCACCTTCTAAAATGCTTCTACTGATAAATTATAATAATTCTGAAGTTGACAGATTTGCCACAGAGGAATAGATTTCTTCAATTATCTGGGCTAGCAAAATAATTTGTACAAACTATTTATCACATTTTAAACATGTACCCTACCCCACCAAACCCCAAATGAAATGAAAACAAAAAACCCCCAAACCCTCAGTAATCTGAAGTGCTTACCTTAAAATATGCCAGACTTTTAGGTTATAGATATACTCAAGCCTCACTGCACAGATTAACTGGAAAATATTTGTCTTTTCATAATTTCATATCAAACCACATTAAATGTCAGCTTCCTGGGAGATTTCTCCCTTGAGGACACCTGGTTCATTGGTTTAGAAATAGTGCTTCCAATGTTATTTATATGATAAATTATTAAGTTGGGATCTGCAAATAAGGATTCCAGGTTCATTAGTGTTCACTGCTCGTTCATAACATAAAGGGCCAATAGTGCAGAGAAGAATGGAGACTGTAACCAAGTGAGTAATCTAAGGGACGACATCTTTAAGGCATCCTGTCCTTGTAACCAGAGCAGGACAACACTCATTCTGAAAAGATGCAGCTGTTTAGAGTAGGTCATTCTCCAGGAACTTAATAGTTCTCTTATATAATTGGTTTAATTTCAGATAATAAGACCCTGTTTATGTATTGTAATCTCAAAAGCTCAAATCTGCATCACAATCTTGCATGGAAATGCCCCCTTTCTTTTGAACTTCAGAGGTTAATATCAACATCAGGAGCACAACTCTGTTACTTGTCAGGTTAGTTCATGCTTGGGCCAGGAAGTCCCAGAAGTACTTGAGGGATTCTGGTTCAATTCCTTTTTGCTCTTGTTCATATTTATCTTCTTCAGTGAGGACAGAGCTTGTATATCCTCATCTGCACTCCCTGGGCAATAGCTGGGAGGGCAAAAATCCCTGAAGTGCAGGCACATCAAATGCAGGACATGGCAGACAGTGTTCCTGCCCTTACTCTTACATATACCTTTGTGACTCCTGGGCTGGGACTTCCATATCTTTTCTGTAGAACTACTATTTGCTTAGTGTCTGGAAATTCCAGGAAAATGGAGACTTATCTCCAACAAAATAGAACAAAAAAATCCTTTGGGTGATAAAATGGAGGAACTGAACACACAGTAGTCTGAGATGAAAAAGTGTAATTCAGTACTCTCTCATTGGACAGGTCTTTTAGGCCTTTCTGAAGAACAAAAAAGGGATTAAAGTATGTTCTTGTATTTTTCTTGGGTGTTAAAGCATAGCATCAAGGCACTCATGAATGGGAGTGCTAGAACTGATATTAGATCACCAAGGGACTTTATAGTTATGACATAATGAGGAAAATAGTGCAAATTTCCCGTTGTCTTATAGATATCTTATGTTGCCTTACAGAGAAGCCACAGTATGAACATTCTTCATGTTGTATTTCAATAAAACCTGTAAAAAGCCTCATCTCTCTTGGCCTATGAAAGAAAAAGAGACTCCATTTCATAAGGCACAACTGTTCAATAAGCTAGTGCTCCTTGAGAACATCTTAAATGGATAGAATTGAAAAGCATGTTAAGTGGGCCAGGTGGAGTTGGATGACTTGCTCGAGCTGATCTCAAATTGTGTTTCCAACTAGTAATATTTTAGTCTACTGTTGTCACTAGTAAAGGCTAAGTAGAGGATGAAATACATTCTGTGCTCTTTCACTAAAAGAAAAGTTTTGCATCCTGTCAGGTTTATTGCTTCTGTTTGTTGTTACACAGTAGTTTGTTTGCTGTTCTTTCTGTAATGGATGTAGCTATTATTTTCCTGGAATGCATGATAGTCCTGGGAAAATAAGGCTTGTCCTGGACTTGAGACAGCTTTTCTTTGCAGGAGTGCCTCTGTGTTAGAGGCAAAAATATAAGAATGCCCAGTGAGTTTCTATCCTCTAGTAACAAATGTGGCATAAACAGATGAGATGGGCCTTGACTGCATCCTTTTTAAGAGGAAGGAATACCAATGTACTGGATAAATCAGAGCCATAATTTACACCACCTATTTCTGTGCACCTGAACTGTAATTTGCAGAAGAATTATTTGTGAAGTAAACAACAGTGGGGAAGAATTGTACCATAGTTCTGGAATCCTGAATGGAAGATTTTGCTTGGGGGGTGTTTTTTTCAGTTTTGTTTTATGCTTATTTATTCATGGTTCTAAAAATAACCTGTATTAAAAAGCTTGTAAAATAATTTATCAAGGATGGAGAGAAACTCAAAATTCTCACCTAACTGCACAATTGTTTCCTTGATCACAAAATATGGAAAACCCACATAGTCGTGTTTTTATCCAACTTCTAAGTTTTGCCTTTTGGCACCTCCTTGCCCTGTCCTTCTGTCCCAGTGATCCAAGAACTCTCCTGACTAATGCAGCAGTTTCTAGAATGCCCTAACTTTTAGAACTTCATCCTGTAGCCCTATGATACTATTTTGCTGTAGCAACTTGCCAACAGAATTACAATCAGAAAAGGTATGTGGTGTAATTATTATGGACAGAGACTGTTGTCATTACTTTGCATGTTATAGGGTTCTCTAAAAGGCTGTGACTGGACACAGAGAAAGCCCTTGTTTGTCTTGTCCTGACATAGGGTCAGATGGAACCACCTGGCACCAGGTTGCTCCTTCTCATGGATGTATTCAAGAAGAAATAAACTCCTGTTGTGCAATCTGGGGCAAGAATAAGATCGAAGTGATCATGCAGGAAACCTACAGTGCAGCAGGGGCTGAGACTGCTGAGGAAGCACATGAAATGTTTTACCTAGAGATATAACAGAGTGTGTGTTACAGTTCTGCAGCCTTGGAAGCCCTGAAGAATAGCTTGATTCAGAGCAAGCCTGGGAGTAAGGGAAAAACCCTGCAAGGATGCAGTAGGAAGACAGTAGTTTACAAATCTCATTTATTTCTGATCTCAGTCATTTTTAATTCTCCCCATACCAAAAATTATTTGTTCTGTTGTGTGTTTTCAAAAAATCTGGCATCTGAGCTTAAAAGCTGCTCTGATCTTTTTAGATGTGCTTGTTTTTAAGAAAAGGTCTAGATGGGTTTTTGTCAAAGCTCCAACCAATTTGAGCTCCTGTCATTCTAATAGGTGCTGACTTGTTTGTCTATACTCTCAGTAAGTATTGCTATTTTAAATGCTGTTTGTGCTTGCTGGTATTTTTATGGAATAATGGGAGTAAAGAAATTAGACTTGTAAAAATTGTGGGTTTGTATATGCATTTGTGTTTTCAAATGCATAAAGCATGAAGAAAAAAGATGGATATTGTGTACATATGGCTATTTTCTTGTTACCTGAACTGACTGCACTTAAAATTTTGACCATTTTTCATGGGGTGAGCTTGTGTTCTATTGAATGCTTGAGAATGCAAGTGAGTATTTTGAACTTCTGTGAGTTTTTCTGTGAAGTAAGGAAGGCAAGATACTATTTGTAAACACCTCTTTGGCTAGTAGAGCTCATTACACAATTTATTTTTTTTTTTTTAGTTAATACAGAAGAGGCTCTTTATGAAGTTTTATTCCCGCCCCCACGTCCCCCAAACTTATTGCTTGTACTACAGAGAGATATTTCATAGGGAAACACTTATCTCATTGACAGAACAAGTAACTTAGTAAAGTATGCTTGTCTCATTCCCTTTTGGTCTATAATGTAATAGTCTAGAATTTAAATTTTCGTGTTTATCAGTGTTAAATCAGTGATGGGTATTGTTGCATTTGGAGTAAAAAGAAAAATGGAGCCAGAGAGGTTTTTGTTACAGTATTACAAATGCCTTTCTCGTTTGTTATGTGCCAAGTGGCCTTGAAGTCTGTAAGTCTCCCTTACTCAACTGCTGATACTGCCCTGCAAGCTCATGACTGCACAAAACTTTGTTATCAGTTTTCATCTTGTCCCTAAGCAGTAAACTCTGATTGCATTAGATAATTTTTTTTTTCTCAAAGAGGGGTCAACTGCTGAGCAAAAAACTGATTCAAACCTTTGAAGAACTACAGGCATTGTGTGATTGGCCTGCCCTGTGGTTCAAAGGAAACAACCAACCAAGTAATATATTGTTAATTGTACATTTTTGGTTGCGTTTATTGCTGGTACCATAAACATTGTCAGGTATCTTCTATTCTTGTAGTTTAGTATCCAGCTGGTTCAGTCCAGTCAGTAGTTAGTCTGTTTGGAGAACATGAGGATTAAGAAATGTCTTTTTTACCCTTTCAAACATAAGAATGTTCTGCAACTTCTGGCCTTGTGGTGTGCCTTTTCATTTCCCATCCATGGGGACAGTATGTGGTTCCTAACAGAGCTGGACTTTAAAGGTGGAATTTCCTTCAGGATGAGAACAAGGTCACTGCTCTGTCCCAGCAACTTGATGTGAATTGTTTATTAAAATATATATTCTGTCATAAAAATTCCAGTTCTTAGATTCTTCCAGATCCTTGATAAGTGCTTTAGTCAGTGGACCAAAGCTAGTCTCTCATGCTGGGCCTTAGGGCAAGTGTTTGTAATTACACTAAGTAGAATGCTTCCTGAAGAGAATGAGAGCTCTTAGCTTGGGTCTTCAGGCACACACTCATGATAGCTCAAATAGCCCATTTGAGGAGATATTTAGCCCTATATGGGAAATAATGAGCTGGAGAGTGGCCCTTACTTGGGTGGTATTTTTAGTAAAAACTTTGGGACCCCCTTGCCACAGGATGCTCTAGATGTGAAGAGTTTGCACAGGTTCAGAGCAAACTGGACTAGTTCTTAGAGGAATATTAAATCATTACAGTCTACTAAATACAGAAATATTTAAGAAGCACCTGAGCTGCAGGTTCTTGTATTATAGGTGAAAACATGTAATATATAACTTGGTCAGTGACGAGAGAGTGAGCTAAATAGGTCAGTTTGGCTGTTCTTAGATTCTTTGTGTTTAGTGGGAAGAATAATGATATCAACCCGAGTCTGCCATATCACAGGTGAGAGTCTTATCTGCAAGATTTACTGTCTGTGTGTGCAGGATGTAAGAGTGGTGCCTGTTTTGCAAAACATTTCTAAGCTGTCCAGCTCTTTGTTTCCCATTAAATTGAATTCCTGTTTTCTAGTCAACCTTTCCCTTAAGCAAAAAAAAAAGTAGGGAAAGAAAGTCATGGATGATAAATAATGGTTTGATGGTGAGGCTCAGTGCAAGTGCAGTGGAGCAACTTCGTAAATTGGGAAATAAATGCAATTTTATTATATTTTTAATGTAAGAGGGGCAAGGAAAATGTGTGAGAACAAAGAGAAGCAGGCAATTGCAGGCAATTATTTCTTAGCAAGAGGCATAATCCTAAAATTGGAAATACTGTAATAGGTGCTGAGTTTCTTCCCCTGCTGAAGTGTCTTACTCACCTGGTGTAGCTTTTCTATTGCCTCCACATCTGAGAATGTGCCTCAGTATGTTTTTATTTGAGCAGCACTTTGGTTTGTGGAGGCCAAGCAATTACAGTTCTAGCACAATTACAATTCTAGCTGGAGTCAGTGCTCCCATTAACAGTAATGGAGGTTGGGTCTCTGCTCCTGAACACAGCACTCAACATTCACCCATAATTGTCTATAAAATCAAATCATATCCACTTTATTATTTGACATTGCTCCCTCTGACAGTCCTGTAAACACATCAAAATTCCTTTCTTGGATGTGTAGAATATACCCCTTTGTATCCTTTTGAGCCATTTCTGCTAATTTAAGATGTTCTAGCGTGTTGAAGTGGGAAATAACTGCTGAAGAAGGTTAACCTATTGATCTGTTACCACTTCCCTGCATTACTTTTCTCCTCCCATTCCTCTCCTCTGCTTTCTCATTATCCATAGCTCTCATGCTAATGTTACTCTTAGAGATTAAAACATGCATATATCCTAAAAAAGAGGTTTTTTATGTGGGATATAGAAGTGTTTTGTAGTAGTAATATCACCATTTGTTTTTAAGGAATGGAATGTTTGATTGTGTTGCTTCTGTTGGGTTGACAGATATGTTTATGAATGTTAATGATGAATACAGACCAATTTATTCTATGAAGAAAATTAAATAAAATCTTGATAAAACCTTTCAACTTTCAAAGCTCCTTCTGTTCATTGTTTATGTATGGTTCTGCAGCCTGCATATTTTTGGACTGGTACTCCCATTAAAACTGAAAGTTTTGAAAGTTTAAAGAATGCATTGATACACCTTTCTTGAGATCATCTTTACTCCTGTATTGTTCCAGTTTCTTTACATCTACTCATTCGGCAAACTTGAAAATTTTTTTCTCTTTTATGTGGTTTAGCATATTTTTTTTGTCTTCAGAGACAGAAAAGCTGTAATGTTGTAATAACAATTACAATTAATGCTGTAATTTTTAAAGTGGAAAATAAGAATAATTTATTGGCTTGGAATATGCACCTTGTTATTTGCTTTGCTAAACTACTTCTCATCATAAGAAAGTGTTTTTATTTATTTATGATGACGATGTCAGTGTGCTATTTGTTCAGAATGCTTTTCTTAAGCTTGAACAGTGGTTTCTTATTTTTATCACCTTATCTTTGTTTTCCCCAGGAGCATTGCTAGCCTACCAAGCCATGATAATTTCCATGAAATGCCACGATCAGTGAAAAATGACACTGTCCAAGTCTCAAGGTGATATCAGAAACATTGTGTGCATTTCCTAACTGAGATCTGTTAAAAGAAGTGCCGTGTGTATGTGATAAACACACAGGTGGGCGTTTATTTGATTATCCTGGCCACTAAGGAATAGGCATAGTCCAATTTAGTAATGTAATGAGACTCTATCAAAATACATATGTTACAGCTTTTTCATCTGTGCTGAAGTCTTTGCAATGTTTATAAGTGTTTGCAATGTAAACGCTACGGGCTTTTCTAGGTCATTTAGCATTATAGGAGAAATCACTGCTCTGACCCCATATGGTGAAGCGTCAGAAGCTAAACAGATTGGCAGGGCAGGGTCATAATGCACTGTAATCCTTGAGGACATCAGATGCTGTTTAGCCAATTCAAAGCAGCTTGACATTCCTTTCACCAGTGACACTTTATTTCTCTGTAATAGTTCTGTCACAAAAACTAACTGCAGCAGACAGATTTGATATGAATTTCCTGAAGTAGTTTCTGAAGAGGTGGACAGGGTTTAATTCTAATATATATTGTGCTTTACTTGGTTCATACAACAAACTACATGCCTTGGAAGTGGAATAAATCTCTGACTCTTGCAGTTTTTCCTGAATGCATTACTAGGTCATGAGGGAAGAGATTATGTGCTTTGAAGTATTGTGGTTTAGTAGTCAAATCACAAAGGTGATAGATAGGCCTCCTACATTCTATTTTCATAAGTATTATTTGCTATGAATAAAAATCCCATCGCACTTCCTCTGATTTCTCTTATGCATTCCATAGTATGAAGAGGAAAAGTGGATCTGCAGAAAAGGAGGGACCTCAGGAGACTGACTGGTCTGTCTCCTGATGCACGATGGAATCAAAGCACAAATAGATGCTGGCAGAACTTATACTAAAAGATCTCTAATGATAGTAACTTCACACCTTCTGTAAGCAATCTGTTCCAGGGCTGCAATAAAGTAATTTTTTTAGGCTGGCTTTTTAGCTCTTCTACTGATAAAAACAATGTGATACATTGCAGGAAGAAAGATGGTGGATTTTGCATGAGAATCATTGAAGTTATTTCTTCTTAGAGAGCACAAATGCTGCTTCTCTTTCCAGTTACTGTTACGGTAAAACATCCAACCAGGACGTACCAGTACTTTAGTGGGTGTGTGCATATATATATATATATATATATATATATATGTATCTAAACATGAAAACCGTAATATCATCAAAATTGTTTAGAAAAAAAACTGATAAAAAAGGTTAGAGATTTACATCCCTGAAGCTGAAGGATCAAGGATATGGAGATTCTATTCATAGCACTCCTCTTTGCCAAAATTTGAACTTGCTAGTTTATGCATCTCTTTATTTTTTTTTTTCCTTTAGAGATATAACACTTAGTGGTGTTGTAGAGGATTAAGAATCTGACATTTATGACATGTTTTTCTTCTGCCTCTCCCTTAATCTCAGCTTCTCAATGAGTCTGCTTTAATTTTATCAAATTGTTTTTATCAGACCCAAGTTATATTCTTTAAATAGAAGAGAATTGTATCTAATCCTTAATATCTGAGCTAAACTGTGTCTAAATTATTTCATGTAGAATGTACATGTTTGAAGGTGTGTGCTAGTGGTATTTTTTTTTATGTGCTAACTGTATTTGGAGGCTGCTTTATGATATTCAACAAGGTCAACTTTGTGTTTTAACTCCTAAGTAGAAGTTTGTTTAAAAATGATCATTCTAGAATTGCAGTTTGAGGTGTATTTGCTATGAAACACAATGAACAAATCTGTGCACAGTGTATATGAACTCACAATACAATTACTTATAAAATATATATATAAATTGACCTGTGAAAAATATTGGGGGCTTTTTGGATGGCAGCTGCAGTTGGAGAAGAATGTCAGCTTTTCTTCTGTTACACAGGACGTTATTCATCATGAAATACAGGGTTATTTAACTCGGGCACTTCAAAATTTCTTTTAATCTCCGCAAACTACTGTATTCCCAAAATCATCATTGATTATTCATCTCTAAAATTCTCATGGCATTGTGCCTCTTGCTAATGTTGGTTACTCTTTTTCCTCTCTCACTTTTTCTTTTTTGTAGACTCATTTACATATACTTTCGTTAGTTTATCTCACCTCCCTTTGTAAATAAGGGTTCAGCTTTGGCTTTTCTTGACTTTAAGTTTTGGCATAAATTTTGAGTTCAAGCATAAATCCTGGGGTTTCAGATAGCTTAGGTGTTGTGGTTTCTGTTGTTTTGGGTTTTTTTTACTTATCTGCTAGAGAAATGTTAAAAAAACAGCAGCAATTTTGGCTAACACTCAGCTATCAAACTCTGTACTCCTGTATTTTGGGCTTTTCTTTATACATAAACCAACTTGTTCAATAGCATCATTTTGAAAAAGTCTGACATGGCACAATATTTGATCTTTTTGTGTCTGCTTTGACTACTCATTTCAGCAAGTAATATGTGTCGTGCTGTTACACACGACTCCCCAGACTGTCTTAAGAGCAATGCTCCTACAAAAGCTTTTCAAATTTGTGAAGAGCAGAAGAATGTATAACAACCTTGTAGTGTTCCTGGACTCATTATGATAAATAGGGATTTTTTTTCTTTCCTGGAGTCATTAATAGGCCTGTATTCTCAAACAGTTATTTCCTGTTGCAGGTTATTGTATTTTATAATTCTATGCTAAGAAACTTTTTTCAAATGCTTGGCTTGCTCAGACAATGTTTAAATTTTAATCTGCAGTGAATAACAAGTGTGGAATTCTTTTGTTATCTGTCAGCATTTTATATTATCCAGTGGGAATCTTGTGCATCTTCACAGGAGACCCATCTGTTTTACTGTTCTTCTCATTATGCCAATCAAAAAGTCACTTCTAATAGTATGAAAAGCCACACATTTTGGGTTGTCACGGAAGAAAATGAGCCTCCCCTCCCTTTCTCCCATAACAAGATGTTTTAGGTCTAAGAACTTGAGTTTTCTGAATTGAACACTCAGTGAGTTACCTTTTAACTCAGATTTTAATTAGTTGATGTAATAACTATTGACTTTTCTTTAGGGATATGCCAGTATTATTGATATGACAATTAAAAGCAAAAGGATTAGTCTATTAAAGAAGTACTAATTGACTTCTGTCTTACTAAGCTAAACAATTAAGAGCTGATTGGTCAAAATAAAGTGAGCTGTATCTGTAATTATTGAACTCTGAATTTCACTTCTTATCCTACTAATTTTTTTTTTTTTTTAATGTTTTCAGTTGAATAATCTGCTGAATTGATAGATGTTTTCAGATGAATTTTAATTTATCATGAATAGAAATTGAAAAAGTAATTTGTGTTTATTGTTGATGCAGTAGTGGAATGGTTTGTAGACAAAGGAGAAAGCTTTCTAGAGATTTGTAAATTGTTATACTTTGAGGTGCTGATAGAGCTAATCACGTTTCCTGATAATTATTCATTTTTCCTTAATATTGTATGTGAATACATTAACTTGACTTGCTGTAATGTGGTGTGGTTTCCTCAGTTTGTAGAGCAGGTGTAAGTTGTGCCTAATGGTATTTGTTGCAGGTTGATTCTTCTTGTCATGACAGGAGCGTTGGTTCATGTTGCATGGACAAAAATGATTGCACAAGATATGAAGTACTATGTTGAGTTTTTTGTCTTGACTTTTTCTGCATTGTCCTCACGAACACCATTGTCTTATTTGAAGTAAAACCTCAGCTACTTTGCTGTCAATAGGCACAAGAGTTATCCTTTTCTCCTTGGGAAAAGTCAACTTTGAAATTTTGAAAAGATAGGAAATCCAACATTGTTATAACAACAGAAGTTTTAAGACACCAGAATGAGTTTAACACCTTTTTCTCCTATGCTATATAGGTAGAAAAATAATGGCACCTTTAAAGTTAAATTTTAGTTGTGTTGCTGATAGAGAATTGAAATGTTTAACTGCTAAATTGAAATTATACTCCTGCTGACAGCCCTTATTTATCAATTGAAGTAGTTTTTGTGTGATAAACATTGCTCTCCCTTCTCTTCCAATACAGGGAACTGATGTAGCTTCAGAATCAAGATCTAGGAAGACAAGGTAAGACTTGAAAGATATAAATTCATGTTTATGGTCTTATTTTGCTGTTTTGGATTCAACTTTTGCCTAACGTTCCAATGCTTAGAAGACTTGATACTCTTCTTGTGAAACTGTATTCTTATCATTTTATTTTCATGAGAAAAGAAGGTTTTAAATTCCCTGGAAAATTTTTCCCTTTGTGATGGTGTGGTGCTTGCTGTTTTCTGTTTGTCCCTTGTGGTGTAGGACAGTGGATGACACTGGGTTGCTCATGTTCCTTCATCACAGTAGTCTTAGAGTTTGAGCAGAAATGTATGAAAAAAACATCCTTTGCATTTTTCAAAAATTTACTTTTAGGTAATTTGTGATGTTCACACGTTTTTGTTATTGTCTATTTTTTGTGTCCAAATATCATGGCTTAAAATACTTAACAACAGTCCCTGAAAGGAGATGCAGTGACATACAGAGTGTGTGTATGAATGTTACTATTTTGCTGAGTTGTGTTTCTGGTGGGTACTTAGAACTACAGGCCTCATTTTCTTTGGGACTTGGTTGGTTTTTAGATTCTGTGGTCATTCTTTATGTTGGGTTGTTGGTGTTTGTTTTGGTTTTTAATGCACGTGCTGTATCATTTCAGGAGTATCTGAGGTGCTTCAGGGTTAGCTAGCAATAAACACGGGGGTGAGAGATGATGAATGCTGCTGCTGAGGTGAATCATGTGGAGATGGGCAGAAGGAAATGGCATACAGGCAGCCATAAAACTGCCTCCAGTTTTCTCTCTAGTAGCTCTCTGTGTCTTGGCTGATAACATATCAAAGGAACAACGAGAACAGCTGTCTGCTTTGTTATAAAACTGCCTATACATGCTGCTCCCCAGGCAGCCCAGCCCCTTGTCCAGGGGATCGCGAGGCTAACAGCACAGATCAGACATCTGCCTGCTGCCTTAATCTGCTGCTCCCCTCCTCCCAGGCCAACCTCAGTGTACTCATGTGATTGCAGTCGTAGCATGTCAACAGATAGGACGTCTGGAAGCTATGCAGCTCGAACTGCTTTTTGTGTTCCTGTGGAAAGGACAGAAAAACATCTAGAAGAGATAGTGAGATGGCTTAAACTGAACTGAAGGAACTCACGTTAAATGCCTAGAAATAAAAGTACATTTTATGAAGGGGGTTTAGGAGGAAGAACAACTTCAGTAGGGGATTTCAGGAAGAATTGTGAAGGTGTTGGCACAGCAGAATATATTTATATCTGAGCAGAAATTGATGTAGAGACAAAAAAATACATAATCCTGTAGTTCAGACTCAAACTTTATCCAGAAAGTAACATTGTCGAACATTTGCAAAAGAAGGTGGCATGAAAAGTAGATCTGAAGAGCTGCAAATTCTTAATGAACTTGAATGAAAATTTATATCAAAGGGTATGTGGCACTTTCAAGAACTGAGGCATCTGAGAAGTGAATGGATGTTTCATTCAGTTTTAAAAGTCGTTGAATTCTTTGTAACACACTGTAGGTGGAGTTGGGGTTCTTGCTTGTTGTGGAGTGGGAATGGCAGTCTGGAAGGAGAAACAAATAAAAAGGTCAAAGTCTGGGATGCTCATGCTAATGGTCATACAGTTAAGTAATATTACAGGAGGTTCCTGAAGCAGTATTATCTTAACAGGGAGAAGGATAACACTGCTATGTTTCTTCAGTCACCAATAAAGAAATCACTAGTTTCCAACCATGAAAATAGTTTGGTTTTTTTTTTTAATGGAACTAACACATTAGGTTTTCTATCATCTGTTTAGCTGAGCATTTTGTTTTGCTGCAAGCAAATCACCTGAAAAATTATCTGCTGAAATAGAATTTTTTTCATTACATACACGCACAAGAGACTAGTTTAAAACACACTTGATTTGGCAATCTAAAAAAACGAAACAAACAAAAAACCCCACAAAAAAATCAAATAATTATTGCGAATTCTCTGTTCCTTTGATTATACACTCCACTTTATATTTTTGAATGAAGGCCAGTGTTCTCCAACTAACCATTTCAAAAATCTTTAATAGCATTTAAAAAAAGAAACAAAGAAAACTCCCGAAAGAACTGAGAATCTTTTCAAAATTCATTTAAGTAGCTTTCTAATTATGTATTTCAGCTGAAGTAGCTTCTTTTTTTCTCTTCATTACAGTCACAGTGAGAAACAACGTTTCATTTAAATACAGATCTAAATGCAGTAAATTGGACTTTATATTTATCCAGGACCTTCAGAGAAATCCAGGCATTGACTATTTAAACTGTTAAACTGTAGGTCAATTATATATCTTAAAGCTGAATACATTGAATAAATAGTGATTTAAATAGACAATACCAATATATCTCTGAAAGATGGAAGAATAACTTGGTACATGGGAGAAAAATGATCTACAAATAAAAATTAGGAATGGCACCTAGAAAAGATCAATGTACTCTAGGTAGAACTAAAAAAAGTGGTTTTGAAAAGCTTGAAAACTAATAGTTTGGAATGGAATGAGACAGCTGGTCAACTACGAGATGTTGTGTGATTCACTGTTCATTTATATGAGTGGAAACAAGTAATATGAGGAAAACCCTTGAAGTGTGAAAGTCCTAAAGTTATCATAAAAAAGTTACAGTTCTATCTTTTGGTCCTTCCTAATAGCAGGATAAAGTCAGGTAATAATACTAGATCTGTTTGGAATTTTAATTTAACATACCATTATCTCGAAGGTTTGTTTGCATCACTCTAGTGTAGGTACTGAACGTAGAACTTCTTTGATAAAGCTGTTGACAGTTTGTGGGTTTGGGAGGTTTGTGTGATTTGAGAAGACTGCCATGGAATTTTGATGGGGAAAAAAAAAATAAGGAGAAGAAAAAATGAGAGCTGCTGACCAGCATCCTGTGGTGAAAGTGAGGTCAGGGATTCACTAATTTCAGTTTTCATGTGCGTGACTTCATATCTCAGATGTTGTCTTCAGATGTGCAGAACAGCTGAAAACTTTTAAAGATCAGTACATTTGTGGTCATGACCAGTTTTGAAATGAAGTGTTTGTTGCTTATTATTTGATACCATTCGATACCATTCATTGGTAAAGATCAAAATCTGGAGCTGACTGATTTTTTTTTTTTTTTGGTCAAAAAAAAAATTTTTTTTTTTCAAAAAAAGACTTAAACCTCAACTATGAAGTCTCATTACAGAATCACAGAACATTCTGAGGTGGCAGGACCCCCAAGGATCCTCAAGTCCAACTCTTAAGTGAATGGCCCATACCCAAGACCTTGGTGTTATAAACACCATGCTCTAACCAACTGAGCTAATTAACACTATGATCTATTAGACTGTGTCTCTTTGGAATTTTTCAAAGTTGTAGAACTGTGAATGTCTTTGAAACAACAGAGAATGCTGTAAGAGGAATATATGTTCTGTCACAGATATGCATGTGCTGTGCTTCCCAATCTTGCTTGGAAAAAGAAATGTGAAAACTTATTTCCTGTGAAACAGAAGTGGAAATGGCCACCAGACTTCTGTTCTTTGGCAGGACTAATCTGAATCTTTGCTGCTGTGATAGACCATGAGACAAAGGGAAAAGAATTAAAAAGAAACATCAAGTATATTCATTAAGTTTACTGCTGCCTTGAGGAAGATCCTTCCCTTATATCTGTGATCTGAGAGGCCAAGCATACTGCTGCCTCCTACTCAGGATTTATTTATTTTTCTTTTTTTTTCCCCTTCTTTTCTCATTTTAAAGGGTTTTTTGTATGTCTTTTCAACGCAAAGTGGGTCATCTTCAACTGCAAGCTGTTAAGCTTTTGCAATCCAATTTTCAAGAAAATTAACCAGCTCTTTCTTACACAGATCATACGGGAGCCCATTTAGCCTTAGGATTTCATCTTGGATCTAGTTCTCAAATATTTCTACATTGGTCTGTAAGATTTTATCTCCTTTCATTAGAGTTGTCTATTCAGGCTTTTCCTCAGCTTTCAAAAAGTCCCCCTATTTTTTTTTTTCCCCTTTCCTTTCCAGTTCTTATTTGACACTTCTCAGGCTCTTGAGAAGCTCAAGCTCTCTTTGACACCATTGTTTTCCTTAAAATCTACAGGCAAAAGAATTTTTTTAGAAACACTTCTAACCATGCTCCTTGTTACTAATTAGGTTGTTCTTAGGAGATGATTATTGTCTCTTCCAGAATTTTGATGCTATAAAGCCTCAAAATGTGTATCTGTGTAATATTAATGTTTTAATATTTAGCTATATTTACTTTGATATGTATTTTGACTTTTTTTGTAAATTTCATTACTGTGCAAGGGGAAAAGGCAATTTAATAAATGTGGCACACTCTGACCTGATTTCAGGAACCTTTCAGTCTTTGTGGATATATATCTTTAAAACGACTTACCCTATTAAAAAGCAAAAAACAAGGACGTTGCCTAAGCAGTGGGGCAAACTGCAGATGATGCTGTTGAAAAAGTGCTGGTGTTCACCTAAAGAGGATGAGGATGTCAGTAAGTGAATAAGTGAAGCCAAATTCTAGCTGTGCTAATGTTAAGAGTGTTCCAATACAAATTTGGTTATTCCAAGGCAATCTTACTCATTGAGGTCACAAGGCACCTATGTGGCAGTAGAATGCTCTCAAAACAGCCCAGAGGCATCATAAGAACACTTTGTTCATATCTAGTCAGCAAAAGTGTTGTCTTGCATACATTGTAATAAATGAATACTGAACTTTTAAAATACTCATTCTTCTCTGCAGGGATTGGGATGGTTTGTGGTTTCAGAGATGTAACAGTAACATTGCTAATCACTAGCTGGGCATTGCACCAGCCCTCCTTGTCTCACTCCTGCAGCATGATTTTCGCTCAAAATCTTAATTGTGTCCTTCAGGAATTAATTACATTTTCATTGGAAAGGAGAGAAATGATAAGATCCAAAGAGCATTTGACAAACACATGAAATGCTGAAGAACTATGAAAAAAAATTACAAGAAAGTGGAAATAACCTTCATTTCGAAAAGTTTCACACAGACAAAGTATATGGAAACAGTCATCAGTGCCTTCAATTGGTCTTAAAAGGGTAATTTAATACAGGATATTGTTAGTTTTGTCTAAAGAAGGAAGGTGTTACATTTACTCTTGGTGAAGGGAAGTATATCAAGTTGAAATAAGTCTCCTTTGTGCAAATTTGATTATTTTCTTCTCTCCCAAATGAATTTGTGTATTAGGTATGCATCTTACCATTGTTTTAAAATCTTTTTATTGATTTATTGTGATAGATCCATTCCGATTCATTATCCAGACAATTTCTAAACATTTCACCACAACATTTAAATGCTGGCCACTGTTGGACCTGTTCTAGGGAGTTTTACTGCTCATTAGTTCTACTTAGCTTAACTTTTTCCTTGGCAGCCTGCTGTGTCAGAAGATGATCAATAGTAAAACTACTCAAAAACTACTGTCTGGTGAAATAAAAGTGTCTAGAATGAGAATCAATGAACTTAAAACAGAAATAAATTTCTATAAAGTCATCTTTAGTTACTGCTGCTCTATGAAATTGCAGAATTTTAACAAATATGTAGTTATTGCATCAAGATCTCAGGTATTTTTATACTTAATATCCTTAGATACCTGTGGAAAAAGATTTGAAAAGCCGAATTCTGAGGGCGTGATTAAATGTTATTGCAGTGGCACTCTTGTAGATTTATCTATTTTGGTTTATTTATGGGCTGTATATACTGAAAAGGTGCTACAAGTCCCCTCTTTTTGCTTGGTATAAAATTGTCATGAATAGCTGAGAGGTCAGTACAGAAGTGAAGCACTTCAAGGACAAGTTTAAGGCACATCTTGATTTGTGTGGTGTCAGCTTCACAATGTGGAAAGCTACAGCTGGGGGCTGTCTGCTCTGGAGAGAAAATGTACTCACACTGTCAAAGCCTATGAACAAAACAGGAATGACACTGGGCAGCACAGAAGGTGCCAGACAAAAGAAAATCCAGTGAGCTCAGGAAATTGCACAGGTGGTAGCTCTTTGTACGACTATAATGTGAAAATCTGATTAATTTCACAGCAGATAAGATGAAAAAGTTGATTCTTCATACAGGGAGTCAATAGAAAAGTTTTATCGTTTGTCCTTGCTTGGCCTCTTCCACTGTCATATAGTCTTGTGCTCTCTGGGCATTCATCTTCAAGCTTTTGGTCTTGGACTTTCCAGCACAGCTGTTTTTCAAACTAAAACAAACCCAAATCCTGCCGTTCCTCAGACATCTCTTTAAAAATTAATGTACATTGGGTACAGAAGTTCTTGTGTCCCTACAGCTGAAACATATTGCCAGGAGTGTTCTGTTTTAGAGCAACCCAGAGTACGTAGAAAGATATTTAAATGAAATTTGTCTTTAACAAAGTTAACATGTTGCTAGCGTGTTAGGGTTGTTGATGAAAATGAATCATAAACAGGATTTAGTGAGAAAAATAATCAAATGACTGGCTGGTAGCTTTTATATAATCTGTGTTATAATTGTTCAAAAGTAACCGTTTGCTGACTAGAGAGATGGTATCAGAAGCACCCAGGGATTTTCCTTACCTCACCAAAGATTTGAATGGGCACACTTCATGAAAAAACCCAGCAACATAGACTTCTAAAATCTGGACTTGTAGCATATTCACTGTGCTGAAATAATACGGTTTGTGCGTGTTGGGAACTAAGATATCAGTTTGAAATATCACCATTGGTATTGTGTTTCCATCAACTCACAGAGTAGTAATTCCTTTGTTCGTGATGTTGTTCCTGGGATGTACATCCTGTAACAGTTGTGGCCCTTTTATTTCCCTCCACCTGACTCCAGGATATGCAGTTGTTAATAGAGTTGCCTGGCAGTGCTTTTTCACCTCCTCAGCAATATCATCTTCGTCTCTGTCTCTATCTGTAGTTGTTTCTCTGGTGTAACACATGATCCTGCTGTGATAGGAGATGCTGGGAATTCAGGTTTACAGTCAGGTTTTGGAGTGATTTTGCATGTCTGTGAAAAGTGACATTGGTAAAACAGTTCAAAGCCACACAGGAGTCCAGAACAGAAGACAACAAGTTGACTTAAATTATGCAGCACACAGTTCTAGACTAGATATGAAGAAAAAAGGGTAAAATGAAGACATAGTACAACTTGAGGCCCTTTAGTGCTTAACCTATTAGAATTAATGAAAATGTGAAGAGAAAAAACACCTGTCGTTGCCTAGAATAAATGCAGGAGCATACCCAGTGCAGTATCCTAAACAGAAATCAGAGCTTCTCCAGGAAGAAAAATCACTGACAATTTAACATTGAAAACTATAAAATTTATTGTGGGAGAAACAAGAAACAGCAAAGCAATGTTTTGATTCTATTGTGAGATGGTGTTGGGCAGTTACAGTGAAATAAGTATGTGTTTTGCCTGATACATAAGAAAGCTTTAGTAGATAAGAACAATAAAGCAATCCAGTTATTATAACCCTTGAGGGCAGTTAAGAAAAGCAGATAACAAAATGTATTGCTGATTTAGAAGAAAAAAGTCTGCAGGAGAGCCAAACTTTGATCACGAAGGAATTTTATTCTTGAGATTTTGATTGTGATAACTATATTATTCAAAATTTATTTTGGATGATAATACTGCATTGCTTAGTGAGAGAATTTGTGGGAAAATCTGCGTACTCAAAGGCTATTTGGGAGCTAATCCTGTGAAGAAGACAAGTGTAATAAAAAAAAATAGAAACTTCTAGGAACTAATGATAACAGTATTATCTGAACACACACTTTAAGAATAAATAAACAGAAGTTTGATTGTGAAGCAGCTGATGTTGAGGGAATATTAAAATGCCCTAAGGAATTTAATATCTAAGTAACATATAGGGAATCATTTAATAGAGAAATTTGAAATGTTTAAGAAACTGTTAGCAGCAATGATATTGTAACTTAGTTTAATTAAATTGAATTAATAAAGCAAACAAAATGATTAACTGGTGAGCATAAAGAATAGTGCAAACAATAGTAAGATTATTTCTTCAAAATATATGCAAGAATAAACATGGTGAAATGTATAATTATAAAGAAAATTACATGAAAAAATGAGAAAAGTGCAAAACTCTGAAGAGTCTTGAAACAAAAAAAAAAAAGTATTCAACTTCTACTCAGTATTTTGCTAGATTACATTTAATGGGAAATAGTAAAATAAGTGATCCAGTGGAGAAAAATCTGCTGCAGTGCTGAAAACTGTTGGCTAAGTTAAATAGTGTTGTGATGCTCTTATGTCTGCTTTCTCTTGATCTAAAATAATGAAGTGAAAAAAATGGATAGCAGGATAATGAAGTGTTGGACAGGAGGAAGAGATTTGAGTCTGCTCCACAACAAGATAATCTTCAAACCAAAGCTCTGTTGTTAGTGGGCCTGGCACAGTTTCTGGGGGGGGAAACATGCAGTTTTCAATCCAGGCTTACTCTGAAGCTGCCTTATGGATGGAGCCATTTAATATGTGGTAGGAAAAGATTTCCAGCTAAAGTTACAGGCCCTTCCACTACTGCATACCTACTCAACTGTATAATTTAAAATTTCATCTGTTTTGTCCCATCTTCACCACAGCAGTCTCCTCTCCCCAGGGCTTGGGTAGAACGTTCATCCAATTGCTTGGTTCAGGTGATTGCATTTCCTTACCCATGTGGACTCTAATGACAAAAATAAATTTAGTAAGGAGATAAACATCATTTGGACTTCTTACTGTGAGGATATGTATTAATTTCCTCAGAACTAATCCAATTTCTTAATTGTTGTGGCTACAGAACACTGCCTTTCTGCTGTTGCTACCAGAAAGGTGTGCCGCCTTCTTTTGCTGCTGATTGACAAGATGAACCATCACCATAGCAACAGAATAAATTATTTGAAAAAAAAAAATCTGCCAGGTTGCCAGACTTTAGAAGAGGAGATGGGAAACTAACAACTCATCTGTGATGAAACTCAACTTTGTCTCCTGAAATTTAGAAGTTTGTAACACCCCTTATAAGATGGATCTGCGTTTGAAGATGTAGAGGTACATGTACTGTATTTGAGTATCAAATTTAGATTCTAAGGTGTAAATTAAGGCAGAGATTGTTTTCTTGTGAAATCATGGCCACGCAAGTGTCTTTTCAGAACTACTTTTCCACCTGTCAAAAGGGGAAAAATATCAGTGTTGTAATGGCAAGAACAAGACTCAAAATAGCTCAGCATACTGACCTGGAGAATAGGCATGCTCTCATCATATCCTGGATCTGCTCTTTTCCATATCCCATAACAAGCACTAGCCACATGGTTTTTACCTTTGGCACAGGTGGTCTCATTTTACACTGCGGTTTTCTTGTGGGAAATAGTCAAGTTCCAGCAGGAAAGGTTGAGAGACCTCCTTGGAAACAGCTGGTAGTCTTATGCTACTAAAGGGAGACATGGAAAATTGAGAATTACAGTGTTGGCCTGAAGCAAAGGGAGCCAAAATCTGAAATTCACTATTTTAGACTTGTCTGTAGTAAGTGAAAACATGTGTACATCTTTTTGTCCCCAAATTTATTATGAAGCTCATAAAAACCGTTTTCAGATTGGCTTCATCAAATTGACACTTACAGGTAAAAACTAACTAGATCTAAAGAAAATGGCTGTTTACAGACAAGGAAGTTGGCTGAGTTTTACTTAGTGAAGGTTGGGTAAAGCTTGTTCTTATACCACAGTTGTTGTCATTCCTGTTCATCAGTTTTAACAGAAACTACCAAAAGTAACATCTTTTGGAAGTGTGACTACTTAGGGCTTTAAAAAGGTTAGCACTGGCCACTGTGCATTATGCCTATGTTTTAGCTGGAAATCTTGCTGATGACTAAAGCTCTGCAGCAACTGTGTTCTGATACTGTAAAAGCACATCAACCACTGCTCTTGAGAAGCCAGTGTTCTTTCACTGCTGATTTATTTCTTTCATTAATTTAAAATTGTGTTATTTAGGCTGGAAGTGATTTGTTTTTAGTAACAGTAGCTTCTGGTTTGCAATATTACAAAAACTGTTTTCAAGGTATCTTGGAGGGATTTTGAACTTCTGTTTTAGATTTCTGTGTTTGAAAATGCCAGCTGTTACGTACAAAAGAAATTCATGCTTCAGGGTTCCGAGAGATTAATTGGGAAATGTGTCCTATGTATATCCTAAATTATCAACTGACATAAGGCAAATAATTAGAAACAAAATGTGTTACTTAGAAAAGTACACATTTGTGTGGATGTCTGTCTGAAGAACATTTCAATCATGGAGGCTGCCAGTGTTAACTGCAGCAGCAGTCAGGAATCCAAAGCAAATTCAAGATCTAATTGTATTCCACACAGCATATGGTTCAATTATGTAATTATTCTTTAAAAAATGTATCATGGTAACACATTTCAAATGGAAAAATGCAGGTAGCCTTTTTTGTGACATTTTCTGTTCTCTTAATTGTGACTTTTTAATAAGAAAGCTGATGCTGCATAACCCCAGTTAATGATCTCCATCAATTTGTTCTCCTTTTAACTGGTTCTTCAGAGAAGGGGTTTCTTTAATAGATTTTTTTTTTTTTTTAGCTTTGCTGAAAACTTCTTTCTTTAATTTTTTTTGGTTTCTTGTGTTGAGTCTTAGTAAGATTAAGAGCACTGGTATGCAATTTCCATAATATGAAAAGGCATATAGCCTTCTCGAGAGTACAGGTGTAACAAGCATATTCAAGTACTGAACTTTATGACCTCATCAGTCATGTTTTGACTTTAGAACAAAACACCATTAGAACTGTTCTTGGCTATTGATTTGACCTTTGTTGTTTTTTGTTGTAGGTTGTTTGTTTGTTTGTTTGTTTTTCCCAAATATCAATAAATTAGCCCCTTAAATGCAAAGAAAATTCAAAACTTCAGTTTGTCCTATAACTTGGGAAGACAGTTTGGGAAGCAGATGGTTGTAACCTTTATATATCTTGATTAGAAGAAATTGTGATGTATATGTCTGAGTTTAGAAATGGAATACAAATTTATCTGATGTCATTGTGTGCAGAACTGTGGAAGCTGAAAGTGAATATACTTCCTATATATATTTAATGCTTTGTGCAAATTTTTGTGTGCATCAGCTTTACTATAATTAAATTCCCATATGTTCATAAAAGAAACAAACAAATTTTATTTTATAAATGGGACTTAGCATTAGGAGTAGTGATAGCATATTGAATATTCCAAGGCTGAAAACAGGGATTCTGCCTTTTCCAGCTGCAAGTCAGATTCAATTCAGACATTTTATTAATAATGACAATATGTTGCTGACATTTCAGCATAGTTCAGCTACTCAGATATAACACCAAATTTCACAGAGGCAAGTTTCATACCTCAGTAAGCCTGTGGACAGTAGTGTTCTCACACTTCCTTTAAATTTGTAACTCAAAAGAAATAGCAAACATATAATGCAAAAAAAAGTAAAATATTAAAATTACAGCAAAGCCTTTGTTAGACATGTTCTATGATTTTCTTTGTTTAACCTTCACTTGAACTGATAAAAATATCTTAGTGACATCCCACTCATATAATTACAGCTGCACAATATGAGTTGGTGTGTCACAAACAAAGGTTAGATTTTGTATTTGAGAAGCAGAAGGCACTAACATATTTGAATGCTATCATAAAGGACTTTTATGAAAAATATGGTGATGGGAACACAAAGCAGAAATAAGTCTAGACCAGGAGCCTTGTTAAGCTTATTCATTTATGATGTTAAAGGTGAATAAACCCTTAACTTCTTTTATCTCTTGCACTGGCTTTGTCTTGCTTTTATATTAAACAGACGTGGCAGAAGAGAGAAGAAAGGACTTTTTTTCTTTTTAAGGAAACAAAGGGGAGAAAAGGGAGAAGACAGTTAGCAGGGTAACATATCACTTTGAAAAATCTCTTGCACCAAAAGCAGGCAGAATAATTTTCCTTACCTCCTGTCCTTTGCCCCAACACCTCTCCAAAATGGTTATCATCCCAACTAAATCTTTTTCCTATTTTGACAAAGAAGTTGCAGAGATGGGCTAGCATCAGTGCTCAGTTTTTGGATCCCACCCAGAATTTGGTGCTCATGGTTTTGGAAAGGAACTGGTGTCAGCCTGGAGTTTAAGCAGGTCGGCCTGTGTCAGTGTCACACAGCAGGGGTGCAAGGAAATCAACTGTCAGATTTTCTGGTGCATCAGAACAAGGAGCCAGACTAGCCTTAAGCCTTCCTGCCAACATGGATAACTGCTGACCCTATTGCTGCTGCTGAAGATGGAATTAGGGAGTATGGAGAGTGAGGATCTTGTGGCATATGTCCCAGTCCTACAGCAGCCATTGCCTCTGACAACACAATACAGAAAACTCATCTTTCTGAGACAGTTTTCTGGCTGCCTTCCTTGACCCTTCCTTTTTCTCGTTCTGCTTGCTCTCTCCCTCAAAACATCTGGGCAAGAGGGTCTTGCCAAGTCAGTCAACTGCTGCTCAGGTGCATGGATTATTTCTGCTAAGCTGGGCACTGAGTTTCCTTGGGTCCGAGCAAACCCCTTTAGCCACGGTTGCTCTGTTAGATAATTGTCTTGTTAGAGTTGGTCATCTACAGTGCTGACCTTCATAGCTGTGGTGGCCAGGAGCAGGTGTCCCTGCTCGTCCTTGTTACCAACTGCTCCTGCTGGATCTGTTCATTGTAGCTGTTCCTGCCCACCCCTCTCTAACTGGGTTCAGCGTCAGTGACTCTTGCTCCCCGTGCTCCCAATGGGATGCCAGCGTGGCTGTGCCAGCTGCTCCATGCTCTGTGCCAGCACACTGGCCACAACTCTGCTGGCTCTCTGCTTTGCTTTGCCAGACTCTCTCTCTCTCTGCAGCCCTGGAAATGTTTTCAACCTTTGTGGAAAAAAAATTTAACACAATACCCACCTGCAGCCCTTCTCAGAACTGGGGCTGCTCTGTAGTACCCAAATGGAGATTTGTCTTTTGTGACCAAGGATGAGGTGGGGAAATGGCCTTGAAGAGCTTCTGGTGTTTTCCTGGGTTCCAGTCACTGCTCCAGCTTTCCAGTGAGACAGCCAGCCTTGGTGGCCACAGGGGCACTTGGGGAGGGCTTTGGCTGCAGGCTGACACTGGAATAATGTCCAGTGATTTATCTACTGATACTATTTCACTCTTTGCCAAACAATTCGGAATTGAGAGTCTTTGTGAACAGTTGGTTTCAAAACAAATCGTAAAACTTGGCACAAATTATTCATAATAAATAATTCTCCAGCTTTTGTTGCATCTGTGGTTCGTACAACAAAAGCACCTAGAGGCCTAAGTTGACATTAAGACAACCAGTATGCTAAAGGCTGTGTGTATAGACAGTAAAATGAAATATTTACATGAAGGATATCTCTACAAATAATAACTGGGGCCAAAAAGCATCATCACATTTGGTGATTTGCTGTTGCATTCGTGTTCTGTAGGATTTGGTGTGTTTTCACTTAGGACTGTCTAGGCATGAGAGTGCCATAGATTTATCCCATAAAGAAGTATATTTTCAGGTGGTATCCCACGCACCACAAGGAATTAAAACAAGACTTCTGTCAGCATCATATCAGTATATATTTTTTTAAAACTTTTAATGCTGTATTAAGTGAAATGCTCTTTACAACCCAGCAGTGCTTGAGAAGTCTCGGTGAGCACAGAGATTGACTGGCGAGGTGTGAGAGTTTACATTTCTTCACAAATAATGCCATTGACTATGAGAATTGTGTGCAGTCAAGAAAATACATTGTCTACTGTCTGTAGCAGTTTTGGCATCTAGTTTGTGGACTGCCCTATATACAGTTTGTGATTTTTTTTCCATTTATTGCACTTCTCAGATGGATTATGCATCAGCCATCAACAGTCTATTTATGAAAGAGGGAACACTTGGGGAATTGTCAGTAATATCTTCTGCATATCAGTGAATAACAATGAGTGTTTGCCATTCAGTAAAACTGCTGTGGTCTGCAAAAGAGACTGCTTGATATGTTTGGGTTTTTTTTCCCCTCAAAAAAAACCTGTTTTGAGGGTAGAGTGCAGATTTCTTATCTTTTTTTTTTTTTTTTTTTTAAATTTTTTTAAATACAGCAATTCCTGTACAGATATGAGGGAAGTGTTTGTGAGCTTTTGAGTGGAGAAATGCTTATCAGAGTAGAAGAGGTGCTATTTCTTATGCACACCTTAACTGTGTATAAAGTATTACCATATTCTGGAAGTGTAAAAAGCTAACAGGTTTCAGGACATAAAACTCCATACAATAACTCTTTTTATTCACAAATATCTTGATGATGTGGATTTTTTTTCTTTGCCTACTTAGGTACATGCTACTATATTTTCTTAAAATGTATTCCCAGGCTCATAATTTTTATATGATAGAATTTAAGAGTAATCCTTAAAAGGCAGTAGCAGGAGCTACATATAAATGCTCAAATTATAAGAAATCTTTTCAAAATGTTTTACAGCTTCCTTGTAGTGTTGAAGTTGGCTCTTCTTGGAGCTGTGTTATTTTAAAACATCTCTGCTGCCCATTAGAGCTGTTTGTAGATTGTGCTGTGACAATTTTGCTTCCAAAGAAGATGGAGGAACATCTTGATCCTGCTGATTTTAGCAGTCCCCAAGAATCTCTATTAAACTTTGTGAAAAGTTAATTGAGTTTGTGTCTCAGGCAGCATAGTATGAAGTAATGTCAAGGCTATGCAGTTTGTTTCTGTTTAGAGTTGCCAGGAAAACTCATACATAGCTGACTCTCTGGCATGTGTCATGTAAGTGTGCGAAGCGCGAGGTAAGATAAGAGCCCCAGAAAATGTACCTTCCCCCCCCCTCTGCTGTGCACTGGTGAAAATCTGTGAGCAGCACAATATTGCCTTTCTCTTCAGTTGGCACTTGCACACCAATTTCCTTGCAGTGTTTTTGAGGAGCCAGTTTGCTTTTCATATTGGAGTATTACCTATCTAAGTACTAATGATGTGGAGGCTGTGTAAGCCACATACTAAATTAGGGTGGAAGCAGACAGCATCCTGTAGCTGCAAATAGTTACCACATGCTTTCAGAGGGAATGCTTGCACTGACTAACACAAGAACAGGACGGTAATTTCTGCCTTCAAGGGAACACTGGCAAGACACCGGCAGATTTCTTTTGTTTTTTTCATGCATTTGCTAGACTGCTAATAACACTTCAGGTTTGCTATTGTCATAGCGTTTTCAGAAGTAAAATTGTCATAGCATTTTTTTTCCCATCAATTAGGGGTTTTTTTCTTTATATAAGAAGAACAGCAAAACTATTTTGGTCATTTTAATGCCAGAGCACTGACAAATGACTTGTCAGTTGGGTTCTAACTAGACCTCAGTGGCCTATATGTATCCTCCTCCTTTGTCATTATGAGGGATCTTTCCTTTTATGTTTTGTTATTCTTGCCATAGTAAGGCTAAGATTAAAATCACTACTGTTAAGGCTGTGCAAATTGAGCCCCCAGCATGGTAAGGGGAAAAAAAAAAAATCAGAAAAACAATTTCAAATGATCATTCCATCACATTTTGAAGACTTTTTTTTTTTTTACAAAATTTAAATTAAGCTTTTAACCTGTTTAACTTGACGGCATCTGTAGCAAAACAATTTTTTTTTCTGTCAATTAGATGAAATTCTTTTGGAGGAAAAAGTCAACATATCACCAAAGATTTTATTGCACTTGGAAATCATTTAACTTCAAGCTTTCTTGTACAAACATGCCACTTCTTTGTGGAGTTTTTGCACATTAGAGAATCTTAAGTGGCACATCATAGCGAAGTGGACAGAAAAAGCTGTGGTTCAATTCTGTGTTCGGCTAGAGATCTTTGAAAGATCAGGCAAAAGCTTATCTATGTTGTATTTTATAGTTTGGAAGCTAAAAGGAGAATATTTTTAGAGTGTATTTTTAAGAAAAATACTGGAAATGCTAAATGTCTAAATATCTTAAATTTTTCAAGGCACTGTAAGTTATAATATACATAGGCATAGTTAATAAAACCATGTGAAAGACCAGGGCAAACTTAAAGGAAGCTCAGTTTTCCTTTTTGTTCAGGATGCCTGAAAATGTGTCCAGTCAGTTCAGACAACAGCCTGGATTTTGCATTATTACTCTGACCACTTGAATTCATACCTTTGAGAGCAGTCTGCCTCCTGATTACATGAAGAGTAATTCCACAGCATGGCCTGAATACTTCCCATTGTACCTACAAAAGGAATGCTGAACACTGTCTGCTGGCTGAGTTTACTTCATCCTTTCATCCTTCCGGTGTGAGCTGTTGTAGGACTGCATTCTCCAGATGTAAGCTGTATACCACTTTCATCTCCAGCTATTCTTGCCTTGCTATCTAAGCCCTCAGCAGATTCATCTTTGAAAAGTACTTGCAGAATCCCTTTGTACAAGAATCTTTATGGCAAAAGGACTGTCACAATGTTCTATCTTATGGCAAGCTGTCACTAATGCTATCCATTACCACTGTAACTCATGTGGTACTTGAGAAGTTTAATAAGCTAATTTTTTTTAGTGACTCAAGCTTTCCTTGAGTAACACTCTGTCATGGCCAAGTTTGTCATTTATTTTTAATTATTATACTCTGTTCTGTTCCGAATATAAGTACCATAAAAGTTTTGTCATTTTTTTCCTTCAGATTTATTAAAATATGATAGGCCTGAGCAATTAATCCACTGCCAATTCAGATAGAAATGAGGTGGAGATGCAGGATTTTCATAAGAATTTATTGGACTCCATCTTACTGATATTTCTGCTTCTCCATGAAAATCACTTCAGCTGTTCCCCTTGGATGTCTCTCCATATTTTTACTATACTACAGGAAAGATGTGCAGCTTCTCTTCAGTGCTCTCTGTGACATTCCTCTATGGGAGGGAAGAAAGCTGACAGTTATTTCAAACAGGAATCACAACTGAGGTCTGCAAAAAAAGGCTGAGTGCCTGGGCTACAAATGCCAAATATTTTGGTGCCTCTTATCACTCAGCAGCCTTATAAAAGGAGAAATGATTTTTTTTTTTCCTTCTGTGAATCTATGTCTAATGATAGGACTGCCATGATACAATAAATATGGTTATTATGAGCGTATGCTTACAACTCTCTGGGCTGCTCATAGTACTGATTCTGGTTTCATCCTTAAACCCATTGCATGGTGGTTGCTCACGTTTAAGTAGATGCTGGGATGTATATGTTCAAAAGGTTGTGTTCTACATTCCAGGTGTTCATTCACTTGACCATTAAACACTGGTTTAGTTAATAGCTAACGTGCTTTTTTGCTACATGGCTTAGATTTTTGCCAGTTGAATATCTTTAATATTAAAAATTTTTATGAGGCTACCTGGTAGCTTTTTTTCAACTCACTTTTTTGGAAATATTGGGGGAAAAAACCCAAAGCACAAACCCAGATATCTTTACTGTATTTAGGAGTTACTTTTCAGAATCTGTTCTTTTACAATGCTTCTTACTTTCTGTTCAGTTTAATGTAGTGTAGCTGTCATGTTAACTGTTTCATAATGATTGTGGTAGGAATCTGTAGGGACCCAGTTATGGTGCTATTATGATATGAGATTAGAATGGGGAAAATACATAAGGACACAAGTCCATGGAGAATTCATTAGGATGCTAATTTGATTCCACTGTGATTATAGCAGTGAGAATTCAGTGTAAGCCTTTAGCGAACTTTTGATGATGTGGAAATGAAAAGGTGTCAACGTGCATTACACTGTCAGTAGAAAAGAAATCAAACACTAAGAAAATATCATAAAAGGAAAATAATAGTTAAGTTTTTATACAAACCAGAGAGCTTCTTAGCATTCCCTCCATTCAGTCTCCTCATGTTTTTGTTTGTGACAATCAGTGCTTAAGATTGCTAGCTGTACTTCACCTGCCAATATTAGAGCTATCACAGAAACCATACTTTGTTTTAGTGCTGGGTTCCCCTCCTCCTCCTTCTTGACATTTCACAGGTGTAAATTACCCTACTTGTTTTGGGGAAATTAGCTGACAACTGGCTAAGCTGCCAATTCCAGGAGTACAGAACTCTGTAGGCTGGGTAAATCAGAGGACTGGATTTGCTCACTAAACCCTGCTTGTAGAAACTTTCATTCCAAGGAAAACCCCCTCTCTTGTCTTCCCAATAGTAGAGAAGAGCTGTTGTGGAGCAAAACCAGCCCTGAACTTCAGAGGTTGTTTAAATGGTCAGAAATAGAGGTCAGCTTACACTCACCCTGAATTCGAAGGAACTCTCAGCATTTCAGCGTGAATACTTTTTGGAAGGATTAAAACACAAACAGGTGAGTACTTTTGCATGTGATCTGCCCAAGACCTTCTGTAAGATTTGGTAAAATCGAGGTGTAAAACTAAAATGGCTCAGATATTTCTTTTAAGTATATGGTTTTTAAGTCACTACTTGGCTGGTTATGGTGATCTAGAGATGTGAGCTGCTTAAAAAAATAGAGTTTGAGTTGGCATGGAAAAAGGTTTTCTGAGTGTTTTTCTGTGCTCATGTTTTTTAAATTATGATTGTAGGTGGACATATCTTCAGAGACTTGTTTGCTCAAATGTTTTAGTGCAGTAGGAGCTGAGTTTTGTGTAGTAGGATCTTTAGTTCTCTGAAGTGTTTTGTGCCACTAATTCCTCACCACAATGTCATGTCTCATGGAAATGAGCTAAAAAATCTTCCTTTCCTATAGGTATGAAATCTGTATTTTATCCGTGTAAGTGACTACTGGTTTTGATAAATGGAATAGGATTATGGCAAGATGTCCTGTAAACTGGAATTATGTCAGAAGACAGAAGCCTGGATATAGCTGGTCTATTAACTCTGGTTTAGCTATCTATTGTTTTTCATTTATCTTTTCTTTTTAAGAATAGACTTGGCCTTTGGTCAAGTGGAAGCCCTTCTGGGTGACAAAAACTGCAACAGGTGATTGCAGCACTTCAAAAATTTCTGAATAATTTGCATTTAACTCTTCATGCTGGTGAGGTTTTATTTGTCTTTGATCAGATTCCTGTGGCTCACAATGTGCGTGGGACATCTCCCACTGTTGGTTTTACAGGTGTCTGCTTTTATTGACATGGAATATTGTGAACTCTGTGCAGGGCAAGTACTTGCCATACTTATCCATACTATGACATAGAAGACCAGTTTTAATCCTTAATAAACCAGATTGAAGCAGGAAGGAAATGTCAAATCACAGACAGATTTGTTTCCTAACTTTAACAACTATTGTGACTGTTCAAGAGTGCTCCTTGTAGAGAGGCACGTTTCCTTTGTAAGATAACTTCTGCTAGATAAATTCAGTGACTGATATATAACAGATGTATTTATATGTAATAAATCAAAGTTATATTAATAATATCTATTAAATTCATCAGAGACTGAATTATTATATTCACTGTAACTAAATTCAGTCAAGGCAAAGTTACATTTAGAAGGGAGGTTACCCAGAAATGGTGAATGGTTGCAAGTAGGGAATAGATTAAGATATTCCCAAACTGTAAAATGAACAATTGCCCTTCATTCCCACTCTCTTTCAAACTTTTGATTCAAATCCCTTGGCCTGGGATTAAAATTGATTACATTTCTTTAATTTAAAAAGAAGTTATCCTGATATAGTAATGGAATATTAGGCCTCAACACCTTTCTCTCCAATTCCAACAATTCTTGCTTAAGAACAGATGCATTGTTTAAACATTGTGAAAAAATGAGCCTGTAATTTGTGTGTGCTGGAGACAAAGTTTAGATCAGTTTAATCACTTTTTACACTATTTCACAGTTCTTCATTTCATATGCTTGTGTAGCTACTTAGTAAAAATACATAATGCATGACTTTGTACTAGAAACTGTTAATTTATAATAATTTTATATCATCTACTGTAATTATGGCACTGTGCAATCTGTACCAGTCGACAATATTTTGGCAGAAGCATCTACTGTAATATTTACAAGGCATTTCTGGCTCTGTTTAGTTTTCATTGTGCTACTAGTTATTCTCCTGAGTTATTTGGATACTAGTATATAAAAATGTCTGCTGTTTACTTTGCTTCTTGACTAGTTAATCAAAGACATTTTAATATCGTGGAGCTTTTCAGGAGAGAAATTATACACTCAAAAATCCATTATGCACAAACAGAGAAAGTAATGAAGTTCTGCTGGTCCTGAAGTAATTTCACACCATTTAAAGCTAAGCTCCATCATCTAATCATTTGCTTATAAATTCCACTCTGTCTCAGCCTAACTCTGCAAGTTTTTTACTTAATTTTTATTTTCATTATATCACTAGATAACTGGTGTAATTCCTAGACCTCTGCACAAGTCATAATTTGGATGGCTGGGCTAAACATGTCTAAAGAACATTGAATGTTAGTCCCAGTCAGATTTCTGGTAGAGCTCAGTATATTTGCAACTCTTTGGAAGTCGTGCACTTATTTATTTGCAGTAGGTATTCTGTTATCCAAATAGAAGCTGCAGCTGCTGAACACATCTTGAAATTGATCACTTATTTGTGTAGTTAATAGGAGCTTCAGCTTCTCCCAAATTCAGATCAGACTACTGAGGAGGAATGTGTGATTATCATTTAATTTATATAACATTAAATTTCACATTTGTATTTTGTCCATGTGTCACTAAATGTATTATGATGAAACATCTAGGTCTTTGCTTTATGGTAAGGGTTCATTGTGTGGTACAGGGAAACTCACACATAAATACATGGGAGACATGATTCTGCAGGTTGTTCTCATTTTTAATTGCAGCTCGTTGGTGTTGTAGCTGGTGAATTGTGCGGCTGTTTATAGTTCTGTACGGTAGGATGAGTGAGTTTACATTAGCATTTTGATTTGGATCAGAAGTGCATACTTGAAGTAAATGTCCTGATTGCCTCCAGGTGACCATGCTTTCATATGCATCATGGAGCAGTCTCAGAGCATGCCAACTGGATTATTTTTGGATGAGGGGATGCTTTCCAGGAGAACATACGTGTATTAATAGGAGACTGCAGTGGTGTTAGAGTAGCCCATGTGAAGGAGGAGACAGAAAACTAAGACCTTCATTCTTTATTGTCATTACTTTAGGTTACTTTAAGAAGTGTCTGGTATGTGCATCAGTTTGTAGTCACTTGGATTAGAAAGAACTTTAAATAGGTAATACAATAATTATTATTTCCAATTTTTTGATGTAAAGTTGTGGGGATGAACAGGCCAGTCCCATTTCCGTGCCTGCACACTGAATTTGATGACAGTACCCTGCATTTCCATCTCTAGGGATATATTCCCAAGGAGGGGCTGCTGCATTCAGGCAATAACATTTGTGGTTCATCTTGGACTCCTGTGTTAGAAACTGGGGAAAACTGAAAAAAGTATTTCAACAGTTGCCTATGCTCATGAATGTTCAGCTGAGTCAAGGAACTGAAGGAGAAGCATCAGGAGCAGAACAATAAAAGCAGGACATTTGCTGTGTTGTATGTACAGCAAAAATACTTGAGAATAATGAGTTTTAATTGGGACATTTTAATAAGGGAAAGCTCAGGTTGGTTTGGGTTGTAGTTTTTGGTTTGACTGTAAATGTTTCTTTAAGGGGATTTTTCTCTTGAGGGTTCCAATTTGTATTTTAAAGGCTAACAAATTTTCAGTTTTAATTTAAACGATTTTTGTTTGTGGATTTTATTTGCTTATTCAATCTTTATATAAATATTTTTATGCCCTGGAGAGCCCTCTTTAGCAAAACAACAAACTTGTGATCTATGCTAATTGAATTATGAATCATTTTAAAACCAACACTAACAAAGAAATTTGCGTTTGTTGTCCTTTTATTTTTTTTTTCTGTGTACTGTTTTTATTTTCGTTCCTTTTGTTAACTTTATAGGTTTCTATGATCTAGCCACAGGGCTGGATTCAACACAAATGAGTTATTTGTTGTGCCAGTTCAAAGTGTTGTAGACTAGAGACAGTAAGAAACCTGAGACAGTGCTAAATTCAAGAGTGAACACAAAAAGTTTGCTCCTGCATCAACATTAAAGATGAAAATATTAGATAAGTTATTCTGTGCACAAAAAAATAAATCTGTATGTAGGAAGACTTCAATATTGTTATTGATTCTGAGGATGGTTCCATTCATTTAATCCCTCCCAAATGCTTTGTTTCTGATCACAGGAGTCATCTAGTGCAATTAATGATTATGAAAAATGCCAGCATGCAATTACTCAGAACAATAAAAATATTCAAACCAAGAGCCAGAAGAATATGCAGTAAACACAAGAAATTTGAGGTCAAAGTGGAGAATTTTTTTTATTCTGTTAACAAAAAAACCCCTGAGTAACTATGAATAAATTTGTCATTTGCCCTGAGATAATAATATACTGTATTTGAAGGTCCCACATCTGGGCTTTTGTTGTGCTGAAGGGAAGTATACTCCAAAGGAACAGACTTTTCCCCAGGAAGATCCTGTTGCCATTTCTGACTTGAGTTATTTTATGTTAGCTATTATTGCAATGCAAAACTGCTTCCTCCTATCAGCAATTAAATATTCCATTGGAATCTGGAAAAAGCATTTGGAAGCTTTTAATTTCCTTTGATGGAGTTCATAATAGGAAGAGTAAAAACCTGGTGAACTAGATTTTGTTTACAGTCCTCAAGGATTTTAATTATTTTTGGGGTAAACTTTGATTCTCTGGAATTGCATTTGGATTCTGATTTTTGCCCCTGACTCTGCTGCAAGGCTCCATCACTTGTTTTGCAGTGTGATTTGTGTGAATTCTATTTTCACCAGGGTTGCCACAGATGGTGTGATCCTGATGGTTATTTCATAACCGTGTCTCTGTTTTGCACCTGTGTAGGGCCCCCATGTTTTTCATGTGCTTTTGTTTTTTGGGCATAAGGAAAGAAGGGGATGTGTGGCAGCAGGGTGATTCTTTGCACAGTTTGACGTGTTCTTTAGGAAGTGGCTTAGATGCTGAGTCAAAACATGATTTGCTTTTAAGATGTTCCAGACAATACCGGAGGAAGTGATTTTACAATACAAATTCCTCTCAACATGTCTGGACACAGGGATCATCACCTGACTCAGAGAAGCAAACCCACTGCTGTTTCTAACACTGTACAGCCCTTTTTAATGATTCTGTGCTTAGTGTCTGAGACTGATATTTTATGGGAAATGTGACTCTTGTTCAATGTTTCATTCCTTTTAAATTTTCAAGTCTCCAAGTCCAGTAAAACAGCAGATCAGTGTTGGATTGTCATTTTGTCTTCAGTGTTTGATACGTAGGCATGCAAAACACAATAAGCATCAACTGACCCCATTCTGTTCATCTCCTTAAAATATTAAGCCAATTTCAGGATCAAGCCCCAATAATTGAAGTTTTCAAACTTACTGTTATAACATCCCCTTTGCCCATCCAATACTTGCACTCAAGGTCGAAGCACACAGTTCGCAGACCTCTGCCTTGAAAGTGCCCAAGTTTGGTCCTGAGTTAATTGCAGCTGAGAAGAATTCAGTAAAGACCAAAAAGTAGTAAGCTTGGATGCTTGTCACAGCAAATAATATTTGCTGCAAACTGTTAAAGAGTCTTGTACCCAATGAGAACTGTATATTTAAATATGTTATCTGCCTGGGATTAATGTTGATGCAAGTCTCCTGACACTATTAAGGTGTTTAAAATAATACAAAAATTTCTTTCATGTAAAACAGCGTCATTGATTCCAGAGGTTTATACTCAATACAAAACCACTTATGTTGTCATTCTCTAATTAATAATTTAAAAAGCAGGGTTTTTGTTGAGTTCAGATTTGCATGGTTAATAATGAACTTAACACCGTAATCGAAGGGTATTTTATTTGTGTACTACTGGCAAAATTATCAATATTAATCCCAACCAGGGTCAATACTATGATGTAAATGTGTTTTCAGTTAGTGCTTGTGATTAATAGAAATGCTTTTTCATGCTTTTAAATTACTCATTCATGTTCAATAGGTTCTTTCAAAGCTATTGCTGCAGCTTACATGGCTTGCAACTGAACTAAGGCACTGTAATGATGTAGAGATATTGAACCATTTTTAAGAACTCACATCACAATAAGTATTCCAGCTTAAATGTATTTTGTCCCACTGAGTGGCACATCTACATTTTTGAGACAATTAGGTATTTTTAACAAGGTGATCTGTGGTTGAATAGTCAAGAGAGTGTTTCCAAAGTCTGAGTACAGACAAGTCCATGCACAGCTTTAACAAAATGAGGCTAATTTACCCTTCCTACACAGACTAAGTTTCTCTAAACTATAAAATGTCATAACTGTGAGAGGCCCAAGCAGCACTTAGAAACTTTTTGTAGAATAGAGGGAGGAAAGTCTTTGATGATGGATGTCTTCCAACTGAAACAGGGGATACACATTCAAACTGAATTTGTGTACCTCAAACTGTTATTTACTGTGTCAGATTGAGTTTCTCAAAGATTTTAGATGTCTCTCTTTGATGAGGGCTATTAGCAAATATCCATTCTGTTAGACAGGCTTCATTCTGTTAGAGTTTTACATACCAGTAGAGTCATTCCCAAATCTGGAGAACTCAACTTACTCAGATGTATAGTTTTTGCTGGCTTTCATCTTTTTGATGTATTTTAGAGTCAGAGGTTCTACACTTAGAGTACAGTAGACTGTATGTTTTTAATGAAACTTCAAGTGACTCATTCTTTTGAAGTTGATGAAATACCTCCTTGTGTTCTGATCTGCTATGCAAGGGTATGAAGTTGTGGATATGAAGATTATAAAAGTCCATTGCTCTTAATCAGCAGTGTTATTGGCTGAGTGACTGAATAGGTCTCTGGGTGAAAGAACCCAAGGCCATCATGGTCACCAGAGTCCCAGGGGAACTTGAAGAGAGCAGAACAAATCTTTGTCAGTAAGAGGTAAAAGGCCAGGGATGCTGCTGGGTTGGCTGAATGCCTCAGTCATCTGGGCACATGTCCAGTCCTGAGCATTTTATCTCATAGAGTGGGTGAAAATACACAGCTTAACGTTCTCTATGCATTATTTATTTATTTAAATACTTGGAGATATTATTTGTTTCATTAAAATAGCAGAAAGAATTTCAGGAGGAAAAAGAAACTTAGCTACTAAACCAGAAACCTGATTCTTTGCAAGACATTAATGAACTGGAAACTGGTTATTGGAAGTCTTTTGACAAGTAACTAAGAATGTTGTTAATGAACAAGGATAGCTGACTGGCACAATCAGAAATTTGGAAAGTGTTTTATATCAGAACACTTTTTCTTGCTGAGTTTTAAATACTGCTACTGAAAGGAATTCTTTTTGACAATGGCCTTATGCAACACTTCTAATTCCAGTTAGGACTGAAAATTCTCTGTCTCTTTCTTCCTGGAGGAACTGACTTACTTTAATTCTTCCTTCAGTCAATAAATACAAAAAATGATACGTTAAAAAAGAAACTTGAAAGTATGATATTAGTGGGAATACAAATCTGGCACAGAAAATCCAAATTAAACATTGAAGTACATTTTGAGATAGGAAAATACTGAAAATGAGAGGAAGGACTAAAGGTGAAGCCAGCTACTTTATATCCAAATCAAATGAAATTCAGAATTACCAACTGCAAAGTTTGTTTCAAATCTGAAGCATGTTACTTGTTGTAGAGTCATAACTTTTCTAGCTTTCTTTTACAACTGTGAAAGAAGAAATTACTCAACAAAAAAGCCTAAAACAACACAACTCCAGAAGCTGAGGCTTTAAAAGTATTGCTGTTATTTCATGGACAATGACAGAAGATGATGCTGAAAGTCAATAGGGCAGAGTATCCTGTACTCTGTTTTTTTTCTGTATAGGTGTAGTTTTGAGACAGTTCTTTACATCTAAGGTTAGATTGCAATTACTGTGTTGGAACAGGTGATTTGTAGTTTGCTATTCAAAATCTGATACCAACAGTGCAACTTCCTCTCTTTAGAGAGAGAAGGGTAATGTTTAGATGATGAACTCCCAGGTAGTCTGACTTTACAGAAATGGTAACAGATGTGGACTGAATTATCTTTCTTGTGATCATCAGCCCTAAACTGATAGTCCCATGAGAGTGCTCAGTGATTAGAGATGAAGCTGGCAGGATGGGGAAATGGGAAGGATGAAGAGCGTGAGAATTTCACCTTTCTCATATGAGCAAACATGAGCATTTGACAACCTCATTCTCCAAAGCTATTCTGTTTTCTTCCCTCTACCTTCCAGTATGCCAATAAAATGAGCTTCTAAAAAGCTATACTTTTTAATTACTAATGAATTAGTCTCTTTTGTCAGATGTCTGAAAATGTGAACACAGGTTGTGTGGGTTTTTTTCAAAGTCCCTTTACTTGTGTGAATAAATAGCTAAGTGGTCTTTACCTCCCAAGGGGAGAGCAGTCAGGAAAAGGTGGAATTAGGCAATTAACAGAAGAAGATAAATCAGTGAAGTAAGAAAGAGTCTTCCAAAAAAGTTGGTGTTGTTCTGAACTCCCCACAGCCATTCTGTGGGGTTCCACTTAATTGAGATGAATGACATGGTTTCATAAAGAAACCAGTGGAAGATGCCTATTTAAACTTTCTAACTAATTAATAGTTTCTCAAGGATGCTCAGCAGTGGGGAAGTGGGAGTGCTGCTCATGCTATTACTGTGTTGTCTGCTGCTGGGTCTAGTTTGACTCTGCATAGGCAGAACAAAATATCTCTGGTAACACAGATTTGTCCATCTGTCAGCGAGGGAGGGGGTCAGTTGCTGTTATCTTTATGTGCTCCTATTAACTAAATGCTGTCATGATTGCAAGACAGTTGTCACCTTTCAGACCATTATAACAACAGAAGAACAAATCTGTAGGTTTAATGGTTGTTATTTTCATCTTAGCATCAAACAAGAGAATGTTTCTCGGTGTTTAAATATTTATTAATTTTGTGCTTCACTGCAATGGACGTGTGGCTAGAAATTTGCAGGCGTTTGTGAACATGAACTGTCTTCCTGGAGAATATGACACATATGTTGCTGCTTTGTCGTATCCATATCTCAAGGATCTCTACCTGTGCCTTGCTAGAATATTCTCATAAGATAACAAACTTCTTGTGCAGATAGACTTTGAATATGTTTTTATAGCAGTCGGTCAGCTTTCTGAACAGTTGGAATTTGCTTTTATGAAACAGATCTTCAGAGCATGCAGGACATGTACTGAACAAACAGTAGATTGAGACTCCTAGCAAGTACTGGATGAGACCTGCAGAGCACACAGGTCCTTCGGTGCTTCCAGCAATTTACATGTTTTTCTGAAGGACTGGATTCCGTTCTTCTGTGCTATCTGTCTGTGAGTTTGCTTGCATAAGTGAAAAGTGGTTTGCTTGCAACTTGTCCATTCTGGACTGGCCTTGTGAAAAGGTTTGTTTGCTCTGTGTTGTCACCTCAAGGTCAAAGTAGATATGACTTTGTTTCCTCCTTTACTGCCTGGATAAAAGCCTTCTGTTCCTAGTGAGGAGTTACTGTGGGGTTTGCCAATGTAAGAATTTGTAATGTAATGGATAATCTGAATTAGAGCAACAAAATGCATGGATTTCACATTGCTGGAAATCGTTTATGTCACCAAATGAGGTGCTAAGTTTCAAGGAAACAGTTGTCACTATCTTGCTAAGTGTTTATAGCTCTTTTTATTATATATGCTTCCTTCAGTATCTTATTGTTCTGCTGTATGTTGTTTTTCCTTCTTCCCATCTATGGGCCCCTGGTGTGTTTTTGCAGAGGAAGTCTGATGTATAGCAATAAGTATTTGCCATATAGACGTTCAGTACGTTATTTTTCTAGATGGTATGTTTGTTTTTTAAGCTTTTTTCTTTACTACCACTTTCCTCTCCTTTCTAGATTCATGTAGACTTTCTGATGTCTCAGTTACTTGAGAAATATTTGGCAAACAAGTTATTTCACACTAGGAGAAGCAACAAAGTTAATCCAGGTTATCATCTGTGCTCCTTGAGAATAGGTGCCTGCCTAATCCTGTAGAGAAATAAATACTGTCTTGAACAAAACATCTCTATGCCTTAAGATTGCTTGATTTTTATTTATTTTTTTATCCAGAGAAGAAGAGAGATTTTTGCTTTAACTGTTGTATGAAGAGCTGGATCAATACAAGATAAGACCTCAGAGGCCTTTTTTCTCTCATGTTGAACTATTGGATAAGCCTGTATAACTTGAAACCTTGGTGTACACTCTGCCTTCCTCCTCTGCTTTCCATGGCAACATGGGGCTGTACTCAAGTCCTACCAGGAACTCTCTTACCTATCAGGGGGTGCATAGACCATAGCAGTTAACTTAGAAAATTGTTCTTTTCATTAATGAGCCCTTGGTATTGGTTTAGTCATACATCTGTGGTGATTGTTCATCTCTGAAATGTTACTATTCACTGGTGAATAATGTTTAGCAAGTGTGTACCAAGTCTTAGTATGTGTTTTTATTGAGCTGGTGTCTTCTTCACAGCTTTCCTATAGATACATATTTTTTGAAATTTAAAACTGAGACTGGAAATTCACAAGAGCAGCCACCCATCCTTGATGCTCCCACAGCCCAGAGCAGCTAAGGGATGAAAAGGAACCAACAGTCAGAGAGAAAAGTGAAAGTGAGGGCAAGTTCAAAGCAGCCATTCTGTGTATTAAAAGGGACACAATGGTCAGGTAGAAGGCCATTAAAATGACATTAAAAAGTCATTGAAAAGCCAAGGCATCAGGTTCCCTTAAAGCAGTGTTGTTAAATTTGTTCCACAGGGTTGCAAGGCTCCGTAGCTCAGCTTATGTACCAGTATGGAGGCTCTGCTGCCTTTCACAAATGCATACAAACACACAGTATTTTAATGTCACTTTTGGAACCAACTTGATGCAAAGGTGTTTGACTCTGTTGTTACTATCATTTTATACGTTGATGTAAAATCATAGACATGAGTTGATTTTCTGGAAAATGCTAGACATCTCTTTTGTTTTTTCTTGGCATTTCTGATCTTCTTCGATTTTGAGCTCTTGTAATGAGCTCAAATGCTGTAACTCAAATTCCCTTGAAGTTTTTGTAAAACCTGCAGAGCTCAATCTCTTTGAAATATGACATGAAAATTCAGTTTTCTAGTTCTTACTGTTATTCCTGCCTCTCCCTTATATGATTAATCTTGGCTATTGTGAAGAGTAAAGATGAATTATCTGGTTAATTATCTGGGTTAATTTTTTTATTTGTCACAGTAATAGCCAAAATATTGATAGACATTGTAAAGTGATTAGCAAGCCATGTTACCATTTTCTGACTTAAAGAAAGTTTAGTAAAGTTCTTGTTATATTTTTCTCTTGTATTTTATCTCCTAAGTAGAGGAAGTTTCCACCATTTGGAGAACACACTTACTTGGTGTCTCACCAGCATAGAGATGAATTTTTATCATCAAACATAACTATTAAAGAGTGTATGCTGTAAAGAGAATAGTCATAGCTGTTGCATCCAGAAACTGCCTAAGACAGACTTTTTGTTCTTCCTTCCTGGATTTGATAAAACAAAGTAAAAAGAATGGAAAAAGCTACAAAGAAAAAATTTAAAGTAAGTGGATACTGAATCATCATTTATTTTTATAGAATATTTTCCTTTTTTCCTCACTGAGAACAGTTCAGGAGCTTTACTGATTCATGTGGAAAGAAGACTAAAAAATTACAACTCATTCGCAAAGTTGCTTCCTGCCTTCAAATTTCTTGTGCACGTGCAGAACATGGACTGAATTGTACAAATTGCTTTTCCCTCTATCATTACATGGGACAGAGTTTCCTGAGGCTGTCGAGACTCAGGTGCATTAGTCTGTTTATCTCCTTGCACCTTTTGGACTCAATTTTAATGATGGAATCTATATTTTATATCAATATTTTGCCTTTTAGAATGAATGCTTTATAATTTTTCTCCCTATCAAACAAGAAGTACTCACTACCTTTCTGTATTTTTTTTTTATGTCATTCAAAAAGCTTTATTTCATGAAAAGATTATTCTGTGCCAGGAAATCAGCTTTTTGATTATTTGACAGATCCCAGGGTCTGGTATCTTGCAAAGATCACATTTCTGAGGAAAATGCTGCATCTTGTGAAGGAAAGATTAAATGCTAATTTAATGGCAGTGTAATGCCTGTAGCCTTCTCCCTGCTTTGCCAAATCCCTTCTTTCTCTCTGCAGTGTCATTTATGCTTCTCATTCACAAATCTAGGGGCAAATCATCTTGCTCTTTGCACTGGTGCAACTTGTGAAGTACTTTAGTCAGGCAATGACACCAAATTCCAAGCTTTCCTTGACGTTTTGCCTGTTCTCTCTGCCACAATCAATGCAGGGAACTGACTGCAGTGCAAGCAGGATTGTGTTGGCGTGATGCTCTCTTGAGAACATTTTCTGGTAGAAAGAAATAGGAATATTTAAAGTGCACATAGGAGCCTCTTCAAAATTCTCTGCAGCTGTAGTTTGACAATATTACAGAGACTGAAATGTTTGCTTATCAGAAAAGCTGAAATGTTTAAAGAACATTGATCTACACTTCTTGTCAGTTTACTGTCTCCATTGGCACAACATTTGGAAGGATTCTGATGTTATGAAATGGAGAGTGCCTCAGACTTGCATCTGCAGTGAATACTCTGTTACCTCTTTCTGAGCTTTGGAACAATAACTCTTCCCACCTAAACACTTACAGAATGTGAAACATATGATAGATCTGTGCAAGTTGTTCCTATTTTCCACCTTATGTTATAATGGCAACTGCTGCCAATCAGCAAAACAAGGAAGTTGGAAAATCGGAAATTTCTGTGAATGCCACTGGCTTCCTTAATTTCCTTGAAATTAAGTACAGGCACTGTTCAACTGTTGACATTTTTCACAGCTGAGGTAGCGTCAGTGTTGCTGACACAAGATGTTTAACTGCTTATATCAACTTTTGTCTGTGCTGTAAATGAGCTCTGCCAGATCACATGATTAGTTTTCTTGGTGCTTATCCAACCCTGGCCAGAAGTTGTGATAAAGGAGTCAGATGGAAAATTTCGATTAGAATGATTTTTTTAAAATTCTTTTTTTTAAATGAAGGAAGCATTTTCATGATAGCTTGCAGCTTTTGCTGAGGAAAGCTGTGATTAGCAAGGGAGTAGCAGGTTGTTATGTAGGACTTGACAGCTGACTTTCAATAAGAATTAAGAGTACAGAATTGGATGTAGGCACAGAAATTGTTAGTCCTTTCCCATGGTTTCTTTTGTGTAACCCCATGTTATTCATTAA
This sequence comes from Lophotriccus pileatus, assembly GCA_035583135.1. Taxonomy (NCBI): domain Eukaryota; kingdom Metazoa; phylum Chordata; class Aves; order Passeriformes; family Tyrannidae; genus Lophotriccus; species Lophotriccus pileatus. Next base: position 5,025,255 of record JAWWES010000150.1, read on the forward strand.
TAGCATTTCTTCCTTTAAAGCTGTGAAGCTATGGTCTTACTTGATCTTATTTGTGGGTGTCTTGTTGCTGTATAACCGTGGTAATTTTACAGTAGTTAATTCTTAAGAAACTGATGGGGAAGCAATAATGGAAGTGTTCATAATTTTACTACAATAATTCTTCATAATCTGCACAGAACACTGGCTGTTTCCTCCTGCTTCTCAGCAAAGATTTAAAAGCTGAGATGCCATGTTACTTAAGACTTCATTATGTTTTGTGAAGTATACTCCAGAGTATTCGCTAGAACATTATGAAGTATTATCATAAATGATTAAGCTGAACTATAATTGTCAAAATATGTGAAAAAAGCACATCTGGCAAGCTTGGTTTTTCCCTCCCTAATTCACATGAGTCAGTAATTCACAATGGATCCTTCTGACAGTGTGAATAAGTCAGACTCTGTTGCAGGGTCGGCATGTGGTACCTCAGCTTCCTCTAATGCAGCTTGGTCTAATCCAAGGAAACAGACCTGAGTTAGAGAGTCTGACAAAACTGAGGAAACAGGCATATAGACAAACAGAAACTGTGTGAGTCATCAAATCCGTGTTTATGTAATCATATCTTTATATTCATTGGCCTAACTAGTTGTGGTTTCTTGCATCTGCTGTTTCTATTCCCTTTTCCCCCCTTGCTTATTTGATAGTTATACTGTAATTTCTCACCTAGAGTGTGTTTATAGCTGATTTATATATTTGTTTCTTGTGCCAGCATCAGTCTTTAGGTAAAATGCCTTTTTTTCTTGTTGCTGCTTAGTTCTGTGATGAGAATGAGTGGAAAATAGAAAACATCCTTCTCAGCTTTCATTTTGTGAGGTTATACAAACCAAGAGTCTCCTCTTTAAAGTAAGTTTTAATTCCCTCAATCAAACTACTACTAAAGCAGATGGAATTTCTTTTCCTTGGGTGGAACTGTATACACTATTCCAGATGAGGCCTCGCTGGTACTGTTCAAATACCTCTCCTGATTTAACCTCTCACAGTTGTATTATATGACAGGTTTGTGATCCTTTTGTGATTTGACATTAGACCCAGATTTTTTCTTTCAAATAATGAGATGCTATTGTAAGTCTCCTACAGCATTATGTCAATATTATGGCTGTCAAATTGAATATCTCATAAAGTTATCCGTTGATGAGATTGTACAGGGAAGATGGCTGAAGTGGGAGATTCCCAGTCCTTATTTGTTCCAAGTCCCTGAAACACAGTAATCACCTCCAGGTGCTATTTGCTTCCTAACATTTTCCTTTCTCTTAAGTTTATGGAAACATTTTCACAGAATTTATTTGTGTGATAACATTAAGATCTTTAGCTTATATTCAAGTCTGATTGTGGCGGTCTTTAATGGACCTTTCTGTTCTTTTGCTGTGTTTCTCTAAAGTGATTGTGTTCACAAAAGGTGAACTGCTCTTTTCCTACTTCTTTACAGTATTATTACATAAAATGAATCTACTACCATTTTGTATCTCACATACTTGCAGTACACTTGGAAATTTCTATTCTGTCATGTTGTGATTATCTCTGATTCATGTTCCTTCTGAGGCTGTCCTCATTTTACTGCTCAGAATTCTTGTTTTGACATCGTTTTTTTTTCTTTCTTTTTCCAGTTAACACCCATTAGGACCTTCACTAGAATGGACCAGCTTACTTTGGTTGTCTCTGAATTTCTCTGTGTCTCCTTCACTCTTCCTTTACTTGCCAACCCCTTACACCCTCTTAACTTTTAAAGAACTGGTTCAAAGCAAGACCCATTTTTCCTGTTTGCTGATCTCTTGTTCTGGGGTCCTACACAATTTAACTTGCAATGTGACACTTGATTAATATTTGTAGAGCATTTTGAAAAGCTTAAGGATGTGTAAAGGCTGTTTGTTTCATCTTGCATGACTTTTTCTACATAGAAGCATAAGCTGAATATTTTGTATTTACTTAACTCCTTGGTGGCCAGAACAAGATTGGGTTCTGTATATGCCAAGGTCCACCTCTTTTGGATACCTCACCTTTCAAAGACTGTATCAGATAGTACTGAGGAGGTGTAGTAGAAAGATTCACAGAGCAGCCTCATGGAATCTGCATCCTCAGCAGGGTTTATGCTAAGGAGAATTGTATTGCTGAGTTTATTCCTCCCCTGCTTTAACCCTGGGATACGAGGAGAACATACTTGAGTTTCTCAGTCTCCAATCTGTCCAGAAGGGCCACAGCTGAGAAATCTCTGCATGAAACTCTCATCACTTCTGTGCCTAGGGAGCCTGTGCACAAGCTCCCAGCCCGCTCTGACAAACCCGTGTGTGCTGCTGAGCAGTACAGTTAGGCATGTTATGTACAGAGGGGGGCAGTGAGGATTCAGCTGCAGACTTAAATTATCATTTCTGAGCAATTGAATAAAAAATTGGCCTTGAAAGTATTGAATACTTTAAGACTTTAAATAACAACTGGGTTTTACCCTTTGTGCTCAGTCTTTGTTGTTACTGTGTTGTGGTGGAGCTGTCCAGGTGCCTCTTCAGGCCAGGCCGTCTGCCAAGAGTAATTAAAAAAGTCGAGGCAGACATTAAGGATTCTGAGTCATCTGATGTACCCAGTTTACTGGTCTCTGCTCTAAGAGTGTAAAAAAATATTTCAGAGACTGCAGGCTGGCTGGAGAGACTGGAATATGTGGGAGGGGAAGGTGCAGGGTGGAAGGTAAGGTGGATGAAGTAAGAGCTGAGCAAGAGTGGCCATGCATGGCCAGACCACAGGTCATCAGTGCCCAGCATCCAGCAATTGTCAAGTAAAAGATACCTGCAGAAGAACTTAGTGAGCAAATACATCACAGTTTGTGTATCTGGGATTTTTTAATTTATTTTCTTTTCTAATTTTTGTGTTGGCAGGTAGTATGTTTTTGCTTAATGAGTCTTGATGGATTTTTCCTCCATAAATGTCTGTCATTTTTAAGTCTTGTAGTTTGTTCTATGTTAGTAAATTACTTTATTTTTGTATAACTACATTTGTTTATAAACTTGAATGTTCTTGGAAAAGTGTATTGCCTTTCTATTAGATTTTTTTTTTCTTTTTCTGCTGGAAGAACAAGAAAAAAAACTCTAAAAAAACCCTGAGATAAAAAAAGACCATCTTTTACTTTTTAAGGAAAAAGGAAGTGTTCTCCCTTTATCATATGGGGAAGTATGTCCCAGTCTATGTAATTTCTGCAGAAGAATTAGTTATGGCCCACTGCAAATATGAAGCAGCTGAGGAAGAGTTTCACATGCTTGGTTCTCCAGGTCATGAGAAGGAAACCAAAAGCCTGTATAACCCGAGTGCTGGAGGAGGAAGCAGCTGTGTGACTATGCTGTAGGTGGGAGAGTAATTAGCAGGCCAAAAGGTTTGAGATTAGAAGGCACAGGACCAGGATCTGAGGAAACAGGACTATGGCAACAAATAGAAAGAGGAATAGATGCAGGCGTGGGTTGGAGGAGAGGAGAGGCAAGATCTTAGAATAAGAGGTGAGGACCTGGAGAAAAACTAAAAGATTTGTAAGGGCTGCAGGTCAACTTAAAAAAAGCAAAAGGAGGACCCATTAGCAAAAGTTGATAACAAAGAAAGGAAAAGTACTACAGAAGGCAGTGAGGAGGGAACAGACATAAGGTCAGTAGCTGAGTGGAAAAGATGGGTAAAGGGAAGCTAGATGGAATAAGAACAGGAGATAGTCCTAAGGAAAGCTGAAATTGTGTGTGCTTTTGACTGTGTTGAGGATCTCTGGAAATTTCATTCTTCTCGTGTGCTTGAGATCCTTAGTGAGAAAAATCAATCTGATTTTTCTCATTTTGAAACAGTTTGCTGTGTTTGCTGTGTCTGCTAGTGCAGAGCAGGCAAATTTCCTATGAGAATTATAACTAGCATTGCACCTGTGAGAGAAGGCTGTGGCACTGCCTTCCTTTAAGGTTTGGATATCACTGGTTAATAAAGGTCTATCAATCTATTTATGAGCCTGCTACAGACCAAGTATAGAAATTTATGAAGACCTCAGAAATTATTTATGATGCATTTACAGCATAAATAGCTAAGCTGTCAACTATGATTGTAAAGTTCTTCCTCTACTTCTGCACTGTGCTTTTCATTTAATATGGCTTTGTTCAGCTTAGAAACAAACCAATCCTGTGATGGCTTTTAATAGCTGTAATAAAATATTGAGAATATAATGTCTGCCAGTGTGGTGTAGACACACGGACTGTCTGTGATTGGGGTGTTAGAACTAGTTAAAGGGAATCAAGATGGAGAGGAGACTTCTAGAAATCAAGGGAGAAAAGCTTTGGAAATTTTACAAGGCTTGAATCTGAAAAAAATATATTTTTTCCAGCAGTTTTGGATATCCAGCCTGAGGTGGAATTCATTGTTCCCTATAATATTAAGCCTATGTGTCCCTATAGTGCCTTAACTCAGTTAAAAAGAAAAGTATACAGGCTTTGTAAAGAAAATGAACTGAGAACATGAAATGGTTGGTCTGGCATTATGGTAGACCTGCACAAACATAGGTATCTTGAACCAGATAGAAGATGCCATCCCAAAGTCACATCATCATTACTCTAAAGTTACAGAATTCAGATTTCTGGATTGTACAAATAATGGTATAAATTGATCAAGTTCCCTCATCAAACAAGTCAAACATTTTGTCCAGTTCTTAATGGGAGGAGGGAGTTTTGAAATCCCATTACACTGAAAACACTAATACTTCTGTGACTTTTCAGCTGCAGCTTAATCATGTCCCCTTGCTGTACACTCATTCTTTTATCAGTGTTATTTTTCAGCTTGAATATATGTTCTCTGGGTATATTTATGGATCAAAATTGTAACAGTTTGCAGCTTTCATTTTGGAAAGCCAAACAAATCAGGCTCAGATATACTCCCTGTTCTCCTCAGCAGGCTTGTTCCATGCCTATTCCACGGCAAATTCATCTTTCTGGAACACAGCTACATCCAGTTTCCAGATACTGCAAATGAGGACATTTGCTGAGGATGGTATTTGCTGTTTGCACTCTCACACCATGCTGATGTCATGTAAAGCTTTGTGATAGACTGCACTACTGGGTTCCTTGCCCTTGTCAGCACTTTCCAACTGGTAATGTGTTGTCACGAAATTTGTAGCAATACTAATAATGATCTATTTCTACTGACAGAAGAAGATGACTGAAAATATTTTTGTGAAGTATAATAGTTCAAGCGAGATGGTCCTTTAAGTGATGTTAAAAGAAAAAATAACTGGCTTTTGATTTCTTACTGTAGAAAATGAAAAGCTGGGGTTTTGTTTGTTTTTTTGTTTGGGGGGGGGTCAGGTAAGGGAGTTGAGTCATTTTTGCTGTTCTAGAATTAAGAAAATTATGAAGGAAGGAAACAGACCAAGGACAACAAAAACAACACCCTGTTTCCTTCAGCTTCCCTGACAAGGAGAGATTTCACACATTATATAGTGCATTAGAATTAAGATAGGAGAAACTCTTTTATTTTACTGCTGCAGCATGAGATGTTTTACTGGCAATATTAAATGATATTTTTCTAAACGTAGTCCAAAAGTTTCTTAGCACTTGGGAGATTGGCATGAGAAATCCAGTAACTAAATTTTCGCTGATTTTATGGAAACTGTCAGTGGGAATGTGAAACTGGGATTAAATCAAACGCTGTATGTTAACAGTAAATGTTGATATATGGCACAACAGAAGTTTTGGTATTTTGTTTTTACTTAATCTTCTAAATCAGCCTGAACCTCTTTAGTATGCAGAAGTTTGTTGAAAGTCTCCTAATTTTGACCTCCTAAAAAAACCTATTATTAATGGGTTTGACTTTTGAATTCTTCTGAAATGCTGATTTTCCCTGTTATATTAGTTTCCCGTATTCAGTTTCCAGGCAGATTTTGGCAATGCAAAGATGAGTAGAAAAATAAAATAAGGGAGAAAAAGAAAACAAATCATACTTCGCAGCTTCCAGGGGGCCTGGTGGGGACCTGAAATCAGAACTGAAATGCAAATATTTAGTTCTCGAGTTCTGGCCTAGATGTCAAAATAGTTATATTGGACAATGAGTTTCTTGGACCACATGTTCACTTGGACTATACATGAATTGCTTGGGCTCACACTCAAATACTAATTGGGTTGCCTAAACCTCAGGCTATTCTTTTGAGGATGATATATGTAATGGTATAAATTTCACTTTGACACTCCTGAGTAATGATGAAATATCTGTAATCCATTTTGGTCATCATAGTCACTATCATACTTAATACTTTGATTCTGCAGGGAGGGACACAGTGTAGGAACCTCACTGGAACTAACAACTCTATTTTTTTTTGGGTAGCTGTAGCAAGACCACTTGATTCTGGGCTTCTATCCTAAGAAATTTTCTTAGTGGTACTAAACTTGACGTAAACACAAATTGTACATTTGTTTCATGCTAAGCTCAGTGCATAAACGAGATTTTAATGGCGCCTGAAAAAGTCAGTCAAGGTTTTAAATATAAAATTAAGCGGATGGCTTGGTACTCTTATATTGATCTCCAAACCAATGTAAACCCAGTGCCTTGAGAACTACAAAAGCCTAAAATAATGCAAAGTTTTCTCACCTGCCTTATACGACTGCCTTACTGAGGTGTTTGCAGAAACATCAAGAAAAAGGTACAATCAGAAGTGCTGTTAGCAGATTTGAGCATTCAGAAGTTGATGTTTGTCTTCCTTTTTTTTTTTTTTTTTTCTCTCACCATTTGTTTGGTGAGAAATGCAAATCATCTCTGTTTTCCCATCAGTTTCACCTTGAGGTACGAATCGTTCGCCAAATGCCCACATAGCTGCTGGTAGAGCTGTGGCTGTCAGAGCACCTCAGGCAGCCTCCAGAGTGCACAGGGGAGGGTAGAAGGAAAGCACGAGCTCTCTGAGCTCTCTTTCCTCTAACTCAGCCATCTGCATGCGGACACGAGAAACCCAAATTTTGCAGCTGTTCTGTAATATCCTGTGGAGGCGGATCAGAAAGCTTTGGATGCAGTTTGTTCCTCTGTTAGGGAGCACGTGTTTGCAGGAAGGGAGTGTGTGTGCGAGTCAAATGCACATAACATCATTCTGAATCTGATAAAAATTCCTTCATGCTGCAGGGAAAATTTCACTTGCTAGTGGAGGCCAAAGAAGTTTTCTATATCAGTTCAACAGCTGGTCTTGTTTTATTGATATTGAAATATTACCCCACTTTCCAAAAATTCATGAGGCTGGAGAGAGCTGAAGTAGACACAATTCTAATTGCGTGTTTCACAATGGAAATCCTACTTGCAGAGGAAAGTTTGTGAGCAACTTTTGCTCACTTATAAGACCTGTAATATCCACATGCACTACCTCATTTCTGTGTATGTTATAGTGAATGCTGTTTTACACGTTCCCCTTCTCCTACCTGGACCCTGAACTAAGTGGAGGGAAAAGTGCCTTATAGTCCTCCTCACAGAGAGTGTGTAAACCCCTAAATGTATGTATGTTGTTACCCAGACAAGGGTACCAGTAACTGTTCAGCTCCCAACAGTCTAGGTGTCTGTCAGGAGCAGTGTGTTCCTGCCTTCAGAAAGACTGATGTTACAATACATCAGTTATTATGGATTGCAAGTGTTATGGCCTCTTGGAAAGGAAAGGGAATTCTGTCAAGGAAACATTTTACAGTTCGGAGATGCGGTGAGATGAAAAATTAAGGAACTGTTCTTTCTTCTGTGCTTCTGTAAAATCCCAGAGACCACATTTTCCTCTGCTGTATTCCCTGTATGCAGCAGAAATTGAAAGGATTTATATAGGAGGAGACCATGCCACTTTTATCAGATTCACAACAGGATAGTTTCTTATGCAAGAGGAGTTCTCCAGTGGCCATTATCAATCAAATAATAATTTCTTTGAGTCGCCTGAGTACTTGTGGCTGATCCTGTAGCAAAAGTGAGATTGCTATTTTGCAAATGTAGATGTAGTTGACTAGAAAAAAATCCCTCACCATGGCCATTTCAATATCCCAAGTAGAAAAAAGGAACTCTTTGTCTCCATGATTCTTAACCTAGATTTAGCATGCTGCAGAGATATTTCTCTGACATGTTCAATGATAGCAGAAAAATATGTGGTGGTGCATTAAAAGCTGTAGAGCAAAGGAAGTTTGGGGAACTTAATCAGAGCCTTAGGCAAGAAAAGGATGTGTAACACTGATATGTACATTTTGCTTTTGCTGTAGTTAATGAAAAATGTTATGCCAACACTGGTTTTTGTCCCTTATGGTTTAGCAATGCAGAACCAATCCTTTCTATTCTTTGTGGTTTGTGTTTTTCTTCTCTTAATGTTACTTAATCTGGAAATAAAAATGTTTGATTTCTGTCATTCCCTTTGGCTACTTTGCTTAAAATGGCGCTTAATTGTTTTCACTTTAAAGGAATGGTGCCAGGTTTAAAGATTTATTATATTGTCATGGATTTTGCTCTAAGATTGCCTTTTTTTTATATGCTTTGCCTTGACACCTGTCATAACATTAGGCTTTTCAAACTTAGCCACCACCAGTCTGAGAGGAGTTGTTAGTGAATTGTCAGGTTGCCACAAAGGCCAAGTTTCTTTTCATTCTCCCCTAGCAGCACTAATCAGGACAATTCTTTTCACGGGGCACACTGCAGTAAATGCCTCCTGTTATTACACAGGTCATCAGGAAGACTTGAATGAGCTGTGTCGGTGTTGTTGGGAGCGATGGATGCTCATGTTCCTAATTCCTGTGTAACTGCCAACTCCCTTACTGTAATTTTGAGACAGTGCATTTAGAGAACCATTTCTGTTCTCTGGTGGACTACTTAGCACCTCCCTCACTCTACAGGGTGGTTTGTTTTTCTTTCTTTTCTTCCCTTTGAGTACAGATGCTGCTGCTTGTACTTTAGGTGCTGGTACATTATTGATCAAAGCATAGAGAATGCACAAATAACATTTGAAATGAGGTCCTATGGAAGAGAAAAATTAACTGTTGTCAGAAGTTGACTGGTTTCTATTTTAATTTCAAGACATTTAGGATGCTTCTACCGGCACCATAATGTAAATGCTGCCAGTCCCCATTTATCTAAGGAAAGATTTATGCTTAAAATTAATTATCCCTCAGCTTTTAATTTTTTTCTTTAATGTTTCTCTTCAAGGTTGTTTTATTTTTTTAGACTCAAGCTAATTTCTGATTTCCAGATTTCATTTCCCTTAGACATGTTGAACAATTCTATTTTCCTACCCTGTTGTCTGTTTCAGTAGTTTGCAATCAAATTTAGTTCTATCTAATTAGGGGAAACGAGTTTCAGCACTTTGAAGATGGTCCTCTCCTTCATAGCATAAACAGCTTTAATTCTGAAGGCTGCGTTCACCTCTTGTCTAGAGCACTAAAACCAATGAATTCCCTGCTCTGGAGGTTATGGTTCCTGACCTGAATAAAAGAGCAATAAATCAAAGTATGTTCACTGGCATTGAAGCAGGCTCCAACTGTGTGGAATCAACATGCCAGTTCCAAATTGTAATTTCACTAAAAATAGCATAGTTTAACAATTTTGACAGTTGTAAACTTGAAAGATCTAGGCACACTGTCCATCTTGCCGTGTCTCATATGTTCTGTCAACCATTCAGCTTTCGAAAATAAAACCATAAAAATGCTGAACGTTCTTCATTCTTTGCTAGAGGTTCCAATTCCTGCCCTCTGCAGAAGGAGGCACAAATTTAATAGTGATTTTTCAAAGGTAAACCAGAAGAATCCTTCTGTGAGTGATGGCTCAGAATGGGAGGAAAGGTAAAATTTTGGATCCGTATCTCCCCTTTATCACTTCCCTTTTTCAGGTCTGCATTTCCAGGAAGCAAAAGACAAATTAGCAACTGTGTCATGGTTCATTATAGGCAACAGCTTCTGCTCCATTCTCTAGTCTGGAGAACCACAGATGCAAATTTTACTGTATTTTCTCCTAGCAAGACTTATCACCCAATCCTTTATTCATCCAAGTTCTATTCAGCAAACATTTAAGCAAGTATTTAAGACCAGGCACATGATTTGTCTTTTGGCTTCCATGGATTGTACAGGCAGATTGGAATTAAAATCATGTTAAAATGCTTAGATGAAATAGGCAGCAGTTACTTCACGTTGGGGATAGATAAATAAAGAAAGCTTTTAAATTTGTGGTTAAAGTTTGTTGATAATGCCAAACTTAACTCTTTAGCTGGCAGTTTCCCTGACAGAAAAGTATGTGTTGTGTAGTGCTTTAATGCCAATTAATTGCTCTCTGCCTCACAAAATGCCTGAGGTTGACACCACACTTTGCTTTATCAGAATTCAACACTGCTATTGGTCTGTGGGGAGGAAAAACAGGAATTAGAAGAGACAAGAGCACTGTGGAACAGTAATCTTTTATTTATGTATAATGCTGTACATTTCCTGACTGTACTGTGAGTTTTCCTTCTAACTCTCACTAATTATGGTGACTGGCATGTGGCATGTGATGGAGCCTCAGGAGAAGTGGGATACATACAGCTGTTCAGATCTGGCACACTGCATTCCAGTTTGCATTTGCTGGCAGGCCAACTCTCCTTTTTTCAGTGAGAGAAACAGGAATGTTGCAGTTTGCTTCACGTTGTGTTTGTTGCACGAAAGATCTTATTAGAGGGAGCTGAAATGCTTTCTCCGTTATCCAGAGGAGTTGTACACACGGAAATGGAAGCCTGGCTTCTGTAAACTAGTTCCAGTGAATTTTCAGAGGTTGATGTTTGTATCTATCTGTTCCTGTTCTAAATAATCTACAAATTGATTGTGCTGTATCATATTTGGTTAAAAAAAAAATGTTTGGCTGAAAAGATGATGGCTGCCTGAAGCATTAACCAATGAAAAATATATGAATTCACGTAGAGCTGTGAAAGTTTTTGATTTTTGTCTTTGTTCGGATGACGGCAAGGAGGAAGAATATTTTCATACCATCTCCATTATTTTTTGAGGTGCTAAAATACTTAACTCATTTTGCAAAATGCATATTTGCCAAGAGTATTTGCTTCATCATTATCAGTTTTGTGAACTCAGGCAGAAGCTTCCTAACTTTTTAAATGTGTACCTGCAGAAAGTAGTAATGATATACCAGACTTGCTGCTCTTGAGGCTACATTTGTACCCTCGTTGCACAAATTGAAAGTAAGCCAAATAAATTCTTTCCCACTCTTGGGAAATATGTGTTATCCTAAGTGCAAGACTAGGAGAAATGTGTTAATTGTTTGACACTTCATCATTTACAATGCTCATTAAAGGAGAAAATGGTGATGCCACAAATAGTGACCTGACAAATTTTTTAGATCTCCAAGGTGGCCACTGCATTCTTAATGTATAGAGGAGGCTTTTTAGAAGATTCTGTAAGATATAGTCCATCTATTTACAGTCCATGTAAATCTTTCTTTGTTTCCAGCTCTTTCCCATCTATCCACATTTTCAAAGATGAAACCATGGATACACCAGGTCAGGGGACTACAGTATTACACTGGTGCATGCACTTTGTCCTATTTGGTGGTGTGCCTTTGCTTGGCAATATTTTTTTTTTTTTTTTTTTTTGCTATTACAAAAGACATTTTAAATACAGTAATATAAATATATTCTTTCTGTTTTCTTTTCCCTAGGCATCAAAGAAAAAAAACCCTGTGATTTTATTAAATTCTCTTTTGCTATGCAGCCTTTCTTTAACAGTCTTTCGAATGGAGCTCAGGGATATCCTTCATCATTTCCTCTATTGGTTTCTTCCCACTGTAAACTTAATGGAAGCACTCAGGCTTGTAGTGAAGAGGAAACCCACAGGCAAGTGACAGAAGCATCATAAGCTTCAGGGAGCTAGTTTAACATGGTTAATTAAAGGGGTGATCAGTTCAGGGCAGCGCCAAGTGTGAAGGATTGATAGACAAATCTCTACAGTCAGTCTCTAGATGAATGCTCTAAATATGAGAAAAGGCCTCTCAACTTGCTGGAGCTTATTCTTATCCATCGGGGGGGTGGGGGGAGAAAACCCCACAGCAGCAACTGCAAATCAGTACATGGAGCAAACCCATGTATTTGCCATTTACTGCCTTAAATTTGAGTCCTTATGTGTACAGGTTATTTGAATAGATGACCTCTGGTTTAGTACGTTAGCTTGGGTTTAGTCTCAGGTTTCACATTCAAAACAATGGGGAAAGTTGCATCTGAAATTCAACCTGCTCACATTTAGGCCTGATCAGATTTAATGTTTTTGCTAGGGAACTTTATGAAAAATCAAGAGTGTGCTAATGAAATTTGCCATTTACGGAAGTTTAGGTGGCGTAGTCAATAAAGAGGAAGATTAGAGTGCTATATGAAAAGAATTTTTATGACTGTGAGATGTAGGGCAATAAAGTTCGTTACAATTTAGTTGTGCAAAAATGCTAACTCATATGCTCAAGGAGGAATAAAAGAATTCTGCAGTAAGGAAATTAAGATGCTCCTCAGTTCCCCAAATTAAGACTGAGGTCTCCTTGGCTGACCTGTGTCAGTCAGAGGCACTGCTATTACGGAGGTGCAGAAACAGAAGTGTCTTCTGACTAGTTACTGGGCCAGTGTTGAGAGAAGACTAAAGCAAGTCCTGAAGACCTTAGAGAAAAGCAAATTCACAAAGAAAGAGAGTTGCACATTTATTATCAATGGAGATAAGCACACTTATGCAATAATTTGAGAATTATTTTATTATTTAATTTTATAAAGATTTTTTATTAATTGTTTTATTTTATTTAATTTATACTGTTTATTGTGATGTTTGACCTGAAGGAACTGGGTGTCTGAAAGCTCATCTGCTTCTCCTAGGTGCATTATTTGCTTTAACAAAGTGCACTACCTCTGCTTAAAACCCCTGCTTTTCTGAAATTGCTTGGCCAAAAAAAAAAAAAAAAAAAAAAAAAAGAAAAAAAATAGAGAGACAAGGAAATCCTAAATTTCATTGGGGATGCTACTCTGTTGCCAGTTGTTCATTGCCTTAGGGCTGTATTTTAATGTACTTTTAAATGATCAGAAAGAAAGCTTTTTAATTGTCGTTAAAACAATTGTAGCACCATGACTCAACAGCCTCAAAATCATGATGTTTGGTAAAGGTACTTCCCAGCAAAAGCACTGGAGGTCCTGCCTTGTAAGAACACAGGGGATGATGAAGAGTAGAGGGGCTATGTCCATGGTCTTTGGGTGGAAGATTTAAGTTCAGCATGGTGGGCAGAGAAGGAGGACTGTGCTCTCAGAAGTGTTCTGCATTTTGGGTGCCAGTCCATTTTGAGCTACAGTCAAGGAGGAGAAACGATAGTATTGCTGGAGTTCCAGCCTTGATTGTGTGTTCAGAGCCCTTTAATGTATGACCAGACCTAAATCTGAGTTACACTAAGAATCATCAGCCTTAAATGATTTGAAATGACTTTCAGCTGGACAGATTAAAAGGACGTTTCCCAGAAAGCTGGGAGTTGTGAAATGGTCTGTTTTATTTCTGGTCATGTCTGTGTGGCACTGAATTTGTGATTATGACTGGAAGTTACTGACTTGTGTTGGCCTTGTCATTAAAGTCTGACCCTGCAGTTGGAATATGAAATAATGAACTAATTCCAGACTTTATTTAAGCCTGCTTCTCGTGAGAAGACATTGTTATTTCTTCTCTCCTAGTTGCTCTCTGGAGGCGCGGAGAGTGAAGTCCTTAAATATAGATAGAAGGTGGCATTCTGAGTAACATCCATGTACTTCCATCCTCAGCACAATCCATTTTGATGAATCCATGCTGATTTTTCCATTTGAGTATAGATTTTTGTCTTGTTTAACTCTGTTCTCCCACTAGTACAATACATGCTGTGTGATCTGAATTTCCTTGTCTCCTATATCCTGGGCACTGACAAGCCCCGTGTTCTCCCTGCTTCCACTTGGAGAACAAACTGTTTGAAAAAAAAAATAAAACAAACCAGGGTGCTTTGGGATTGTTAATTATTAACATTTTTAATTATTTTTTTTAATTATTTACTCTGCTCACTGCCATAATAGCAGCAAAGTCCTTATATGGAACAAGCGTGGCTGGAGGGGGTTTGGAATGTGCTTGGTTTTGCTTTTGAGCTTGACAGCCATTTCTCACTTTCCATAATAATGACAGTTAGCTAGGGAAAACGAGGAATATTAATAGATTTTGAGAGTGTTGTGTTTCTAGAGTAAGGACAGAAAAAGCTTTAGCAGTAATAGGAAAGGAATAGAAGGAAGGACAATTTGTGTTTCCCGGTTTCTGGTTCATTCTTGTTTGCAGTCTTTTATTTATACTGTTCTTCTAAAAGTAAATGTAATAAGAAAAAAGTCTCCATCGTGATTTATTCTTCCAATTTCCCAAGGCTTGTAGGATTACACCCTCCTTCCTCTCATCCTTGCAATAACCAGCCACAGTAAATCCAGCTATACAACCTTTGAAAATAAAGGGTTTTCAGAGGAGAACTGAATCAACCTTTAACTTGCATGTTCACAAAAAACCCCAAATACAAAATGGGCTGAGAAGCATAGAGCTAGTGAAGCTCTGGAAGACTAGATCTGCTAGACCAGATCTGTCTGAATATGCTGCAGAAGAGACACTGGCACTTGGAGCTGATTGTACTCTTCAGAAAGCGATGAATTTCTCTGAACGTGTTTGGAGTTTTTGCAATTTTTTTTTTCACATTTTTACTTTCATCTTGGATTTTTCTTTTTTTGTTTTAATGTTGAACTTCTATCTGCACTTCATCTGACAGACAGGAGACTGTAGCCCATTTTCTGAAATGTGTTTGCCACTACCCAAATATGTCTTTGACAAACCCAAGAATTGTGTATTCATCTTATTTCTACTGCAGCACATAAATCCAGCGCTAATATCACATTTATCTTTTTCTTCCTTTGTTCTTTTTCTGGTTAAAGAGACGAAATGTTGTGTAAAGAAACAGTACACACATTGTAGAGACTGTGATGTGATGATACTTGTCACTTTTTCAGTGAATAAAGAAATCAAGTTGGAATGAAAATTTCTAGAAATATTTTTTTGTTCTCTTTCACACTGGGTAGTTTTCAAAAATGTTAATTGCTTTTTGTTTGGCACTGCTGAAGTACCAAAAGACATTTGCTGAAAACAACTATAATGAACAGAGTTCTGATGGGGTAGTAACTGGTCTAGATTTTTTTATTGAGTTCAAACTGTGACCCTCCTGAAAGGCTGAGGGATGGGGACAGGGTTTTTTATAACTCAGAAATACTATTCTACCAAAACAGCCTGAGCCTGCTTCCTCTTTTCTTACAAATTTACAGTGTAAAACTGATATGAACAAACTGAAAATGAGAACATGTGCTGCTCTTCAGCAGGGTCTGGTGAATTTATGGGGCTACTAATACCTACCTAGATTAAGGCAATATGTTTTGGGTGAGGACTGAAACATCATATGGCATTCACTGAAGACTGTTAGTAAGATTTGGGACATCTAAAATACCATTTTAAATTATCCTCGTGTTCACAGAAATGGTGATTATTTTACAATCATTCAGCCTGAGGTGCAGGAAGTGGTTCACCTAATTCTTTTTAACAGAAGCGTGTCCCTGCCACAAAACCACAAATTGACCAAGGCTGCTCAACAGTGATAAAGAAGCAATTGCATAGATCATGAAGAATAAACTCAGTGCTCACCTTCAAAGAATATCCTTATGAACACGTCAGTAACCGCTTCATACCTGAGATGAGGGGAAGCAACCTATTTTGTTCAGAAAACCTTAATCAGGAAAAGATAGTGCTTTTAGCATTGGAAAGGGTTTCCTTTTTAATATATTAAGAACGTTTGCTGCTGAAAATATTCTGATGAGCAACTGAGGTAGTTTCCAAAACGTTTCTGTGTTTTGCTGTATAATGATTACTTGTTAATTGTTGCTCCTAAATGTTCCTCAGCATCACCAGCCAGTAAAAGCAAGTGATTTTCCCAACCTTCTTTGCGCTGATACAGCCTCACCTCAAGTCCTGTGTGCAGTTTTGGGTCCCTTCGAAACTCAGAATATTCTGTGAATCTGTGATTCATTTTAGGATTTTTTTTTCTGGTTCCTGAACTAATAAATACAGACAACAGAAAAAAGCAGGACTACTTACTTCATTTCTTACCAGTATCTGCTAATGTTTTGTTCAACAAAAACTGGATTCTTTTTACTGGCTTGGAATTCTTTTCTGCTGGGAATTTTGTGGCACGATGAAGACATTATTTGAGAGACTGAGAAAACTAAGTGACATTCTGATTTTCTGTAGAGCATGGAGAATGCATCAGATGTGTTGGCAAGGTCTGAAAAAAATGTATCTGTAGCGTGCCATGGCTTCATTCTAAAGTTTCTCTGTGGTACTGACTTGGTATAGCTTGTTGCTTTACTGCTCTAAAATAGATCCCATTTCATAGCAGGCAGAAGAGAAACACATGAATGCCAAAAAGGACTTTTAGCTGTTGATTTCATGCACTTAATAAGATGCTTCCCAGACTACTGCAGTAGCTGGTACCTCCTTGCACTTTCTGTGGCCTCCCGTCATCCCCTTTCCATCACATATACGAGGGACTGTGTACCGGGAATTCTGAGCCACTGGCTTTGCCTTGCCTGTCAGCTTCATTGCAGGGGCTGTGTTGCTGTTTTGTTTTGACTGTACTGGGCTTTGTCTTCTAGGTCTAGGATTACAGTCTTGAATAATTCTTACCAGTAATGTCACAAAAATTTTGTAAGAGCCAGTAAACACGTCTCTTATCTGGCAGTAGTGTCACACAGGACCCAAGTGTTTTTGTATTGATGGAGTATGTCAGGGCAATTACAGGAAAACCTGAGCCATTCCTTGTTGTTCCTCCACCACCTCTGCTCCCCCACCCCAAAAGGTGATATTATTTTGTAATTGCTGAGATTTTACTGCACATTTTGCAGAAAAAAAGTCAGTGGCCTAATATGCCATTAGTATTACAGGAAACTCAGAACTTTGCTGGATATGGTTCCCATTTCAGGTCTTCCGCTTGGCTGGCATACCCTCATGACAGCACTCATGATCTGTTTCTGTGTTGTGTGCTTATGTACTCTTAAAAGTAGAGAAATATGGTTTTCCTGGTAAAATTTTATGCTATGGCACAGTAAAATAACCAACAAAAAACCCCACAGTTTTTGCAGAGTGAGCTTTTGCATTGTAGTGGATCCTCCTTTGAGGAGAATCTAAGTAGTGTTACCAACTGGAAGAAAGTAGACGAAACTGGGTGAGGACACATCCTGACACGAAAATGAGTAAAGCTTTAAGTTGCTCTTTCTGAGATGTTTTCTTTATTCCTCATCTGCAACTGAAACATTGTAGAAATTGGGAAAACTCTGCTGGTCTTATTCAATTGCACTGAAATTTGTTTAATGTGCACCCAGTACCTATTCAGTTCTCTCCTAATTACTTTGAAAGAACATTTCATTTTAGGTCCAGGTCCTGGAATCTGTAGCAATTCGCCTCTATTTGCAAATGCAAACTTGTCATTACCCTGGTATTCAGGTGTTGCAAAATGAGAACAACACCCTTTACTTGTCACTGAGGGATTCAGGCAGCTTTTCATTTCCATGATGGCTGTTAATTGAGAGAGGGAGAGACATGGTGTTCTCACAGGTAAAAGATTTGGAAGGTTAACAGCAGAAATAGATCTCGCTGTGGGACCTGTTGTGTCTGAATTGCGTGCAATGTTTCAGTTAAATGAAGTGGCCTCAAGTATTTACTGTCCTTATTTTGGCATGCTGATCCAGGGGAGCTGTAGCTGGTGACCGTGCTCAGCTGGGACTTGGGCATCCTGCCCCCCTTCCCATGATGCAGCACAGTATTGCTGTGGTGAGGGCTCGGCTGCTGAGTAGAAGGACTGTTTCAAGAGGGATGACCTAAGCAATGGGCTTGTCCCCTGAAGAATAAGGACATCAGGAAGCCCAAGGAACAGTTTCTGTAGGGCAGTGTTCTGCGGAGGAGAAGGTGGCTTAATGTTGAACTGACTCAGTACGGAGAATTTTCCTTCAAGATTGCCCCATTTTTTAACCTAAAGTCTTAATATTTCCCCTTCTCTAAATACAGTGTTTCTGAACACTGATGGTAAAAATTAGTCAGTGACTGAAAGGTTAGAATTTTTCATGGGACAGCATTCAGTTATTTTCTTAACTCTGTTGCATTTGCAACTTACATAATTTAGTTGTAAGACATCCATTATGTTTTGTGCTTGTTATAAAAGAGGAGAGTAAAATGACCTGTATGGCGTCATAGAGCATATTAGTCAGAAGCTAGGATTTACTGACTAGAGCCAGCTAATAAACAAGATTTCAGCATTGCACGAAATTCTACTTCCAGTGATTCCTACTCTAGATGTACAGTAGAACTGAATGAAACCAAAGGCATTTTCACCAAAGCAGTGGGAGCTACCATCCTCCATGTAAGTGTCACACAAAGGAGGTGACAGGTGCAGGAAACTAGTGACAGGCTGAAAGGACATAGCTCCAAGCTGTTCCAGGGGAGGTTCAAAACATCAGGAAGATTTTTTTTCCTGACAAGGGCCATCAAAGGTTGGAATGGGCTGCCCAGGGAGGTGGTAGAGTCACCATCCCTGGAGGTGTTCAAGAAGTGACTGGACGTGGCACTCAATGCTCTGGTCTAGTTGACAGGGCAGTGGTTGGGCAAAGGTTGGACTTGATGACCTTGGAGCTCTTGTCCAAGCTAATTGACTCTGTGATTCTTTGAAGTGCACTGCAATTTTCCACCCCTCACAACAACTTTCCAAACAGGACTGTTGGTCACCGAAGGGCTGTGTTCTGCAACACGCAAACCTCTGTGATTTACACTTTCTTCCATTTATTGCATTCTTTTTAGAATGTGCTTTTCCTCATATTTCAGCAATTTGGAACATCTAGGTAGTTTTATGTTGTTATAAACATAACTGTGCAAAAGGGGAATAGTCAGATTCTCTCTGATATCAGTCTGTATTTTTGGGCAGTAGCACATGCCTTAACACAGCCACTGCAGGCACCAGAAAAAGCTGCACCTTGTCTTCTGGAGGAAGTCAATCAGCATAACCCTTGTGTTATGTGTAACTGCACCATCCATTTTCTGTTTGAAGAAGAAAAATATGAGGGTTGGAATCAGTCCAGAAGTCTTATCTCAAGGTGTTCCTGAGAAAGATATTTTTGTTTTCATTGTCTTGTCCTTTGTGGACTGAGACTTTCAGGCCTGCAGAGGTGTTTTCTTGGTAACAACTGAGTGACAGAGTTTTGAAAGTGGGAGGAGCCTAAACAGTAAAATTTAAAATGCAATATACCCACTATCTTTATAAGGGATAATCAGGATGGGGGAAATCTTGTCCTTGCATGGCCAGTCAAGTAATTTGTCACTGCTGACTCCTCAGAGTCTTGTCCGGTTTGTTATGTCAGCTTCTGAGAGCCTGAAGAGTTTTCTATGCAGGAGTCCTAACAATCTTCACACTCTTTTCATTCCTGGGTCTTAGTGTGCCATCCGTCTCAAATCCTAAGTCCCTGATGGAGTGAGTTTCTGGAGACTAGGATGTGACAGGTAACCAAAGTCCAGTTCCTCGTTCTTACATTCTTCTTCATTTTCTTCCAAAGGGAATTAAAATGTTGTGTCTTACCATGGAGAGAGAAAACTTTACAAAAGAAAGGAAAAGAGGCCATAGTGAAGATTGTTCAGAAGATTGTGTTCCTTACCATCATGAGTGGGATGGGGCTTAGACACCTTGCAAGAAGTCAGTCTGGCTCAGTGCTTCTGTCTGAATCCTTCCTTCCCCATGGGCATCAAACGGAATTTACAGATATATTTATTCTCTGACAGTTCAGTGGAACTTCTTGAAGGTTGGGTTTCTCATTTTATTTTGTTTAGGTTGGGTGTTTTTGAAACACAACACTTCACACTTTAAGTGTCTCTTGTGGAGTCTTGATTTTTATTCTGAAGTCCTGTGCAGGTTGCCGGAAGGAAAGTATTCTCAGAAGGGACATTCTCATCCCTCTGCTCTTGTAGCTTTATTGATCGAGTCTGTCCTTCAACCAGCCTGGACACTCTAACCATGTTCCACTTTCTGCATAATACTTCCTGACACGCTAACAGCAGGTAGGAATCAAGTATGTGCTTTGTAACCCTGTCTTGGACTTACTGAAAGTTATTAAACTTCAGATTTTTGGGGGAAAATCACAATGTACTGATGTTTTGCAGTGCAATATCAGAAGTTGTAGTACAGTATCCTTAGGCAGAAATACAAAAAGGAGCTCTGCAATGGCTGGTAGCCAATCTCATTCCTCCTCTCTCTTGGTCATAGATAGCTTGAAGTCTGAAAACAAATCCTACACGTGCACTGTGTGCACTTCTCTTGAACACAGGGCTTCAAGCTTTCCTGTGCTCATATGCATCATGTTCACAGTGTGCTGATGAGTCTCTGGAGCCATGGATGTGGGCTGAGAACAGTATTTGCCCCTGAAGCAAAACAACCATTGAAAAGCTGATTTAGGGCTTCAGGACTTGACCTTAGGTGTACAGATCTTGCCTTGGTACTACTAGAGAGCCTGGAATAGCTGTGACTAGGGTTTTAAATGAAACAAACCAAGAAACAATCCTTCATAATCCTGTGGTGCTGGGGAATAAATAAGTGGATGTCTGAAGCTGCCAGTTTTCCTACCAGGACTTAATATCTGAAGGTTATTTCAGAAAATGTTTCCATTTTATCAGTAGATATTTTTGCTTTTTTTGTTCCTTGTTCCCTCCCTTCCCTCACCCTCCTCCCCACCTGAGGGACAGGCATATATGAATAGTGTCGTTCATAAGTGTTTCACCAGAATTCATTAGAGCGAGGCTGAAGGTTTCATTATTCTTTAAGGGTGTATTAATAAAACTACTGTACACTTGGGTTTTTTAATACTATATGAATTATTCTGACAGTTTGCAAAGCCAACATATCAATCATTAAATTAAAAATGTAATAATATAAATTAGTGTGATTCAGGAGCTGTAGAACATGTTGAACAATATGCTCTCTGTTTGGAAACGAATACAGATCTGTCCTTCAAATGAGAAAAGGTAGCAAGCAGGGAGATGCAAAAAATTACAGTGAATTTAATCCAACATTCCATAAAAACATGTTTCCCTGTATCAGATACCGTTCCCATTTTGTCCAGACCTCTATTATCCTTTTTTGCAAATATCATAGCAATCTTTAATGATCAACTGTAATGTTTGTTTGCAGGATGAGGTGTCATTTGTGAATTGTCTGACACGGTGCTTACATCTAGGGATGCGGCAGAAGCACAGAAAAATCAAAACACATCTCCCCACGATTACTGCTTTTGTTTGCTTGACAGAAGATGTAAACCAAATGTTTTGCAAAAAAACATGTTGCTAACTCACCATTTCATGAAGTAATGCCTCACACAGGTTGCATCAGTCCTGTAAACCTAATCTAGCTGGCCCTTGTGGCTTCTGAAGCTCTGGGGAGAGATATTGGATCTGCTCCATTTACATGAGCAGAGAGAAATTATTTTGTCCTTAATAAATGTAAGGCACTAGATGAAGTATGCAGGACAGCTTGCTTTTTCACTTCCTTGAGCAGAAAGTTCTTTTTAAGCATCTTTCTTCCTTCCTCTGCTGATTCTGTGAAAACTGTGCGGCTGTGAATAACATGTTGGATGTTTGAAGTAGTCCAGTGAATGTGAGATAATGAAGTTGTGGCTGAGGTGCAGGACATTTTCAATGGCAAGTCTTTGCCTGTGGATTTTTCTCCTCTCTGAATTATGTTTCAGCCAAGCTGCTTAAAGCAGCTTGCCTACACTACTGATAAAACCATGCTATGCATAGCTAGGTCTGATGTGCTTATCCAGTGCAGTGTGCTTACCCCAGTTGTGTCCGCACGGCATTCGGCCGAGCACATCCAGTGTCAGCCTCGGTGCCTGTCAGCAATAATCGTGTAGAACAGCAGAGTCTATATCTGTGCATTCCTGCCTGCCTGCTCCCTGCTGCCGTGCTTACTGGGGCTGGGACTGCCAGCAGCCTTCAGCCAGTGCCACCCTTTTTAATATGTGCTCCTCGATGAAAATTCTATCACACAAGCACAGTCAAGAATCCCGGTAGAGGAAAACAACCTTAAAAAATGTGTTCACAGCCAGGACAACAGGTTAACCATCCATTACAGGCTCACCACCTGCCTGACACCAGGAATCACGGTGGGTCTGACCTGTGCAGGTTCAGCTCTCTGTAACCTTATGAACTCATTAGAAATATCTGCAGTCTTAAAATATGAGATGCAAGTTATTAATTCAGGCTTTCTGCTAACCACAGATTTAAAATCCCTGGGTGTTTCTCATCTCTGGTCCTTTCAGGGCTGTGATTTTGATGCTGCCAGAGAGGATTGCAGAGGTAAAAGCTGTTTGTTCTTGTTTGCTCCTTATCTGTGCTGTATAAGATGCATGAAATATCACAGTGGTGGAATAAAGGCAATAATCGTTTCTAATAATGAAACTGTTCTGAAAGGCAAGACCTAGATTCTTACCAAGATAGTGTGTTGAAGTATTTGCATAGTAACTGGGCTATAATTACAGATTCATCTCCTTTATGTCTCTTAGCTCTCAGGCTTAAGTAACCAGATCTTTAGAGCAGCCGCTCCTTTCCCTGGGAGGCTGGGTGTCAGGCAGCATATGTTAAGGCTGTGTGCAGTGGTACACTGACTGTGAGTAATGAGTGTTGATAAACTGTTTACTGAAGCTGGCTGAAATTCAGGGTGTGTGCATTGTGGGGTTTTTGATTGTTCGGAAACATTTCCAGTTTCAAGTAGTGGAATACATGGTTGGGATTCCTCAAAAATTTTAATTTCTGAAATAAAAAAATAAACTCAATTTTGACCTATTTTTAATTTTACGGTTTTGATTATGACATTTTTTCTTGCGTTTATTTTTTATTAGTTTGATGAAACAGCAGTAGCCATTGAAAATATACCAACACAAAATAGTCAAAACTTTCTATTTTTGTTTTATTTAAAAATCATTGTCATCAGCTGTTACTTAGACCCTTCTGATAAAACTTCTCTAGATGGGAGTATGATGAAGAGCTCATCCCTGCAATACAAAACTTGCCTGGGTGATGTGGGGTGCTGAAGTACTGACAGTCTCATATTTACAATATAGAAGGTGTTGCCAAGCAATGCTGCTGCACAGACCTTTTTAGTTTCTTCTTCTTCTTCTTGGTGTACTGGTAAATTTTTAGTCCTGCTAGCAAGAATCCATTAAGTTTTGGCTATACGAGATTCTGGGTAAAAGGAATTAGGCGAAAGAGTCTTTGCCCCAACTCAAATTAAGCTCTGTCCTGGGTCTGGAGTTGCTCCTTGAGAACTGAGAGCTGACTGTGAGCTGCAAATCCCAGAATATGGGATTGTTTGGGGGATTTTTATGTACAAGAATGTTTGCAGCCTCTGTGTCACTAACTTTATTCTCCCAGAGAAACCAACCTGCAAAGCTCAGATATTTTTCATACTCTGAAGAGAGATTGCTCAGGAAAAAGGACAGTGGTATGAACTTGAGAAGCAGAAATTCTGTGTCAAGGTGACTGTGAGGGTCATTCTTTCCTTTCAGGTGTATGCCAGACCATGAAAAACCTCTCTGGAGAGTTCAAGAGCATTTTTATTTCCTCCTTATAGTCCAAAGTTTTTTGTGCATTTGTAAGTGATGCAGAACTTGGTTATAAAAAGGGCTCTCTATCCTGTTGTACTATCCATGCCTGTTACAGTTGAAGATACTCCTAGATTTAATTGCTTCTTACATCTCAAAAGTTTGCATTTCCTTAGTCAATGTAAACTCATTATTACCACAGTAGTAAAGGTGTAATTCTTTTGCACTTTCCTGTCTCTAGACACCAGTTGTCTGTCCTTCTCCTTCAGTTTGTTATCAGGGCAAACAACCTCCTTCCGTGAACAGTGTCTGCTTTGTTATTGATTACCTGTTCACTCCTGCCTGTCACAAACTTGACTTTTTCACAGGTGAACTGAGATGATCTTGGCAGGACTCAGATACTCAGTATGCTTCCTTCCTTGAGAAGGGGGGATTCCACTGAAAGGAGAAATCTGGTGTGGTTGCTGTATTTTTAACTCAAAAATTAAATTAATCTTTGTGGTATTTTATTCACCATAGATTTTGTGGTACCAGCTTTGGTTCCATGTCATCTGTTGTGAGATGGTATTTCCTGCTAAAAAGTAATGGAACAACTAAGCAGCCATTCATTAAATGAAGGTTTGAAGCAAGGGCAATTGTTGGAATATCATATTAATGAAAAAAAAACAATAAAATGAGATGTTCACTTGGTATATCTGCTCAGAATTTGAGATGAAGCAGGTCAGTGTATCCGTTCTGTAAATTGTGGCTGTAGATGAAGTAAAAACAAAGGAGAATGTGGAGAAAACGGAATCAGGTTCGTAAGAATTATTTTAAAAAGATGAGAGGCTTTCTGAATCACTAATTAAACAATTCTGGAAACCAAAGAAATATCACAGAGTTTGAGATAATATGTATAGTGTTTCTTGCTTTAAAGAGGTAAAGAAGAATGACCAGGAAGCCATAGACAAATTGGCCTGATATTGATTCCGTGTAAAATAACAAAACACTTGATTCAGGAGTTCATCAGCAAGGCTTGGCAGCTAAAAATTCCATTAACACTATCATAGTTATTTGGAAATGGCTTGTCAGAGAGACAATTAGTATCTATTTTTTTAAAATTTGGGGGTTTTGAAGTGGATTATGGGCAGGTTGATAAAGGCAGATTAACTGACGTTGTGTGCTTGAGCTTCGGAACTTAATACTGCATGACATTTGGACCTAGAAGCTTGGATTTAGCTGGGTGTCTTTTAAAAATTGAGATATTAGTAGATACCAAAACACAGTTGTGAAGAGAGGGAGATCAGTGAGCAGTGTTCCTTTTGGAGGGTCAGTATGGGACTGAGTTGTGGTCTATCTAACATTTGATATTATTGCGAGTGAATTTAATTGTCAATGTAATCTTTTTTGCAGAGCTTCCAGGCTTTGCAAATATTGATGGAGTAGTAACAAAGGACAGGTTGCTCTTATTGAGTTATCCAAGTTTGTTAGTCAGTTAATCCCACTTGCAAAAGACTGTCTTTAATAAAACCAATGCGAGGTAAGTTGTGTGGGGACAGTGAACGTAAACTGCATGGGCCTGAAGTTTTTTAACATACTTTGAAGGTTTAGGGGGATGACATAAGAAAGCACCTAAACATGAGCTCTCAGAACAGTGCTGTGGCTGCAAGGAAGCAAGATCTTTTAGATAAATGAAGAAAGTGTATAAAATACAAGTGGGAAAGTGATCTTGCCTCTGAGCACAACCTTACCAAGATTGTCACTAGAATTTTTGTGCCTAGTACTGGTGTCAGAGCTTCAAGGGATACAGACATAGCGAAGACAGTTTTTAAATGGGTTAGAAATGTTCCTGGAATTGGAAGAGAAGTTTATGGTTAGATTATCATTCATTTAATTTAAGAAGAGGCTGAGAAATCACATGACTGTCAAATGGAAGTAGATAAGAAAAGGAGGTGGTGGTGCAATATGAAGGAGATGGACCAGTGCCTGGATTGCAGGCATGTTTGGAGCAGGTTCTCTTTATATCACATTCATATGGTTGGTGAAGGCTGACTAACACATTTAGACTGGAACACATTTTCTTCCACTATTTTCTCATTATTGGACCTTGTGAGGATTTAGAACTGAAATATTCTTCATTACTGAAGATGGGCTGGACAAAATTTAACAACCTGAAATGGATAGCAGAGTAAACAAAACACATGGCATAACATGTGGTTCTGTGAAAGCTTAGATTCTGTAAAACCCAAGAAGATCACCCTAGGGACCTGAATGTGTATGACTTGCATCACTTGGCAGCACTAAGAATTGGATGCATTTTGTGCAGTTCAGGTTGAATCATCTGGATCCATCCCTGTTGTAAAGACATTAACTTTTATGCTCCTGTATTTTGAGTTTTGTGTTACATGAAAGGTCAGGCCAGACATTTTCAGAAGTCCCTTCTGGCTGAATTCATCTCTGAAGTTGGCATGCCTTTGAATGATGTGAAAGTAGCAAATAATCTATCAGACCTTGAACTGATTTCTTATTTACATAGCAAGGAATTCAATATAGAATAGAATAGGTTTGAACAGGATGAAATAAACCCCTTCTTTAATACATATGCCATATGGCTCAGTGCCATTTCCAACTCCTTCAGATAGCCCTGAAATAGCTGGTTTCAGGAAACATCTACAAGGATGTGAGCTCAGATCCCTCAAGCAATGTAGCTGTGACAGCATGGACTCCATCTGAGCTCATCAGCTCAAAGTATACTTGCTGGATGGGATACTTCTACTTGAGGTGTGGGATGCAGACATGAGACACTGATGCCAAGAGCCATCGTCTTTCATTAGAGGACAGCAAAGCAGCCAAGTTGCTTGCTCTAATGAGGGGAATGGAGGGGCAATGGGTAATGATATTTCAACACCAGAAAAAAAACCTGAGGCAAGGCAAGTTCATCAGCTATTGAGTGTTTTAGTAGTGTAAAATATATTTAGTTGATTTTTACGTTATTGAGGCAGAAGCTTGAATAAAGGGTGGATTTATTGTTAGCATATAGTAGCCAGACCATAGAGCTTTTAGTGCTTTGTGCCAAAAATGCTCTTTCAAAAAGCCCTCAGTAAGAATGCAGACAATAGGCTACTAAAATGGGTGAGTACTGTGCATTTCCAAAACAGTGCTCAACACAAAGAATGCATATATTTATCCAATAGACTACAACCATTCCAGTGGAGAAGTAAATAATAATTTTTGGAGGGGTAGGGAGGGTGGGGACACAATGAAGAAGCAAACTAAATATGGTGGTTATTTATAGTAATAACGGAACTGCCTGACACATGATAACATGGTTATAAATGCTATAAATGTGGGTCAACACAAATTTAATACTACAATAAAAGGGTAATTCAGACAAACCTCTACATTTAAACAACATTAAGGACAAATAAAACCCACAAAAGCAAGAAATTTTAGAGTGAAGGCAAGGAGGTTGTAATTAGCTACATGTAGGCAGTGCAGCAAAACAATGTGCAGTATGTAGTATTTTCTCTGGTTACCCTGCTTCCATCAAATGCATTAAAATTTTAGCAGTATTAGAGCATGCAAATGAACTAGGATATACTTTAAACTGTAAATTTGACTTTGTTTTCCATTTGTAGTTTAAATCTGAACTGGAATCCTCATAGGTTTGGGTTTTTTTGTTTTGGTTTGGGTTTTTTGTTTGTTTGGGGTTGGGTTTTTTTTCGTTTGTTTCTGGGAGGTTTTTTCCTTTTTTTTTTTTTTTTTAAAGTACAGCAAATATCTTCTTTGTTTTCTTCTGTGCATTTTATTTCCCTGTTTTGATGTGTGTAGGGAAGATGACAAGATTAAATCCCCCTCCCTGAAAGGATTTCATTGTGCATGTATTTAATTACTTCCTCTTAACTGACCCATGTGTGCAGGTTTTCTCAGTCTGGCTAATGCCATTTCAAAATGGAGGATGCTGCAACTTCCATCTCTGGAAGAACTGAGCCAGATTACAAACAGCTCACCATGCAAACACAGATCAAAAAAAGTCTTGATGCACAGCCTAAATATTTGTGTCTTAGGTTAGATCGTGCATTTTCCTTTTTTCCATGTGTGTTTGTAAAACTGAGAAAGGGACCAGCAAATGCCAGTTGCTAGGATCTGTCAGATCTTGTGTCAACACCTGTTTCCTCAGGAGAAAAAACTCAGCCACTGTAATTAGAAGCTTGGAAATTAAATATTTGCAAAGCAGTCCACTCCTACTGTTTAACTGGGAAAAGAATTCAGATCTGCAGGAACATGCCAGTGCCCTACTCATTAGATTGTGATGCCTTCATGTGATTTGTCTTGGTTGCTTCAGTGCTTCTTTATTTTTTTCCTAAATATAATTGTGAGATCAGCTAACTTTTACCATAATATCTTCTCATTTTTCACAGAAAGCAGAATGTATAATCTATCATTATGGATCAGGCAGGTGGAATATAACATGTGTCCCTCTCCAGCAGTTTGTGGAGGATTATAACCCCAAATTCTGCAAGCAAATATGGTTAGTTTCTTGAGGTCAGGCAACATAACTTATATTGCTGCTGGTGTTGTGTGGTTCCTTATAACATTTACTCATCTGTCCTATTTGTAACCTGTTAATATTCACTGAACTTAATACAGAATAAACCTGAAATGATTGTGTACTTGTATAATACTCTTCCTTCATGTCCCTTGAGTTGTCCTACTGTAAGCAGATAGATGTTATTTATGTGTTCCTACAAATATAAACACAAACTACCATTGATAACAACACCCTGATTTCCCTGGGTGATTTTCAGGAACTTGGGGGCAGACAAGCCACTAGCGCAAGTCCAGGAGACAAAATGCTGCTTGCTCCTGGAGGGGGCTGAGCCCAGGGTGTGTAACAGGGCTCCAGGAATGAGCTGGAAGACTTCCAGCTCCACGTGGGTGCTCAGTCCATTCGATCCGACCCAGGGGGTGTGTGGTGTAACTGTCAGGTGCACACCTCTAATTGCCCCCCTCTGCTCTACCTGCTGTGTGGTGCTGGTTGCTGTCATACAGTGACACTTGTGCAGTGAGACAACATCCCTGTGCTTGACCCCTTTAGCAAGTCTCTGGTTTTTGAAGGCAATGGTTTTGATTTATGTCTTATTTGGTTTCATTTGCCTTCTACAGGACTGAACTCGGGTGTTTTCTCTCCCTATAGTGTAAAGAAGTAGGCAGATGCTGCTTCTCTTCATGTGCAAATCTCCCAGGTACCCAGTGCCAAAAACTCTGTAAATAAATAGCATTGACTTTTCAGAAGCAGTCAATGTTTGTGCAGTTCTCCTTCTGCTGAAGTCAGTGAGACTCTTACTATAGACTAGGCATAATGGTAATCCTACTGCAGAGAAATTGTCATTTTCTGAAATAGGAATACCCTTTTTTTTCCCCCCCAGAATCCTTAAACTGAATTGTGAAATTCTATGCTTTAAGTCTATATGGCTTGTTTTCATCCTTATCAAGATTTAGTAATAATAATTATTTGTTACTTTGTCATAAAAATTAATATGAAAATTATTGTTGAATGATTAATAAAGAAGATTTTATTGTTTGGGGGTTTTTTTGTGTCTATACTTGTGAGTTTGCACTTGTGCCAGTGGCATTGTACAGAACCTGTGCCGTTTCCTGATTTCCAGCAGTTAATGGATCACTGGTTTCCAATAGAAGTAATGTTCTGCAATGTCTTTTATAGGGAATTGTAATCTTTCTTTTAAGAGTCGGTTTCCTCCTTCCAGATATGCCTGTGCAGTTCTTACCTAAGTGAGCATCAGCATCTAACTTCCTCTGGAGTTTTGCACCAATGGCCCCACTTGCCATTTCAATAAAGCCTTTTCAGAACATGTGCATAGGAGCAAGATTTGAAGACTCTTCTAATCAGAGTAAATGGTGGGTGGCTTTGATGACTGCAATCAGGTTAGCTGCAGTTGCACTATGTTTCACTTTTTTTAGTTCTGAAAGGAACTAAGACTATTTGAATTAAAATGCTCCTGAGAGCTCATGTCTAAATTCAAGGGTAGAATCTGCAACGGTCAGCTTTGCATCAGCTGTTTGAAATTTGTGGTCAACAGTGTGGATGAGCCAAGGGGTGAGGCTGCTGCAGCAATGAGATGCTTCTGGTGTCTAGGAGCTTTGAAGGACAGCTTGCTCTGAAATTTTTTTTTTTTTTTTTTTTTAATGAAAACCGGATTAAGCTAGGAATTTTTTCCCCCAACTTGTATTAAAAATGCAAAAAAGCTCAGCAAACTTAGCAGATGTAATTTGTAAGGACAAAATGCACTTGTACAGAGGAGATTTGTTCCTTTTGTCCTTTCATAAGGAGCCAGTTTTATTTCAAGATGAAGAAGTTTCAGACTCACTCATGGAAAATGGAGAGGCAGAGAATGGGTGAACAGCTGTGTTTCACATGCTTAATACACAGGAAAAATAGCATGCCCAAGGGCAGTACTGCACTTTATCACAGTCTGAGTTAATCACAGAGTGGCTTGGCTTGGAAGTGACTTCAAAGACCATCTTGTTCCACCCCATTGGCTTGGGCAGGGACACCTTCCACTATCCCAGGTTGCTCCAAGCCATGTCCAACCTGGCCTTGAACATTTCCAGGGATGGGGCAGCCACAGCTTCTCTGGGCAACCTGTGCCAGGGCCTCACCACCCTCACAGGGAAGAATTGCTTCTTAAAATCCAATGTAGATCTTCCCTCTTTCAGTTTAAAGCCATTCCCTTTGTCCTATAATTCCATGCCCTTGTCAGATGTCCCTCTCCAGCCTTCTTGTAGTAGGAGCAATGGTGGTTTCTGTGATGATGAGCAACATAAGGGAGGCTCATGTTGCCTTTTAGCCAAAGACTGAGCAAATACGTTGAGCCAGTGGGAAACCTCCACTCTCTCTCGTGATCTTGTGTCTTGACATCATTGTTGCCAGTTTGACCTTATTCGTGTATATCCTCTGAGCTAATGTTTACCGGGTAACTGAGTTACAGATCTCACCAAATAGAAACATTCTCCCCCGCTGGGGATTTTATAGTTTACTGGTATAGCTTTGGAAAAGTTCCAGTATCTTTGCCTTGCTTTATTCCTTCAGGCCAGACTAAAACCCAGACACTTGCATCTCTATTTAGTGTAGAATGCCTTGCCAGTTTAAGAAAGGATGTAATTCCACAGCTTCATGCTGTGGGATACATGATTAAGTCACTGAGCCATTATGATAGCTGAATGGAAGTGTCTGGAAGTTAATGGCAAACCGAATTTCAGCCAGTTCACATGCTTCTAATTATGACTGGCTGGTGTTTGTAGGTCTTCTGCCAATAAAGACATCCAAAAACTACAAATGTAACTGTATCAGAGCACATTTGGCTTTAACGAGCTGTCAATTAGAAGGAGAATGATGGATTCCAGATATTTTTTTGTGCCTGTGTGTACAACTGTGTGTTCACTTTTTTTCTCCCTCCCCAGGCTCTCTCTGCATTGTAGAATTGTGCTGTTTCAGAGCTACTTTGGAGGTAAAGTTCCCCAGACACCTCCTTGTTTAGCAAAATGCACTATTCTTGTAGTGTTTTAGCTTAGTTTCTTCAATTGCCAGTTAGTCTAGTTAGCACTCCCCCAAAGTAAATTTGATAATACATTGATTTCAGAGGAATTATATATGGAGAAAATAAATGTACAGCTTGTCTAAATGAAGTGATTTCTCAGTATAGCTGTATCGGCGCTGCTTTACTGCTGCAGTCCTGTGTATAATTTCCCATGTGGATGCTTTTAATCAGGAGTGAATGTGACCTACGTAGTGAAAGGCTATCTTATACCAAAGTAAGTGTTACTGATATCTCATAAAAGATCCACTTCAATGTTCTCTCCCTACTGCAACTTTTTTAGCCAAAGTCAGCACTCTGTGTCAGCCTCAACTCCCTGGTGCTGCTGTGAGGGTGGGGGCAGCTGCCCCCTGATTTCTCTTCTCTTCTGTTTGTTTTCTAGTAAGTTTTATTTAAATAAGTATGATCACCATATGTATTTTAAATTTTGATTTTAAACTTGCAAAATTATGACTGTTAGAGGGGCGGGGTTGAGTGTTTGGGGGCAGGAGTGGGTTCCAGTTTAGCACATGTAGAGCAGTACTGAGCTCTGCCTGTTAAGAAAGAACAGTATCCTGAAACGTTAACCAAGGCTGATGGAAATAGGTGAACTAAAAAGAGATTTTGTTCCTTTCTGTAACATCAAGTACCCCAAATTTAAAAAGAAAAAAAAAAAATCTTTGAAATCTGTGTGCTAGAACCTACAAAACAGTTTTTCAGCCCATCCCACTGAAAATGAAGTGTCAAAATGAAATGCCACTTCATCAGTATTAATCTGCAACGTCGGTGAGAATTATAGTCTAGAATTTATGAGGCAGATTTTGGCCCTATCAGCTGATGGATAGAAGAGTGAGTGTTCACTTGCCAGAAGAGTGAGTGTTCACAGTTGTTTTCTCTGTGGATTTATTCAGCACCATTTGTCATGAATTAATGATCAATTGTTAATTCGATATTCACTTTTCCAGCTGCACTGGTGAGATGCAGGAATCTGAAATAATAAGTCACATGACATTGTTTCTGTTGCCAATAAGATGAATCTAACTTGAATAATATTTGAACAACTCAAATAATTCAAATGAGCTCATGGAATTTGCATTTAAAATATTTCCTGTGCATCTTCTCATGTACAAGCTTAACAATTTGTTTTCTCAAATAGTCACGACTGTGTTAATATGGAGAAGTAATTGTACATGCAATGCAAACTAATGATTTAGCTCAATATTTTCTGTTGTTCAACTTCCACCAAGAAATGTCACAAGTTAAATACTTTATTTAAAATCTTCCTCTAATAAAAGGCAGGTAATTGGACTTGGCAGTGACCTTTGTGATCAGCTTTTCACGCTGGAGTGAGCTAAACCAAGGCCCTGTTCCACATCCTGGGAGCACTTTGAGATCAGGATGAAAGACTGATAGTCTTTGTCTTAAAGAATAGTTGAAATCATGGATTTTGCTCAGAAGTGGAATTGGCACATACTGAGAGCATACACAGGCAGCTCCAGTTCTGAATGGTTTTAACTTGGAAAAGTTGAGGTTGAGGTGTTTCAATCAGCTTCTGCAGCATTTTAATTGTTGTTAATTTGTTGTGAGCTAAAGAAAGTTTGGGGTCTAAAATCAAAAATGGAAGTGGTGTTGAGTGGTCATAGGGCTGTTTTGCACTGTGCTTTGTATGGCCTACAGGGCAATCAGTCAGTCAGGGGTATTCTAAAGGGATGGTTGAAGCAAAGCCCTGTAGGTTTCTCACCTCAGAAAAACGCCAAAAGAGATTCCTGGACTACACAGACCTTGTTTCTGAGCGGCAGTCAGCTCTGTTTCTGCCTCCCCTTTGTGTGATTGAGCAATCTGAAGTAACAAGTTGCAAGCCAAATACGTAGGTGACAGTGCTTGCCTTGCCTACCTCTGAACACTCTTTAAAATAACCAGAATCAACAGTAATACAAACCCATCTGACAGAGAGAATTGGATGTAAAAGATGGCTTGGTATAATTGATGCCTACCTGCCTGCTGTAAAGGACTTGTAAGACACATGCACCTTGCTTTGATGTGGTGTTTTGTAGTAGAGTTGTAAATGATGCATAGTTAAGATTAGATAGGAGGATCTTGCAACCTCTTGTAACCCAATTTGCAGTCCCCAACAGCTGCCTCTGCACTGACAGTTGTAGCTGTGTGATATGCTGAGAGGACTCTTCAGGTGAACAAGACAGCCTCCACGGGCCCAGCTAGCCAGCTGTGCCTCAGACACACAGGGAAAGGGAAGGAAGTTAAATTGGGATACATTGTGTGCTTTGACTGTTTCCTGACAAGGCAACTTGGTGTGACTGGGGTGTGAGGGTGTAAGGAAAGCACAATCTCAAAGAAGAGGTAGTATCTTCCATTAAACCAGGTGAAATTGTTGGGAAAAGTAGCCACGCTTCCAAGACTAGTCTTTTCCTGGATCCTTGGTTTTCCTGTAGGGCTCTGAACACTAACAGCCGTTCCAGGTACAGACAGGGATGATCTGAGCAGCCTCTCATCCTTCTTTTGAGGTGAAAGATCAGATCTGCTTGTGTTTGTGTTGCTGTTTGTGTTTACGTAGGTTCAAGCAAAACCAGCATAAACCTAAAGCTTTGTGGCACCTTTTCACTTAACTAGAGGGGAGCAGCAGCGAATGGAGCCTTGTGCAGAAAATTCTTATTAGTGCACCTTCTTTATGACTTTGAGATACAATGTCTTGATGTGAAACTTCATCATAATCTTTTATGTAAGTTGCACCTGCTTGTTTTATGTCTGATTTGGCTCTCACGAGGTGCTAGTAACTAATGGTTAGGTAAGTTTTATTCATCTCTAAGTAAATGCTTGTGCTTTGCTTGCTGGAAAAAAGAACTTCCTCACTACCAGCAAAAAGGAATTTATTTTCTATTACAAATCAGTGTAAATAATGTCTGTATTCTGGAGTCTTTGGGGGGATTATAGGATTGTATCTCTCCATGGGTGCTGCTGTATCTGTATTTACTGCATTTCATCCTGTCATTTTGATCTCACATATTAACACTGAAATATGGAACACAAAGAAATGTCACTTTCTGTGACTTTTAGCAGTTCTATCTGTGGCTACATGTGCAATTCCTCTGAATCACATCCTGATACATTCACATGGAAACATTTGAAGGGAAAAGTGGAAGTCACTTCAGTTGGGTGGAGTGGTATTATTCCAAATTGGATTTTCAAAGCAACTGCTTGGGTCTTTTGGGAGGATTTTTTTTAGTGTTGATTTTTTGGGGGTTTTTTTTTTCCCTCTCTACTGTGCTTGCAATTTGCAGGCAATTTACAGACATATGGCTCTGAAAAGAATTGTTCACACAGTTCCAGCTCATGTTGTCATTTAGTGGCTGAATTCAGTAAATGACACAATCATGTCTCACACACTATCAGTAAAATGGTAGCCACTTAGGATTATTTTGTGTATCTGTATTCGGATAATAGTGACATTTTACTAGCTGTTTCATACAATCTCACAAGAGGACTAACCTCTGTGACATGAGAAACAGCAGTTTCATGCTATTCTGATCTAAAATGTTGGGAAAGGTAATGCAGTTAGGTACAGTAGAGCTTCCTGTAAGATACTATGGACAGTGATATGGGATTCTTGGCATTCTTTGAAGCAATCAGGTTTAAACTTCTCTCAGCAAAGAAAACAAAAAAAACAGGCTTAGTGAAAATGGAACAAAAAAATTGAAATATAAAGAGGAAAAAAAATCTCTAAGGAAGTACACTTTCTAAAGATCTTTCATGTTTACATTTCTTTATTCCTTACTGTGAATAGAGCAATGTGATGCAGTAACAGCAGGACTCATTTGAAACTTGTCTGGGAGAGTATTGCATATGCAAGGCACTCAGAATTTACCTTTTAAAGTAGGTTTGTTTCTTCAAGGTACGAAATTCCTTATACTTTTTTTCAAGCCATTCCTCACAGAAGCTCTCAAAAATCGTTGGGATCCTGGGCAGAGTTGCATATATAGTCCTTTCCAGAAGCCAAATTCACCCTTGGTTTATACTTGGCATATTTGTACCGCAGAGAATTAAATTGGAGATTTTGGTCAGTAACTGCCACATGTTCTGCACTGTTATGATAATTAAATGATGTTTGGACTATAACAAGCAAATGAGTTTCAGCTATTTAAGAAATTACTGGCACTCAGCAGGGAATTTCATCCTCCCCCTCCACCTGCCCCCAGCTGATATGGGATAATTGACCGTGAGTAAATTCCTACTTTATTATAGTATAAGATTACACCTTGTGGGTTAAGCCACTTATAATGAAGATGTTTTCAGTTTACACGGTTTGGACCGGGAATAAATGTAGTATTATTTTTCCTCTGTTGACAATGGGACTGTTTTCAGCCAGAACGTTTTTAAACATCCTGTCCTGATCATTTCTGTGTGTCTGGTCATTCCTGTAGAAAGTTTTTCCAGACATTTTTAGCAGCAGTATTACCTTTGTCTTGCAATTCTGGTCTTGCAGATGCTGGAGCAACCTAGGTTTTGCTTCTTTTTCCCCCCTCACTCTCCCCACCCCCATCCCCCCTTGGCTAACATCATGAAATTAGCTGTTTATCCAAGTCATAGAATCATTTAGTTGGAAACAACTGCTAGGATCATTGAGTCCAACCATTCCTCCAACAGTAAACCCTATCCCCAAGTGCCACATCTACAACCTTTTAATTCCCTCCAGAGATGGTGACTGCACCACGGCCGTGGGCAGCCTCTGTTTCAATGCTTGACAACCTTTTCACCAACCCTGCTGGGTCTTCCAGTCTTTCATTCAAAAGTAGATGGAATAGCCTGGTACAGACTTTCTTCTGTGATGGCTCTTTCCTCAAGTGTAATGTCACTGTAATGTTTACTACCTAGAGATTGGCTCATCTGCTATTCAGCATACAAGAGTTCTTGTCAGGACTGCCTCTTCTGACCACATCTGTAGGAAAAGGGGTTGTTGAGAACAACATTTGAACCACTGGAGTAATTTGGATTTATCGCCATCCTGCTGTCTACCTTTTTGAAGCCTTTAGGAAAGTGAATGGCAACAGGTCAGAGAGCTGTCCCGGCAGCTCAGGAATAACCCATGGAAGCACAAACAGGCTAACAAGGCTTGAAGTCAGTTGTGTAACTGACTTCAGAGAATACAGTCCCCAACAATTGCACATCCAACCAAATAGTTATGCATGGTCAGTGTTCTGATGTTTGTATCTGAGCTTTCTCTAATATAAATGGTTTGAAGAAGGTCAAAAAATATCTCTAAGAATTGTAATAACAACTCACGATTTCATAACTCTCTACTGGTTTTGTTGTCATCTTCTATACGAAATGTCTGTGCCTGCCTGCCAATTTATTTATGTAATTCTTGCTGCAGACATAGACTTTTGAACCAAATCAGTGTCCTTGTTCTGTTTTGCTTTAATTTACCTGTCACTTAACTGACACTGCAGCTAGTTATTTTATGTATCTAGTCATTTTCCAGGTTTCACCAAATTTGTTTTCCCAGAAATACTGTACCTGGAGTATCACACCTCAAATGTTTATGCTTTGTTGTTCATAGTCATATTGTGTTTTCTAATGCTTACACAGGAAAATAATCAACTCTTTCCTCTTTAGCTTTATATTTTCACTTGCTTTTTCTTTATTTAGAAAGTTTTTGCACGCTTACAGATAATATGAGACTGATTCCCCCACAGTGTTACTTCAGTTCTACATATCTGCAATAGTCTGGATCAAATTGAAGTACTGTCATCAGAGGATTGATCTGTTGGACTTTGGATCAGTCCTTTGTTTTAGGGGAAGCATTTCAGCATAGATTTGTATTTGACATTCTTAATTTAGGTATTTTTTAATACAAGTGCAGGTCAAATTAGATATCAGTCATTCAAATTAAATTCCGTATGTGGAATCACCTATTTAAGGCAGTGGGAATTCTATTTGTTCTATCAAATAGGCACCTTAACCTTCCGTAGCTAATGAGATCTACCTCTCATCAAGTTTTCAATGACAGAAATTTCTGGGGAATAGCCAATATGCTGCTACTCAGAGGGACCTAGACAAGCTGGAAGAACGGGCAGACAGGAACCTTGTGAAATCCACCAAGGACTGATGCAAAGGCAGATGGGAGGGATGAACCCCTTGCAGTGATACAGGCTGGGGAGCAGCTCTGCTGAAAAGCTGCTGGCAGCAACCTGAGCTTGAGCCAGCAGCACAGCCTGGCAGCAACCTGGGCTGGAGGAACAGGAGCACAGCCAGGACATTAAAGAAAGTGATTATCCACCTTTTGCTTGGATGTTGATAGACCATGTCCAGATTATTGTGTTCAGTTTTGTCCCCATCCCTACAGACACCCAGTACAAATAAAACACTGATTTTCCTGAGTGGACTTAGCAGAAGAATTCCAGTCTGGGCATGGGGCAGTGGGCTTGTTTACCCTGGAGAAGGGAGGGAAAGACTAGGGATGACCTAAAAGCATCCTGCTAATGCCTGTGGGTGTCTTCAGTCGTGCATTGTGGGAGGATGAGAGACAATGGGCAGAGTGGCTCTTACCAGATAGAAGGAAAATATTTTTTAACATTTCTTGCTTTTTTCTTTTTCTTTTTTAGTCTTGGGACAGTCAAACATAGAAACAGGCAGTGCAGAGAGCTTGCATAGTGTCCACACTTTTCAAGACATGAGTAGGTTAAGTGGTGTGTAATCTGGACTGATCTCATAGTTGGCCCTCCTTTGAATAGGAGTTTGGATTAGCCATTGTTCCAGTTTGGATCTAGCCTGGATTTTTCTATGATACTGTAAAATGTAACTATGACTTAAAAAAAACAAAACAAAACCACAAGAAAACAAACAAATACAAACACACACACCTCACCCCCCCAAAAAAAAAGGCCCAGCCAACCACATCTCATTAAATATTCCTAGGGAAAAAAAAAGATACCAAAAGATATCCATTTACTGAGAAATGTAGGGTCTGTAATTTTTGCAGCAGTAATGTATCGCCTTTTGACACGTCAAAGAAAGAACAACTGAAGTCCATTTAGGCTCTCAAAATAAATATAAGTTGCCTTTCAATGACCAATATATGTTCAAATAAAATGAATTATTTATACATAGATTTCTGTTACAGTTAGTAAAATGATTCTTTAGAAAAAATGCTGAAAATTTTTTTAAAACATACAGATAATCCCTCTGATTGGACGATTTTTTTATTTATTGTACTAGGATATTTTGAAAATTTTTATACAGTTTTAGAAGTTCAGACGTAACTAATTAATATGTACAGTATTAATTCATCAAATACTGTTGCATTTGAGTGAAAAAGATAAAAAGAAGCAGTGTGGCAACCCTCCTCTAAACATCAGGAAAGAGCCCAAGCATAGCCTTTAACAGTGCACTGTGGCTGTAGAAGTTGAGAAAGTTGCCCTTTACAAAAAGACACAGCCCAGAGGCCTGACTGGGGACTGAGGTGAGTTGTTTGGAGTGATCACACAAAGCAGAGAACTGTTTGAACCAGTTTTTGTTTCTAGTATTTATACAGTACTGTTTCCACCAAGATTCTCCTATTAATACACTTATTATTACAATAAGATTGTAAAAAGGATGCTGAATTTTTCAGTTTTGGTAGAATAGTAATTTTCTAGGCCAAATTATAACAAAATAAAGGATTATTATGTGTGGAATGGAGTGCTGCCCAGAATAATTCTTGTAGATCCGTTTCCCCTTCTATTTTAGAGCTGAGGCATATATGTCCTGGTCTGCATCAACAGGAATATTTGGTGACAATCAGATTTCCAGGAATCATGTCATAACAAGCAGAAAAAACAACTTCATTTTACAAGATAAAATTCTTCTGATGTGTGTGGATGTTATTTTCACATATATTCAATAATTAGAATATTTCCATTAACAGTAAGCTATTGCACCGTGATATTTTCTTTTTAAAAGTGCATCAAGAAAATATACTTTGTGATTTATATGCATGCCACTTGTTCCCAACAATGGCAAAACCACAGGAGAAATTGTCACTTCATGTGCTATTTCTGTCCCTAAAATTTTAAGCCCATGTTCCATCATTTTCCTTTTATCTTTTATTGCAACTTGGAAATCTGTGATAGGTTCACCTTGAGTGCTCTGTTCTGTCTTAAAAGCTGATGCTTAACCTTTGTTCTAAATGACTATTCAACGTCTAATTAGCTTGGTCTTTAAAACAAAAAAAATCTCAAGCATGTTATAAAATCCCTCCTACTCCCTTACCATTCTTTCTCCCCAGCTTCCTCATTTTGGTCTCTGAAATTATTCTGTATTACTCCCTCTTTTGTATTATCCTTTGCAGAATCCTTTCTGATCTCCTGGTTACCACAATTTTCTTTGTTACTTTATTATACACACGATTATCTTTTTGTGCAATTACAATATCTGGGCTTCTTCTGTTGCTGGTTTTCTGTGGCTGCGTATCACACTTCTCATTTGTAAGCTTCAGTAATTACTAGCCATTGCCGAGTGTTTCATTTGCTCCCTAATTTTGTTGACTAGTTTTTCAGCAATGCAGAGAGTTCCTGTTTGCTCTCACTTCATTAGTCCTGAAACCTTTCCAATTTTGAAATCTGTGATTTGTGTGCTATGAAGGCTGCTTGTTCTTGCTGAAGTTACCCCTTATTTTAACACTCTGCAGCCACAGCAGCTTATACACCTCTTTTATTTGTGTGACATAATGGGAACCTGCAGTTACAGCAGTATTTGGGCAGCTGCTGTTCCTTGGTGACTATCTACAGTGTTCTCTTCTTATTTCATTTTACCTTGTCATCCTGCTCTTGAGGCAGTTTGAATTTGTGAATTAGGTGGGGGAATCTCAGAATGTTGTCTATTGATGACTTGTGCCACGCTCCCTTTCCTTTTTCCTAGAGCAAATGCTTAAAACTAGCAAAATCATGGCTGTTGCTCTGTCATAGTCTAAAATAAGGTTTTATTTTCCTGATATGCCACGTATCACAGCACAGGGCTCAAACCACTGTTTGACTTTGTGTTGTTGCTCTGTTTATAAAGGTTTTAGAAGGGAAGCAGCAGATTCAGAAATAAGATAAACAAAAGCTCAGACCTTGCCATAGGCTTACTGATTACTTAAACGGACAAGGAGAGGTCATCTGTTTTAAGGTTCAAGAACTTCTTTGGCTAGATTTTTGCCGCTCATGAAATCCTTGTTTGTTTCAAGGATGAGTCAGTTTAAAAGTTCTTTTTGTTTTTTCTTGTGCATATGCAGGAAAGGAAAAAGGACACTCAGTCCTCAGCTGGCCTAGGCCAGTTATCTCTCATGTGCACATATGTATATAAATATGTATATATATATATACATACACACATATATATATATTTGCCTTTTTTGTTTGTCAGCAGCTTTTGCTTCCTTGATCCATTTTTAGCACATTTTTCCCAATAGGTGTTTTAAGGCTTTCTTTTAATTATATTATCTCTGCAAAGAAAGAATTCATTAGGAGTTGAAATTTGAAACCCACAATAGCCAAGTGCATTTGAAATTATAGAACAGTTAAATTTATTTGCCTTTACCTTTAGACTGTGCTCAGTTCACTCATAGGGATGAGATCATGGTAGCACTCCTGTCTTGATCCTTAGCTGTGCAAAGCCCTCTCTTCCAGATGTTGTAACAGTGTCCAAGGAAGCTGGTTTGCTCCAGGAGAGTTTCTGTTGGGTCATTTCTGTTCACTGTGCATCACTTTTGTAGCCCCTTTAATGACTCTATAGTAAAAAACTGCAAAATAATAAAAATTTCTGTGAAAATTGTCAGCGTTTTTTATTAATCACTAAAATAATCCCACTCTCAATAGTCTAAATGTGTTATGTTCTACTAGATCCTTCCTAGAACTATTTGAAATCTATTAGAACAGCTTGATAGTGTATCAGTGAAGCACATTTCCAGTTGCCTTCTCCTTTGATTGCTCAATTTTTTTGTAGTGTGTGACATGGTGTGTTATGAGATTGTACCTGGGGAGATACTGATCCTTGTAACCACCATGTAGCTTAGTGAAGTCACATGCAGAAAGGTATTGGGCTGCCTACATTCAAGATTTGTGCCCACTTAGCATCTTTCTAGGTGTTTTTTGTGGTTATTACAGCAACCGTTTCTCAGTTTTTGCAGCTGTCATAATCAATTTTTTGGTCAATCTGAAAGTGTGGGGTTTTTTGTAATTTTTGTGGGTTTTTTTGTTGTTGTTGTTGTTTGTTTGTTTGTGTTTTTTGTTGTTGTTGTTGTTGTTGTTGTTTTTTATTTAATGTATAACCATTTACAGTTCTCTCTAGTATGTTTCTTATTTAGTTCATAACTCAGTGGTTGGGAAAACCAGTAGTATTAGAGACCTGAACAGTGATAAACCATCAGAAACTTGCAGTGTGGCAGTTATTTTCCATGAATTAGTAAGTGAGCACAGAGAGAGGATGCTCATCCATTATCTGCCTTGTGCTGCAGCAAGTCAGCCTAGTTTGTACAGCTCCCATCTCCTGAAATATTGTTATTCTGCTGCTACCCTGTCTGATTCTTCTTTCTTTCCCTGTGCATAATTATCTCATAGTATCCAGTATTCCATCTCTTCACTCTTTCTTGCATGCAGAACATGTTTCCCACAATCTGTTCACTTCTCCCCGAGTGTCTTTCTTAAAGGAATCAGTTTACATTGACACTGAGTAGACAGTAGAAGAGTCCTGCTGGGTGCCCTCGCTATAACCTGATTTCCTCCCTATTTGTTCCATGGGAAATGGTTACCTGCAGTGTTTAAACACACTTTTAGACTGCTGATTCAGAACTAAACAACTTAAAAACCATACAGGAATGAGATTTGCGGGACCATTTGGAACGTTAAGGCTTTTGCTGAAAGCGTTTTCAGACAGCAGTAGTCGTAGTTATTCTTCCAGAGTGGCAGAAAGTTCGGAACAGAGAAATTAAATTCTTGCTTTCCCTGGTTCTGCCTTAGCACTGCCTCAGCATGTATGTTAAAATTGAATTAATTATACCTCTGTCTCCTGCCAGTTGTCTTTTGTCAAGCTTCAGTGTATTTTTCTTGACCAGATGGTTTCAAATATTAATTTCAAATACTTTTCAGGATCTGGACACCTCAGTGGGTTTTGCAGGAACTGTGGAGCAGCTGACAGTTTTGAGTCTAGCTCAGGTAGGCAAAAGTCTTTCTTCATACAGAAGACAAACAAATAAGCAAAAATGCCCCCTGCTAAGTGGCATTTAGCAGACTGTGAGAAATTATTTCAGACTTCCTTAGTCAGTCCTAAAAGAAAGCTAAACACCCAAGTGATTTGCTGTTGATATTAATCTGCATTTAGGTTAACAGTCACTTCAGAATTTTTTTTTCCTTTTTTTTTTTTTTTTTTTTTCAAACCTCATGTGCTGTGGTTGTCAAAATAATGGTTAATTCATCCCACTATAGAATGGGACTGCACTACAGAGTTGTAATAAATTTTCTTTGTCCAAATTGTAACTTAATTTAAGATTTTGAAATATCTCAGGATGAAAGGCATGACATAAAATATTGTGTGCTTTTATA
Source organism: Lophotriccus pileatus (assembly GCA_035583135.1). Taxonomy (NCBI): domain Eukaryota; kingdom Metazoa; phylum Chordata; class Aves; order Passeriformes; family Tyrannidae; genus Lophotriccus; species Lophotriccus pileatus. The sequence continues at coordinate 5,068,085 of JAWWES010000150.1, forward strand.
AATCTTACCTGCTGGAGCTGGAGCATCATAGAAACCCCTAGAAAAAATATCAGAGTTCAGTTAGGTGTAAAAGCTTTAGAAATGTGTCATTTTGGCAGGATAAATAGATTGCAAATGCTAACTCACAGAAGTGGTGAACTCTTCCTTGGATTTGTATTATTTAATAAGCTAGTATATTTGCCTAATCAGTGATAGCAGGACTGTGTTCATCATACAAAGAGTAAATACCCATCAGGAATGACTCCTATCAATAATCCAGTTTTGAACAAGCTATACACACATCACTGAGTCGTAGTTAAATGGGCCTTCCAGCTCTGATATGTCTTGTTTTAATCCCCACAAGTCCAGCAGAAGTCAAAATGGATCTAAAACCAAACTGACAGAGAGGAGAAGCGGAGTCTCAACTCTCTCTTTACTGCTGAAGAGCAGATATTTGCCTGGACATGCACTTGACCTGTTTGTTCAGCTGAAGAGCAACCAGTGCTTTATCCAATAAGGTATTGGAGCTTTATTCCAGGAGAGCTATTTATCAAAACCGATGGGCTCTGTAATCCATCTAGTTTTCAGCATCCGGACGTTTTAGTACCTTCTACTGATTCTCACTGCTTATTTGTCAGTCATTCAGGACTTTGGTCCTGATCCTTACAGCCACCAGCCCTTCTGCTGCTATTTAGCAACAGTGATTTCCTTACACGGCCCACTAAGATTTCTGTGCTTTTTTTGAAAAAACTCATGAACTCAACATGGAACATATTGGAACCAGAAAGAAAGAGCCTGTCTACCTCTTTGTTTGCAGCAAATACCTCCCAGCAGGTCTTATTAACTTGAGCTTAATGTCACTGCTACGTGGCTGTTGCTCAGCTCAAAACCAGTGAGCTCACATCCCTCGGCAAGAGACAGTGCAGACATATTTAACTGTGACTTTATGGGAGTATTTACAGACACAGATTTGAAGCTTTGTGGCGTCATTTGGCACAGCTCTTCCTCCCCATGAAGGTTTCCAACTCTAATTAGGACTATACATACTCATGCTTGAGACTGCATAGCAGAATGGAAAAGTGAGGGAAGAAAACAAAGGTCAGAGGAAAATAATATCCCTGCCTCTTTCTCCCTCTTTATTTGAATCCATTAAATTTTCAGTGTTTTCAGAGACTTCCCCATATTTTGGTGCTCCCATGCTATCTTGAATTCCAGGGTTCTCTGTGCTTTTACTGCCTTTCAGAAAATTGAATTCCTGGAAGGAATTTTTGATAGCATTAAAAGCACCCACAGAGGGGGAATGGGTTTGTGCATCTGTTCCCTACCTTACATATAATGAAAAGCAGACAGTTCTCTTAGAAAAGCTACTTTTTCAGATAAATTTCACACTAAACACTGGTCTCCTGTAGTGAAAATTAGTACAAATATCTGAAGTATTCTGTGCAGGCATCACATCTGTGGCAGCTGTGGTACACTGTATATCCAGAGCCTTTGTCAGGGATTAGGGAGGAGCAGAGGTACAGCTGATGTACAGTTCAATCTATATACCTTCATAACACAGAGAAACTTAATTTAGGACTTTTCAGCTGTACATGAATTTGCAGGAAAAATGTGCTATTACTGTAATACATGGCAGAAATAACGACATTGTCAGGCTATCATTGTTCACCTGTAACAAAGGGATTTTGTAGAACTGAGAATGAATTCTCTATGTGAAGAAGCAGATGAATATTAGAAGGAAATACAAGGGAAGCTTTTCTTCTATTCTTTCATTTGTTTACAAATTAAAGGTAGGGATTTCACAATGTAAGCTACTGAAATAACCCTATAGTGAATAACATAAAAGTTTACAAGCGATCCTGTTTGGGTTAAGTTGTGTATCTAACTAGCATGTGCATCTGAACGCTAAGAGTCCCCTCTGAGTTTGTTATGCTCGCCTTGGATTTCATATGTTGGTCCCAACACGTGGGATTTGGCCATTTGTGGCTCTTTAAATTGATTCAGAAGGATATTTTCAAATTATACCAAATTTTGCCTCTTTGACTTTGTGAAGTATTTTGTTGCTAGTATAATAAATCCCCCTGCCAAAAAAACATATGTACTCTAATGAGGGGTAAGATACTCAGGAAATGGTTGTAGTCAGAGTCTGTCTGCAAAAACAGACCAGAGCAAAAAAAATCCTGTGGTAAAAAGGAAGGATATCCCAGACTTCTGTGAGACTGTTTATTGCCTGTAAGTTCTGTATAGGTGTTCCTGTGAACTCAGGAAATTATTTATAAACTAGAACTGTATTTTTGCCTTGGGAAAACTCAATGTAGCAGAATATTCAGCAGAGCAGAGAGATTGTAAAGAGTGGTCAGTAGTCATTTATTTATTAGAATTTAAAAATTCTATCATTTTCATTCCTTGGAACTTTGTAAACAAATAATTTCCATATTGTTTTCTTTTCTTGCTTTGATATAGGATAATTCACCCTTGAAGTGTACACTCCCATTCATTTTATGTAGAAGAATTAAAACACATTGCATCACAAAACAACCTAGACAAACCCAGGATTTATAACAGGCCTTATAAGTAAATGGGAATGTGAGTCAGGTCTAGAAGAATTGGAAATTTCTTCTTTATATTTGCGACATAAAAACATTCCTGAAAACTGGAAAATTACCATGCTTTGGAAGTCATTCAGCGCACAGTTGAATCTGACCCTCTCTCATCCTAACTCTACTACACCATTTTAGATCCACGAGCTAGTACAAATTTCACTTGTACCAATCCCAATAGTTTCCCTTTGAGCATTCCAAAAGTACACAGTACCTACAGATGAAATGCCAGGACTAAACTTTGAAAGTAGCAAATGTGAATAAATAAAAATAAAGCCTACCGCCAAACATAAATAAAATAATAGATAAAAATAAGTAAAAATAGACTTCAAAAACGTGTCAAATAATACTCTGGTGTTATGCAGTTATCTAGGGATCTAACACGTTTTGACAGAGTGTATCAGTCTATGTACTCAAAGCCAAACATTTTATTAAAACAAAATATACCAGTTTTTAAAACATGCTATGTATTCTGTTCCCCTAAGAACCCTTTGAGGAAGATATTGTTTGGGCAAGAATTTCTGTGCAAGTTGATGAATGATTGGAGCTAATAAAGCAGAAATACAATTTTCAACAGGTTAGGCTTAGTTTGATCACGAGTGCACTCCAGTGCACCACTTCTGTAATGATGCATCTGTCTTCATACGTCAAACAAATACATATTTGTGCATTACAAAGGAAACTGCTGTGGGTTTAATGAAGTATTGTATTGGTATTTCTATATATATGTATTTTTATTCTATGAAAATCACAGGAAGAAACTCCTCAAAGAGAAGGATTATAGAGACAGATTTTAGGCTTTATGAGCAGACCCCAAGATGTGTTTTCATGGAGGAAAACAGCATCAGTTCCCAAGCAGGGGATTATTCTGCACTGTCAGGCATTGACAAAGCCAGTTGCTGTTTCAGTGCATTTACCTCAACAAGTAAAGTGAGTCTTAAAATTGTTAGGTTTAGAAGGGACCTTAAAGACCATCTCACTCCAATACCCTGCTGTGGGCAGGGACGCCTTCCACTAGACCAGCTTGCTCCAAGCCCCATCCAACCTAGCTTTGTGCACTTCCAGGCATAAGTTATCAGTGTGCAATGCATACACTTGTGTCCCTAGTGTGGAAATATCTATGAAAGACAAAATGGAACCTGAAATACTGTTCATTGCAATCTGTGGTTCTTGCTCTTGAGGTCTCCATGAATCAATGCGTGCTTAGGCCTTTGGTGAGTTTAAGCTCAACTGGAAGACTACTCAAAATGTTAAAATTCTTAATGCTTTCCCCAGTATCCTTTCCAAAAGTGCCTGTGGCAGCAAATGCCGTTGGAGAGTACATGCCAGCTGGAGAGGCCAACATAACATGCAGTTGGACATCAAGCTGTGCAGAAGTGTCTTACATGAGACAGTAAACAGTGGTTGTGAAATACTAAGGAAAAGGTATTCTAACCACATATGGTACCAAAACTATGGTAACAGTGGCTTGGAAGGGAACTATGTACCTGAACAATAGCCAACTCTCGGGTGAGAAATAGTAGCCGTGCAAATTAGGGAAATATCTTGACCCCATTTAGAGCTTTTGTTGCTGCAATTGGTGCTGTGTAGTGAAAACAAGATTTTAGAACAGAATTAGCATTAGGCAGTTCTAGTGGTGAATTTGTTCAGAAATCTTTATTCTGCTGCAGAGCAGCAGTGACTGATTGCAGGTGGACTAGGCTGAGACTACGTCTCATAAATACTAAAACACATTCTTTTGTGAAGTAAATAGGTAGTGCAGGACTGTTTGTGTCAGTGAGGTTCAAATCATCATCGTCTCTAAATAAAATATTCCAGTTACAGACATGGAAAAAAAAGTTTTGCAAACAAGAGATGCATAGAGATGCATCTGAAAGATTGCATTCATTTAGAACTTCCTCCTGCATTTATTTTTGGGATCTGTGTGATCTTCGGCCCTTGTTTGATATAATACTGCAGTCTGCAGCAGCTGCCGTAAATGCATTTCCCCAGTGTTAATTTTACTGTATAAAATAAGCTCTGGCAATGTGGTGACTAGTTAATTGAACTATATAACCCTTTCTGGAATTTGTGACTCCAAGCCACTGAACAATATAATTCATCTCAGTTTTTATTAAAGTCCTCAGTGAAATTGTAAGGCTGTAGTGGTATATTAGAATGCAGTGAGTACAGTGTATAAACCCAGAAAGCCACATCTCCAGTGGGCCTTTAATAAAATAAATGTTTTCTGATGGTGCAGTGCTTATTTTTAGCTTATTCCTGTTTCAGCTCAGAAATATTGCATCTAGAACAATTCAGAAAACTGTTAAATGTATTTGAGGAGAAGGAGGAGTAGAAGGGAAAAGGTCACAAAGAGATTTAAATGTTAAAGTAAAAATTTAGAAATCAACATGATTGTTGCATGGCACGACATTGTGATCGGTAGAGTACAGTGGAAATACTGAATTTAGAAAGAATAAACTGCCTAACAGCATGCTCCTGAACCATTTGTTATTTCCTAATTAAAGCTTGTGAAAGGGCAGTTTATACATGACTATAATAAGCTCAGTGTGGGAGATGTCAGAGCGTAAATCAGACTCTCTACAGCAATGGAGCTTTAAACATCTCTAATGACAAGTGGTGGTAGGTAGATGATACAAAAAGACTGTTTTGACAACATGATTGATTGAGATCTTGAAATATATAAGCAAACAAAAAGTGTGAATTCAGCAGGAAACGAAACCTGTATGCTGTACCGCATATAAAGTCTAAGGGGAGTGGGGGGAAGCTTGTAGAAAAGTTTAAAGCCTTATTTGAAAAAAGCTCATACTTAAGCAAGTATGGATTTATCAGGATTTATCTTAAAAATATAAAAGCAGATGTACTAAAGGGTATACCTTGCACCTGAGATAGCACAGCATCTCTCTTACTCAGTTTAAGGGCAATCACTTCTAGCACAGAACTTGTCATCTCTTTTGGGAGAATGGAACCTTAGGAGACCACTGAAATTATTGATGTTACTTATTCTCATCTAACTTTTTGTTACATCAATGTCTACAAGTAGGACTTTCAGAGGCATCCATTTTTGACTAGCCTGTGTTTTCCAATTGATTAAAATTGGAGCAGAAATAGGTAAATGTTAAGTGCTTTTCCACATACTCCCTTCTGTGGAGACATGGCCGAGTTCTGTGGCCAGCTGCTTACTTCAGCACATGGTTCCCAAATGTCACTGGGGATAGAGGGGCAAGAGCAGGACATTTTAGATTACTTCCAGTTTCATTTTGACCTTTGAAAGATTTGAGAGGCAGACACAGCAGAGTGATTGGGTTCTCTGCACTCATCTCTCTCGGCACATTAACAAAATACCCGTGTAATTAGTAGAAGAGCCGTTGTCAGTGGGGGCTGTGTGTGTGATTCTGTTAAGGTCACAGTGTTCCCTTGTGTTCTGTTTGCCACTTCAATATCTGTTTTGTCTTTATCCCACTGATATGTTTAGTAGTCTTAACTGATCGTTGTTTTCTTGCCTTGACTCCAGTTGCAATAGCTTGTGATATCCAGTGCAGATCATTGGATGCCAGGAGAAATGTGCTTCTCACCACACCAGCGCATGGCCTGACAGTTAAAGTATTAACAAATACCTTTTCTGTAGAACCAGAAACTGTTGTTTGACTGCTGAATGCAAAACTTTCATCACCCATGCCTGTCATATCAGTTACCAGCCACTAGTAAAGTTCTTGTCAGACTTGACATTTAATATTTGGTTTTTTTATTCTTTACCCTGACAGAGTCTTATCCGTATCTTTTTTTTTATACTAACTTAGAACCAAATTTCAAAGATATAGTAAGGGATACCTAAAAGATCTGTTCTCATTAAGCGTGGGTTCAAACACAGAAGTTTTGAGTTTGTAGGAACTTTACGTGAGTTAAACTCTGAATACACATTTTGTGAACTAGTTCTCGCTGGAAGCTTCTCTACATTTTCTGCAGTTGTTCCTGAATTCAGACCTGTGTGTCTTAGGCTTGAAAAAATGCTATCCACTGTGTCTGTCTGAAAGGGGAAATATTCAGGCACAGAATTGGCAGTACTTGGCTTTCCCAAGGGTTTATTTGTCATGCTGCTTCTGTTTCCCAAATGCTGTTGGTTTATTTGCATTTATAAAAGGATAGAAGAATAGAAGTTATGCAAATTTAGATTTATTTAGAGGCAGTTGACTGAAATACCAAATTGATAAGATCTGATAATAATTTCCATTGCCAAAATAACAGATCATTCCCTACCTTCTGCCATCACACAGTGTAGAACTAAGTATTCAGCCACTGAAATAAAGGGGAGCAATTTTGTATTAGAAAATAGGATTTTTTTTTAAATAGTCACAATCTGGAATTAACTAAAATTACAAGACAGGAAGACAAACATTGCCAGGGGATTTCAGAAAAGAAGGGTCTTTGCAGCTATTGTCCAGGATAAGATAACTACAGGAATAAAATAGTGCAGCTGACCAGGGCCCAAGATGGAATTTATAACTGTCCCTGTGCTGTAGAGCATTAGCTGGCTCTGGCTGGGTATGAGAGAGTTATGGTGAATCGTTTTTTGCCTTTTTCAGATCCACATGTACATAAAAATTAGTAAGTGGGTACTACCTGTCGCAGTTAGCCTGAGAGTCTGAGGAGCTTTAATACCGAATAAGAAGGCGAGGGAAGAACATGGGGAATGATCTTTGTTTTTCCTTGTAGCTGTTTTTCTCTCCTGTTCGACTAAGGCAAACCCATACATCAAAGTGGCACAAATGTGGTACCCAAATCACATGTGGTATGTTTTAGAGCTCTGCACAATAGTCACAGAGGTTAGCAGGTACAGGACAAACATTCCAGGTCACCGAGCATCTTGCAGGTGTTTTGTAGAAGGAGCTAACAGGTTGGAGAGTGTTTGATATCAGCCATTAAAATTCCGCTTCCAACAGCTGAATGAGCTTGCTTGATTTTTAGTTCTGGCTGTTAACACATTTTCTCTCTTTGTCCCTCAGAAATCCCTCCATACCCCCATCCCCAGTATTGCAGGAACTCTGACAAAGGTAGGCTGGTCAAACGATCAGTAGAAGCTGTAGAGACTGAGAGGTACAAAAGGGGCATTGAACTGTCTGGTTTCTTTGGAAGGGACTGTCTTAGTTCTAGATTAAAACCTGCCAAATGCTTCCTACTGTTTTACATGCTGGCTGAAACAGCTTTCTACACACCTTTGGCTATCGTTGTTTTGGATCTGTAGCCGAATCCCTTAAGCTATTGAGTTTAGTAAAAAGAGAGAAGTTGCTGAAGAGTTGGTAACTCCATTTAACCTTCTGTGAGGTAATGGCCATGGGGTGTCTCGAAGCACCTAGATTGTCCTTCAGATGCTGATGATGTTAGGAAAATAGGATTTTCATTAAATGCAGTGGCTGATTTTTCTTTTCAAGAGGGAAGTCTTTTTCGTGCTGTGTCATTGTTATTATTAAAGGTTTGACAGTCCTGCACACAGTGTATGGCTATAATCTCTCAGTGGAGGAACAGTCTGCTTTTCTGCTGCGGTATCACTGTGTTCATCCAAGATTTTTTTTTCTCTTTCTACCTCCTGTTCTTTTGCCATTGCTTGCCAGTATTCATAAATATGCGTTATCAGCTGAACCTCTCCAAATTTGCCTGGCAGAATATATCTTTCCTTTCCAAAGGTCTCTATTTAATATGAACCGTGCTCCAATCATTTCTAGCACCTGTTCACTGGTTACATGGTGCATCAACGGCAATTTTAGAATTCTTCGGCAGCGTGACAGCTTGAAATTGTCATTTCTTTATGAACACTAGATGCACTGAAATCACGTTAGTGCAGTTGTCATTTTTCTTTGTAGTCAAACATTAGATATTTTTTTGTGAATTGAGACGGGTGGTGAACAGTTTTTCACTAAGCACCACACTCAGTTCTCAGGAAATGAGAAAGGGTCTTTAGTGCAGGGTGTATTTCAGTGGTTATCCGTAGCAAGGAGAATGCTTTTTGAAGTGGTAGATATGGACACTTCATCTTAGGACACAGATGATGCTGCCACATGAAGGACTTTTTGAAGCACTTAACTGCATTATAATAAGTGGAATAACATTATCTTTACTAGCAGGGATTGAAAACAAATAATGATTTTTTTTCTTTTTGGTTTAATATATGTAGCACTAAGGAGACAGATTTTAGCTCAGAATTGAAATGGAGGTATAAAATATGTGATACTTAGCAGAGGTAGCATTCAAATAATTTTATTGTTTTAATGTTCACATTAGGAGTATCTTAATGTGATTAGATGAATGAAGTGTCCATGTTCTCACGTGCGTGGTTCCAGGGATGATTATGTGCCAACATCTCCATGATTTAGACAGCAAAAAGTTTAGGTATTGATTTTCTATCCAAGTGTTCATTGGATCATTCTAGATGATGTTGAAAGTAGTTTTGTTTGATCTTAGCTGTTTGTATTAGTAGTTTAAAGAGTTCCCAAAACTATCCATGATCTCTTGTTCTAGTGCAACAAGCACTGGAGCAAAGCCTCTGTCGAGTGCCTCAGGAATTTACTACCTGTGTATGAGAAAAGACAACTGGCAAATTCTTGGAGATGGGGTGGAAAATAAAGTGGAAGTGCTCATGGTGAGAGGCATCGAGCTCATCCTCCCAGTTATTGGAACTTCCCAAGATTTTCAGTATATACATTTTAGCATTAACTAAATGGAAAAATTTTCCATTCTTTGATTTGGTCAAGCAGAGTTCTGTTCACTGATTTTAGCAGAACCTGCTGCAGGTACAATGCTCTGCACTGGAATGAAACTAGTACTGATCAGGAGCTCGTGCTACAGTGTGGCTGCTCTTTCTCCTACGAGAAGTGAACAAAGGGTCTTGATGGTGAGGGAAACCACAGTGTTAGCACTTGCCCTGTCTTTGATGTCAGGAGCAGAATGGAAATGGGATCATCTCCTTGCTTCTGTATCAGATTAAATTATCGATGCACATATAGTATTTTAGCAGGAGGCTGTGGCAAATCTAGTCTACTTCTGGACTTTATGGTTTCTCTTCTCATAAATAACAAATGATAAAATCTGAAGTTATTTTAACACTTCAATGGCTTTTTATAAATAAATATAGAGTATAATTATAAATACTTTTCAGAATACTTATCAAAATCTTGTTTCTATTTTATACTAAGCATGATAAAGAATCAGAGAATAAATTGTAGGGAAATAAGTACTTTTGAGTATTGGGTAGGTAGTGGCAGATTAATAGGTGTTGTTGCCATTAGATTATGATGTGTTACCACTGTATTTAATTTTTGGAAAAGTTTGTAGGCTTCAGTTCTTTATCTGCATTTAAAATAATATCACAGCACCCTGTTCTGTATCTACACTTAAATCTTGTAGGTATACAAAAGATGTATAATATCAATTAACTGACTATTTATTGGGTATGCGATGTCACTATGAGGAGTTACTTTATGTATGAATTATTATATCCTCTCTATGTTAAGATTATCTCTAGCACAACCAAGTAGAATAAAAAAATAGTCTAAGAAACTATTACTTCACTTTCTTGAGCAGACAATTCAGGTCTTAATTGATAGAGCCTCACAGTTGGCTTGTAGGGGGACTTCTGCAAGGATGGCAATGATAGAAGAATAATTTCTGGTGTTTACAGTTAAATTACTCTGCCTCGAGCCATCTCCTGACTCCTCTGACATGCATGACTGACATACTCAATACCCATACTCAGATGAATCCTAAATAACTATCTCTTTTCCTGACCTGTCATCTAGCTTCTTAACCTATCACTTTGAAATCATGTTTGCTATTTTGTCAGTACCTGAATGCTACCATCTTTATAGCTGATCTATCATCTACTTCGTCTACCTTAATCTCTACAGTGTGAATCCAGTCATTCCTTACTGTCTGTCTTGTAAATATTATGTTAACTTCGACATTTATAATGGCTTGTTTTTCTTTTCTCTGTTCTATTCTTATCTTATCCTGGAATCTATGTATTAATTATACTTCTCCAGTCTTCTCCAAATTTTGCTATCCCTGGAGATGTGCAGACCTTATCTTACTTCCATTTCACTTCTTCTTTCCTCCTTTTGTTCTCACTCCTTCCACAGATTCCACAGTGCTGTTCATCAGTGAAAATTGTCTTCTCATTCTCACAACCTTTTGTTGTGCTATTTCACTTGATCTATTCATCCTTCTTCCTAATATGACCTTTATTTCTTTATCTTGACTGTCTCTGAGATAATTAGTTCATATCTGGAACGATCTTTCTTTCTTTCTTGTCTACTGAGTAACTTCTCTGTGTTTTCATTAAATTCTGCCAGAAATTCTACCTAGAAAATCAGGTCCACAGAATTCAGTTAAGACACTCAAATGACTTTAGGATTTTACAACGTGTCTTAGGCAGTCTTTTACCTTTCCCTGATCAATAGACCAAATAGTGTCACTTAAACTGTTCTCAGTTATCAAATTGCCATTTTTTTTTTTTGTTTGTATGCAGTAAATTATAAGGTCTTTGAGAAAGGTTTGTGTTTCAGTCTGTTCATGTACAATAAACATGCAGTGGTAAATAAATTTTATTTCATCATGGAAATAGTCTTTGAACACTGAGGAAGAAGTTATTCAATTAGGTTATTTTAACATTTAAATGGACACAAAGTGGAAAGAATGAGGAACAGAAGGAAAATATACATGATTGAACATTAATATTTTACTGTAAAAGAATTAAATATCCTAAGGAAATAACAAAAACAAGTTACTTCTTCCAGATGATAGTTAAAGTTTGATGAAATAATAATAAAAATTTAATCTTCCAGTTGAATGAAAACACTCCATATGTTGTTAAATATGCCTAAATTTGAATTCAATTTTGTTGTTTTTTTGGTCTCAGCCAACTGCTCAAATGATCAATTTACTACATGTAAAGACCAGGCCATTCCTTGTTTGTGTGATCATCTATAACTTTTATCTCAAGATTTTTCTTTTGGATCCTACTGCTGTCCAGATCCTTGAGGGCAAGTCAGAAGTAAATGGATAAACAGAGTAAATACATGTGTGAGAACCATTTGTTTGTCTATATGTTCACAGAATATATTGTATTTAAATACTTAGAGATTAAACACTGATTCTTTTTTGAAAAGTAAACCAGAGCATTTAGGAGCATTGTAAGCATGGAACAGGCACCTTATGGGTCTTAGAGCATTGTTTTATATCTTATTTGTATTTTTCCATCTGCCAGTGCAGCTGTGACAGTGGAGCTGAATGTCATTCTTGCACTTTGTGTTCTGCATCTGCTCCATAAGTGTTTATCTCTAAACCTTTTGTTCTGTGCCATTCCTCACTCTGTCTGTTCTGCACACTCTTGATCTTTCTTCTGTTTATCATTCCTTACACTCTAGTATATATTATCATGTACAGTATCCTTCCAAATTCCTTCTTCACATATGCTGAGACTGTTACAACTGTCTTTTTGCAATGCTTTGCTTCGTGCCCTACACCTTTTATTAAAACTTACCTTTTCTTTCTGTATCCTTGAAGCCATCATTATTCCTTCTAATAGGCACATTTTTATAGCTAGTACAATTTCACTTCATCTAGCACCCAGGTCATTCTCTCTGTGTCCACCATCATCAAATCTGTCTGTGAGTAGTCATGGCAAATGAATAATAAATGTTCCTTTGGAAAAATTTCTCATCTGTCTACCCTTTTGTTTTACATAAACTGGTGATTTCCCCTGAAATATCTTTTCATTTTATGTGCCATTACTGCAATAACTACAGATTGCTATAATGTTCCTGCAAATCTCTGAGTTCAGGTCATAACTCCTGGTGTTCCAGCCTGATGTGATTCTTTCTGTGCCAGTCACAGGCTTGTTTCCCCACTCTTTCTCCTGAGGGGTAAAAACAAACAGCCTTTTTGTAGCTGTCCATTACCATCTCAGGATATGTTCCTTACCATCCAGTTCTTGTGATCAGATATTCACAGAACAACTTGTCTTAAGGAGTTTCCCACATATCTGATCTGAGATATTCACCAAGTTGTTCTGGTGGGGTTGGCACCAGAGCTTTAGCTTGGTGATAGTTTGAAGTCAGAAGTGCAGATCCCATTTTTCACTGGAACTTGTCCCTGCCAGCTGTCACGCTACATTGGTGAGCTACTGAAGGCAGGAGCAGTGGGTGTAGCCTTGCATGGCAAAGCTCAGCAGAATTACTTGGGAAATTTCAGCCTGCACAGGATCAAAAACTAGTGAAATACTCTTGCAGGTTTGTGCCTTTAGTTTCCATTTGTGCCCATCCTAAAGTTAAGGTTGGTGTTGAGCCTCTCCTTTGCTGTGTTTGCTGTGCTTTGGGGCTGTGTTGCTGCAGATAACACGTAGTGGCTGCTGCACAGGCAGTGGGAGCATCCAAAGGTATGGGAATAGTTTCCTAGATTGGGATGTCAGAGGGCAATACTGAAGATCCAGTGGCATTTAAGAAGCTGGACAGGAACTTGGGCTTCTAGGCTTTGAAAAGAAAAACAGTTCCTTAATATTCACCATGCAAAGATAGTCAAAGCAGGCAATTGCTTTATACCCATTTCTGCGTGATATATCTCTGTAGATCTCTGTAAAGGAATCTTCTAAGAAAATAATGCATGTGGCAAAAAGCCAGCCAGGGGAGCAGCCAGAGGAAAAGTAACTGAAGTGCTTTGATTCCAGGCATGAATATTCTAAGCAGACAGATACATGTTAACTTTACCTGCTACCTTTAGCACACACATTTTGTTTAAACTTGGTGCTGTGCAGAAAACATTAGATGCTTTTGACACTCCTGCTGCCCACATTACTTTTAACAACTCAGCTGTGGAAGCTTTTTCAGAGCCTTAGGGTGTTGTAGTTCAGTATGTTCATTCTTCTCAACTTCTCTTTTTTTTTTTTTTTTTTTTTAAACAAGTTTAATGAAACACATCTTTAATTAGCAACATGCTAATGAATAAATACAAACAGATATGCCCCTGCACACAATGCTGTTGAAGAAGAATATCAATGTGAATATTAAAAATTAAAGCCAATGTTACAAAAGGCAAATATGTTGAATAAATAATGGCTGCTACTATTTACAAAGCACACAAACCAAGGAGGGAACCTCCCTTATTCAAAATGAGGAGAATGGGGAAAAACACAGAAAAGCTGAAAGTATCTGCAATGGAATTTTATTGTTCACATTTTTTTCTGTCTTTCTTTCCATTCCTTTGGGATATGGTCTACTTCTTTTTATTACACTTGTGAATGTGTGAAGCAACCTGCAATACAGTGGATGACAGCTGAGGCAGTGCTGCTTTCAGTGCAGGACCTGGTTCTTTCAGTCATCTTACATCATGGAGCATAATGCTGGCTTCATTT
>JAWWES010000150.1:5082161-5113704 GCA_035583135.1 Lophotriccus pileatus
GAGGCAGTGCTGCTTTCAGTGCAGGACCTGGTTCTTTCAGTCATCTTACATCATGGAGCATAATGCTGGCTTCATTTTGGCAGATGTTTCTCTTCTTATTATGTATGTATAGACATTTAAGAATCTTCGAGACTCTTTGTCAAAGAAGAAAGTACAGGCTTAAACTATTTTTGTATCATATTAATATCCTTGTTCATTTTACTTTCACCTGCTTTCAGTGTCTTCTCTTCCTGTGTGGTCTGTAGTGACACTGTGCACCGAAAAGTGTTCGATTTCATGTGGTTTATAGGTACGACTGTATTTCAGTGGTAGATCAGGAAATCTCTTCACTGGGCCAAATTCAAATATATTTATCAAATAAAACTATTCCTGTAATCTCAGCACAGATAAAGCAATTATCACTCTGCAAAATATAGACTATAGTTTCTAAAGAATTTTACAAACCTCCCAAGGGAAACATCCAATAGAAGCATCAACCCTTTACTAGGATTTATAGGCGTAATTTGTCATTACACTTATTTTCTGTTACGATACTGAGGTTGGGAGTAATGATAAATTCATAATGCAAGGCCTTGAATAATGCACCCTGAAGTATTTAAAGATATTCCTGTAGGATCCTGACCATCCGTTTCTAAGTTCTTAGTCAAACTGTGTATTTCATTTCACTTCTTGTTTTTAATCTTGAATTTTAAAAAGCTTCCCTTTCAGTATAATGATGATCTGTACTCTGCCAGCTTGTGTCTAACCAAACTCTTTGCCTTGGGGATTTGAGGACGTTGAATAAGTAGTGCTGTGGAGCAGCAACACATTTTCTCTTAAGCTTCAAACACAAAAATAAAAAACAAACTAATGATCAAGAGGTAGTCTCACACAGACCTCTAGTATTTTGTAATGATATACAGATATATTTCTCCTTTTCAAGACAAAAAAATATCCAAGACTGAACCCAGCACTCATCTTTTAAAAGTGCAGTTTGTTCTTCATTGTTAACAGATAAATGAAAAGCTGTGTTTGTAATAGGTACATATTTCATACATTCAAGTATATATTCAGTATTTATTCCCATCACCCTCTTTCATCTGTGTGAGTAGAAGAAGCTTTTCATGACAAGGGTATGGATGAAGAACTAGCAGAGGTTGCTCATACAGCACTGTTACAAAGCAATTGAGGTATAACTCACAACATGGGTTGAGCCATTTGCTGCCATGACACTGCACATACATAATGAGCCCCAAATTGCACTGGCTTTATATGTAGTGCAGGGAGTCTAAGTTTCAAAGTGGTTTTTGCTTTACCTCAGCCCATGGCTTTTCTTACTTCTACCCTTCTCATTCTGTCCCACAAACCCATGGGGATGAGCGAGTGAGTGGCTGAGTGGGGCAGAGCTGCCAGCTGGGGTTAAACCAGGGCAGGTGTGCTTCTCCACTCCCCACACCACAAGTCCCAGTTGGAAAACAAGCAGAGGGCAGACAGAGCAGAGCTGGATGCACGAACACTGCATCTCAGCAGCCAACTAGTGCTAGTTCTGTGCCCCAGTGTGGGGAAAATTTGGACCTATCAGGGTAAAAAGGAAGCAATTCCTAGATGGGTTTGTGGCTCTCATGGCTGCTGCTCTTGGCTTTGGATGCAATAACCTAGTCTAGAAAAGAGATGTTCTTGTAGGCAATAAGTTTATGTAAAGGTAGAAGTTGGAGAAGAAATTCTTTCCTTAGTGCAAGATCAAAGGGAAATAAAAATGGACATAAAATTCAGCTTTGACTGCATTGCTAAAGAGTCCTGAGCTGACTCTACCTTAAATCAGGTCTGGAGACTGGTAATCAGGAACGGTTTCTGTTGACCTTTCTGCATGACCTTTCTTTGTATTTAATTGGTGTTGGAGTTTGGTGGTTTTTCTTTAGTTTTGATTTTTTTAATAAGGAATTTTGTTGAAAGATGATTAAAAATCTAGTCATAGATTTTGGAAGCACTTTGTTCTTACCGGGAACTGCAGAGTTAGACGACAGTTGAAGACCTGAAAATCCCACCTGCACACTTCCTTAATGCAGTACTGCTTTAGAACGATGTTATACAGTCACTGTGGGAGTGAGGATCATTCTCAGCATCACAGTAGTGAGGGAACTCATCCATGAGCCTGTATGTTTATTAAGCTCAGGTTCACATTATTAAGAAGCCTTGAGATTGCCTGTCCTTTTAATGGACTGTAAGTTCACTTTCAAAGTGATACTATAAAGTGATTCAAAGTGTGTCTGCCCAATATATGGAAACTCTTATCCTGTGTATTTACCAAAGTGGTTAGAGTGCCTTGTGAAGAAAATAAGAGAATACTTTGTTATTTCTTAGATGTGGCATAGTCAAAGGGCATTCACATAAAAATATATGTGCTAAAAAGAAATACGACAAAAATATTCTTCTAAAAGCTCCTTGAGGAATATCAAATGGACCCACTGATTCAAATATGAACAACATTTTCACATTGGTGGTCCATTAGTCCTTCTTTTCCAATGAACCTGAAGATGAGACATTGCAATGCAGTCTGGACACGCTTTCCCCTCATCTTCTGTTACTAAGCAACTTCAGTGAAAATGGAAAGATTAACTCACTGGTATTGATGTGTTGAGTAGGAACACATTCAGGCTGCAAACCAGGATGTTGCCTGTGGAAGAGAGAAAAATTATATTTTGGAATAACAGTAAAAGCTCAAATTAAACCAAGCTATGATGCACACTTCTTCACTGTTTCCCCTAGTTGTTTAAAAATATAAGACAAATCCAAGGAGAATTACAGTTGAACACTCCTCCAGTTTCCTTGCTTTCTCAGACAGACAGAGGATGAAAAACTATGACATAATGTGTGCTTTGAAAAAGGCACAGTGTAGCAACCTCTCACCTATCCACATATCCACTATGCTGCCAGAGCGCAGAGAGTTCGCTCCAAACCATGTAGGTTATTCAGTTGATCTGATCATCAGGAAAGGACTTCAGTAGCAGCAAATGACAATTCTGAAAGACCATGATGAGTGAAGAAAGCAAAGTTACTGCTATTGCTCGAGTAGAACAGGAAGAGAAGAGTAAAATGGCTCAGTGTATGTTTGGAAACTTTAAAGATGTGGTAGTATACAGCTCACAAGTCAGCCTGAAAGCCTGGCTAAGAGAATTGGGAGGTAAATACAAGCATTCCCTGCAGCGCTTTGTAGTTTCACTTTAGAAGGACTGGGGAGAAACAGAAAGATACTAAATGAATTGAGAACTTTAATCAAAAGGACTAAAAAAGAGATAAGCTGACTAGAGAAAAAAAAAAGCAGGTTAGCAAACAAAGAACAAAGAGAGTGTTTGAATACAATTACCAAGAAACAAGGAATAGAAATAGGGCACTCATGCAGACAGAGAACAGGGAGGAAAGGTTGAGCAAGACAGGATTTTTTGAAGATCCATATGGAGTTGTACAGAAGGTATCGGAGGGAAAAAGGATGCAGAAGTTCATCTGTCTCTGAGAACCTAATTGAAGTGAAGGATGGAAATTGGGTCAGAAAAAAATAACAAAACCCTCCTTCTCTTCCTCCGAATTTTCCTTCTCTTGCTTTAATATTTATGTGTGTTATTAAAGAAACATTTCTGGAAGGCACTAAGAGCAGAAGCTGTATGTATCCCTGCAGAGACTACCTTGCTATAGCGAAATGTTCAACATTTGAGGCTGACTCCATCTGAACACAGAAACAGTGACTGAAAACTGCAAATGACAATTGGAAGATATGTGAGAAAGGCCAAACTCAGATAAATGACAGTGCAACCAGGGTAATAAAGGAGACATATGAGAGGGCAACGAGAAAAAAAAACTATCTGCCTGACAGGAGAGGGAGAAAGCAGAAGGGATAGCACTGCAATATGTAGCAATGTGCCACAGTCGGGATTTGACATCACCAGCAAATGAATGGGAGAGTCTCTAAAGCTGCAGTGGACAGATCTTACATCCCTCTAGCTGACACCCCAGGGAAACATTTTCTCTCCCTTGTAGTGTGGTGGTAGGAGCATAGTTTGTCATGCTAAAGCAAACAAACAACCCCCACCTTTCTGAACCAAAGAGTAAATAGGATATTGACAGTCTGCTCTTTGAGAAAACACCTTCTAGAGTGGCAGTAAAGAGCAGTTAAATGGTTTGGCTCCGTATCTTAATGCTGTAGTTTGAAAAATGTTTCTTTTGGTGGCAGTACTGGCTTAAGCAGCTTGTATCCATCTCTGTGCCACCCTTGTCCCTCAGGACACTAAAGTGCTCAGGGTGCAAATGGTGACCCATACCTTGGTCCAGTTCAGAATACAGTGCCAAAACCAACTGTACTGGTCCAGTGTGTGCTGAAAACAGGGTAAGAATGGTCATCATAGTGTGTGGGGCAGTTTAAACTGGTAGTGTCACAACAAGAAAATGCTTATGTACACCATTGGCCTTCTGATTGGAAAGACAACTGGAGCTTGGTTCATTTAGTTTGCACATGGCTAGTAAGTAGACACAGATGTACCAATATTATCTAAACCTTGTAATAAAACAGTGTTCTAGTGTTGGTACCCTGGGTAGGATTAGAGATGAATGGCTTGAAAGTCCAATTCAGGACTTTACAATCCTTTAAATGTTTACAGACCCATTTTTTTCTGTCGCAGAATTTGTCTCTGTTGACATGCTGTTGGACATTGAGGAGTTAAACACATGTATTTCATTGTAAACCTCAGTGAAGCAGGTTGGTTTACCAGCTACTTTCATTTTAATTAGGGGAGTAGTTAGTTATACATTTTTTTAAATTTTAATATAACTGAAGACAACAGTCTCATCATCCAAAACACTGAACACAGAGAGGTTTGACTAACAAAAAAATAAAGATTTCCCTGTGCCTTCTTGCAGATGCAAGAGGAGGATGGTGGGTGGCAGAGAAGCGTGTCAGATCTCAAGAGCAGCGAATACAAGTATTGCCCCCAAAATAAGTTTGAGAATAGTTTCTTTTGACATAGGACCTGAATGGGTAAGACAGCTTACTAAGAAATCCTTGATTATTTTTTTATCTTTATTCCTTCCATTTGGATTTGTAGAAAGAGAATTTTGCCTGTACTCTTGCTGTATGGCTGACTTGTTCTGAATATATACCTCGCTCGTACAAGTGACTCTGTGTCCCGAGGGAAACAACTCAGTGAAGCCCAAAGTAGTGGGTACCTTCCAGGGTCAGTACTTTATGATGTCTTTATTGACATACTTTATTTGAGAGGCAAGAATGTTTGCTTACTTCCCAAGGATAAGTGCCTGCTTCACACGATGGGGAATTGTCAGCTGTGCTTCTTTCTCTGCAATGACTCTTAAGATATTGATACTTTGGTATTCTGAACCTGGGTTATAAAATGCTGTGGAATTATGTCTTAATAAAATGTGCACAATGGCCACAGTGTGTTATAGCAGGTGACTTTCTGACAGACACTGCTACCTGATTTAGCTTTTGATCCTATGATGAAAACTTGGATTGGTTTTTTACTTTCATAAACTCACCCTTGAAACAGCAGAAAGATGCAGCCACTCAATTTCTTACCCACCAGGTAAGCTTCATTCACATGCAGGCTTTCTGCCAACAATTAAAGGTTGCAGTTGGCCAGACAGAATTTTAATTCTGGTGTCTTTGGTCACCGAGGAAAACTGGTGGTAACACCAGGAAAAATGAACAAATTTTTGGTAAAACTGAAACACACAGTACTTCAAAAACCATATAAAATATCATATAAAACAGTATATAAAATGGCAACATCTAAAAGCTGCAACAGTCCCCCGAGCGTGCCCCATTTATAGCTTGGAAAAGAAGAATGGTTATGATCTAGTAAATACCAGATTACTCAATTCATTGCAAGTAGTTGAAAACTGCATTAATCAAGAGAGGTAGCTGTTGTGAAATGTCATCTTTACAATGAGAGAGTGTGTTTGTTTGTTTGCTTTTCTGTTTAATAAAACACACAAAGTTGGGTGAAACAAATAGATTAAGAAGCAAGAAATGAACAATGAAATTATTAACAGGCTAACAGCAGGCCCACTACTTTGGACGAGGCACACTCGTACTCTGCAGGTGTCAGATGATCTGATTTAGGCATCCAGTAGATGATTCTTCATTACTGCTCTAACCTGCTGAATCAATTAGCTTTCTCATTAGTGGTTTTACCATTATATTAATCTCTCTGAAAGGTTGTATTGCCATGGCAGCTTTTTTAAAGGACATTAATTGCATCTACCCTAACTGCTGCAGTTAGTGGTTCTTGCTGTAGCCAAGAAGGGGTGTCAGCCTCTCCCTGCCTTTGTGTGGACACCCCAAATTCTCCCCTCTCAATGTTGGTGGAACAGCTACAAGTAGGTTCTGTTCAGTATTATCATTGCAATTGCTAGTAAAATAATGTGAAGATACTCTTAGTACTTTTTTTCATGTCCGTGGGTATCTCAACATGTATGGGTATGTTTTGAGCATGTTTTTGTATTTTAGCATTGGTTTGTTTTTTTGGTTTTGTGGGTTTTGGTGTTTGTTTGTTTGTTTTTCCAAAAAACCTATTTTGTGCCGTAGTACACACATGATTTACAAAGAGATGATCCTTCTGTAGTTTGTTGTAAAGCATCCTGTAAGTTATTATCTGGAGT
Source organism: Lophotriccus pileatus (assembly GCA_035583135.1). Classification (NCBI taxonomy): domain Eukaryota; kingdom Metazoa; phylum Chordata; class Aves; order Passeriformes; family Tyrannidae; genus Lophotriccus; species Lophotriccus pileatus. Next base: position 5,088,807 of record JAWWES010000150.1, read on the forward strand.
CTTAGGAAGAATTTCTTCCCCCTCACTTTTCACTCTGTTGTTTAGAGCCACCCTTCTGCCACTGAACTTCTCAAAACCAGGAATTTCTTATTTTTCTCTGTTTGACTGGAGAATAGGAGACTGAAAATCTGATTAAAACCATGGTTTCCTGACTGTTCATGAAACTAGCAGAATAATGGATGTCAGAAAAGCATGGAGGGGGGCAACAGTCTGGAAACTCTACCTGTATTTCAGTCACTAGAAACAGAAGTGTGAAATTGCCCAGAGAAACAGCAGTGGTGAGCTGAGCAGGCTGCTGAGGGTTCAGCATCTGCTGTGTCACACCCTAGCTGCAGGAGAGGACAGGGCCAGCTGAGCACTGACCAGCTGCCGCTATCAGTGGGGTGGACACCCCTGCATGTGCTGAGTGAGGGAGCCCTGCTCCTCTCCCATGCCTAGGGAGACTGGCACTGCTACCCAGTTGCCAGATCAGAGCTGGATAACATCTTCCAGCTCAGATCAGTGCAGGTCTGGCAAGTTACTGCCCTTACCTGCCCAGGCAGACATGGCATTCGTCACCTTTATTGCTCTTGGATCTACATTGGCTTGGTAATAGTTCTGTATTCACCCACAGCACTGTGTTTTGCTACTTAGATGTATCTTTTGAGTTATTTTACTTTAATCAGTGACATTTTTATGATAGAATGAGAAAATGAGGCCTGTCACCCTCAGTCAACACAGGCATATTGTCCTACCTACTGAGAGAAAATCTCCTAACTTGAGGAAGGGAAGGGGATCTCACTGGGACTTGTGCCTGAGTGAGCAGGACAGAATTGGGCTACCATTTGTAATCAGGAGGAAAATTCAAGGAAACACCTGCTTTAGTTTTCAGAGAAAGATTAGTGTTTGTGATGGACATGTTTTTGCAGGGTTAGGCTGACAGGTCTCTGCAGACAGCAGCATCCTCCCCTCTGTCCTCAGTATTTTCTGTAAGTATTTTAAATGAGTTTGGATGTCTCAGAGGAACTGAACACTCAGGAGCAAAAAACCGTTCTCCTGCAGATCAGTAATGACTAAAATAGCTTAGATATGAGAATAAAGAGCAGCCTGTAGTTCATAACCAGGACTAGCTGACTGCTGCTGGAGCTGGAGTCAGAAGAAGGATAACAAGTAATGTGGTCATTGGCGAGGGGGGGGGGGAGCAAAAAAACACCATGCACCAGTACATGTTTTCAAGCTCTATTTTGGGATTGTCAAGAGTTTCACTCTTAGCAGCCTAGGCATGTCTATTGATTTGCATGCTGTGGTTTCTGCTCGACAGATATATGCTGTAGATTTTTGAATATTTGCAGCTTAAAAAGAAAATTCAGTGGCCAGGGAAAGCAATTCGAGCACTGATCTCAGGCACAGTTACTATCACAAGAGGAAGAAAGAGAAATAATGATATCAAATCAATAACAAGAGAATGAGTCAAAAGAAGATTGTAGTGTGTGCGGATGTAAGAGAAGAGAAAAAACTCTGGGAAGCGAACTGGACAAAATCCTGATGCTTTCTGAATTGGTATGAAGACAGGAGGCAGGATTTGGCCCTTGATGGTTTATAATTCCCTCTTCTTGGCAATTTACTGAAGCTTTCAGTGAAATTATTTCTCAAAAATAAAGACGTGTGTGTCAGTGTAAACACTGTGATCAGTTAAATGCTAACTAGCATGGGTTTGTGAAGTCTCATTCGTTCATCTTTCAGGCTCTATAAGAGAAGCAGCTTTTGAAGTGCAAAGTATTATCATTATCATTATACGTTCATAAAACAGGTTTCGTGCCTCATTCAAGTGTAAGAACACTGAAAGTGGCACACAAGGATGCCAGATCTGTGCCAGATCCTGACTGTCTGCTGGCTCCCCCATATTCTCCCACCTGGAGTAGTCTGAAGGGATGACAAGCTTTCTGATGTGCAGTGCCTTGAAATTCCCTCTTTAATTTCCGACTTTCTGTGCTTGAACTGCTATGACATCTGCTTTGTTTCTGTTGACTGCTTTTAGATTATTTCCATTTTTTGAGGGATGTCCAGCTCAGGTACCTCTAGGTACATGATAATATCTAGATGCAGTTTAATACTCACCTTCCTCTACTTGTATGCAGAGAAACAGATACCAATGACTGAAAAATTAGTAGAAAGGGCAGAGACCACAGCGATGGGGACATGAGTTCCAGGGAATTCATGCATTCACACAGTGATGTGAAGGCAGCTGTGAGGTTGCTCTGCCTGCGCTCCTGGTGAGCCAGTGAACAGCTCTACAACCTGGTCACCGATCCCAAGCCACTGAGTCCTGCTGGGAGCTAAATAATATTGACCTGGGCTCAGCAGTGTGCCATATAAACATACACTAGTTGTAAGTATGATCACTTGCTATTGTTCATTTTGAATTGTCCTTTGTTAAATACACTGACACCAAAAAGGGAATAAAAATCAATTTCACTGATTCACACAGGTCACCCATCTTGTGTGATATGAATTGGCCTCGTGATACCTTGGAAAGGAGCTCAGAGGTAGACAGATGAAGACTTTTATAGTCCAGCCAGGGAAAGCATCCTGTGTATAGGGAACAATATGGAAAAGCTGACTTTTTAATGAGTTGGATATCTTGGAATACGTTCAGGCATGTGCTGGGCTTCCACAGTGCTTGTAAAGTCAGCTGTGAAATTTTCATGTCTTGTAGGAGCAAAGAACAACCTATTGCTGTTTAAACCATTGCACTTCTCCCATCTGAAACCTCTGAGAGTCCTTTATCTTTATTCTTAAAGCAGCAGTAGCCAGCTTTTGAAAGCAGTACATCATAGTCCAACATAGCTACCTGGAAAGGAGCAGTACATCAGAGAACCTGACTGGGTTTTTTGCCCCTCATTTTTCTTCTTCTCTTCAGAGAAAACCTGGCTATGTCAGGCTTCTTGGAATAAAGCTGTGAACATCGGAGGGGGCGAGAGAAAGGTGTATTGGTTCTCTCCTGCACAGCTTTCTCACCCGCCGCTGTTCACGGGGGAGGTTCAGGGAAAAGGCTCCTACGTGTAATCTCAATTATTGATAAATAAGTGGAAATTGATGTTTGGTCCTGGAGTTCAGTACTTGAAAATGCCAATGAAGTAAATGGGGCTATAAAATCACTGACTTAAGCATCTGTCATACTAAAGAATCTGCAAAGCAGCATGGCACAGGCACAAGGTATGCTTATCTCAAGGGACAAGAATAACTCTCAGCAGAGCTGGGTAGGAATGAGAATTCTCCCATGGGGATTTTCAGAGAGAACATCACTGAAATTTTTCTTGAGAACTAACTTTTTTCCCTGTGAAAATCAAAAAGGACTGGGGAAAGTTGGGAGAAGGAGGAAAACTTATCTTATGTTTTCTTACATTTTTTCTCTCTGCTGGAATATCATGTGCAAGTACAAAATTCTGTTTTCTTCTGCTTTCTCATACTTGTTTTTTTAGACAGCAAAGCTGCAAAAAATTCAAAAAGTGTTGAAAAACATAGCCTTAACTTATTTACTGCTTTCCATGTACCAAAAGATGCAAGCCATTCACAGAAAGAATTGAAAGCTATATTTTTTTGTAAATCATATTTTCACTTTTAAAATGTATTTGGCCAAAATTGTTACTTTCTGTGAAAGAACATCTTCTGTCACAGAAGTGTCTTTTTGTTGAAAAACATTCAACCAATTATAGCACTTGGGAACATGCTGGTCCTCTTTTAACTTTTCTTTAACATCATAATTTTTTTCTTTTTTTTTTTTTCCTTCTTTGTCTTACTTTGATTTTAAGGTTTGCTTTGCTTACCAAATTAATTTCATGGGTTGCTCTTCTGCTTCCCATCATTCTGCCTGAGCTGCTTATTTATTAGCCAATCCTCTACATAGCTAAAAAAGATAAGAGAAAACAGAAAGGCTGAATATATTGAAAATAAGTTAGACCTGGAGACAGCAAACTGCAATGTTTCACTCTAATGATGAGTGAGTTGCATACTGATTCCATGGGTGATAGATCTCTTGAATAAGATGTGCTTTGCATTCTTCAGTGCTGTACACAACAGAAATTTAATTTAAAAATCTCACAGCAGCTCCTGTTATCTCTAAAAAATGATTTCATAGATCTACATAGTCTGAAAGAATTACTGAGATGTTCACCTGTTCTTAATAGCTCTCAGTACTGATTCCTAATTTATGCATACTGTTCAACTTTACTTTTATGTGTTTAGCATGTGAATCCTGACAAGTCAGGTGGTTCTCTAGCAACTTTCAGAAGCTTTAAAAGATCAAGTAGTTAATTAATTTCTGAAATGACATGGAACCCAGAGATATTTCACAAACTTCCTTCCCTGTGTCCTCAAACAAGTGAAGTTACTGGAGAAGCCCCTCCTCTTGAAATAACAAATGAAAAACCTATTTTGATAAAGGAAGGATAGGATAGCTTTAAAAAAAAAAAAAGGGCAATAATAATTAATTTTTAATGTGTCTGATTTAAAAAAAAAATCTGGTTTTATATGACAATTTGAAAGTCACACATAACTTGAGCTGATTGCCAGTCATGCCATGTAAATGTTATTCTATACAAGCTGTGTTTTCAGCATTTTTCAGTACACTTTGCATACCTGAGTGCGAGATACATATTCAGAGAAGACGTGCTATTGTCCCTGAAGTCCAGCTCCCTGTCCCCTGGCTTTAACTTTTGTCACTCAATACACTTTCACATAAACATCGAACTGTCAGACATCCCAAGTGCTGCAAAGTTATGCTGGGAGTGTGACATTTTGGCTGATTGCTTTCTTACTAACTTATTAATTGCAATTAAATGGGTGCAGGCAAGTGCTTTTGTTTTTTTTCTAGAAGACCTTGGCTGCTGGTATGTGGAGTGCCCAATGCTTTACTTGGCAATCAGTTTACTCAAAAGAAAAATCGTTAGTTCAAAATTCAAAGCTGATGCTAAGAGAAGGAATGGCAAAGCTGGTCTGATTGTTCTTTGTGGACCACTGAGTCAATGGCCTTGGTGGTGATTTATTGTACAGTGCTTTGCATGTATTTGCTTGCATTTCTTGTTTTCCTTCTTGTAGTTAGTTTATGATAGCAAACAAGTTTCAGAAAATTTTGAGGCAGAAGCCCCATTGGGCTTGCCTGAATAAGTGGATGTCTGCACAGGATGAACACCTGAGTTTGGAAGGTAGCAGATCACCGTGTGACTCAGGGAAGTTTGGGGGTCTCTTTTCGCCTAAGTATGCTGTGTGACTATCACAACAGCTCCATCTTGTTATTTGTCATTTCCATACCCTATGGGTGTCTTCAGCTAGAGGTAAGAGAGATCTGTCAGCAGGCACGTTCAAAGAGGAAGGTTTTGTGAAGAGGAGCTAGTGTGACTGAGCTCATTTAAACTGTTTGCAGATTGTCTGAGGAGATCAAGACTGTTATGGATGTGTTTGTTCAAAGTTGCTCAATTAATAGTTTTTATTTGATCTGGTGGATAAACTGTTTGCAGAGCAGTTCAGTGTGAGTGTTCCATTGATTATTTGATATTCTGTGTTTATCGTTAGGTTTACATCCCTTGTATTATATACAAGATGCAAGATTTTTTAAGAAATGCCTCATTTATAATGTGTAATAGATCCTCTATCAGAGTAATGAGCACCAACCTTTGGAGTTCAATAAGAGGAATAGTTAATGTATTCATGATCACATAAGAGTGCTATAATTTTCTAATTTAGCTGAGTTATCTATGCAAAGAAATGGATGGACACTCACAGTTTTGTCCTCATAACTCTTGTCCAGCTGTCTGTATCAGAGGGGAAGAGAAAATGCGAAGTAGTCGTGGGGTGATTAGGAAGATTATCCCAATAACTCTGCATTTATCTTCCTAGGATGAAAAATAACCCAGAGATGCTGAAAGACACTGTTTTTCCTTCCACGGGTAAAGGCCAGGAAGTTAATCTTTCATTATAAAACTTGAATAGTCCCTGTTCCCACCAAGAAAACCCTGAGAGACAGCACAGCTTTGGGCTTTGCCAGGCCCTGGCAGAGGAGCAGCCCAAGGAATGGCTGCTCTTTTCTGGCAGAGCAGCACCATTGTGGTAAAACAAATTAGCAGCAGGAATTTTAACCACTCTGCAGATGCTTGTTTCCACAGAAATAATTGGATACCAGTATTTTACCCCACATCTCAGTCTGCTTGACCCACATAAGCCCTCTTATGGGTGTGGTCTTTATCCAAGAAAGGAATGAGGGGAAAAACACCACAGAAATGTGCTGTATCGTACACGATGGGTACTGTCACACACATGGGTGCTTTTGCATAAAGATACACACACACATAGAGTCAATGCTGTGCTTGGTAGAGAAACTGGTATCTCTATGAAGTCTGGAAATCTGGGGTGAGCCTGTGTGTCAACAGGGGAGAGTAGTCAATGAGTAATTTTGCTGTAGGTACTGCTCACCCCACATGACTGACTTTAAAGTTAGAACTAGGTGCCAGCCTGAGTGTGGGAATACCAGAGCTTTATATATTTAGCTTGTCACTGCAGTCTGCATAGCACAGAGAAGTAGGATGAGTGCAAATATTGGCAAGGATTTATAACAGGTGTTCGTTTAATGTCAGTTCTTGCTGTGATTAAGTATCTAGTGAAGATTGGGGTTAGCGCTTTGGAAAAGATGCAGACTTTAAATTATCAACTCTGTTCTTCTATTCTGTGTGTCCTCAAAATCCAAGGTGGGCATTATGACTTCCAGGGCTAAAGGCTGGTGTTCAGTGTCAGTCAAAAGAAGCTGTAATCAGGGGAAAGGTAGAGCTGGATTTGGGAAAAGATGTGTTTATACAGTGCCTTTGTGTTTCATTCAGCGACACCCGGATGTCATAAATAAGCAGTTACCAGCAGGGAGAAGAGACTGACATCTCATGTTTCAGCTGTGTCCTGATGGCCCAGTGCAGGATATAGCTGTGCTTGTTGCTGTTCTTGGAGCTGAGGCCAAAGGCACAGGAGAAGCTGGATTTAAAGCTGCATTTGAGGAGGTGGAGAAACCAGGAATGTCTGTAATGCTGCTCTGGGTGACTTTTATCAATATCATGGGTACGACAGAGGCTAGAATAACAGTTCAGTTTGGAGTAAAAGGTTATTAATACTAGTGTTTGGAAAGGACCATGTACGAACTGATTTTAATTCCACATTCTGTATGGAAATATCAGAGAAAGTGTTAGTAGTAAGGAAAGACTGATGCTTGTTTTTCCTCTAGGCACAGAAGCAGGTACCATTTCCAGAAGGTCTTTTGTCCAACAAAATGACAAATATATTTTCTTCTCTGCCTTGGTCATACAGATATACTTGACAAGTTTAATTAAGGTTGGGATTAGGGTTCAGGTTCAGGGTTAAAATATGTATTGACCTAGTTAGGTTTCTGTTGGGACAGGAAATAAAATATTAATTAAATAATTGCTACTGGGCACCTAGAACTGAGTAAGAATGGACTATGGAAAAACACCTGTATCATTTGAGTTTATTGCTACATTTTGGAGGCTCAGAAATGTAGGATGCTACAATCCTTATCAGGAATGAGTGCCTGATGTTCAGTATTTGGCTAAGTAACAGTCCCCTGGTTGCAGTGAAAGCTGGGGAATCGAACATTTCTGAGTCAAATTTATTTCTGTATTCTCTAGGGCAGGGAAATGCACGATGAGATTGCACTCATCTTAAATGCATGATGTTTGAGGGACTGATATCAGCTTCCCTTTAGGTATTGGCTCCCTGATATGGCGAAGGTGAGCACTAGGGTGGTGGCTGAGGGATTATGATTAGAGTTAAGAATTTGTGAACAGAGACATTCCTAAGTTAGGCTGAATGTTGTTTTCTATGCAGAGTGGAACAGTAGGATAAGTGAAGTTGTCAGCAGTGATGAATGACAAGTGTTTATTTTTCTTCCAGATTCTGCTCTCCCGGGTATCGTTAAGGCTACTGATAGGATTAGGGACAGAGAAAAGAGGTATTTATGAATCAGGTTTATTGTTGCAGTACTGCTGGTTTTCTAGGATAAATGTGAGTATAAGTATGGAAGAATAGATAATGTTTGGTTTTCATGAGGGACAAATCATCTGGATTCAAATGAGGGAAGTAGTTAGGTTAAGTTAGATTTGTAAAAGAAGAATTTCCGAGTTAGGTTTATTGCAGTATTCTTGTAGCCCATGAAATCTGGGATGAGGACTGAGATCAGAGGGGAGGAATTTGTGTTTAGATTCCCTGGTTCACTGAAGCCTGGTGCAGGCTGAATTACAGGGTAATGTTGGAAAAAAAGAATTTATGAATTTGCTTTGGGTAAGTTTGTAATGTTTTGTGTAAGTGATGTCAGTGAAGATGAATGTTAAAGCCCTTTCTTTCCCAGCATTCTTCTTCTGTGAGGTTCAGCTAATTAAATGGTTAGTATTAAGACTTAGGAGGAAATAACATTTTTTACTGAGGTTTGTCATGACAGCCTTCTACATCCAGATGTGAAAGTTTAATAGCAGTGTCAAGGTAGTATTTGATTAGGTGCCATGTGAAATTCCAGTTACTGCAAAGAACAGGCTTAGCATTAGGACAGGATTTGGGGAAGAAGATATGGCTGAGTGAAGTTTAATGCCATATCCTGAAACTGCTGTATTCTGTGTGGACTACAAATAGACAAGGGGCAGAGGTTTACATGCAGTTCTTGTTTATGCTCCCATCACCTGAAGATGGTTAAAGGTAGTATGAACCTGGTGCTGAAATGAGATTGGAAAGAGCTCAAGTTATGGCTGGATCTTCTAGCCATTGGGCAGGTTGTTTAAGGACTGATATGGGCAGGGCTGATAGGCCATATTTTATGTTGATGAAAGCAACTTTTTTTCCTTTAAGACCTTAATTAATATTAGGATTTGTAGACAAAGGGATTTACAGTCACAACATGCTGCTGAATGCTGCATGCCCAGAAACCTGGGACGGCCCTTCCTGTCAGTAGTGGTGATTGTGTAAGTCTGAATACTGGATTGAGTGTACTTGAGAATAAGGTTAGAGTTTCATAGCTGCTGAGGTTTTAAGGAAGAAAAAATAAGGGTTCCACATCTGTTCCTCAATTTTCCGATTCCAGAAGGTATGAAGAACAGTCTCTGTAATGGTGGCAGACATCATGGTCAATTTTGATGCAGAAATCTGCCCTGTGGTTTGGAAAATTGTTTTTCAGTGCAAGTAGTAACAACACTCTGCACCCATATTTGCCAAATATACCATTTTGGTTTGATATTTGCAGATGAAAAGCTCTGAAAAAGAACTGGCTATTATCACTGCTTGTTCTTCTTCATCGTTGCTTTCCTTTATTTGCTGGAAACAATTGCTCTTCTACCTGAAAATATGCAAATTTGGAGGATGAATAGGAGTGATTTCAGTTCATGTCTAGTTGTTGAAACTGCTCAGAGATCACTTCAGAAATTTCAATATTTTCCTTCTGGCCTGTGTCTGTATATTAGAAGATAAATAAATAGCTAAATGGAGTATATACAATTTTGACACATAATGATGAATGTCTCAAGCAGAAAAGAACTTGTTTTTTTAAAAAGAAAATTGTGGTTTTTTCCTCCTTATTTCACTCAGCAAAACAAAATTTCTGGATGACACATGTGCAACTGCTCATTTTAAAATTAAATTGGTGAAGAGTGAGACAAGACAGAAATATCCTTGTGTGTGCGTGTGAAGTCCATCACACCAACAGCTATTAGGAAAGGGACAAAGCATGTATATAAGATGATGCAATTTGTTAACAGTTTTCAATGAAGAAGCACAACTTTTATAATTCTCATTTGTGTTCTACCTCTCTGCAGTATTCAAAGCATTGCCATAATTAGGAAGCACAGTTTTTTTTCTCAGAGTAAGCCATAGTTAATCTTCCTGGAGTGTCTATTAAGTGGATATTGCTTCAGCTGTTGGCTGTTTGAAACCTGGCACTGATCCTAACAAAGCACCAAAGGCATGCACCAGTGGCCAGGTAATGCACACCCTGTAGGGCCTTATTTCTTCTCTGAATTGAAGTTCCTTTCCTGGACAGGTGCTCAGTCTTTGAGCTTTGCTCTCTTTTGCCTTAGAGGACTTTCATTTGGGAACTTGAATGACTTACAGTTTCAATATCCATGGACAGAATTCTTTTGAGAGAGGTATCTCTTAAATCTATTTTTAGACTTAAAAAAAATTATAGCATTAGTTTGCTTTCAGGTGTGAAAAGGATAGAATATATTTTCTCACTTCTCTTTCCTATATTCACAATTATGTCTTGTAGAACAAAATCAGATACATGTGCAGTACTCCTTAGAAAAAGCAAAGAAAGGACTAGCTCAAGCATTAATAAAAGCCATTTTAAATGCCAGATACAAAACATATTTAGGAGTGCAGTTCCTGATTTATCATTTTCTAAGAAAGAAATTCGACAGCTTCTTTAATTTCTGTAAAATAAACTTATTATGGTTGAGGAGGTCAAGTCTTCCTTTGTCTACCTTAAATAAGGGGTAACAGGACAGAGATTTTTTTTTTTTTTTTTTTAAATTCTAGGTATTATCTCCAGAACAGAAAAGTTATTTTTCGATAGCTGAATATCAGCTGTGTGATCAAACCAGTGATCACAATCCATATCCCAGCGAACAATCATATCTTCACAGAACCCTGTCTGAGGAACTTAACAGGCACTGACCAGTTTTATCAGAATCAGGGGATTGTGGCTTTAATCCAGCAAAACACTTAAATCCATGAGAAACTTTGAGCATATAATAGCTCCACTGAAATCAATCAGAGTGTGGATGTACTCAAGTGCTCTGCTGGATCAGTGCCTGCAGGAATGGTGACAGAACTCTACCTCTTATATTTTAAATACGGTTTCTCAACGGACTGTCCCTGAAGCATAATGACCAAATGGTGTTAGAAAGTATAAGTTGCTTGTGCTGTACCTTGTCTGGGGACAAATTGACTTAGTTCTTCCATGTTCTCTGTCTGACAGTGTTCTTGGCATTAAACTAACTGGGGGAAAAAAAAAGTTGTAGAGTGACGTACCTGATTAAAAGTTCTTATTTTTGAAATATTTTCTAAGTGAGTCATAAATTGTGGGGGTCATAAGGAAGGTAGGTTGCTTTGCTCCATAATTTGCAGACAATTTTCCAGATGGAAATGGAAGCTGATGGAGTCAGGTTGCACTTCTCAGGATTGTTCAAGGCACGTTGCCTGGTCTGCAATGAAAAGAGAAGAAGCCACAAGAGAAAGGGGAGCAAAGGCAATCAGATCTTTGAGGCAATATGTCCAATTATTGTAATACAGAGTGAAAAGAAGAAAAAATGATTCATGGCACAGAGATGCCAGATAACTGCAGTAGCCAGGAGTTGAGCAGAAGCTAACTGGGGAGGGGTCATGCTTAAAATCTCAAGCTATCAAGGTATGTCTGAAGGGACAGAGCAGTGGCAGTGGTGAGAATTGAAATTTGTTACTGTCTACCATAGATGAAGGATTGTGCAAACAAATACTACATCTCAGTGCTGTGAAAAGAAAATAAAGAAATACAGAAAAAGGGTAAAAAGGACAGGGAATTTCTACTTTAATTTTTGCTAAGGAAAGACAAGGAAAAGATCATTTTCTATGGAGTTCCTCTGGAATAAGAGTGAGAATTCAGCTCTGAGTGGTCTGTAATAAAATCAAATTGATCCAATTGGCAGAGAAGAACTACATTTGAGCAGAAAAAATAACATGAAGATCTTATGCTTTTGAAGCACAACAAAGAACCACAATGGCCAAGCAGGACAATGAACAGAAGGCGAAAAATCACCACAAGTGGTAGCAGCTAAAGGGTGGCTTTAAATTTGACACCTGCAAAATAGTGGTAGTAGTTACGTTTTGTTCTTACTGTTAGAAAGGGGGAAAACCATTGAAGTAGGGTGACATAAAATCTAAGAATCAGGATTGGGGCAAACCATGTAATTTAGAGCTGTTTCAAGAGGATGCTAAATGGAAAGATGAAAATAATAGCAGGAGCTAAATTTTCCATCTGCAAATGACAGCAGTTTCAGTAAGAGTCCTTTAAGTGCTTCTGGCAGGGAAAAAAAGATAAAAGAAATTGTCTTTCCAAAAAGTGGTTTCAACTAACAATTGCACGTGTTGATAATGTAGGGATTTTTTGCCAGCTTATTCGGCGTGGCTACTTCTCTACAAATCACAATGCTGGTGGTGTTTCTACTTGTATCAAAGAAAAATAATCCCAGCAAACATATATCTGTTATATTTCACATCCTGAGAACCTTAAAACAAGGTGTAGCTCATATGCAATTAATACAATCAGAAAAAAAAAGAAAGTTTATCGTAAGTTCATTCGCTGAATCTTTGTGAGATAAAATGTTGTGAACTTGAACAAATTAAGGACAAATTAAACAAATAAAAGACTGATATTGTAAAAAGGCAAAAGATTTGATGCTAGATTTAAAAAGAAAACAACAAAGTGATTGGACGTTCTAGAATGAAATTCAACTTGGATAAAATCCATCTAAAGATTTTTCCCCCTACAAATTAATAGCATAAAAGTCCCAGACTGTGATAACTTTTATTCAGAGCTATTGTGTTTGCTAAATGGAATGTGACAGGGATCTGAAACAGGGCTATACTACAGAAAATAATTAGTTGAGAAGTAACTTGATAATTTTACCACTGTGAAGAATGAATAGAAATCAACCTTCACTTTAATTATGTGCAAAGGAGAAGTATAATTACCTGCACAAGATACTAATCAGAGAAAATGATAATACATTCCTCTCTTATCTAGTAGATAGCAAACTAACTTGCTTAATCTGTTCACCTCAGGTGTTTCAAAGATAGCAAATTAGTTACTGGTGAGCTATCTGTATTCTAAGGTTACCTGAATCATTTTATTCAGTCCTTGAGATAAATGCTTATGTAGAAAATTTGAAAAATAAAATTACCAGCCACTATTTGAATATTTCAAAGTTAAAGGAGAAAGTCAAAATTGCTTTCTGCAGCTATGGAATATCAACGAACTGTGAAAATGCAAATGCCCCAGAGGTAAAAGGTGGCCAAGAAATGAAGACATTACCCTTGACTAATTTGTCACAACCTTCATGTTTCCCAAACATGGTTGCCAGAGGTGGTTCTTCAGAGTCCTTGGCAAGATATTATTCAGGTTTTCTACTTTCTGTAGGAGCAAAATCACGACACTGCTCTTGAAAGTGCAGCTGTGTACTTTGAAAGCAGTGTTGGTGGTGACAGACATCAAAAATCTGCTTCCCAGATCAGATGCCTGTACTTAAATTAAGCAGAGAAAAGTCAGTGCTCCTTTGTCTTCCCCATTACAGGCACAGGAGGACAAACAGGTTTGATTCTGTTGCACTGAGGAAGACAGACAGAACATAAAGGGCTTTTTTTCCAAGTTTCGCCTCAGATATATACCATGTAAATGAGCAAAAGCCTTTGATATTTGATGTGAAACCCAGTAATTTGATGTGGGCAACATTCCAGCATGACCAAGGAATTGTAGGGACCAGGCATGTTGCTTCCAGCTTGTGAGAAGGCTCTGCACTAAGCTCTCTTGTAAATGCAGTAATGTTTGGCTAATAAAGCTCTGTAGCAGCTGAAGGCACCCCACGCCTGTCTCCATTAAAACACTAAAGAGCAAATCAATAAAGTGAATCAGGAGATCATATAGTTATATTATGGCAGTAGTCAGAGAACATCACAAGGTCAGGAAATATTAGGAACTAGTATGGGAGCATTCCCTGTGTAATGAATCTTCTGAAATCAGATCTATAGAAATCTGCTAAATACAACAGAGCTTTGAATGTGAAGAAAATACTTAAAAAGGTAATAACCTGAACAGGATCTGTTTGTAAGTTACTGAAAATATTGTGTTCAGTTTATATGAAAGACTATTTAATCTTTGACAGGGAGTTTCCACAGTCCATATTTGTATTTGATTTCGTTGTTGAGAGGTCTTGTTCAGTAGGTTACCTGAAATGTAGTGGTAGTGTCAAAGTAAAAGATCCAGCTTCAGAGTTTGCAGAGAAAATAATGAAAAAAAAATCTTAATTCTTCCTATGTCCTCCTTTTAGTCACTATGGTTTATTTGTGGCAGTAAAACTGTGTCCAGTCTCCATTCTGTCTCTTCATAAATGCCAGTTTAAAAAGGAGAAAAACATCCTTTGCATCACCTTCAGCTTGGCAGAGTTGCAGTAAAGGTGTCTTTGGCCCAGCATGCACTTATCCAGCAGGGCATTGTCTTACAGCTTGAATTTGTCAGTGCTATTTAAAAATGAAGGGAACTTTCTAAAGCCAAGTTACATTTCAGATTCAGTCCATTCTGAAATTCAAAGTGTGCCGACAGAGTTGGTTGTGAATGTGGTGTAAGGTCAGCTGAGACTGACATGATGGAGTTGGGACTAGCCTAGGTGTGCAGATAAGAAATAATTAATAATAATTTTGAAATGTGCTCTGGACTACCAGGGTAACATTTTCAAGTTATCTTCAAATGATACATCTACAAATTTTTGGTAAAAACAAAGTATATCTTGAAATTAGTCGTATCTCATGGTGCAGCATTGCACCATTGACCATGGCCATGTGTGGAATGAATGCAAAATAGAGGTGAGCTGCTGGAGCCCAGAAAACAGAGTTACTAGTGCTCTCTTTCCCCTCCTCCTCTGTTTGAAAACTGTAATCATTGTATTGCCAAGAATATGTGTTGCTTTCTGAGCTGAGAAAAAGCTTTTTTTTCCTCTTGGACTTTGACATACATGACAAGCTACTGATGCACAGCAGCAGGTGAAGACCAACAGAAAGCATCCACTGTAATGCCGTAGCTCTCGTTCTCCCTCCTTCCCTCACCTCACTTACATTTAATGTACCTGTAACTTATTTTAGGCATCTCCAGTACAGATTTTTGAAGCAGAGACTATTATGTGTACAATGATTAGTACAGTAGGGCCCTCGTGCCTGCTCAGTATTTCTAGCCACTGCCATAACATACATTCCTGAAGAATTGACACCAAATCATCCAGATATTTGCCTTTTCCGTTACAGTAGTTGATGCCTGATGCTTCTTTGGAAGGCACTGTTATGTATTTTTATTATTGTTCATATTTTACCTCTCCATCCAATTCAGAAAGAACAAAAGGAGATTTTTTTTTTTTATTTTTTTATTTTTTTATTTTTTTATTTTTTTTTAGTCATTCTTGACCAGAACTGGCAAGGAAGCGTCTTTGTTTACTTTCCCCAACTCAGAGTGCAGTAATTTTCTATGTTCTTTCAATTTTTTAAAGAGCCTTTACTACCTTTATTCTTGCAGGTCTAATCCTGTACTTCATAGATACAGGATTCTCCTTTATAGGGTGAGCCCCAGCTTTTAGACCATTCTGACACTGCCTCTCTATATCTTCAAATTCAGTTTAGGTATTTCTCCTTGAAAAAGTCATTCTTGCTCTCTGAAAATAGAACCAAATATTGTGCATTATACGTTGATCCTAGAACCAAAGAGTCAAAGAAAATAATAAATTTAATTTCTTTTTATTGCCTGTGTAATTAGTTATATGTCATAAAAGATCAGATTGCATCTGGAGTTAATTCCCTGAGCCTCATCTTAAATTTTCTCATCAACATTAAATTAATCCTATATATCCTTTACATTCCCCCATCTGCAACTTTCATGAACGTTTCATTACACATGAACTTCTCTTCTGAATGTTCTCAGACTTACCCCAGTGGCAATTAAGAATCACTGTACCCAGTCCATGTTGAAGAGACCAGATTGGCAGCCCGTGTATCTTCTGTTCTGACAGTTTTGTGCTTAATACTTATAGAGCCAGAGATTATAACCTGCTGTGGGACATATAAATGTTACATTACTTTTTTTTTTTCTTGGTGTAAATATACTTGGCACCTTTTCTTCTTCTAACTCAGTCTGTAGAATACCATTGTCTGTTGGATTTCGGAGTTTGGGGAAATATAGTGATTTTTTTTCTGAGTCTGATAACTTCATGGGTTCTATACTGTGTGATCTCCTGCGCATCCTGAAGGGTTAAAATTACAAGAAGGGGGGAAAAAAAATCAGTGGAAGCAATCAGGAAAGAAGAGTACTATCCAAAGCAGAATGAAGGTGGGTGTGTGTCCTTCTGAGCTCTGTCTGTCATTGAAAATAAAACCTTGGATTTATTTTATGAGGAATAAATGGGGTTGATAAGAAGAAAGATGAAATAAGAAGTGAAAAAGAACTGAGGGACTTAGAGAAAATAGAAGTGGATAATGTAAAAAGTATGAGACTTAAATTTTAGCAAGGAGAATTTAAAACAAGCATTAAGAAAACATTCCTTCTGGTGACAGCACTTCTGAAGGTTATGGATTTACACTCACTGCAAATTTTTAAAAACAACGCAGATAAACATCTGTCAGGAATGTCTTGGGTGTGTTTTTATTCCTGCTTTAGGCAGTGGTACAGACCGTATGATTTCTCTGGATCTGCTTTATGTGATTTATTAAGCTGGGAAGTAAATGAGAGGGGAAACTAGGGGTGAAGAACAAACAGAATTTGGAAGGCACGGAGAGAACAGTTTGCTGAGTGGCTGTGGTGGCACGAGAACTGATCAAAGCCAGATCCATCAACAAGCAAGACCATCACAGAACAAGAATACAGTATCAGTTTAGAGTCTCAGTTTTAGAACTTTGTAGGAATATCATGGAGAGGTTGTGGTGCATCTGTATGCTGCTTTTCCTCAAGTTTTTTCTTATGATTACTAAGAAACAACTTTGTGCTACTTTGTGCAGTTTCCTTTTTGTCTCCTATATGGTAAAATCTGTCCTATCCTCTGTGTTCTTATCAGCACTAAAGTGAGCTTATATAGCTGCTTTCAACTTTCCATTCACAGAAACAAGTTTTAGAACATCCTTTCATTATCCAGTTGTATGGAATACACCACAACTTTTGCTCTTCCTTTTATTGTTATTCTCCTCTGCCAAACAAAGTCTTTTTCTTCAGACCCGTTTCGTATCATCATCCCCTATAAAAGCAGAGTCAACATATTGCTACGTATAAAAAGAATCTTTCATTTGGATGATGCAAAAGATACACGTGTGTGCAGGTATCCATTGAATAACTGCTTGTTCTATGAAGAGGTAAGCAGGCAATTAACCGATTTACATGCACAACTGGAGGTACTGACTGAACTAAGGAGCGTATGTTCAGATTTTTGAATGTATACAAATATAACACAGACTGGAAATTTTACATCTGATGCCATTTTATATCATTGGCTATGGGGAAAAAAATAACAAAATTCAAGCTGTTTTCCAGATTAGATAAACAAACCCTTGGGCTCTTGTAGTAAGCCTTTAAGACAGGGTGGAAAGCTCTAGAAATTGCAGTATATAATGGGTTTGTATGCAATTTCTCATTTCAGTGAATCACAGATGATAGTGGGACTTCTTATCACCACACTTATCTGCTGCGAATACAAATGTATTAAGATGAGTTACTGTGTAATTACGATTGCTCCAGACAGATTTATTATGAAGTTACCAGATTGTTACCCCTAAAAAAGCCTGTCTTATTTCATGATAATTATGCAAACTGGTGTCATTTTTGTGCACAAGTTCTTAACTGATAATAAAGCAGGCGCTCTGCCAGTTTAAATAAGCAGTAGAAATTAGTTACTTTCTAAGAAAGAGGAAACACATGATTGATGCTCTACAAAATGTTCACCTGCAGAACATGTAGGTGAACATTTTAGAGGATGATTTTCAGATACAGGAAAATGACACAAGGTTACATAATACACAAATAAAAACCTTAATGAAGCACTTTGAACTGGAGGGCATCACATTTATATGGTGTTCTTAAGTTTTTACTTTTAAACACTTTTTAAATTATTAATTTATTTCAGTGTTTTATGTGGGGGATAGTGAGGGTTATAGCTCAGTGAAGTTATTTGTGCAATGTTTTCTGTAAACTAAACTGGAATTTATTTAGTCATCCATACTGGATTACTGTTTCATAACAGCTAAATTAAAACTTCATGAGCGGAAGGGCAGTGTTTCTAAATCAAACTCAATGTCTGGCTCCATGGAATCATCACTAGTTTGTCAAAAGAAATAACCAGTCCAAAATTTTACCAGAAATTCAGAGTGAATCTGTGGAATCTGGAAGAGATTTGTCACTTTCTCTCCTGTCATGCTGTGTTTTCACGTTCCTCTGCTGCCAGCTTCAGCTTGTAAAAAGTGTTGAAGTACCACTAGAAAGTCTGTCTTGACAGCTTGACTAACCTGACCAGATGTGGGTAATATTGGGAATCTAGTGCTAAACCTGGACTAAAATATTTTTCTGCCAAATTTTGAAAATCAAAGAAATAAGAAAATAGTTGAGATGGTAGTCTGGGTAGGACACCCGTTTTTTGATGCTTATCCACACACTCCCTTCAAGACCTTGGGACTTTGCCAATTACTGCTTAAATCTGTATTCATGTCCTTTCATAAAAGTTAACATCTGGTGCTGATACTGACTTTTCCAATGACTTTGAGTATAACATAGCTTTCGAAATCTCATCACTTTTCAAAATAATATAAATAATTAACCTAAGAATTCATTGAAAATACATAAGGACACAACATGCCAAAAAGTGGTGTGAACACTGACAGAATAGATATTGAAGAAAGAAAACACTAAAAAAAACCAGCAAGGAACCATTGCCATCTGTCAGGTCAAGTCAAGATGAAGACTCTGAAATCAGCAAAAGTATAGTGGGAGATATCTGCCCCATCTTTAAGGAACTCATCTTGGCCTCACTGAGTATCTGCCATGGGTGTTCATCTCACTGCTAGTGAAAATGTGACAAGTGACATCATGACTTATTCACAGAAATTCCATACCACTTAACAAGGTTAATGCAATCAGGAATGTCCAACATCAACAGTGCCTGTTTTGCCATATTTTTTAATATCTCCAAATTCACACTCTACATATCGTCAAAAGGCAATATGTCCCAAGGCAATATTGTCCAAAGTTTGTCTGTGACCTGAAAGAAGGATTTGTTTATTTGTTGCTCATTGCTTAGGTAGCAATCCACAATAGTCTTGCTTGTCATTTTTGCTGGGCTGTGGAGTTTAAGTTCTTAAGTGGTTTTCCATATTTTGGAAGCAAGGGACTCAGGTCACTTTGACTAAACGGTAGTTTTGATATTACTCCAAATTCTGTATGAACAGAGCTCCCTGAAAGCCTCTGGTTCAGCTCACGAGGGTGTAGCTGCAGTGGGCAGTGAGCATTCATCTGTGCAGGGGGACGTGTGGCATTACTGAGGTCACCAGGAGCTGTAACCTGCTGTCATAGAGAACACAGGCACATTTTAAGAATCAAAAGCACATCTCTAAAAAAGAAAAGAAAAAGGTTATTATTCATTATTTAGAGAATCCATAAATAATTGACTCTTGGCTAGGGAAGTGGGGGAGAGTTTCATCGCAGTTGCTTTTTTTTTGTTTTGGTAGGAGAGAACTGTATCTTTCTGAAACGGCTTTGCTAATGTATGGATCATATACAGCCTGTTTGCTTTGAAGAAGTAATAAAGCCAAGCGTGTCTTGCTACAGACTTTTGTCACCTGCAGTATTTTCCACAATTTTTCTCCCTGATAACTAATCCCAAATCCTCTTTGCTGCTTTTCAGACAAGTCATGCTGAGTTTTTTACTTCCATGATAAAAGAAAACTATTTGAAAAAAAAATTTAGTTGTTTATAGTGGAAGAATATTTTCTGCCAGCTTATCAAATAAGACATTACTTTGATTACATTGGAATTCTATTATTGTCACATCTTTCTGTATACTGAAATCTTTATCTACTGGACATGCCCAGCAGTATCAGCCACTCTATATATATAATTCTGGATACTTGTGCAGGGCTGCCTGTGTGTCTGTGTTTCTCCAAAGTAACACAGCATGCTTGAAAGGAGGCTGCACCCATTGTGCTCAGCAGAATGTTTTGACAGAGAGAGTTCCCACCGTGTATAGAACTTTAAATTGTGTTTTAAATTAAACTAAGCCTTATGTTGGTGGCAAGGAGACCATGTTGCTGAAAAGAGACATCATTTGTGACAAAAGCATTACAGACGCTGAATGTCAGACACTGTAAAACAGTTTCCCTTCTGCTTTAATTGAGTGCTTTCTCAAACAGCTGAATCTCAAAGGAAATCACAGTGATTCCCATTTTTCCACAAGCAGTTGAGATGCTTTAAACTTTATTTAAAAAAAAAAAAATCCTAAACTGGGAGTTGTTTTGAGAATCCCAATTGAAATTATTTTTCTAGGCTGTGATAAGGAAGACAAAATAGTTACTAGGAACAGCAGTGGGAATGAATAACAAGAGCTAAAGGCATTTTAGTTACCATTGTGGCTGTATCTCTGCTGGGTCTTTTAAAATACTAATTTAAAGAAGGTGAAGGAAATTTACCACTTTCCCCTCCACCCCCCTCATTCCATTGCTTTTAAGATCTAAATTCCCCATTTCCATTGTGTGCACATGCATTTTTTTAGCTTGAGTGATCACCTGGCATCCAGAGATCAATGGGAAGTGTTACACAACCATGTCATTACATATATTTCAACAAGCAGATGTTAGTAAGGAGAGTTCTCTGACCAGTTTTTGAAGCTGTTGTCAAAATGTGGCTTAAACATCAGAAGAACATTCTGCGAATTTACATAACCTCTACAAAGCTTGAAAAATTAATTTATGGTGAGCATCACTCAGCACTCATTTCCAGGGGAGAAAAAAAAAACACCCAACTCTTTGAATGTCCTTTTCAGTTGAGCTCATATTTATAAAATTGCAAAAATAATAACGAAGTAGATTAAAATTAACAGCAACTGCATATGTGCAAGTGCTGCTTCGGATGAATACATTACCGAAGTCACAGTGAATTATAACCACGGGGAATGCTCCAGCCCAGGACTGGAGTGGGATAGAATGGTGTCCTCCTTCGGGCTAGGAGCTGAAAAGGAAGATTGCTGCTAAACATGGTACTGCTAATCTCTGCAGATGGGCAGTATCCTTTGTGGTTTTATGATGCAAACATCAAGGTCTCATTCACAGAATTGTTTCCTACCTGTTTTCTTCTTCCTCCAGCTGTTCAGTTTTCAATATGTCTCAGTTCAGTGCAAGAAAAAGAAATATCAAATTTGTAAACTTCAAAGTTGAATGTTAAATTCAAAGTGGTGACGGAGAGGAGAACCTGTTCTGATCAAGATTAATACTGTGTTTTCAGTGTTTTTTAAAGGCCTGAAAAGAAGTATGAATCAGGTTTGTTTTCCCAGGGTGAAAATATTTCATAAGCTCTGAACCGAAGTGATAAAATCCTTATGATGTCTCCTGAGCCTGCCAGGTGTTTCTTCCATTTCAAACCCCAGTCTCAGAAGAATCTATTTTTTGATTTTTAAGTTTTAAGACCAGAGGGGGTTAAATCATTTAATCTGACCTTCTAAATAGCACAGCTATGTATCTGGTTACTCTGAAAGTCCAGTAAAATGTGCCTCATTTAAACTGGCATTTCAAAAAGATACTGAAATCAGGTTCAGAAGGTGCACAGGTCAAGTTTGTGTCTTAGAAACCAACCCAGAGGGATAGATATCTCTGTGTTTGAATTTTGCATCTTCCTTCTTTCCCCCCTGAAAATGCAAAGGAGTTCAGTGTGCAAATTCTGTGTTAGCTTCTTTGCCTTGAACACAGGAGGACAAGAAAATTAGAATTTCTCTCCAGCGCAGTAGAAGAAACATTTTGATGTGTTCCAAATGCTAAAATGTCAGGGATAAAAGGGCTTGCTTTGTTTTTAATCCAGAAGAGAGAGAGTTAGAAAACTTAATATTAGCAGAACTTCTTTCGTGCATTTTTAAGTACTTCAATAAATGTGTTCTTGATTGGATGTAAACCTTCCCCTGTAGTGTTTGCAACCCAGGAGAATATTAAAGTAAAAAATCTCTTTAAAAAGTTAGAGGACTGTAAGTGATTTTACATATATTTCAGTCTTCAGAGTCCTCATTTTACTGACTCATATTAATTTTATTCCATATTTATAGCTTAAGTGAGAAGAGAATCAAATTCAAGAGGTCCATAACTATGTATAAATAATTACTGTTTATGAATATTACTGCACAAATTATAAAGAGGATGGCAAATCAAGAGAGATGAAGTGAAAAACTCTCCTGAAAGAGAGTTAGGTATTTAGCTCACAGTGGTGGATCAGAAGGGCTTATAGAAATATAGACACTTTTTGCATTTTTTTAGTTGTCTATTTATATGCAATTATAAATAGCAGTTGAGCCTTTTAGAGGTCATTCTGCCATCGAATTTCAAGCATTTAGCTCAAGAGCTTCTGTGAGCAAGGCAGTCACCACTGGCCTCTTGTATAACCTCAGAGATAAACAGGATCATTTCTCTGAGCTCTGTCCAGCCGAGGCTGATCTGGCAGCTGGAGCTGCAGCCCCGTCCCTGTGGGAACGGGAGCAGCCCAGAGGCATCAGTGCTCTCAGCATCCACACTTTGGGTACAGTATGAAACCACTTCATTTGGTATGAATAGGAGAACTGAAAGGAAATTACTTTTGGACTTTGATCTGCTGAAAGTTAAGGTTTCTTCCTCCTTGCTGCAGAGAGCACAGTGGTCCTTGAGCACCCAGTGCAGGAACTGAGGGCTGTGATTTCAGCAAGTGCTGTGGCCCTTCAGCTTTACATGGCACAGGGCAGCCAGTGCCCATCACATGTTCCTCTTAGCAATACTGAGGCAGTGCAGAGTGGCACAGGTATGACAGGCACAGCTACAGTCCTGCAGATCTATACTCAATTACCTGCAGCAACCTAGGCAGTGCCAGCCTGGTGTGGGGAGCACTCAGAGCATTCAGCTCATTAGCTCAGAAGCACTTCAAGTATCACTCACACCTTTGCACTTGTGGCACGCATTTTTTACGTGTTTGCTGAATTTATCCTTAATTAAAACACTGGGAAATCTTGTTTCAATCTGCAGGAAAAGATGCAGTAAGTGGTAGAGCTGAGAGTAAAGTTTTGTGCTTTGTTCCAATTCTTTAAAGCAATGCATGAACTTGGACCAATTTTCACCCAAAATGTATGCTGCTAATTTCCTTCATCTGTAACAGTTACTTGTTTGGAAGATTTTCTCTAATGGAAGGGCTCTCTAAGGGTTTACACTAGTCAGGGCTAATGTTTGGGTTTTATTTTTTTACTTGAAACACTCCATACCATATTTACTTTATAAGTACATGGATTTCAGAATGCTGAATGGTATCTCAAATACTTATGTCTTTCAAGAAAATCTCCTGTTCACATCCTGCTTTAGCTCAGTCTAAGTTTGCAAATGCTGATGATTTCAAGCATGAAATAAAGTGAACTGTGGCACTATGAGCCTTAATTTCTTTGAGCAGGCCACAGCACTATGAGCCAGGAGCCCAGAAACAGAAGATTCTCCCCTATCTCTCAGTAGTAAATTGTTTATTTCTTTTAAATTTGGATTTTTATGGAGGTACTGCTTAAGGCAAGATTATGACCCTTGATGACTGGAACAACTACTTACACTATCTGGGAAACACCCGTGAGAAAGAACTGCTGACCACAGAGGACGGGAAGAGAGGAAGGGTAGGGATGGGGGCACTGATTTTCCACCCTCCACATATAACACCATTTCTAAGTCCACCCATCTCCCAAAAGAAGCAGGTTTTATCATGCAGTAGGTTGGTACAGAAAGGTTACTCTCAGAGGCCTGTACCTCTAAGTTTCTGTAGCACAGTTACAATCACGTGACGTTGTAAAATGGCTGGCTGGCACACATGGAGAAAACACTCCTCAAATATTAACAAGTTTAAAATGTATTTAATACAGCAAAGACCAGTAAAGTTTGAAAATGGATGTATAAATATTTATGAAATTACAACACAAATAAATATTACAAAAGCTCATCTGATTAAGACAAGAGCTATGACAATTCTTGTGAATTTTTAATATTAAAATAAGCATTACATTAATGAGTCTTCATTATATCATTAAACATTTTACTTTGTTTTCTGTAGAGAATTTTATTTTTACTTGACATACTTTTTTTTAGTGTCTAATAGGCTCTTATGACATTTGTAAATGAGACAAAACATATGGAATATAAGAGTTAATTCTTTATATTCATCACTAATTCAGACTAATTTATCATAAGGGAAATAATAGGGAAGTAATAATTTTATTTTCTTTTTTAAATTTACATGTAAATTTACATATAAATTTATATATAATTTTACAAATAATTTAAAAAAATTTACATATAAAGGTCTGAATCACAAAATTAGGATACAGATTTTAAATACTCCAGAGTCCAAACTGACTGAATGTGGTGTTTCACTTTAATTTGTTATAGCATAGCAAAGATATGGGTTTTTTCCTTAAAAAAAAAAAAAAAAAAAAAAAAAAAGGAAGAAAAATTCAAAGAGTTCAGAGATGCCAGAAGTTGGAGATTGCTCTGATGTATTTCCAGTAGCTTGTGTGAAACCAACAAGTACAATATATTTGAAGCCAGTTCTTTTGTGCCTTAGGAACTGAGTTTTTCATATGGTAGCCTGGTTTTGTCCCACGGCACTTGTCAAACAGCATTGATGTAGACTGTAGTCCATGTGTTCCTTCTGTCAGGGAAGAGAATAAGCAGTTCTGGTGCACAATGAGAGCTGGGAGCCTGGCACTTCTTGGTTCTTAACTTAGGTGCTAAGTTGTCTGGGTGGCTTTAGGTGGGATGAATCAGTAAGGTCAATTTTGGTGGGAGCAATGGGTGTAAAGAAAGGGTTTGCTCTTCAGAGTGACTGTCCTTGGACACCTAACATTTCATTTGCACTTTTCCTTGC
>JAWWES010000150.1:5115075-5188845 GCA_035583135.1 Lophotriccus pileatus
AGGAAGGCAAAGACCAGAAATCTCCCTGTTCCACAGAAGAGGTGAACTTCTTTAGGAAGCTGGCTGATCAGTCCAACGTGAGGATTCACATTGGTTACAGCCTCACCTGCCTTTTCTTCACTCTTCCTACTTCTTGGAAACATCAGAGAGCTCTGGTGAATGTTGATATTTCTATAATATGTCAAGAAGTACAGCTGGAGCTGAACACTGGAACAGACTAGAGTTGTGTCAAAAGTAGAGCAATCCCCCCAGTCCTTGCTTCGCTTTCAGATCAATTTCTGTAGGGTTTCCAATAAAACAAACCAAACAAAAACTTTTTCAGGCTTTTGAGTTACAGACTTATTAGATACTCTAGATTTCTTATTCATTTATGTTCTTTTAAAAAAAATCTTTCTGCATAGCATCATGGTGTGTGATAAAGATCTGAAAAATAGGAGCCCTGCTGTGCTTTTCTCTTCTTTCTTGAGCTTTTCTTAACCTGACCTCATCCTCTGTCTGGCACAGCTCTTCAGAAACTTTTGGGGCCCCAGGTAAGTATTGTACTGAAATTGGCTAGATCCTAAATTTCAGGCTAAACATCTAATGACACTGGGCTATGAATTGAGGGAGGGAAAAGGGATGAGTAAGATGAAGACTCATATTTGCTCTCCTTCTACATCATTATTTTTTAATTGCCAAATCGTGCTTTGTAATGAGAAGTGATTCACTCTGGTTTGAATAATGTCAGCAGACATAAGGTGGTTTCTAGCCCTCAGATCACTGCAGTTCCTTACCTTTTTCTGGTCTTTCCATTCTTGAAGGAGGATGTTTGGCATTTTAGGACAATGATTTTACTACCTGGAGAATGAAGCTAGTACATGGCATGCTGTTTTTCATGAAGTCTTTCTAAGAGCCTCCTGAGAAAGGGCAATATGTTATTTTTTCTAAGCATGTTGGAATAAGGCTTCCTGATGTGTTCTTGCTCCAAAACATAATCACAGCCCTGAAGAAGTTATTACATTTTTTGGTTATTTACATGTAAATAATATCAGTGCTTGAGCCCCATAAGCTCCTATAAAAATTAAAAAAGTAACATTAAACATTTTATTTGGAAATAAATCAGAGGTCAGAAGCCAAGGACTGAATATATTCACAGATTCTCTTATGCTGGCCTTAATGTAGCTTCTGAAGCTTATTTGAAATAATTGGGTCTGCTGGAAACCTTCCAAAATATTTCAAGAGGCCAACAGAAGAATTGGATATGCTGTATCTAAACTTTAGTTACAGAGCCTTAATTCTTAGATGTCTAAGTCTTCTAAAAAAAAAAAAAAAGGAAAAGAAAAAAAAAAAAAGGAAAAGATTTTCTTAGAACTCTTCACTTGGTCTTATTAAAATAGCACTTCTCTGTAGAGACGAGTTAATCATGATTGCCAGACTAAAGATTCTGTTAAACATAAAAGCTGTCACAGCCCTTGTAGTGAACTGCAGCTTAGAGAGAAAAAAGACTGAGATGATGCTGTTAGAGAAAAGGTTGTTCAAGTTGTACAGACACCCATCATAATTCGTGCTAATGATAAACAAATACACAACAGAATGAGAAAAAGATCAGCAAAAGGCAAAAGACTTCCTGACATGCTGTTCCCTCTGTCCAAATGTGCTCAAAGAGGGAATCTGTGCCTTATCTAGAGAAATGCCAGAGATGTTAAAAGGTAGAAAAAATAGATTTGCTGCAGTTAGCTGAGCTGGTATCATGATTACTCTGTCTTATCTTTGAGCAGCTCTCCTCTACAGCAATGTCTTCTTCAAGATCAAATGCCACCAAAAAGCATTGCTTCTGGGGTGAGATCAGTGTGCTGATTGTTCGGTTCTACAAAGTACAACAGCACGAGAACAGAAGTGACTTGACATCTAATTTACTCACACGAATAGCCATGCATTAACTGACTGACAATTTCCCTTAGGCAAGAGCAGCTGGCTTGCTAGCTGTAGACTTCCTGGGTTTGGTCTGTTCACCCTTCTGAAATCAGTCAGACTTACCTGGAGTTGCCTGTAGCGAGAAATCACCCCAGCCACAGTGGATGGTGCTTTATCAGGTATCTTTTAATGGGCAGATATTAATTCATTACATTACTGTGACTTCTTCATAGCTCCAAAAATTCATAGGAACCTTGACACCTCTTCGGAAATCTACTTGTCTAAGCCAAGGAGTCTGGAGAGACATTAGGTTGAGAACAGACTTTGACTGACTGGTCTGGCTTTGTCAAATCCTATGGAAAGTGTTATCATGAAGAGGCATCACTAAGAGCCAAGTGAAACTACATTTTATATTGTACAGAAGGAAAGATACACCAGAATACATCTGAGGGCTGATCAGTAAGAAGTCATTTTACAGGGTTAGTATTTCCAGTTAATTTTATATTCAGGTTTGAGAAGTGCTGCACTTCTTGCAAAAGGAATCTTATAAGAGCAGTTTTAAAACTACAAAAGAAAGGTGAAAAAGGCAAATTGCACTAATCCAAGTTTGAAGAGCCCTTCTTGTGATCTTTAGGGATTGAATCCTAAAGAAAAGATCAGCTTGTGACTGAGTTCTGAAACGGGGTTTTCTCGAGTGTCTACTCAGAGATGCAGAATGAATCCCTCTGGAAAGCAGGGAGAATGTGCCAAGCAAAGGGACTTGCCCCAAACACACTGAAGCTTCTGGGGAACATACAATGCTTTCTGTGCTCATGCAGCAAGAGTAGGATAGCAAATTCAAACTAGTGCAGCAAAGGAGATCTTAGACAACCACCTCTGACGAGTGTGCTAAGCCTGCAAGAGCTGGCACAGATTACCCCTCTCTAAGAAGGTGCCACAGCAGACTGTCGATCAAAAGTTAGGCTGGCAGAAATGAGGTGGCACATAGTCTGCGTGAAGACATGAAGAGAAAGGAGATACAATTTGTGGAAAAGGCCACTTGCCACCACTTAGTAAACAGCAAGTGCGAATAGGGAAGTGTTATTTTGCTGCACACTGTACGTGTGTTTTCTGGGATGTTAAGCCACCATCGCTTACACCATTATAGGATTTGTGTCACCATGTTTACCTCCTTTGGTCCACCCCAGAACATAAGTGTTGGTGACAGTGCTTTGACCCCCAGTTACATTAATTTTGTCATACTCTTTGTACAGCGCTTTTCCTTGAAGAGTGGGACGGGACAGCACTTAGGGAGAGGTAGGTTTTACCAAAAGAAGAAAGATTGCTGTAAGATCTCGACCTCATGTGTATATCAGGGTTTGAAACAGAGAATTCTTCCCATGTCAAGGCACGTGCAGAACTGTGCTGCAATTCACCACTGACAGTTATTAAAGCAGGAGTAAAATAATCAATAGCAGCTTGCTGTAGTTAAGGAAAAAAATTTTCATGTCTGTACTATCTTTCAAGATATACTGTATTTTCCTCCCACTGCTGGGCCACCAAAGGTGTTCAGACCCACTGTGATAATTACCACTTCTCTGATTGCCTTCACTAAATGTTATGTTTTTATAATTATAATTTTAATTTATAATTTAGTTTATAATTTTGCCATCTTTTTAACAAGGGAAGATGGAGGAGTATGGCAAAGGATAAGAGTGTGTATGCATGTGCTTACTCATGCATATATGTGGGGAGAGGGATTTTATTAGGTATTGCTGTCATATCTGTAATGTGACACTTCAGACCTGAACCCGCTGGGTGCCTTCAACTCCTACAACTTGATTTTTAAGAGGTGGTGACTCCCTGTGGATCTGATTGATTCCAGTGGAATTGTTGCTGCTCAGCACCTTTGTAAAAGCTGTCCCCTGCTGTCACCAGTGAAGGTGCTCAGCACCTTGCCACATCAGGCTTCTCCCAGCACATTTTCAGTCATACATGCTGGCTAAGTAACGCCAAAGATGCCAACAGCCTTTTCAGTGTTTGTCTCAGTCCGACACTACCCAGTGAAATGCAGTTGTTCCTGAATAGCTTGCAACTGGTGATGAATACTAGCGTTATGATAAAAAGTTCAGGAATAGCTCCCATCTCCTTTTTTTTGTCCCATCATTCAGATACCCTGTATAGTAATTCTCTTCTCCTTACTGTATCTCTCAAATGTCTTCCATTCCTTGATGTTGAGTGCTCTTTATAGTATTATGTCAGTGATCCCCTTACACTGCATATCTGCTCCTCGTCCTGCCTCTCAAATACTTCTTATAATACCGCATCTCCCTTCCCTGTAATCTCTCCGAGATACTTATAATGCTTCCTTTCCTTGTCATACCTTTCAGATGCTCAATATATTATAACCTGAACATTTCTGTGCTCATCTAGCCAGAAAGATTGCCAATGCTCTGAATGACAAAAGTGATCTGAAGAAAGAAGATGTAGTGAAAAAGTAAAGGTTACATCTTACTGCACTCAGGAAGGATCAGTGTGGCTTTTCAGGTCTACCAGCCAAGCAGGGACAGCAGCTACAGCATCATTTGTAGTTCCAATTTGCCTGGCAAATATCATGAAATTTCACAGTTCTGGCCATTGTGTTAAAGAAACCAGTACTGGCAGCATACAAGAAAAGCCAGACATTGATATAATTCACTGAAAGGATTTTCCTGTCTATCAGAGAGAGAATTAAGTTTCCACTAGGTAGGAAGTTGTATATCTTTATTCAAACTATGAAAATAGTTCTCCACAGCTTCATTTGGTAAAACATTCTCAGAAAGACAAATGCTCTGCAATCTCCCCTAGACCAGTGGGACCATGTTGAGTTAAAACCAGCCCCCAGTTCGAGCTAAGCAGTTCTGCAAGTTCCTTGACTAAGCCTATTTCTTGAAATGCAACTCAGGGATTGCTCCTGCAGCCACCGAGATATGGCTGTATCTCCCTCCACGCCCCAGACGTCCCTCCCAGTATTTTGCTGTGTGCCTGGATGTGTTGCCATCACATGTAGTTAAAGCAGAGTGAGGCAAAGTGCGAAGCTCCAGCACAACATCTAACAGGGAGGAATGGGAGCTGTTTCAGCTCCTGTGCCAGGCTTGGTGCACGTCTGCTGCCAGGTTTAGCACAGCTGGGATGTGAGGCTCATTGTAACAGGATTTACCAACTTCTGGTGGATATAGGAATGAATTTCACAGTCCCCAGGGGACTCTGTGCTTATCATACAGACACACATGTACATCATCTCTGATGGTGGAGTAGAGAGAGAGTGGTCAAAGCAGCAGCTACCCACCTCTCTTTCCCAGACATCCTTTCTGTGTCTGCCCCTCTGCAGTGCCCTCCCCTTCTGTACCAGGGAAGGGCTTCAACATTCTCTACTGTAACATCCTCCAGAAGTGATCTTTCTGCCCTCCATGATAGCAACAGGTGATCACCCCAAGGCAAACAAAAACAAAATGTTTGTGGACATGAGTGTTAGTGCATCAGGGCCCCACCACCACCAAGGCTGCAGACACCCTGCTTGCAGCTTACTTAGGCTTCACCAGGGGTTATAACCAGATTAAATCAGAAAATAATGTTAATAATGATAATAATAATAATAATAATAATAATAATAATAATGCTTGTCTTTTCCATGTACCTTTATCTCAAAATTTTAGTTGAACTAATCCACCCTTGTTTCAACGATTGTCAAACTGAAATTTTTATGTTCATTAGGTGTTTTGCTGTTATCTCTGCTAAGCAATGCAACACCATCATCACTTGCTCTGAGGCTGACAGCTTCAGTCCCAACTCTCCCTCATATCTCAAGTTTTCCTCTTCTTCTTGGCCAGTGGTGATATGTTTCTGTTTTACTCTTTCCTCATCCATCATCCATCAGTGGATAGGAGAATGCTCCCTATCCTCTCTGCTTCTTCCATCAGTGTGTTTTGCTGCATCTGCTTTGAAGTGATAATACAGAAGTTGTCTAATCAGAGCCTGATTATCCTTTTGCATGGAGGTAGTACCATTTGGATGGGCTCTAATCTCATTAACACTACTTTCCTTGTTTCCATCCCACTGATGACATCTGCAATTCTGTCAGTGTGATTAACACTCCGATCTGGATTTTGGCATGTTTAGTCCTGATTTATGCCTGTATGGGATGAGAACCAGGCTATCTGACTTTCTCCAGCTTAGGAATTTGATCCCTCTAGATAGGTTTTAGGTTTTTTTATTTCCCTTTAGAGTATGATCCAGCTGTTTTTTTCTTCATTCTTTACTTTTATCTGGCCAATGAAAATGGTATTTTTTATCTAAACAGATAATTTCATTACTGTCACACAAGTGTAAGATTGCTTGTTGCAGATCTTCCCTTTAAAGAAGAAGTTAATCATTGCTTAAGTAAGTGACATCACAGTGGTGGGTAGGCTTGGGTTTTGTAAATATTTTTATCTATGTCTATATATTGAGCCTTGCTAAGAGGGGACTTGGAAAGTACTGATTTTATGAGTGACAGATAATCTACTGTGGTGAATGCACTGCAATTTAGTTCCTCAGCAGACTTGTTACCAAGACTTTGCAAATTCCTTTCCTGAAGAACTTGACATTCTCTGTTATTAAGTCAAAAAAGCAGCACTTGCTCCGAATTGCAGAGCTGACATCATATTTGTGAATATTTCTCTGCTGAATCTTTATTCCTTGTCATCCTGGAACTTCTGTTTTAGGTAGAGCTCTTCCTCTTTTTAATTTCAATTTTAATTCCACTGTGTTTTTGTGGAAATTGGGCTTTTCAGTGGTATCTTACCCCAGCATGCATCATGGATCAAGTTTTTGCAGTAAAAGACTATGTTTGAAATGAACAGTAATTCTCAGTGAATGTCAATCTTACTGTGAACTACAGGAAGAATAGCTTGCTTTATTTTTTCCCAGGAAGTTATTATCTGAAAATGGAAAGTTAATTTATTTCTGGAGCACACCTAGGATTCTTCTGTGGTAGTACTCATGATGCATCCAGACTGTAAGATCGGTAGGCAGAGACATCAAGAAGAAACAGAAAGATTGTTTGCACAACCTCTGAGTCCATAGCAGAAAATCAGGCACTGATTTGGCAGGGAAGTCCTGGAAAGAAGGTTAACAGTCCAGAATAAAGTGAGAGAAGTGTGTGGAAATGTGCTGTTGAGAACAGCTCTTAAACTCCCTTTTTAAGTATTAGAAAGATTAGAAGAATTGTTTTTCTGATTTCTTACAACTGCCACGTGACAGAGGCATTGAGCTTCTGCCCTGCTGACCAAGAATCATCTCCTGCTGCTCCAGCCAGAAAAGTCGCTGCCTTCTGTGTGAAAAGCATTTTGTATCTGAAAAGAAATAGTGGATAAAGGCAATAAAATATTCATCTCCAGTCCACTGAGTTGGTGAAAACTGATCTGGTCTCTGGTTATCAGCTGACAAACATAATTCCAGCTTATAAATCAAGTGTGGCCACTTGAGAATTTGGCAACTCTTCTGGTGTAAGATGTTTGCAAAAGTTGCTAACATTATGGTAATAAGGGAAAAGTTATATAAAAGTCATTGATTTTGCTCTTAAGTAAAAATAACAGCCATCTATAATTGTTCTTCCTTGTTTTCTCCTTGGAAAGAAATGGCATTTAAATGTGGAAGAGGAGCTGGAATGTGAAGCTGGCTGCCCAATATTCTCTTTTTAGCTGAAACTAGGAGATTAGAGAAGACAGGGCTTGCACCTCACCATGGACAGCAACAGAGGACAGTGTGAAAGGGGGAGTACCTAAGGATTAGTTTGGGGAAGGGAGATTTTTGGCACAGGAGAGAGGAGGGGAGCAGTTACTGAATTTGTATTATGTTAGAAACAAGAGGCTGCAGCTGAGGCAAGAGCCTTGCTGACCTGGTGTTTGGAACTCCACACAAAGGAAGAGCAATCTTGCACTGGAGCATTTATAATCTGAATAGGAATTGAATAGGGAAAATTACCTACTCCACTCTCTGGTTTTTTAGACAGGTAAACAGAAGAAAATTGAATTTAAGTGACTCATCCATAGTTACATGGGATTTCTGTAGCACAGCTGGGAGTAAACCCAGATAATCTTTCTTTCAAAGAGCTGGCAGCATTACCCTTCTCATTTTATAGTCAGGTCATTGAACCCAGCCCAATGCCTCTGCTGGCATTCAGAAATCTGTCTTCAATGCATCCCAGATCTGTCTCTCTCTCCTGATCCAGAAACACTTCCAGAAATCTCTCACAGCTTCTCTCAAATGCAAGCAATTTTTCTTTCTCTGCTCCTTGCAGGAATTACACAACACCAGTAGTTTTTCAGCTCTGACAGTGTTTTGAACTGCTTGCTTTTCTCCAGTGAGGATGAGAGAAGCCCTTCAGCATTCCTAGGGAGAAGTGAATTACTGAAGGGAGTAATGTTTCTTCTCTACTCTCTCCCACCAGTTCTTCTAGAGATGGTTCTGTCATCTAAGAGCTGTATAAAATGGCTAGAGAACTACATGTAGTTTTTAGCAAGCTTCAGAATGCAGGTCAAGAACAGCTGTTGTTAAAGAAAAGAGGTCATAGTCTAAAAAGGCACA
Organism: Lophotriccus pileatus; assembly: GCA_035583135.1. NCBI lineage: Eukaryota > Metazoa > Chordata > Aves > Passeriformes > Tyrannidae > Lophotriccus > Lophotriccus pileatus. The sequence goes on from JAWWES010000150.1 coordinate 5,123,554, forward strand.
AGGGGCATGAATATTTTTCTCTCACCTGTTAATTCTTGGTCTCTACTGAGCTTTTAGCAACACTAAAAGCAATATGGAAACTACTGCTCAGATTCTTTCTGTGTTCCTGTTTCCATGTCTGTCACAGGGTAAAACACTTTCTTTGTTAATGTACATGTCTAGTAACTCTCAGGTAACTACATGAAAAAAACACAAGGAAAACAATCCCCCTTACACTTTCTATTAGAATGATTGATGCAGCTTGGAGAAGTTAAATCAGGAAAGAAGCAGAAGCTGAGCAGCCCTTGAAAAGCTTCCAACTAGTTTCTGACAAATGCATTTGACTGCAACCATGGTGTGAACTTCTGGCTGCAAAAGAAAGGTTTTGTGACCCAGCTCAGCTTTCCCTAGTTGGGTGTGAGTATTGAGTTTCTCTGAGGTAGGTAAACAGGCAAAAGGCAGCAGAGGCCCAAAAGATGCCATGGTCTCCCTTCTGTTGTTAATTCTTAGTATGGGGGGCAAGCCCAGATCCACATAACTTCCTCCTAAGACTAGACATGATAAAGAATGTGGTGCATAGCACTAATCCCCACTCACTGCTACCGAAGTGCAGCAACACACAAATGGGCTTCTGGACCCACTCTGATAAACCTGCACAATCCTGTAGTGTCCCCTGGGGAATTTCCTGCCTGGATTTTCACTTTATTGTGTGGGAGCTGTTGTGTCAGGCCAGTGAAGGAGCCCAAATAACCTTTAAGTACTCAGCAGTTGTACTGGTCATTTAATTTCAAGTCGCTGCCATTGCTTGTATCTGTACTTGTTCTTAGGTGATTCAGATGTACTTATTCTTAGATGACTTCTGAGGTGATTCAGTTTTAATACTAAAAGTATGCCTTTATAGTTAGAATCCTTTTGAATTCAATATGGGATCTAAAATCCTTGCTGGTTTCTATTATTTCTGGCACTGACTCAAACAATAAAGATTCCAGAAGCTGAAGGTGGACAGTAATTTTACAGCTAGTTCTCAAGGGACTCGAGGATCTGCTTTGCTCTTGCACTGTTTCACTAAGTCTGTTGTGTTACCCTCTGTAAACAGAGAATCCTGGGTGTTTGTGGTCTGTATGATGAGCTTCTTACCTGTACTTAGACATCTTGGCCTGTGTCTGTAAGAAATTTAATAGTAAAATTAAGAAATAACTACTCAGTATTTATATGAGGAATAAATGGACAGTGTGACACTTTGCAGGGTAAATTTATAGGTCCTGTCTGCATTAAGTAGAATGTAAAAGCAGTCAGTAACTCACATACTGAGAACTTGCAAGCTACTGTCCTGAATATAGACCAAATTTTTCGGCTCATAGAAATTGTCTTCACTCTACTGCATGTTGTAACTTCTCTAACTTTGAGTCATTTTTGTCAATGCAACTCATCAAGTTTACTTTAGCCCGGGATCTAGTTCACAATAAAGCCTGGGTTTACAGTAAAGGTTTTCTCAAAACAAAGTTCTTCTATAGGGTTTGAGGTGATCAGAAGTTTCCCTTGCCTGCTTCTTGGTTCCTTAATCCCCAATTAATTTTTAGATCTAAACACACTTGTGACTTTGTCAAAGGACTTTAAAAGGATGTTCTGAGTCACTCAAATCAGTTCTGAAGCACAAAATACCCCTTGGTTGACATTCTGAGATCATGAGCTGTGGTTATATGTATTTCACTGTTCACATGGTAACAGAATCAAAAGAAAATCATAATGAAACACAATGGTTGGATTCAGAAATAGGTTACAAAAACATTCTTTTGAGCAGTCCTAACAATGGAGAAGAGTTGAATTTACATTGGGCCAAATTTATCATTTCTGCAGTGCCAATTAAGTCACTGCAGTTGCGCCTTGGAACAACTCCATAATTAGGTAAAATTCTCTCAGTTAGGCTTGTGCCACCCCCACCCTCCTAATGCTAACCTGAAAATTATTTCGCTGAGAAAAATGAGGAGTTGGTATTTTCATTAACTCTTTGTATGCCTTCATTTTTTCAAGTCATTAAATATTTAGTGTAAATTTGCATTAGAGATTGATATTGAAGCTGAATTTATCAGAAAAGATGAGCCTCTGATGGTTTAAAACAGAAACAGCTTCTGTTAAGGATGAGAAGAAAGGGATGAAAAAGACTTAATTCTGTAGCTCTAAGCTGTCCTTTGTCTTAAAAGGTAAGAAAAGAATTACCATGGAAACCTGCTCACTCACATCTTTTCATAGAAAAAGAATTCGACTTAATTACTATGAACTTGTACTATCTTATCTTAAAATAATATTCCAGGTCTTTTTCCCAAGCAATATATTTATATGTGTCAGAAAGAAGCAAGGAAAATGCTATCAGAAGGGAAATAAGCATTTGTCTGTGTTTAAATCATAGCTCTTGCTCTGTAGCAAACATTTTTATTGCTGTTGTGAAATTCACACCTCTCAGGAGGAAACCTTCTTATAGAATCTGCTGGTTTCTTCCAGCTCCTATACGTGTATGTAAGCAACTGTAGCAAATCTCTTTTAACTGGCAACAATAAAGAACAGTAATTGCACACTTTAATTTAAAATTACAAGAATGTTCCTTCCTTTTCTGGAGGGAAACCTCTTCTGTGGGCCACCTTCCAGAACTAAATGCCTCATTGTCAGAAGAGAAAAGCATCATCTTGTTCAGATTTACAGAGAGCGCAACAGTCAGAGTGTGGGGCACAACAAAGAGCTCTGCGTGCTCTCCTCATATTCATTCTGCACTGTCAACACAGATACTCATGAAATATTAGAAGATTGTGGTGCTGTGAATTTATAGAAGCAGGTCCAGCTTGGAGCAGGGTTTGCTCCAAAAGCTGTGTCATGCCATGAATCACACTGGTGTTCACCCTGCCTGTGAGGCACTGCTCCTATTGCTCCCTCTCCTCGCCTTCCTTCAGCTTGACCCCCGCTCTGGGGTGGATTAGGATGCTACAGCTGGTAGAAGGTGTAGATTTCTTCCGAGACAACTGACTTTAGCCAGTGAGACCTGCACTGTGCCTGTCACACAGGAGCTTCATCCAAATACCTGTCAGTCTCACCCAGCTCAGCACTCATGAGAAGTGGAATCGGTTCTCTCAGGGAAACTTTGACAGTCTAACCCACACTAAGTGTACTAAATGTCTTACATTTCACACCTAAAGCAGTAGCTTCCCATGTGTCTCAAAGTACTGCTCAGGCTTTTGGTGATGGAGCTTCAAAATGTTTTTCCAATGAGCTGGCCCCAGTGAGAGTGGAGTCGGCATGAATGAGTGATGTAGGAAGAGAGTGTATCATTATTTATCTCTGAGATAATCCTTGGTTTTCATATCACATCTGTGAGGCTACCAGTCTTCTCCTGCAGATAGACTGCCAAGAATTATATCTGTGGGAGTTACAGCTCCCTAGAAAAAAGGCAAACAGAGAACTTTCAGTATAAAGTAATGTAATTTAGTGGAAGAAAAGCATTAAAACCCAAAAAAAAAGCAAGTTTCCATGAAAGGCCACAGGAAATGCCTCTCTCCTGAAGCTCTCTACAGGAATTGTAGAACTAAATGCCTGATGTTTTTGTACCCCTAGAAATGTGTGAAATTTAATTGCTTCAATGCAATTATTTTTAGAACAATATAAATTTGTGACAATTGTAGAGGTGTTTAGTTGCACTAGGATAAGTCAATTCCTGCTTCCATCTACTTTTTGGTGCCTTTGCAGTATAGTGGTAATCTAGAAGTTTCTCAAAATAAATTAGAATCTACCAATATGCTTAACATAAGAAGATTAAAAGTGTTGTTATCTCCTGACTTAGTCTGGCCATGATTTTGCCCTGTGTTTCTCAGGGTGGAAAAGACAGTAGGACATATACAGAGAAGAGAATACAGTGGATTTGATAAGACTATTGTAGTATGGGTTCAAATGCAAAACATTAAAACCTGAATGCACCACACAGGCAACATGCTCCCCTGTGTCATTATCATTATGCACCAGGAAAGTTGATACAGCTGCTTTTACATCTGGGCATCAAAGCTCTAAAAGCTTCAACTTTCAACATTTTAATTCAGCTGGTTTTAATAATGCTTATAACATACAAAGATCAGCTCCAACTTTACTGAGGAAAAACTGTATTTTCTGGTATCTGCTAAGCTGTGTGTCATGAGTTTCTGTAATAACTACCAGGGATTAGGTTAATAGCATTACAGCTGGAAGTGTTACTTCTGGCTTTGTGAGAGACCTGTTTACAATTTACAAGGTTGGAGTGATTAGTAGTGCAGATGCAGGCTCTGCTGGTTACAAAAGCTTATGTTGGCTGGAAAGCACAGTGGATTCGTTTTATGGAAGGAAAATATAGTATTTTACAGTAAAAAGTGGTGCTGGGTGTGGAGAATCTTGGGCTCGTTAAGGATCTATTCACAGAAGATAACAGATCCTTAAATGAGATGAAAACAACCATTAATAATGTGCTGCTAGGATTCCCCCCCCCCCCATTAACTGGGATATCACATAGCAGCATACATTCCAGAAAGTCATGAAATAAACTGGCTCTGAAAGCACTTAAGTGGCAAATCCCTGTAATCCACACAATGACAGTAAGACAGGTCTTCCAGGAGCATAGTTACACATTAAAATTCCTTCGTTATGAGGCGTGGCTGAAAGCCTGGCACACAATACAGAATCTAGGTGGGTTTGTTTGGGTTTTTTGGGGGAGAGTAGCTGTGGCCATCCTTCCCTTCACTTAGAAGGAACGTAGTGGTACCTTATAACAGTGTAAAACTTGCATGGGTGATTCTCAGTTTCCATGAACTTTACAGGTAGGCACTTCTTGTTCCTGCTCTGGACGTCTTCCCATCTGAACTGGGCTTCCAGCTGTGTGGGGCCTTTCCTCTAACACCCAGATCAGACACTCCTTTCATGAAAAATGATGCTTTAGAGACTAGCATGGTGTCAATTAAACTAATGCTAGCTACTTATTACTGCTGCAAATTCAGATTTTCTGATCTAAATCTTTGAATCAATTTAAATTGGGGGTTGGGACCAGGTGATCATTAAGGTCACTTCCAACCCAAGCCCTTCTGTGATCCTATGATTCTAAACAACATTGTTGCATCATTGAAAACCTGATAATACAAAGGAGTAAATTCTGACAGTTTTTATACTAATCTCCCCCCTTTAAACTGTAGGCACTGGTGTTCGTGGTATTGCTAATCATGACTTATACCATAAGAGGCCAGCTAATGCTGCCCTTTCATTCATGGATTTTTTTCAGCATTCTGGTGCTGTGGTAAATCTCAGTTTGGCTTTTCTTCTCCAAAGTTCTTTCCAAAGATCAACATTTTCCCTTCATATACCATAAAATGGAATACTACTGATTCATACTGACTTCTTCAAAGCATGGGAAGGAGTGATTAGACTGACCACAATGGTGAAAAGCCTTATGTCTCATTTAATTCTCTTTCTGCTGCATTTTTCTTAAAGATATCTTACTAGCTACAGCTTTCTATAGATAAACAGGCACTGTGTTTGAAAATTTCACACTCAGAGTGAAGCCTACAAAATTTGCATTTGTCAAATTTCACAATGAGGTGGAAAAATGTCACTCTTTACTCAGAACAAACTTTGAGGCATAATTGCTTGTAAGCTAGGCAGACATCAAATTAATTTGGTCATGAGTTAAATTCTGTTTTGGTTTTGCAGAGTGAAACTCCCCAAAAAGGACCATGTTTGCTAGCATTTGTTGGGGGGTTCAATACCATCTGAAAACACTGATGGTATATGATGTGACTAATAGAACAGCAAGACTCCTGTATCATCCTCACACAGGCTGCCTCCTCCCAGACTTCTGTACCTATCCAACATTTCAGTGTCAGTTCAAAATGTTTCCCAGTCACAAGGACAGTTGTGCTAATGGTGCTTCCTTCAACCAGCCTGTCCTGCACACTAAACATTTGCAAAATAAATTGGGTCCTTCTGAAGAAGTTGAACCTAAAGAGTGTCCTAACTTTATCCTCCAAGGTAGTAAAAGATTACATTAGTTGAAAATTCAGCCTGGCTCTCCAGGAGGCTTCCTGTCACTGCCTCTGGGAAGCCCCCATGCCGAAAGGCAGCCTTGATTAAAAGCATGACAGTCAGTGACCCTGAGCTTGCTCTTGTAGCATAGGACTTTAAAAATGCTTCAGTGAACCTCAGAGGAAAATCAGATCACAAGAGAGACTCTTGCAAATTTGCCTAGAGGAACTGAGTTGTTTGGTTTTGTTTTGTTTTGAATTCTCTTCAGAGTGTACTTCTTCCTGGAAAAAAGAGATAAAGACTGCATTGTCCCAGGGAAAGGTGGCAGTGGCATGAAAAAAGGGTAATGGAGGGGGTGGAGGGGAATTACAAGTGCTTTTTGTTTGCTCGTATGTGTTTTGAGTTTGTTGCTGATGCTTCTTGTGCCATATGGTGGAACAGCTGATGGCTAAATGCTGATGCTGAAACATGATGCTGACACAGCAGATGCTAAAACGTGATTGTGGCAAAGATGATAGCAAAACACTGAAGGTGAAACACCAGTGCAGTAAATGTTGCTGATAATAGAAACTTCTGATATTCCTCTGTTAGAGCTTGTATTTCCAGAGCTGGCAATAACGGTAGTAGCCTGGATGATGTTTTGGAAGGCCAGACTGCAGATGGGTGGGAAACTGGAAGAGTTGTCAGCTGCTTGTTAGTAGGAGATAGTGAGCAAAGTTTCTTGCTTTTTACTCTAAAGGCAAGGGTACAGACCCCTCAGGAAGAAGTGAATCTGTTGTGAAACTCAGTTTCCACCTCTCCCAGTCCATCCAGCAGAAGCTTGCATCAGCTCTCTGTCCTACAGACACAAGAGAGGCTGGCTGCAAACCAGCAGGTTTGCAGCTGGTCACAGTGGAATAATGAGGTCATCCAGCACACACAGAGTCTGTTTGCTTGCTTGTCTCCCTTAGCATTTATGTATTTTTTATGGTTCTAAACACTGACAACAAGAGTTTTAAACATTTAGTTGCAACAAAATGGAGTCCAGTATTTTTTTTAAACAGGAAAAGCCATTCTGGGGTGTGCTTGCTGAAGTTTCTGAAGGATGGCTTTGACCTTATTAGCAGATATGCATGGTGATCTTGTGAGGCACAGAAATGGCATTTTGTTTATTAAGTACCCAAGTTGCTCTAGAAAACGAAGGTAATTTTAAAAACTGGAAGAGGGCCAAATAACTTAAGTGGCAATATAAAACTTACAAGAAGATGTATCTTCAGAATTAAATATTCTCCAGTCTGATGGTCTGTACTCTCAGAAAATCCAGGGTAAATTGATGCCAAATAGCTGCCTAGGAAAAGATGCTCTTGTTTCCTGCAGACCAGAATGTAGATTGAATTGCAGAATATAAAATTCATACTGTGAAAATACTTTGTAATATTTAAGTAGGCATTTACTTAAAGGTCTTGATGTATGCATGGGAAAAGAGATGGAGAAAATTTGACCAGTAGCATGTGCTTATTTGGAAAGGAGGGAGGGTATAATCATCATCTCCCACAAATACAGAGGGTGTTCAACCTGTGAAATTGGATTAGAAGCCTTCAAACTGTGTGTTTCCTTTGAGAGTCCCAGTGTGTGTTTTGCTTGTTTGCAGCTTACTGTGTCCTCCAGAAGGGTGTCAGTAGGCAGTGATGGGGACTCGTTTCTGTCTGACCATCTGCTGCAGGCTGGTCAGACGAGCTCTGTGAGCACAGGGCAGGCCTGAGGGGTGCTCCTGGAGCACAGAGAGGGCACAAAGAGATGGTGAGAGATTTTGGTGGCAACTGATGAGAAGAGCAGAGAGAAGGAGTGACTCAGACATGACTGAGAGTGTGGAGATCCTTTATCTAACCACTGATTCATAGTGTGGTTCTAGACACCCAAAGGCATGGAGTTGTGTGTAAGGAACAAACTGATGAGGCACGTGACCTGTGGGGGGACCTGCACCCTCCAAAGACCTGGTCCCTCAGATATCCTGAGGCTTTTCAAAAGGCACAGCATGCCAGTGTATTGGTACAGTTGTCCCTTCCCAGAAGCTTTCTGTCATCTGTACATGACTTGTTGGGTCAAAGGAAGCCACTGGATACTCTCTGTGATGAGAACACAGGAGGAAAGGCGGAGGGAGAGATCTGCTGTCAAACCCTCTGATTCTGTTTTGTGCAGCAGATCTCTAGTTAGAAAGCAGGTTGTTCTAGTCCATGATTAAGGATTCAGAATCCTTCTGGGGTCTTTGTTCTAAGGAATAGGACTCAGCAATTCTGCCCCAGGCTCTGCCTCACCACATTGGGTCCCCAGAGGGATGTTTCCAGGGTAAGCACCAAGTTCTCTCACTGGAGAGGTGAGCAGGTTGGGCATCCCTGAGCTGGCTGTGACTACCTGTTAGGGAAGAAAATGCCAACTGTGAGTAGGAGTGTGGTTTTTATGGGCTGCTACCTTCTGAAATAATGAACCTTGTCGAGTAATGTCAATGTTGGAAGTGGGCTGATAGTAGCAAGACACAGGATTTGGCCTAGATCTCAACTCTGGACAGGTGTGTGGGAAAGCAGGCAGCACTGTAACTTTCCTCCAGTGAGAAACTTTCATTGTTGCACATTGAAATGGGAATGACTAATTAGTTATTTTTACAGTAAGTTGTACCACTTGAGTTAATTTAAGTGGGCACTCACACTCAACTCACACCTTTCCTGGTGCCACACTTGCAATCTTTTTCCCAGAGCAAACCTTGCTTTGGAACTCCCCTGGGAGGTATTGTGGGGACTCTTTCTTTGATTGGTCAGAGTGACAAAAACATCAAAAAATATCATTATGAAATGTGATCTAGACTCTATAAACACTTAAGTCCAGAAAACCAGCTCCAGCATCCAGTCAGGTGTTGACAATCAGTCAGAATTCTCTAGCACATAGCCTGGGGAAAGGAACACAAGGTCTGTCCCTGGGAAAGTTCATTCCAGTGTGAAAGCTTATGGTTATCAGTTCCAAAAATAAGTAATTTGCACCCCAGTGATTTGGGAAGAGGTTCAGTGTTTGGTACCTAATAAAGATAGCTGGCATTGGAGGGGATGTTATTTTAATTATAACAACATGGTGATGACATTTTCAGGAAGGGATCCCACAGAGTTCTGACTGCAGACATTTCTATACTCACAGCATTTAAACAGCTGCCAAAGAGTTTTCATGAGGTTATTTGGATACAGTATATGCAGGCTTATGCTGTGCTATCACTGCTTCACAGCCCTTCTTCCACTTTCTTGGCTTTCTTGGAAAGATGAGCCAAATAGATTTGGCCAGAGCCAATGTCTCAGATTAGAAGGCAAGAAAGCACAGGCTGAGAGGCAGCAGTACTGCAGCTCTGTACCAGAGAGTGGGGTGAGAGCCACAGCCCTCGAGATCCCCAGCCACTGTAATCCCACTCCATATGCCGAGTATTTTTGGGGCAGCATTCAGTGTCAGCACATGCAAGCTGGCTGATGCAGTAAAAGCCCTCCTGAAGTTTAGGCTGTAACTGTGCTGAGGGAGGGTGAAAGTCCAGCCTCAGTCTTTACATGAAAGCTCTCTGCCTGCCCGTTATTTCTGGAGTACACACCATTTGTGGTTTGCTGTCATTTATTGTGCTGGTGTAACTAATTGCCTGTGACCTTGCTGGCATTTAGAACAGCTGAGGATCTTGCTCAAGGGCAGGAGCTGGGACCCAGCATTCCCCTGCACTGAGTGATGCATCATATGGACAGGTCTCATCTGACATGTGTTGCCGTAACCGGGTAGGAATTCTGGAGGCAAACCAGTGCAAGGTGAGAATCAGGCCCAGCTACTCAAGCTTGCAGAGTCACTTTTCCTGAGAATGTGTGTTTCTTATCGTGCTTCCTCAGCACAGCTTGGGTAAAGGAAGAATTCAGGGAGTACCTGGGGCCTGTCAGAGCTTGCAGCTATTCCCAGCTCAATTCAGCTACGTGTTCACATTGCTTAGAAGCTTTTGCAAAAGCATTACCATCCCAATCAGATTGTAGTGCTCTGTTTTATACATACACTGGAGTGTCTAACCAACAAATCTTTATGTGAAAAAAACCTGAAAATAACTCTGTATAAATCATCATCTTTTTTTTTATTATTATTATTCATTAAAATAACATTAATCATAAACCTCTTTGGTATTCATGTGGATGTAATATGTAGTTCCAAAGGAATTATGGATTAAAGGGGACTTAAGCTCAGAACACTCAGTTCTCTATGAACATGCTGTGTTCATTATGTTAGATTTAGTGAGAACTATTTTCTTCAGTATTATTAGAAGGGAGTAATGGTTGAGTTTCGCATTTATTTGAAAGTGATTAAAGCAAAATTTTCACCTTGAATAAAACAGCAGCAACATATTAACAATTTTTATCATGCCCACAAAAGAAATCTCTTCTCAAAAGATTGGAAATAATCCTCTGAAATCTACCTGCAGCTGATTATATTAACCCATGCGAAATACACATTTCCACCTCCACAGATTTTTTTTTTTTCACTTTACACTGTTGAGGTTGTTAATATCTCTGCTACTCACATGCACCTAGGGGTAATGTTAGGATCACTGCACATTCCTTCTTCTGTTTCTGACTTCTGAAGGCCCTACATTAATATTCTAAGTCTCATTACTGATGTAAAAACTAACTGGTTTATTGAACATTGCATGTCTGGCCTCATGTCTGCATAGTACTAATTAAAAATCATGAACTTCTTTACCAGCAGGAAGCTTTGTAAAATGCGGTGTGGATTTTTGGAGGATTTAATCCTGTTTCTATGTATATAAACCAGAGGGCATTTTCCAGACACTCTTGCAAGTTTAAAGGCATTATTTACAGTAATAATTCTATGATGAGTGTGCTAGGTTGGATTCTGCCCAACCTACCATTTTTCACCACAGTACAAGGCAAATTGGCTCTAGGCATGAGAGGTCTGAGGATGAGAAATTAGTTTATCCCAGGAATTGTGAAGGTATGGATCACAGCAGACCTTGTTCCTGCCTCTGAACCTGCCATGCAGTTGATATCATTTACTTTCCAAAACACTCACTTTACCTGAAGGACAAAAAGTCCTCCAGATCCTGGAGGTCAGCTTGTATTTCACCACCAAGCTTTTCCTGTTTCAGTGGAGACTTACATTAAGACCTTTGTGAGGTCATAACATATAGAGCCATATTTCATCAGGCAGTGGATTTCTTTTCATTTTGTATTAGCAAAGTGTGTGTAATCCTAATTAAGAAATAAGTTAATCCTAATGTCAACTGGCATAAATCCTGTGAGGAGGAGTGTTTGTATTTGCTTGACTTTGGTCTCCGTGTCATCCTTGCTCCCGTGTTGTCTGATCTAAGGTCAGGAGAATCATCAAATCATAGAATGGTTTAGGTTCAAAGGGATCTTTAAATGTCATGCAGTCCAACTCCCTTGCCATGGGCAGGGACATCTTTCACTAGACCAGGTTGCTCAGAGGTCCATCCAACCTCCTGGCCATGAACACTTTGAAGATTTGGTCCCACTGTCCTTGTGAATGCTTGGCTTGTTTGGTGGAGTGTCACAAGATGTCCTGTAGTTGTCTGGACACTGCTTAGACCCCTCACCTGTCCTTGTCATCCACAACACAACTTTTTGCAAGTTGTTCAGGTAACTCTTGAGGATTATTTTGTATTTCTATGAATTCTGAAGTGCCAAAACTTCCAGCCATTACTTCTACCATAAGATATCTGAATTGCCTACTATATCTGTGGCTACATGTTTCAAATTAGCTTCACAGCATTTAGTTTTGTTTTGGTTTTGTTTTGTTCTGTTTGTGGTTTTATTTGATATTTTTTGTTGTTGAATTAAAAAACAAAAACAACAACAAGCTAGACAACTACATTATTCATAAATAAGAGGAAATTACAAAAGGGCAGAATTAATTCCAATTAAATATCAAATGATCCGTTCACCCTTCCTCTGAGCCTCAATCTGGACTGAGAGGGTCCCCTTTCAGCCTGGGTTTCTCCACGACAAACACCTTCCCCACTGCCAGGACTGCTCTGTGATGCTCTCAATATGATTACAGCCCAATTCCCCACAGAAGGTTTCTTTTAAACACTGAACGTGCACCTGAGGATGGCAGTTGTTGCTGCAGTGGTGCCAGTACCACTGTGTATCACTGACTTCCACTAATTCTTTTAGAAGTGTGGTATGTGACTTTTTCCATCCTCTGTCTTCCTTTGAACAGGTGTTCAGAAGAGAATTGTATGTTTTCTCAGAGACATTTTGGGTTTGGTCTTTGTTACGTGGTTTTCTTGAGGACAAATCCAGGTTTAAAGTCATGATCCATTCAGCTTGTTATTAGGTAAACCAAACTGGCGCAGAGACAGGGCAGCATGATTGTGTGCTCTGAAGGAAGAGGTTTTCCCAGGCTGTTTGATGGTGCAGGTAAGAAGAGAGCTGCCCCAGGAATGGCTTGGGGCAGGGGACAGAGCCAGGTCACCCTTAGAGGGAAAACCAGTGGGAAAAAGGTGTGAAAAAAATCCCTTTAAAAATCCCTTTCCCTCCTCCTCCATAGCACATTGAAGTCTGGATTCTGTAAATATGTTTTTATGTAAAGATGGCTGTGTAAGGAAAGCTATAGCAATAAATACCTTCAAATAGTGTCTTCTTTAGTCTGTAGGGAACCTTTATCTGCAGCAGTCACAGCTCTCTTGCTAGAAATCAACCCCTTCATCTCCTTTTGTATGAAACGTTGTGCAGGGGGGAGAGCAGAGTTTCTGCCGGCTCATGTGGCACACATCTCTGTGCTTTTGAACCTCTCTGCTATTAATAATGAATTAGTCTTCACAACACAAGAATAAGGCAAGGTGGTTAGTAGTGTCATTTTTGGTTAAAAAAAAAAAAAAGGGAAGAAGTGAGAGATGAAGAGAGCTGGTCAGGACCTGCACCAGAAATTGAACATAGGTTTCTCATGAGTGTTATGCTGATCCCCCAACCAGTTTAACAACTTCACTTTTCTTTTATTACTAGTTTGCCCTGAAAGGTTTTACTTTTTGGTCCTGTTTCCCCTTTCTTTTCCTCCTGTCAGTGTAGCACAGAGATCTGTATAAGCACAATTTTGCATTCCACCAAAAACATTGAAGGGCCTCAGGACACACTGTATTTGCAACATAGGATGCCATTTTGCAAGACAAGTCATATTATTGTTACTGAAAATAGTAAGAAAAAACATAATGCCTCCTATTGCATCAGTCCACATTGCTGAAACGTGCATGCCTGGCTTCTCTCATGACTACTAACTGCTCTTTTGTTCCTGGTGTTTCCTTCACTCCTTCAAATCACATGCTAGTCAAAAGCTACTTGCTGTTTGTGCACCAGAGAAAGAAAATAAAGAAATGAGGCTTTTCCCTGCAGGTCTTTCAGTAGTGTGGAAGGCTGCCAAGGGGAGCATCCACATGCCCAGGGACTGGTGGTGTTGGTGCTAGTGCTGTGTAAGCTACCTGGTAAGCTGAAGAGTAATGCTAGCTTTTTTTTTTCCAGGGGGATAAGAAGTTTGGCAACATTAATTTTCAGCTGAATTAGCTCTTTTTGATAACAGTCCAAGAGAGAATCTTGAAGCAATCATGAAATCAGAGCAGCTAATGCTGCTTTGCTGTTCTACAGTCTGTTCATAAACCCAAGAGCCCCGTTGCCCTGCTCCAAGGAGGATCTTCCGGCACTGTATTCTTTTACAGGTTTTTAATCATGTGTTTCCATCACCTGCTCATGTATATCATAGGTGGGGAGGGAAAAGTGCCCACATACCTTTGATATTCAGTCAGGATAAGTTGGAGTCACATTCAGGCTGCTCTACCGTGTCCTAACCAGAGCAGCAGCAGAGTGGAAGCAGGGAGATGTAAGCTGTCTGTACCTACACTGAAGTGTACCCCAATTTATGCCCTGAGGAGCTTTGCTGTTTCTGGAAGGTTTGGGATGGGGTTTCTCTTGAAGTAACAAACGAGGATGACATGCCCGATAGTTCCTCTGCACAGCCCTCTGCTTCCCTCTGAACAGTGCCACCTTTTAAGTGCTCCTCACTATCACTGGGAGCAGATGTGTTCAACACCAAAGGGAGAAACTCTCCTTTCAGGCTCTAACCAGGGTGCAGTATCAGTGCTCTGATTATCAGGAGACGAAAAAATACACCGGGTGAGCGAGAAAGCTGTGAGAGCCAGAGAATCCCAGAACGTTAAGAAAAAATCATCCTTGATGAAGGATTTTTACAGGGCATGGTGGGAATTTGCTGTAGGGAAAAGTAAATCTTGGGAGTAATTGGGCTGTGAGCAGGAGGAGGTGAAGAGCTGGATTCCAGCCCCTGGCTCCCACCAGGGGCTGGGGCTCTGTAAGCCCTTTGCAGCTCCTGAGTTTCGTGGCACAAGAGGGTGGCCAGTGCCTTGTGGGGAAAGGTCCATAATGAATAAACATCTTCATTTTAAATCACTGTAGGCTTCTGATTTTGCATTTCATTTCCAAACGCAGTTATCCAATTTTCAGTTTAGGCCCTCTGAAGTGTAGAAAAATAGAAGTATACTGCAGAAGAGGGGAGAAAAAAACCTTTAAAAATTGCTAAAATGATGCACAAAGAGAGAGAGAAAATGACCTTTGGTTGGGCATCCAACAGCGCAAAGAAATTCTAAAGTAGTTTACTTTGAAGTACATTTCAGTCAGAGGGATTTTCTAGAAGTAAAATCAGGCACTTAGCAGGGATTGCATATAATTTCCACTCTATGCCAGTATAAAGCTTCAAACATAATGATTTTTTTTCCATTCAGCACCCATAACTAAAGCCCTTGGTCATTAATAATGACTCATTCTTCACCTATGCTATTTGAACTACATTTGTCATCTATTACTAGCATTTAAAAGAACTTAACCTGACTCTTCTTTTTGCCTTGTCTTTCAGTTTCTGAGCAATTTTCTCTACAAATGACACACTGTAGAATTTGACATTTACGTAGGACACTGGTGTTAGGAGTGGTTTTAGATTGCATTTGTCTTAATTTCTGATGTTACTATTATATACTACTGCATTTTACCACCTTGTTTAACCTAATCCTCCCATAAGAATATAAGGCAGAGGTTTGGGAGTAGGTATTATATCTCCAGCACCAGAACTTCCTGCCATGTATGAGGTGCAATAATTCACATAGAAGGCAGCCAACCTGTCAGAAAGGCTCAGTGGACACTAACATTTTTTACCAGAAAATCTGTAGCTGACATCTGTAAAATGACCTAGTTTAATACCGAGTCGAGGCAGCTGAGCAGAAGCTGGTAGCATCCAGTCATCAGTGAGGAGTCAGAGCGTCTGTCTCAGTCCGTGGGATCCAGCAATCTGGACACTCAGCAGCAAGGCCTGTTGTGGTTTCCTTGCTTTTTTAACAACCCGGGTATAAGGGGAGGTAGAAGCTGCTTTGCCTCATATCCTTCCTTATGTTTATGGCTAAAGACTAGGTGAAAAGTAAGATCGGCCCTTGCACCTGTTTTCTACACATCTGTATGAACTGTGGTATCAGAAAAGTCCAGCTGTGCAATTTAGGCTGCTTTTTTTGTCCTCAGAAAACAGCAAAGTCCTCTAGTCTAAGCACTTGCAAACCTATCTGTACAAGAAGAAAAGTTTCTAGCTAGAAACTTTGTCTATGATTAGCGTAAACTCTGTTGGTATTCATATTATTGTATGTTTTAGCCTGAGAAATGCCTTCTGTTTTGCCAATTACAAAATCCTGTGTTCTGGTCGTGCAGCAGCCCCAGTAACCGTAAGCAATGCTAATGAGGGAACCAAGCTTTGCTCCCACCAAAGTCACTGCAAGTTTGTCAGTGACCTTCGTGTCAGAAAGAGCTGGCCCTTTTACAGAATTCAAAAATAAACCAAAGCTGTAAAAACCAATATTTTCTTAAGGGAGTCATTCTTTTTTGTTTTCTTGCAGTGCCTGAAGTGCCTTTTGTAGAAAGGTTACTAACCTGCAACAGATGAAATTTAAAAGAACACGGTTAGAAGGCAAAGTAAAAGGTGGTTATGAACATATGGTTGGTAGAATTATTTTTAGAAATGAAATACAAAATGTTGAGAAAATAGGCAACCAGTGCAAACCACTGTACCATAAATTGGAAGAACTTCATAATCAAATATTTATGGCTCCCGTTTGCAGTGTTTGAAAAATTAAATTATTAAAAGCAAATATTGTGGCAAATAGGTTCCCATCAATCTCAATAAAAGTTACATTTCACTGTCACTGTCACATTATTACTTTTTTGCTTTCAGTCTTTTAAGATTGAAGAGAACAGTAACAAACTCCAGTAGCAAATCAAAGCTTTTCAATGTAATTTACTTGGTGAGTAATTTCTAATTGATTCAGACTGATGGGGCTGCATAGTTTGATGTATTGCCGAAGCAAGAGATACTTTGGACGAAGTGAATTTATAAGCACCTCTTCTCCAAAGAAAAATGGCTCCTATATTTCATTTTGTCATTTTTATCTGTAGCAATGTTCTTGTATACCTATCTGTGTGGAATTTCACGGGGAAAAAAAAAAAAACAAACCAGCATGTACACCTGTGGGGAATCCCAGAGCTTTCCCACTGTGGAGCTGGATCTGGTGCGCGGGGAGTCAGACACAAGGCATGTTTATCCCACAGCAGCAGCCTGGTGTGCGTGTTGCACTCACTCCTTTTCTCTCTCTTTTTTGAAAGTGTAGTTGCTTGGCAACATAATTTAGTCTCCTGCAGGTCAGGGTTCAGATCTTGTTAATGTCATTGTGAATTAGAAGGAGGAAATGACTTTGGGGGTTTTACAGCTTCTTTGTGACATTGCTGTTAACCAAGAGGTTCGTATCCTGTTTGGTGGAAAACCTTCAGTGGCTGCTTGTTTTCTCTGTGATTATTTCCATATGTATTCTGCAGTATTGTTCAAGTGGAGAGGGAAAAGTGGAATATGAGAGAAGATATGTTATTTGATATATACATTAGATGTTAATACAGTAGATGTTAAAGGTCAGAAGCAGTGCTTTGCACATAATAGCAAATTCATTCATTTTAGGGCAAATTAAACTCCAGTCTTTGGAAAGAATTGCTCCAGTGCCAGTCCTGCCCCACAGCACATTCAGGGAGGCTTTCAGGAGAGCAGAAACAAGTTTCCCTGCCACTTGCTTTCCCACAGCAGAAATCCCTGAAGGCTGGTGCCTCAGGGGAGCAATCTAAAATTAGCAGCTACAAAATTCATCTTGAATTTTTCCTCAGTACTTTTGCAACCTCTCAGAAACCATCTGATTCTTCCTGCCACAGCCTGGTGTAATAAAAGCTTTAGTTCTCCCCTGGCACCCTGCTTCGGTCAGGTGGAGAGGTTTGCTTAGTTTGCCATGGAGGATCCAAGGCATCTTAGCTGCTGCAGTCCCAAATGCTGGAAGACTTGCAGGGCCAGTCAGTCTTGGAGAAGTGTGTGCTTTGAACCTGCCCCAGTGCCTCCAGGGATGCTGCACACCCATCAGATCTGCTCAGCTCATCCTCCAGAGCGGGGAGGACGGGGCCACGGTGCAAGGCTGGGGAGCTGCAAAAGCTCAGGAAAACAACTCGGGTTTTTGTGTGTTCTGGGTGAGAAGGAAAAGCTTTGCCGTTTTTGATAGAAATATTTGTGTAGAGCTGTCAGAAGGGTTTTTCCACTTCATTGGCCTAACCAGTTGAAAGGAAAGCATGCATACAGCCATGTGTACATATACTTATATCTAGCTATGTGTTCTTATTATTACGGGTGAAGATACAAATTTGATCCAAACTTGAACAATTTGGTCGGAAATTAAATATTTAATTTCATTTTTAGGATGATAAACACTTTCTATTATCATTTCAAAGTAAGGTATTTAAAGCACTAGTAGAAGTCTCACTGAAAAATAGAAAGCCATAACATTCTCCTTGGAAAATGACATAATTAAATTATTTTGCATGTATTGGAAAAATGTCTTCACTGTTTAAAGCCAAAACAGTTTTATCAAATTCAGTCTGAACTCATGGGTGACTACAATCTTACTAAAATAGCATTTCTCGACAACCTTATTATTCACCAATTATTTTTTTTTTTAGCCAAAATTTGCATTTGATTTCCTGATCAAATCTGTATGCATTGCTCTTGTCTGCGTGGTTTGAAATCCCGTGATAATGGCTGTGCCCCGCTGGGGCTTTCACACACGCGTTGTTCCACATGGCCTTTGTGGCTCCATTGTATCTGTGCGAGAGGCTGCAGTTGTGTCCGCTGCTCACAAACACTGGTAATCCCAGAATCATTTGCATGGGTGATTTGTGGTCTGGAGTTCATTAATCTTTCGCTGTGACTGTTCATTATTTGTGCTATGTGACTGGTCAGCTAAGACATATGGGGCCAGATTGCCAGCTGCTGGGAATCAGCGTGTCTCCGCTGACGGATGGAGGCAGGCTGGTTTCCGTGTGTGACGGATTGGATCCTGGAACAGAGGGGCTTCCTGCTTCTCTGTCGGGCTTTGAGGTAGGCTGTGCTAGGTTTTTTTGTAATGTATGAGCTTCTACACAGGTGAAACCCACCTGTGAAACAAGCTGCTCCTTGATACCTTGCTTATGTAAACATTTGGGATTGTGTAAGAAAATCCCGGTGTGAGCAGGTGTTTGCAAACAGGAGTTAAGAGGCGACCAGTAACAGCTGAACTGAAAGACTTACTTAAAAAATTGTATATTTTTGTTCAAGTGGCTTCCCAAATTATTTCTTAGGTGGTTGTTTTACTACCTCAGCTGAAATGAAGAACGTATTCTTGACTCAAACTCCTGCAAAAGCTTCAGTAGACACAACAATATTATGCAGTGGTTGTCCTAACATGTAAAATCTGAGTAATACAATAAACCATTATTTACAGGGATTGATACAACAAGCATCAGTGATTCAGGTAAAGCCTTTTAAAAACTGATGCTGGCAAAGGCCCAATGCTGTACCGCCAGCTCATAGTGAGCTCTGCAGAGGGAAGAGCAAATCACTGGCAAAAGGGAACTTTACCAACTTTTCTGTGTTTTTGTTCAGAACTGTGTGGGCAGGAGCAGCTATATAAAGCAAAACTGTCTTGTGGGTCTGCCTTAATGTGAATTAGCTCTAGAAAGATTTCAGATTCATTGCCTAACTCAGGCCCTTACGAAGGCGTTGGCGTGTGTGACCTGAATCACTTGTGCGACGGGGCATCTACCATCGGGGGTGCTAATTGGGACTAATGTTGCAGTGGGGAGCTGAAGAGATAGCAGAATGGCAGAGAAAACTGAGAGGAGGGGGTATATTTCCTCCCTTTCCTCTGAGCAGCACTGGCATTACAATTTTAGGCTGATCCCTGGATTTCTCAGCCTCTGCCTGTGATGTGCCAATCTCCTGCAGCCCCTTCAATGCGTCACAGATGCCAAGGAACATGAGACTACCTTAACCCATGACAGAGGTCATAAATACAGAAGGCCTGAAGGTGGAAGATTGGTATTTTTATCGATTGTTCCCCATCCCTCTCTACCTCTTCCCCTAGCATTTGACAGAGAGGTTAGAGCTGATAATAACATGGGAGGTAAAACTTTGAAAACTTTCAGAAACTTTTAATCCATGGATCTCAAAACTCTTTCTAGATGCTGACTGTCACAACTGGTTTGTTAATTAAGTATAAAACTGGAGAAAAGGGAAGTTACAAGCATGGCCAGAAGGTCAAGGGAGGTGATTCTGTGTGAGTCCCCACCGGGAGTGTTGCATCCCACTCCAGGGGCCTCAGCATGGGAAGAACATGGACCTGCTGGAGTGAGTCCAGACAAGACCACAAAGATGATTAGAAGGCTGGAGCACCTCTCCTGGGAGGACAGGTGCGAAAATTGGGATTGTTCAGTCTGGAAAAGAGAAGGCTCTGGAGAAAGCTTTAGAGCACATTCGAGTACCTAAAGGGGCTACAGTAAAGCTGGAAGGGACTTTTGACAAGGGCATGGAGTGATCAGACAAAAGGAAATGGCTTCACACTGACAGAGGGCAGGTTTAGATTAGATATTAGGAAAAAATTCTTTTACTGTGAGGGTGGTGAGGCCCTGGCACAGGTTGCCCAGAGAAGCTGTGGCTACCCCATCCCTGGAAGTGTCCGAGGCCAGGTTGGACGGGGCTTGGAGCAACCTGGGCTAGTGGAAGGTGGCCCTGCTCATGACAGGGGGTTGGAATGAGATGATCTTTAAGGGCCCTTCCAAGCCAATCCATTCTATTACTCTGTAGTGCATTAAAAAAAAAAAAAAATACACTGAACAGTTAGATATTTGGGGTTTAATCATGGAGTTTTACATTTCCCAGCCACTAGAGATTTGTGAGTTCAAATGAAAGAAATAAAGTATAGATTTTAAAAACACTTAGTGCATTTAGATTTTAAAAGGGCTTTGTGTATTTCTTTATCCATCATGTATTGCCTTAAAGACATCCAAATCTACTGGCAATACAGCTCTGTGAAACTGCCATGCTTAATGTCGGTGGCAAGGAGCAGGTTTGAGTGAAGGCAAAAGTCCCTGATTTCTGTTTTCTACGTGTACTTAGTGCTTCAGGGCACCCAGAGTTAATGGAACCACATAAAAGTGAAATGGTTAAAAACAAACTTCTCTGTAAAGAAAAGTTTCTTTTATTTTTCTTTGTAAAGTTTGGATATGTAGTTGTTTTGTTTTGTGTTGTGTTTTCCTTAGAAAGGGAACCATCGGGGCTTGAAAAGAACTGGATCTGTAGAGCTGTCAGCAGAATCTATAAAAGAGACTCTCTGGGAATCCCATCCACCATTCCACTTGCAGGCAAAAAGACGTGGAAAATAACACATCAAAACTACATTTCTTAAATATTTTATACATAACGTCCAATGTTCCAGCTCTCTCAAGAATGCCAGATAGCGGTACTTCCTTTAGTGTTTTATATATGATACTTTAAAAACATCTGACAGAAGTTTATACCTTGCATGAGGTACCTATAGCAATCTGTCTTACAATCAGTGAGTGCCGTGTGTAGTTCTGTTGTATATGTTTTCTTAAAGATATAGGCAAAGTAAAGCTGGGGCCTCTCTCTCCTGGAATACCTGATGTTTAGCTTATACAGAGCAGCCCAGTTCTTGAGCTTATGTTTAGGGCTGTGATATATTCCAGTGGCAAAACCATGGTCAGGTCTCAAATGAGTCTGTGATTTACAAGAACTGATAGACCAAACAAATATCCCAAGCCTTCAGGAGGTACAGTAGATTGAAAACGAATTGGATGTAAGGTTAATGACTTGGCAAAAAATCTAAATGTCACCTAGGAAGTCTGGCATCATGCCTCTAGTGTAATTATAAGCCCATAGTGATTTTGTGTGTGAATAGGTGGAGTTAAATACAAGTTTGAAATATGGGATTCCTTAGTCAAGAACTGGTATGGAATAGAAAAACATAGCTCTAATTTGGCAATGTAAATCCAGATTAAATCTTTCTATATTTCGGAATTAATTGCAAAGTTGCTTTATGCAAATACAGTTTGATGTACATATTTGTGTGTGATTGGCACAGAGATCAACCATGTCAACTTTAAGTAAACACAAGCATACAAACTCAAACAGAGAGATGTTTGCCCAGCAAGGCAGCATCACTCTTGCAAACAGAAAGTCACTTTTTCATCTTCGCTTAGAAAAACTTGTTTTCTTAGTGTCTTCCTTCAGTAGGATCCCTGCAGAGCCAGGTCTTAGTGCACTAAACAATTCTGTGTGGATGCAATCAAGTGTATTGTGAAGTACCTCAGTTTTACTTACTGGTGTAAAGACACCTGCAAGGTGAAGCCTTTGAGATCTGGCAGCCTCAGTCAAAAAACAAACTACTGCAGTAGTTACTCAGTTAGTAAGATCTGCTCCAGAACAAACCTTGACCTCCTTATTTCCACTATTTGAATTAATATAATGTTTCTGAGAGATGTTGGAGAGACAGCAGTGTAGCTCCAAGTCCATTATCAATCCCACGGCCAGTATTACTGAATTAAAGTTGACTTTTGCTTTACTTGCTATAAAATCTTGGGGGGGTGTTAATCAATATATTCTCAAATGTGACTCTGAAATACTCTTCTTCCCTGAAAAAGGGAGAATATGTAAGATGTTATTTCTAAGATCCCCCACCCATGTGTAGGACAGGAGTGGGTAAGGGTGAGAGAGTTGCCCTCAAGCTGCCTTCACTCTGCCTGCACTTCAGGCCTGTGCAGACCTGTGTGGCCTCTGGGTGACTTGAAGCAACCTCATGGGCCACGGGAGACAAAGGAAACACCTCAGAGCAGCAGCAGTGGAGCTAATTAAGGTGTTAATTTTCCTTGTATTTGTGCCTGGAACACAGTAACTACTTGGAGAAAGCAAGAATTGGCAACAGCTTTCAGTCACTGAAGGCTTTGATAAGATCTGAACTCAAACTACAGAAGAACTGAATGATACAGGGAGTGTTAAAAAAAAGGTGCAAAGAGTTCCTGCCAAACACCTTTAATCATTCCATACTCTCTTTTCTCACTAAAACTGTTTTCATACAGTCTCTGACACAGTGGGTCATGAGCCCGACTGGGTATTTCTGTGGACAGACATCACAGCTTCACGCAGCGCAGAAGACAGAGCGTGACTCACCTTGAAATAGAATCTTAAAAACAGGATTTCTGCAAAATTGTTTTGTCCTGTGCAGGTTGTGGCAGACTGTAACAGAAGATGATCGCTGCTGTGTGGAGCTGGTCTGCTGTGGAAGAACCAGGGAGATGAGAGTGTGCTGTATTTTATGCTGGCTTTGGATGGATTTTCTTCTTTGTGTCTGACTTCCAAGTCTGCCCATACATCCCTTTGGAGAATGGCTTGCAGGAGTAGAGCAGCCAGGAAGGAGGTGAAGGATCACTGTCTGCTGAAGCTTTCTTTCTAAAACCCTGAGGGAGGCAGGGGGGAAGATGATGTGGGATCAAAAGCAATAATGCAGGAGCATTTGCAGGAGTGATATTTTAAAAGATGAATTGCTTAGTTAGAGATATTTCTTTCCTTTCTTTTTTTCCCCTGAATATCCAGCTGCTGAACTGTATCAGCTCAGTGCAGAGCATAGCAAACCTACAGTCCAGACGTCCCAGCCATTTCTTGCCATGTCTTTTATTACCCTATCCAGAGCAGGAATACTTCCTGTAAACAAGTACACCCTTGCCAGCTTCTCACACACAGTCACTTTCCAACCTCTTTATAGATTTAAGAACACAGCATCCAAGAGCTTTAAGACACTTTTGCTTCAGAAAGAGGGGAAAGCTGCCATCTGTCTCTTCCTTCCTTCTCACTCCAAACAGCACGAGAATACTTTTTTCTGACCCAGCTCTTCCCATCTTTTACCCCCTGAAGCATTAGTTAGAATTAAATATCAATGTGTTATTCCCATGGGAAAAATAAGGTAATTTATTTACATGCCTGTGTAGTGGAACAGCATGTTAGGGAAGGCAGCTAATGCAAGGAGGGCAATTCATGTCTCTGAAAGAATAAGCTGCTTGTTTGAGCACTGGAAGGAAGTAAAATAAAAATCTGCATTCACCTTTACATGCAGCTTCGAGAAGGTGAAGTATTTTATGCATAAGAGTAATTTTGTCAGCTGGCTGGCAATGTGTTAAAGATGCTTAAATGCAGAGAGCAGAGCTGTGGTGACTTTCCCCTAATCAAACATCATGGCAGGGAGAAAAGATGTAATTCTGAGGCTATGAAATCAACAGAGCTGTGACAACAGAGTCTGTGGTTTCACCTGTAGCTGAGAGCAAGGCAGACTCTATTCTGTATTCAGTGTATCTCCTTTTTAAAAAAATCACTATTGTGGCAGTCTAACACAGCCAGAGGGAGTACTGCATCTTAGGGTGTTCCTAGAGAATAGGGGATCATACTAATTTCTGATTTTTTTTTGGTAAGAGACCCTTACACAGTGAAGATTTTAACTACTGTGAAAGTCGAGTACCTATACAGAATAGCTTGTATTTCCCACTGGACAAAGGGAGTGTCAGTTTAAGAGAGGAAAACTACTGAGTTTGTCTCGTGATCTCTGTCATGGGGTCTTTCTCTGGTTTTTACAACTGCACCAATATCTTTTCTGGTTGTAGGATCAGTCTTTGGGGGAATTCTTGCCAGTGGTGTCAGAGAGAACAAAAAGCCTTTGGAAATGCTCACCTCGAGCTTTACCCTCTAAACTTTAAAAGCTCTCCTTTAAAACCAAAATCTTAAAAACCTGAAGGTGGGCTGGGGGGAGATCAAGGGGCAAAAACTCACCTGAAATGGGTCTCCTCTGAAGTGGCAATAGAGGTAATTGAGTGGATGAGAATTACCTTTAAATTCAGAATCTTGATGGGTTCGAATTTAATATAAACAAGCAGCAAATTTGGGCTTGCTGAGAGCTGCCAGTATTCTCGTGGTGCATGGAAAGGACAGGAATTTTTCTTTTCATACATCATTTACAAGTAACTGCAATGACTCCACAAAGTCGGTACAACTCCCTAACACAAAGCAGAAAAAAGTACAAAGGAAAGAACAAACTATTTTGTTGCTGGTTTTTAAATAGAAGTTCTCTGTAGGCAGAGTTCAGCTGCATCAAGGTGGAATCAAAGGGCTGGTATGGAGGAATTTTTTTTGCCTTCTGGAATTTGAGTGTCTGGCTTTAGTGTCAGTTATCAGTGCTCTTTATTTACTGAACAATGCCTCATGAAGATAGCAAGGTAATTTGATATTTGCTTATGAAAAGTAAAGCAGTGGTACTGGAATCTTCAGCAGTTTTCACAGGGACCTTTTGCCAGAACTTCAAAGAACTCTGTTCTTGTACAAACAACCATTTGGAATAGACCTGTGTTTCCCATAAACCAGGGAGAGGAAATTTTCACTGAGAGCTGAAAATCAGTGAAGCAAAGCTTCAGACCTTTTGTGCACAGTCCAAGCACCCCAGCTTTCTCCTTATACCCCTCTCTCTCGTGCCAGAGCCACATTTTCCTCTTGCAGCCAGCCTCAAAGCACTGTCATTCCTGTAGCTCAGAAATTATTTTCTGATCAGACTGAAAACCCGTTTTCACACCTATCCTCACTATTTATTTGCTGGAGTGATGACAGGTCCAGCCAGTTAGGGAGCAAAAATTCATTTGTTCCTTCCACGTGAGATAGCATTGATAAGTGCCGTGTCCTGCTGTGTGGGAGGGCTCCTGTTCCTCTCCCAAATTTCTCCATTATCCTTTTTGATTATGACATTACAAGTGGACAAGAAGGCAGAAGAGAAAGCCTCTAATCTTTCCCAAAAGTGCCCTAGGCTTGATGCTTCATGACTGGGAGAGATCAGTGAGCAGAGCTCTGTCCCTGCAGTGGAGGCAATGGGCCAAGCAGATGCACAGAGTTTTAAGAGGGACTGGTCACACAGACTGAGCAAGGGGGAGATAAAAGGTATCATGGAAGAGAGAGAATAAAAGGAGAATGAGGCATGCAAAACTCTACATGCAACAGCAGAGAAGAGTTTAGAAAAAATCTTTTGTGCTTGTTAAAATTTCTGTAAATCCCAGTCTGCCTGAACATGGGATCGTCCCTCAGAGAGCAAAACAGCTGGCAGAGGAGGAGGTGATTAGAAAACTCTCTTCTTATATTAGTTCCTTGGAGAGAAAGATATTTGCTTGTAAAGGTATGTTTTTAAAGAGCTTCTTATAGGTCTTATCAACCACAGCTCTATCTACAGGATGTGGAAGCTGTAAGGTTTTTTTATATTTTGTGTCCCTGAGATTCATTGTCAGTGCCCAAAAGAGTTTAAAAAGCATTTATCCATATTTCACCAGCATGGCAGACCCTGTTGCCCTTCTGTTGTCCCCCAGATACTCCTGTCTTAGTAAAATTGGATCTCTTTTAATAAACTGATTTATTCCTGTTCTCTATGCAACTGAGTGAGATGAAAAGATCCCACTCTGGGTGACACAGGTCACAAAGTAGGTGAGTCCTCCCTTTCCTACCTCTGACCCTGGATGCCTCCTCTATTTCACTACCACTTTGTCACATAAGTATTAATCAAGGTTGCCTGTGATGTTCACATATGAGCTTATTATGCAGCCGATATTAACAATCATAAAAATCAGTCTGGCTCTGGCAGTCAAGTGGTACTAAACTGCCTGTGATGGGCTGAATTCAAGGCCACATAATGTCTGTTCTGAATATCTGAAAAACTTCAGGCTGGCTGTATTAAAAACCTCAACTTTGTGCACCACTAATCTTAGAACAAGCTGCTCAGGCAACCTTGACCCTGTAGTTTTCCAGATTTTCTGATTTCATCTTAGCTAAAGCTTTATTGCTGCAGCCCATCACTTTTAGCCATCAGTATGAGGTATATCTAAGCTTCCTGCATATCAAAAAGGATCTGCACAAATTGCCAAGGAAAGAAACGTTCAAGGGGCAGACTTTAAAAGTCATTTAGATGGTAGAGGGGCACACCGAGGGAAGAAATGATCAGAGGAATTACAAACTGACACATGTTTTGGAATTCTTGGTCTTTAAATTCTACCCCAAGCTCCTTAATTACGGAACAGGTCCACAAGGAAAACTGTAACCTATTTCCCTTTGTTCAACTCTTTCTGGTTGGAAGGATTTATTAAGCCAATGTCAATATTCTTCCCATCAATTTTGGAATGTCTGACTCTTTGTTGAAACAAGCTATTAGCAGCAATAAAAAGACACAGGACTAGAATAATTTGTCTGGAGTTCTCTTGTGTGAAATATTCGCAATAGTGTGAAGAAGCCAGCAAGTAATATTATATTCACGGCTTACTTTGGCTCACAGGTGGCAGCAAAATCAATTAACTACTTCTATCCATAGGAATTTATTGACTTCCACCCATTTTAGAAAGAAATGTGACTTTCAGTTGGTAGAGTTACCAAATGCTTGTCTCACCCGGTGCAGTTTTGTGATGTGCTGCAAGACATTCCTTCTTCTACCAGCCACCCTGGTTCTGGGGCAATGGATTTCACCTGGTAATTCTTTCCCAGGATGCAGAGCCTCCTTACCAGTGCTGTAAATCTTCCTTACTTGAGCAAGCTGCTAATCTATGTTCTCATTTGAATTTTCTCAAACTACTGGTTGGCACTGCTACTTACCTCTGATTACTTTTTCACAAAACTCAAGTCAGCAAAATTTGCAGTGACTAGTATGAAACTCAAAATACCACAGGCAGTGGGAAAGTGTGTGTTTGCAGATAAGGCACCCCACACTCCTCATTTAACCCACTACAGTCCCTACATTGAGCCTGGCACTGGACCAGAGAAAAATGTGGGAGAAAGAGGCCAAGCTATTATAGCAGGGGGATCCGTACACATAAATTTAGGCATTCATTTAATGGGAGCTCAGCTAAACAAGCTGTCCCTTACCTTTTGCTCCTTTATAGATGTTTATGTTACTAATTAAGCTGTGGGTTTAGGTCTGCAAAGTAATGAAGCTTTTCCACCTGCTGATGTCAAAATATCTGACTGTTTGCTGATACTTTAAATAAAAGCAGGTAGGAGAGATGCTGTAGTAATTGACTATTGCCTGCAAGAGTTATTTCAGGGTGAGTGCTGGAGAGGCTGGACTGGTTTAGAAAATTAGAAAGAAGTTATTTTTCCAGAGGTTGGTGATTGGAATGTTTTCCTGAGAAGTCTTAGAGGCTGGTAGTGTTCCTCACTCTAGGTGTAATATGTACTAAGCCTACATCTGGGTGTTCATAAGGGAGCAGATTGTGTGTGTCTCTCTTGCATAGTCTAATTAAAATAACTTGCATACATATGTCAGTGTTCCCACTGAGTCTTATGGTATTTAGTTAACTGGGTTTCATTTTGTTGAATGTAGGCTGGGACAGGTTTGTGTTTCTAAGCTTTTGTGGCTTACAAAGTTTTAATTGAATATATAATGAGTGTTGTATTTAAGTAATTATTTGAACCCTATGGCAGTGACAAACCAAAATCAAGCATGCTCTGGTGTTTTGTTTTATATTTAAATATTACTGTTTGAGGTTTTTGAAGACCTCAAGCTATACTTTGGGCTATATATTTTGATTCTGGACTACACTCAACTGAAAATTTCTGAGGATCAGTCCAGGTTTACAGAGCAAAGCTGGCACTGCTATTCATTGCTCTTGCCCTTTTCTCCTCCTTCAGACTTTGACCCTGAAACAAAGCCATCTTTACAGTGCAGTTGATCACCTAACCATCCAAGATGAGTTGTAAAACCCAGGCACTGAGCACTTGCTATGAAGTTTTTCAAGGGTAAGGCCATTAACCTAGATCTGCTGGCCAAATTCCAGTTTTTGCATTTAACTTCTTATTTGAGTTCCTCTGGTAGTTTCAGTTATCATGATCTGCACCCTCCCTCATCTCTGCTGCTGACATGTGACATTTCCTTGCTTACTTCAGCAGAAGATGCAGATTCCCCAACTCTAGTTTTAATTCAGCACTGCAGCGTGCATTTTGGAAAAACACATTTGTGCTAAAAGACGTTCACATTACCTTAATCATATGTTAGGTTGGAATCTGGATCAACATATAGGAATGAAATAATATATTTGCATTTCTGGAAGGATAACATAGCTTTTTGCTAACTACTAAATCCAATTGGGAACTGCCATATCAAACTACCTGTAACGAATAGGCTGTTTACAAAAGTAAGTCATTAAAGTGCTGCACAATGAAAAGGCTTACATGTCTTTGTATGAGGATTCCAGCAATGGGTTAATATGGTCTGTAACTACTGTTTAAAGGAGATAAAATATCATAGCAAAAACTGGGGTGATATGGTGCAATGGTTCTGTGGGTGAAAGGAGGTAATGGGAGCGGAGAAATCAGTATCATAATGTCGATAGGTTAGTAGGGGTTCAAGAAATAGGGGATGTAGATTTTTCTGAGTAGATCACCTGGCTCAAGCCCAGATCACAAGGTGAATTCTACCCTGACATAAATCACTTATTTAACCACACTGACCTTGTTTGGTAGAATTTGGCCCTGTCTCAGTGGTGACTTGAATTCATTACTGCACACAAGTCAAAAAACTGTGAGTGGATACATTATCTCTCTGAATTTTACTTATTTTTGTAGTCAAAAACTGATTAAAAACTGGTTATTTTTCATAGTCCCCCATCCAAAGAGCTTTTCATGGGAAGAAGGGAACTATTTTTTCAGCTGTTATCTTTTATAGTCTAATACCTGCTTCATTGCTTATGAAAAGTGATTATGAATTTACTGGATTACTGGATATAATGAAGTCTTGCCTGGACTTTTTTTGAAAGTTCCTGCTACTTCAAGCTGCTTTAAGGAAGAGACTGACTGAATTAGGAAGCTCTATAGCACTTTTGCCAACTTCTGCCTTTCATCACTCATGTTTTGGGTTGTGACCAGAAACAGAAGTTGGATTTTTTCTCAAAGTTATTCAATAGTAATATCAAAAAGTTTGATTTACTACTGAGCTCCTTATTCACACTAAACCTGAGTGGTCAAAAGGAATTTTTTGATTTATGATCTGTTCTGAGTAGGGATGTATTTGAACATAGGATTGAATTTCAAGATCTGAGAGGAAAGAACAAAAAACAGGAAAGAATGAAGAAGAGTAAAATGTGCCATATCCAGGATTGTGGCCAAGTTCTGCACCACCAGTATAAATATCTTAGACTGCACTGTAGCATTAGTGTCTGGGCCAGCTATTTAGCACACTGAGACTGAAGTATTTTAGAATCACAGGATATCTTCAGTTGGAAGGAACTCATAAGGATCACTGAGTCCATCTCTTGGCTCTGCACAGGACCAGCCCAGGAATCCCACCATGTTACTCAGAGCATTGTCCAAAAGTTTCTCATCCTTTATCCAGATCTTTTCATCCTTCATAAATACGAACTCTCCACCCCAAAATTAAGACCTTTGAAGGGAAGGTTTGTTTTGCTTATGTCTGCTAGAGAGTTAAAAAAGTCAGGCTGAATTCAGTTTAGCCTTAAAAATTATTTAAAAACCTGATCTAGTTACTGCATTTTTTCCCAAACAGTGAGTTCCTTTAGCGTGTAAAAATGAGCTGCAGCAAAGCTGCCGCAGGAGCATAATGCAGGAAATAGACCTTAATCAGTATTTCAATCAGCCACCTCTGGGTGACTGAGAATTGCTGGTTATAGGTTCTCCCAGGTAAATAAAAACCTACTTGTTTTCTTTCTTTGGAGGAACAGCTGTCAGGAAGTTTACTTCTTTCGGAATGTCTTTGCTTATATAATCAATAGTGTTCTTCAAAAAATTGAAGTGTTCAGTGAATTCAGTCCTAGCTTTCAAAAAACGCAAAACCCTGTTTAATTTTGACTGCTGAAGGCAATGCTAGATGTTTGTGTGCCAGACCCAAGCTGGTATTAAATGAGTACAGCCCCATCAATTATCATAGGGCTGAGCTGAGTGATCCACACCATGTGATAATCACACCCACACTTTCGCAGGGAAGATTGGTGTGAGTATTTTTATTCTTTTACTGTTCAGAAGACCTTAAGAAAACAAGAAGCTGTAGTTCCTTGGCACTGACACTGCTATGACCTCATTGATCAAACGCAGGTTGCTGTGGTATAACTGCGGGATCTGTTCGGTGATGGATACGGTGCCACCACCGAAAACCCATCATCTGCCAGGTACCACTCGGTGATAATTGGGAGCCTGCATCCTCCCTCACACGTCCCAGCTTCCCTCAGTGCCATATGGTAACTGTTGTGATGGCTGACCTTTGGTGCCCATGAGAGTACTTTCAAACTACCCTCTTTTATTTATTAAATCAGTCTTGTTCTCAGCTTCAGGACGTAGTTGTACACCAAACTTAATAGGATCATTTGCTACTGTGGATTTCTTCCTAGAAGAATTGAATGGCTTGTCCTTTGAAACTGCTAAGAAGTAATTCCAGGCAGGCTGCATTTTCCCCTCCAAGAGAAGCAAAGCCACCTCCAGGCACCTGCTGTGCCCAAGTGGTGGGGTCAGAGCTGCCCACAGGCAGAGCAGGCAGCATGGCTGGGATCCTGCTGGACACACTCTGATGGCTGTGTCCGTACTGGAGAGGTGTCTCAGCACTAGAAACTGGTCTTATTTCCTTCCAGAAAGGTCATGTTAGTCTTTGTGCAGACAGTTATGAGTAACTGCGGGGTGCTGGTGGCTTGGGAAAGGATTTGGACAGGATACTGCCTGTCCATCAGGGATGGGCAAATATTAATATCACATTAAAAACAAAGATGTGAGCGCCCCATGAGGCATGAGATGACTCAACTAACCACCACAAAACAACTTCATGTAGAGTGTGTCAGCCTTGAGAAGTAGGGGAAACGTGTCACAGCTGTATAAATCCACATCTCCTGTGGCAGTTCACGGGGGAAGCCAAAAGCGGCACATGAGGTGAAGGCTGGGGGCTGGTACAGGGTAATCTGTTTGCACACTGCTGGCACAGGGCAGGAGAAGAGCCTGAGCTGTGTCTGTTCTGGATACTGGGTGGAGGAAGAGCCAGTATGTGCGAAGCAAGGAAGGGTGGTCAGGAGGGAGAAATTTGTTTGCTTCACTATCAAGAAAACAATTGTCTGTAGAGAGGGGAAATAAAAGTCTGTTTGCTCTAATGCAGCTGATAGACACCAGGGATTTCCCAGCTACCCTTTACTCCACACTATCTGAGTTTTGCCATTATCAGTTTATTTAAATGTCTAAAACATAACAGCAAAGCTTTAATTTCTTCTGGCCACATGGTATATAAAGCTTTTCTTGCAGGTTTCTCTGTCCTTTCTGAAACAAGCAGAGATGCCATTTTTCATATCCTGGATTTGTGCTGTTAAGATCAACCTGAACTGACATGAGAGAGTGTATCAGCAATGAAAAAGTCCTGAATCCCTGGGTTTAAGGTTGTCAAATCTCTGAAACTCCTTCAGGGATCTAAACGGCACAGTATTGCTCACAGGTACTATATGTATGTTAGAGAGTTCCTCCCAAATTTCTTGTGAGGTTTCCAGTATTATCCAGTGATGTGTGTATACTATATATAATGCTTTTCTAATTTTTTTTTGTGTTAAATACACAAAATACATAGAGCAGTAGGAAAAAATGTAATTGTCTAGTCATTTTACTGCATCCTATTCAAAAGTCATCTGATATGAGAAGCAAAACAAAGAGAAAGGAGGATGAGAAAGAGATTGTTTCTGAAGCTCTATTTCCTCCAATGATATGTCAATATATCATTATATTTTTCTTTAAAGTAAATTTCATACCAGTGCCTGTCATGTCCACCACATTTTGCCAGTAAAAGAGGCTGTACTGATCCTTTGATTTGAAATTAAGTATATCTATAAGGGTTTAGTTATAAAATAACAAGGTTTTTCACTGGTAAAGAAATCTTGTTTTCTCTGTTCCTGCTCTCTGACAGTTGGTTGGCAGAGAAAGGAGGAATAATAAGTTTTAATTATATCTCCCCAAACAAGCAGATTTGAAAGCAATGCAGGGATTACATGAGAATAAAATCCCTTCAAGCATTAACTGTCGCTGGTAAAAGGATGTTAGATATAATCCTATAAGGTTAGATGTCCAGACATCCTGGTTTAACCAGGACAGTCTAATTTTTAATTTAACGTTCTGTCATCCTGATTATTTTCTTCGGGAGGCTCATGTGTCATGTTTGCCTTTGTGCCATACTCAAGAGTGGCACAATCATGAAAATAACACTTTAAATCATCATGCAGCTTTTCTCCTCCAATTTCATCAACCAGCATCACATGTCAAAATGCATTGAACATCACAAGCCAGGAGAATAGGAATTGTATTATCTTCTGCATTAAAAAGGAATAGATAAGCAAGAGAACAAAGGAAAAGTAATAAAGAGGAGTGGGGAAAATAACTCCAGATCTATACATGCTTTTTTTTTTCTTTATGAGAAAAGATGCCCGTGAAAATACACAATGCACTTGTCACTTGTTTGTTACGTGGAGCTTGAACTAAGCCAGTTCCAAAAAGCTTCAGGTGCTGTCCCCTTCAGACACTTCTTGGTTGGCAGCAAACTGCTAAGGAAATGCCAGTGGAATAGTTTAGAAGATGGAAAGTTTTTTTTTATTCCACCCATGAGCTTTCAAACTCCCTCAGACAACAGATGGGTGATCCAAATTGGGTCTAATAAAGCAAGGATAAGTATTTCTTCTGAGGCTAAAAGTTTGGTCAGACTTAACAGAATGTTTATTGTGCTCTTGCAATTTTTGCTTTTAGGCTGAAAGCAGAAAAATCTGCTGAAATATGGTGTACTTTCCAGCTGAAACCAGAACAGTATTGTGATTCACATGAGAGAAGCAGATCCTTTGTGATTTCTAGGCAGAGCAGGTTCAGAAAAGCATCTGAACTCCTTCAGGATTTTCTGATCATCCAAGCCTGAGGCTTTGCTTTTCTCATTCCTCCATCCTCTCTGTGAGTCTCATTGTGAGAGTCACTGAGTGCTCCCTTTGTCCAGCTTTGCTGTCAGGTATGAACATTCATTACCTTTGAGAAGGTGCCAGTGCTTTGTAGGGTGAGATCTTAAAAACACTGTGGTCAAGAGGTAATGCACAAGGTTTTAATAAGCATCTGACTAAACCGACTGCTTGTTTCCTTTTCAAGCCGGATTTTCTTTTATAAATAGTTTCAGTTTCAGGTATGTATTGCCCTTACGCCCACATGTTCACCTTAGCTGCACTTAAGTCAGGACTTAAGTCAGGCTGTGATCCATACAGAATTTCCCAGGTGCTCATTGTCTGTGTGCACAGAGCCAGCATCTCAGCCAGCCTCGAGGATTTCTTGAAGGTCTGACTGCTGTACGACGTGCTCTCCCCTTAGGGTAGACAATAGTAAGTTTAATAGATGTCTCGTTGGATGAATAGGACATGTCATCCTCAGACTTGGGCCAGGCACTGCTCACGGGGTCTGTCACTGTTACATCCTGGCTGCTTTGCAAATATGCAAGCACGGGATAATGTGCCAAGGTACAGTGAAGCATGTTAGTCATACTGAAGGAGGGTCCTCTGGGAGACCTCTCCATGACAGAAAATACTGCTGCAAGAATTAGAGATGAGGTGTGAACTAAGCACTCTGAGAACTAAAATGGCCCTTTCTTAGGTAAATCATTGAATCATAGAATGACTTGGGTTGGAAGGAACCTTAAAGATCACCTAGTTATGACGCCCCTGCTTGGGCAGGGGCACCTGCCACTAAACCAGGTTTCCACTAAACCAGCCCCATCCAACCTGACCTTGAACACCTTTGGGGATGAGGCATCCATAACTTCTCTGGGCAACCTGTTCCAATGCCTCACCTCCCTCACAGGAAGAGTTTCTTCCCAATATTTTACCTAAACCTACTCTCTTCCAGTTTGAAGCCATTCCCCCTTGTCCTATTGCCACATGCCCTTGTAAATAGTCTCTCTCCATCTCTCTGCTAGGTTCCCTTCAGGTAGTGTAAGACCTCAATTAGATCAGCCTGAAGTCTTCTCTTCTAAGGAATCAGAAGTCAGTGACCCTTGGGAATCATTCCTCAAGCATTCATCCACCTTGGATCCAAAGGCAGGGCAGTGCAATGGCTGTGTCAGTAAAGCCATGGAGCTTTGTTCTCTCTTCACACACTTGGCTTGGGAAATTCCAGCTGGTGCTAACTGGGGTTTGTCCTGACCACGTCACACTCTGGTTCATCTACAGCAAGCTGGTGTAGTGGGAAGTAGAAGGGGCTCCCTCCACCTCAGCACAGCCACCTGGAATAGTTCAGCCCTGAAGGAGAGAGAGAGAAAAGACAGTTCCTTCTAGTGGAAAGGCAATAGTAGGAACTTGGTATACATTGTACAAGGGTGAGACAGGATGGAGGGATCACCAGGCCTCTTCCATCAGGTCCTATGTTCTTGCCAATGCAATAGTAAAATAGCCATGGTATCCCTACTGACCATCTCCAAACAGGATATAAAGTAGATACATGGTGCTGGGATACCTTAATCTTTCTTTCTTTCCTTTTTGCATGTTCTGGCAGACTCTTGATTGTTGGATTTTGATGTCATCTTGTATCATTTTTGGTTTACGTCAGAGAATAGAAGACTGAAACTTTCTGTTCTGTCTGAGCAGATGAGCTCATGTGTAAATGAGTAAAACCAGACCACTGAAATCTCAGTGCTCTGAGGTTTGATGGTAGCCAAAATTACAGGGGACAATTTTACAGTTGGGTAGAACACCCCCTACCACCCACCACTAATTGTGTCATTCTGGATTATAACTCAAGATGCTTTGGACCAGATTGTGATTTGAAATGCACCTATTTAAATTTGGCATCAATCTTCCCTTCTGCTTCTGTATTAATTAATGTCTTGTGGGCTGTATTTCTGCAGCTAGATAGTAGGCTGCTTTGGATCCGATTCACTGGATCAGGCAATTTAGTTCTCTTTGAAGTTTCCATTGTGATTTATATTTGGATGTGCCTTTATATAACTGAGAATTAAAAATGAGTATTTATGCCTTTTTGTTATTATTATGTCTTTGTGATTAAATGCTTGTCTGTAATAGTGGGTTGTAACCCAGGAAGTCCTTTCCAGTCCTGCATTTCTTCCCTGAAGGCAGCAGGGTCCATGCAATGTGCCATGGATGCAGAGCTCACAGCGTGGTGGTGCACAGAGGGGCAGCAGAGTTTGGAGGAAGCTTCAGCTGAGATTCCCTGTCAGCTACTGAGGGTGTGCAGGGCAGTAAGAGCAGTGCTATCAGCCTTGCTGCTGCTGACCCAGCTTTTGCCTTGTTGCCTGCACTTTTGCTTCAAAACAAATTCCTCTTTTGCATCCCCCAGCTCCCTGCCAGCACTGAGGCACAGTCCTTGGGCAGAGTCAGTGAGGATAGTTTTGTAAACCTTTAAATACGAAAGGTGCTGTGCAGAAAACCAAACACATATCTCCAAGCTACAGGCTGGACTTGGGCTTTATTTTTCGTATAACCACCAGCAGCTATTTCTTTGCTGGCTGGGGCTCAATCTTTATGGAAGGAAATGGAAGGAGAAAGATTAAGTAATGCTGCAGGCACAGCTGCATCTATTTTTCCCCCCTGTGGCACCACCACTTTGCCACTTGTTAAATGAATAGCTTCTGCTCATTCCTTCCCCTTCTGTGCAGTACAAAAGCAGGACAGAGTTGGACTATTTCTCCACCCCAGAGCAAAACAAAACTTCTTAACAGCCAACAAATTAATCAAGGCAGTTAAATAAAGCCACAAATTACTTTGTTTTACCAACTTACTGCATTTTGGGTTGTTAGTGCATTCCACATTTTACATCTACAAAGGAAAGGCAGGCTTCCCTACCTCAGCTCAGTGTGTCCATCTCAAAGCATCCCACTTGTACTTTTTAAATATCACATCAGTGCCTGGAGTGTGTCTCCAGCACGTTGAGGAGAGTTTGGGTACGAGACTGTGACCTTGGCTATAACCAGGACCAGACGCCACTCAGGCATAACTCTAAGTGTGCTGGATTTGACAGTGCCAAAAAAGAATCTGTGTGGGATGTGGGGCACACTTGGGAATTCACCTGAACAGTCACATACCCAGTTTCTTCCTGCCTGCCTTCTCATCACTGTTAGCCCAGCGTTGTGCCCAAGGGCATGGCAAACTCTGGCAGCAGCACAGTGCTCTTGAGCAGCAGAGCTGAGCTCCCTGTCCCCTCTGTGCTGGTTGGGAGGTGCAAGGTCACCACTTCAGCAGAAATCAGCAGCATTCATTAGGAGAAGCCCACAGAACACTTTGTTATGTACAAAGAGAACTTGGTACAACCTTTCCCATGACAAACCTTTGGCTGGAGGAATGAAAATGTTCTGGCAGTAGCTGGAAGGAGCAGTGCGCTTTGGGTAGGATGATTTCTGGCTACTAGGTCA
Source organism: Lophotriccus pileatus (assembly GCA_035583135.1). Lineage (NCBI taxonomy): Eukaryota > Metazoa > Chordata > Aves > Passeriformes > Tyrannidae > Lophotriccus > Lophotriccus pileatus. The sequence continues at coordinate 5,160,449 of JAWWES010000150.1, forward strand.
AGGTGAAACTTTCTCTTAGCTGCTGGCCGGTGCGTATCTTACTTTCTTACACCCTTTCTTTCACCCCAAATCATCATTTGAGGTTCCTGCCCTGATACTCACTGCCTAGTTCATCCTGCAGCAACCAAAAAACCCAGTGAAACCGTGACACTACCGAAGCCAGTCCTCCTGCCTTTCCTGAGCCAGCCTTTTACCTCCATGTGTTCGCAGGCCTCCCAAAACCTTTGCTTTATAGGTAAGAGTAACCACTTCCCTCCCTACCCATATAGGATGTTGTATCTTTTGCCATCAGACTGCCACATAAGCTCATGTGGTATTTCGTTCTTTGCCAGTTTGTTTTACCCAGGGGTAAACTCTTTGACAGTTGCTGGGGAACAGTTGCTGTTTTACCCTGGAGAAGGGTAAATCAGAATCATAGGTCATGAGTAATGTAGCGTAAGTACCTTCCCTTCTATTTACCTGGAGAATGTACTGCTGTTTAGGTGCTAAATAATGAATATAATAAAAAAGATGCACTGCTTCAGCTGGTGAGGTGTCCCCAGGAAGAGAATTCCACCAGAGAGGCACAGAGGATTGAAAAACACGGCACTTGGAGCGTAGCAATATTTGGGATGATTAACTGGTACTGTAGAAGGTCGTGGCAGAAGCATAAAGAACATGCTGTGGAAAACAGTGATTCTTTTCCATAAATAAAATAGCATTGCGATCTTAAAGGAGCAGGACTTGGAAACAAGCAGAGGATGTAAATAAGTAAGTAGCAGGGGGAATGTGAGAATATCAATCAAGAAATTAAGCCGACAGCATAAATAAGCAGGCAGCCATAGCCTGGGGGGTGGATAGAAGAACATGAAGTCAGGCAAAGATGTCAGTGGAATAGCTGAGAGAAAAGAGAATCTGTGCTATGAAGACAAATGGTGCAGTGGAAAGAGTCTGAAAAAGAATTTCACCTCAAATACCAAATTCCTGATAAGCAGGGCTGGCCAACACACAGATTAATATAAGTGAAGCACAGGTCACAGTCGAAGAGACAGCGTAGGATCTTTGCCACTGATAAAACTACATTAGCCTCAAAAAGTGATTTTGTATTTAAGTCACTGGTTTTATATCTCAGGATATTTTTTTTAAATACCACAGACTGTATAGGCTGTAAATGTGCCTAGGGAGGAATGCATTATGGATATAAAAGTGTCAGTTATTCTTTACATTTCTAAAATCCTTCACTTTGAAAACCCATAAACGAACTGTAGGAGGGCATTTTTAAGGCAGACAGCTGTACGTTTTGATTTTGCTTTTAAGCTGTATCATTAGCAAATAGTTTTCTTTTGCAACTAATAGTCCTTGTGGGATATTAAAAAAAGGGGAGAGAAGGTCAAAAAATGTGTGTGGTAAACTTGTTTTTGTTATTTGATGTATTTTCTTCCATAAACCATCGAACTTTCTTACTAGTCCTGCATGGCACTGTGAGCCCATCTTAGTTCTTTGTCATTAACAAAAGCTGTAGATAATATCACCAGTGACAATTTAGGTGGTGTCTGAAAAGGTGTTCTCTGTTCATGAGAAAGTGTATGTGTGAGAGGACAGTTTGGGTGTAAGACTAAATCTGTAGTCAAAGAAAAAGAAAATAAACCATTTCTGTTTTTAACAAAGAAAATGTTCCATCTTCAAGATTAACTTAGAAATTTGCTGAGAATTGCAAAAGCTAGAGTAAAGCAGGCTCTACTGACAGAGAACCCCCATGGCCATTGGTAGTAGTAAATGTAATTCAGAACTGTTCAAACCCTGTTATATCACTGAAGCACAGTTTGGTGGGTGTTGGCTCCATCATTGCCCCCTGTTGTAGAAACAAGCACCTCTCTCTTTTTCCAGACTAGATTTCAATTTATTTTTTCCCCCTTCAGACTCCCATATCATTTGCAACTACACTCAGATACTCTAAAGAATGGGAGAATTATGTTCATTTTTAAAATTTTTCCTCTTAGAAATCGTTATTTTCCTACATTTGCTTTTGGGAAAACCTTGATTAGGTCTAGTTTGAGCTGAAAAATTTTCCTGACCTTTCAGGGCTGGGCCCCAGGGTTCTCTTGTTCAGAATACAAAGCCTGCTAATAGGTTGTGAGGGCATTCATTATATCTTTAGTTCTTGGAGGAGTTGTGTGTGTTGCAGGGTGGATGCCTTTAATCAGTGCTCTGGAGGCTCAGTGCTCCAAGGCCAGCAATCTGCTTCCTTTACTACCTTGGGTTTCAGTTTGTTTTTTTTTCCTAAAGAAAACAAAGTGAAATGATCACATTATGTGACAGTGTATTTGAGTGTTCCAAATCAATGCCAACGTGCTGGTTAGGGATCTTGTTGTCTCTTTTTTTTTTTTTTTTCTGTGGTCTTTTCCTCAAGAACTTACTTGGTATGGTTAGAAAATCTTCTATTCTTCTACTTTGGATTTGGTTTTATTCTCCAGAGTGTGCAGATCTCAGTACTTCGTGGATTATGTCAGCTGGCCTGTGCAATACAGCTTTATGTTTTCAGCTGCTTCATGCAACTACATCCCCAAATACAGACAAAAACCAAGGCAGGAGATAGAATATGACATAAATTACAGAAAACACTCGCTCAGAGATAACATTTGGAAGGAATACGAATAAGCAATCAATCACAAAGCTCATGGGTAAGCTCTCTGGGACACAGCTTTTCCAGTGCTCAGAGTTGTATTCACATTGCAGCAAAGCCCTTGTCCACAGCGGGATTTCTAGGCATTACTACAATACAAATAATAATAATTAAAAAATAAGGTGTTTAATTCATTGCAATTCCAAACAAACTCTACAGAGAATTCTGTAACTGCAGAAGATAAACAACTTAAAAGAGAAGGCACTGGATATTTGATTCTAGTTGCTCACAGCTGTGATAAAAGCTATTACCAATTTGGACTGGCTTATCAAAGAGGAGTATCAGGAGTATCAGTAAGTAATTGGCAAAGAAAAACCAGCACTATTTATTAATCAGCACCTATCACTTCTGCACAGATGACTTTGTTTGCAGAAGAGACAGCCTTAGGGCCTGACCAAGTCTTGTCATTCATCATTTCTAGTTTTTAGATACTATTTTTTTGCTTTATCTCAGAGAAGTTATTAAGGTCGAGGGGAATTTTTTCTTCACCTACCCATCTTTTTCCTTGTCTTTCTACCACAATATTAGGACTGAACATGTAGGTTCTCCATGTGGCTTTTTACTGAGTGTTGTGAGCTAAGGAGCTTGAACAGAGATGGGGACAAACTGTTTGGTGGGACCTGTTGTGATAGGAAAAGGGGTGATGGTTTTAAACTGAACAAGGGCTGATTTAGATTAGACGTAGAAAAGCAGTTTTTTACAATGAAAATGGTCAAAGACTGGCACGGGTTTTCCAGAGAGGTGCTGGATGCCACATCCATGGAAACTTTTTCAATATCAGGTTGGACAGGGCTCTGGACAGGATCTGGTCTCATGGAAGGTATCCCTGCTTATGGCAGGGGGGCTGGACTAGGTGACCTTTACAGGTGTCCATTCCAACCCAAACTATTCTGTGAATCTCTGATCTCTTGAGGAACCAGGACAGAGCAAGTTGTCCTGTTTGCTTGTTGGAGCAGCTGTAGGCAACGTGTTTATGGACTGCGTCAGTGTAAGACAGAGTACCTGGTCCTTGTTTTCTTCAGTGCTTTGTATCAAAGCACCAGTTGTAAGAAGACATTAATGAGCATCTTTATACTTGTGTTGAGCAAAATGATGCTCCTAAGGATTTAGACAAATAGAGGATTTATTTTTTTTATCTTTAATAAGCACTTTAATACCCCTTCTCATTGTAGTCAAGTCACTATAAGATATGAGCTTTTTTAATAAAAACACATTCAATTCTTCTTCAGTGTTGCCAGCAAACAAAGATTGACTGTTTTTAATGTACATTTCAATTTACAGTGCTTTTGGAGGCCATGAGGGAAATATATAGTCCTAACCGCTTAGCTCAAAGTCGTCGTTCTGTCAATACAAAATCATTATAATAAAAAACTCCTGTCGGCTCTGAACTTAAAAAATCTAGAAATAATTTGATACGTATTTTATACAAATCCATAGCTTACCTCAGTTGGAAATGGCATTGTGGTTGGCTCCATTATCATTATTGCAACCTTATGATCATAATCATGGCACTCCTGCAGAAAGAGTTCTGAAAGGCTCCACAGCCTCTCGCTGCTGACAGGGCAGTTTCTGTGGGAGGCTTTACATCAAGGTAATGGATCTGGTTAATGTGTTGTTGAACTAGCTGAGACTGGGATGGAGCATTTGGTCCGTATGCCTGGCCTTGCCACCATGACCCAAGCACACTGACTCTTCCAACAAAGCAGTAGACTCTAAGAGTTGCTTATAATAAAGGTGGGCCAGCTAAATCAGGTTGCTCAGGGTCCTGTCTAGTCCAGATCGGAGTATCTCATCAGATGAAAATTTCACAGCCTCGCTGGGTGCCTGTTCCAGTGTTGGACTGGTGATTTTTTTTTCCTAGCATCTACTCAGATTTTTTCTTATCACATCTCTTGTCCTCTACCTCTCATCCTGTCATCTCTGCACATCCAGTGGTTCAGCTCTGAGTTCTCTGCACCCTGCCAGGCAGTTGAAGAGCAGTCAAATCCTCACCCCTTTTCTTTTTAAAGGTGGCTGTACTCAGTTTTCTCAGCATTTCCTTATGCATAATGTACTCCAGCTCCTAACTGATGTGGTGCCTCTCTGTTCCCTCTTCTTACACATTCCAGGGATTCTTCACATTACAGATGACACCACAGACTCGAGTACCTGGAAAAGGACATAGGGGTTGATATAGTTCCTCATAGAGAAACTTACCCTTGTAGCAGGGATGCTGTCAAGGCCAAAGGGCTCCTTTTTCTGCGAGTGGAGAGCTCATGTCTGCTACTCTTAAAGGTCCCTGGGAGGTGCTTAGCCCCTCAAAAGAGAGTTTGGAGGGGTTTGGAAGATGAGGCATAAAAGGGTAGCAAGCAGTTTTCAAGCTGAGTGGATCAGGTGATGTGAGAGGAGGGTGATGATGAGTTGTCAGTTAAAGAATGTAACAGGAGATTTCTAATATCTTTGAAAAGTGTGCAGTGAAGAGAGTCTGAAGGCAAAAGCAAAGAAAAAAAAAAATCCCCTGTATTGCTGTGCTGCTGGTGAAGGAGGACACAGGTCCTTTTACTAATAAACTCCTCAAAAAAAAAAAAAAAAGGAATTTTGAAGGCAGCATCTTTCTGTCTCTAGATTCATCTTCACACGTGAGAAATGCTTTTGCTATGAGCGTGAGCATCTGACCTTTTCCTTCCCATCTCTCCTGCAGCTGCAGTGCTCAGGCTGCTCATTAGCAGTGCCTAGATATTAACCTCAGAATAATCCAAGAGAAAAGCCCAGAGAAGGCTTCAGCCTCCGCTCTTAAATACAGCATTGCAGGCTACATGAATGGCATAGCTACAGTGTTCCTCCACTCAGGAAACTTCCCATGCAGATGACCCACGTTTTGGAAACTGCCGGTGTAATCCTTTTGAAAGCACCGATATTTTGGTTGACCCAGTAAAGTCTGTAAGATTGCGGATACACAGCTTCACATGTGGCATAAAAAGAAAAGAAAGCACATCTTCCCACCTCTTTATTTTTTGCAATGTACAGGCATATGCTTAAAACATAGGGAGTACAAGGCAAGGGTTTGAAGGGAAAGGTGCTGGCAGGAGCCTGCTGACATCTCTGATGCTCTCTGACATCCTCGGACGCTGGTTCCTCGCTGTGGCTGTTGCAAGCACAGCTGCTGCTTGTTCCACTGCTGTCAACGCCCCTGTGCTGCTGCTGGAGAGCTCGTAGCAAGCACAGAGTTTTGCTTTTCTGGGAGTCATGTTGAGAAACTTCCTGAGTTGTGCTTAAATACTAGTTTGAAGCAGGGCTAGCTCCCAGAATATGCCTGCAGATTGAGTGACAGTGGGAGCAGAGGCTTGGCATCTCTCTCAAATGAAGGAGAGTTAACAGTGACTGCTTTCATAGCCTCACGGTAGTCACGTGTAATTTTGGAAGCACTAAGGTACCTAAGAAATTGCTCAGTTGTAGCCAGCCAGAGTACAGACTCATGGTCCTGCCCATGGTTTGTTCCCAGCTTTTGCAGAACACCTGCTTTGTTTTCTCCCCTTCCTTTAACAGTCTGATTTTAGGACAATATTGTAACGTTCCTCTAAAATTATAGAATCATGCTAGAGTGCTTTGGGCTGGAATGGACCTTAAAGACTACCTAGTTTCAGCTCCCCTGTCATTGGCAGGGACGCCTTCCACTGGACCAGGTTGCTCAGGGCCCAGTCCAACCTGGCCTTGAACACTTCCAGGGATGGGGCAGCCACAGCTTCTCTGGGCAACCTGGGCTAGTACCTAACCACCCTCACTGTAAAGAATTTATTCCCAATATCTAATCTAAACCTGCCCTCTTTCAGTTTAAAGAGGGTTACCACTTGTCCCATAAAGAAAGACAATATTGTATTCTTAATGTCCTTAATAAGAATTATAAATAAATACTGCTAAAACCATTCCCCTACTGTTTCTAATATTCAGTAATTACATTTTAATTCATGCCTCCAGATTTATTGGCAAGTTAGGAAGTCTAGTTACAGACCTGGAACCCAGCTGCTTTCTCTGGAGGCTGTGTCAAGGTGTGCCAGCACATCACTGACATGAGCCAGTAGCTGGCACAGCACTGCACAGCCTTCAGACGTACTGATATGACTTGCAAAAGCCTCTGGATTTGAGTTTTAATTCATTTTAGGAGGCTCTTCAATAAATGATCAAGTACCGTTCTGTACTCTCCAGTAATCTGATATTCATCTTTGGGCAGGGATATTTGTCATGAGCTAACAACTTCACTTTTTGCAGGAACAAAGGCCAAAGAGACCAAAGAGTTGCAAGGCCATTTCGTCTCCTTCCTGATAAAGAAATGATTTCTTCCATAGCTTTTCCATATCCTGCAGCCACCTTCCACTATGATATTGCCAGCTTACATAACGTAAGGAGGGTTAGTCCAGGTGACCCGAATGGGTGGCTTCTAAGAAATAGCTGGACTGCTGAAGAGCAATCTTTGTGGGATTTAGTGGGTGAATAATGGCACATCTGCGCTACTAAAGATGCCGTGTTTCCAACAACATGTAAAGCAAGCTTCTGAGCACACAGTCATTAGTTATCTGCACTTTTGAAAGAGGTTGTTCCAATCAATTCCAATTTAAGTAACCTCCTGTGAAGTGTGATTCCAGAAAAGAAATATGCAAAAACAAGCACCAGGCTTTTCATGCGATCGTGTTTCCAGAGTGTTTCTCACTTGTCCTTATTTACTGGTTTTCCTCAAACTTCTTTTAGGAAGTGTAATGGAAACAATAGTAGCTTGTTTGATCAAATATGACTAAGCAGTAATCATTCATTTGCCAACCTAAAGGGTAAAAAGATAAAATTAATGAATAGCCACATGCTAATAAGCTGAGGTTAATTTGAATTGCCAAATCCCACGGATAAATTGATTTTGTACTTTCTGCGTTTTTTCTGTATTTTCTGCTTTCCCTCTTTAAATTCCCTTGTGGCTTCAGATGAAAAAGATGTTTTCTAGTTCCTGTCAGATGAGCTTGGATAGTGCTAACATGTGCCACAGCACAACTGCATCACACATGCTGGATGGGTGTTAAGCAGTGTCTCTAAACAAACTCTTAGGGAAATTGCTCTTTATTTCTCAGAGATACGTGAGGATGATCAGTAAAACAAAAACCACTTTAAATTTCTGCAGTCAACCTGAAGGAGGCACAGGGTGGCCTTGTGCCTGTTGGAATTTACATTTCGAGTAATTCTGTTAAATCACCCAAGCAAGGGATGCCCGACTACAAGGCTCAGGAAAAGGCTTCAGCAATGCTATCAGTGCGTTCCAGCTATACCTAATCCTTCTCATCATTTCTCACATGAACAGTCTCACTGACTTCAGTTGGACTTCTCCCAGGCCATAGTTCGGGAATGTCATCTAAGTGTGCCTATCAAAGCACAGCCTCTGGCACCTTCATTTGCCACTCAGCACTCCTCCTGCCCAGCTGTTTGAAACAGGTCAGCCTCTCTTCTCCCTGCTCCTTCTCTTCCCACAAGAAATGTAGCCCAGACTAAGAAGGGATAAGGAAAGAACCTCTTCTGGTTTGGAATAAAAAGGTGCTGTAGAAATGCATGATGGAGATCATTATCACTTATCTCTTACTGCCAAACGTTCTCAGCTGTCCATCTGGTTGAGCCTCTCAGTTGAATGTATCATTATGATTTGCTGTCCATTTGAGATCAAACCACTCCATCCGTCTAACTTCCCTGTGTACTTTTTTAGCCTATGAGAGGTAAACAAAATCATCCCTCTGCAGTGTATCTCTGTCAATAAACTGCCTGCATTTTGCTTTAACAAAAACAATCCTTTGACAGTTAGGGAAGATGATTATTACTTAGTGCCTCTTTACTCCCTACTCTGCTCCTCCAAACTCAGCTGTACGTGTTAATTTAAGAGAGGAAAAAATAACAACAGTAGGAAGAAAGAAGACCTCATGTCATAAGAAGCTCAACTTGAGAAGTTAGACTTCCTACAGGGAGTTATGCAGCACAAACAAGTCTACGTGCTCATGTACATCATTAAAATTGGCACATTTTGAAGGTGCCTGGTTTTACATTACATGGTCAGTCCAGCCAGGTCTTGGTAGAAGCACAACACTGTAGCTGGCAAAAGAGATATTAGCAGTTGGAGATAATAGACTGGACTTTCTGAAAGATTCTTTCTCGTAGGACCCACCAATGCAACTTTCAGAGATTTTTTTAGGGTTTTAAAATTGTAGCTAAGCTTGCTTCTTTCTGCTTGGGATAGAACACATGGATCTCAGCCTTCTCTTTGGGAAAGTGGCTCTTCAGCTGTGCTTTCTCTGTGGTGTTTAGCTCTCTTAGTTGTTCCTTCTTTATTTTATTGAAGACTTGAGATGATGCTTCACACTCAGCTATTAATAAATGGTACTCTGACTGCCCCTGGGCACCTGCTGATATACATTTCCACTGGATACACAGTTGAGCTTCAAACCTATACGCATCTGCTCAAGGCAAACAGGGAGCTACAGCCTTGGGTCACCCTGTAAACCCCATCAGCAGAATCAAGAACAAGCCTGTAGAGGTGGGTGCTATAAAGGGGCAACTAATGATTAAAGCAGAGCACGGAATGCAAAAAAAAAGGTAAGTTATTATGATGAGAGCCATCTTCTCCTCTGTGAATGGTAAGCAAAGGACATATCTCAGCTCTGACATCAGAGAGTTCCTTGATCCTTCCATCACACATCAGTAAGCTCCTTGATCAGCCCTGTGATTGGTACATCAGCACACAATTGTCATTTCTGGGAATGTTTTCTTGATAATTTTCAGTTTGCCATACAGAAGAATCAGAAAGAGAACACTCCCTGCCAAGGTCCCCTGAGGTCAGGTGTGTCAGTGTGACGAAGTGTCAAAGCTCTCAGTGGTTGTGCTCTGGACAAAGCTGGAGGTCTGTCCGAGACCTTCACCACTCACCTTTCCAGCAGCCTTTCCAGGCTCCTCCTTTCCCCCGGCTGTCTGTGCTGGCAGTAGCTCAGCACAACACGAGGTGGAACTTGGCCTTGTACCTACCCCTGTAAGGCTGTAATTTTTTGTTGTTGTTGTCCTTTTGTACCTGATGTGTTTGGGAAAAACGCTGCTATCTTGGCAAATATCTGAACATCTTTGCTGTTAAGAGAGCAGTGATTAATGTGCTTTTTTGTTCTCTCTGATTAAATTAAAACATGTATCCTAACATGTCTTGGAGACATTTATAATTGTCCTTGTGTAGCCCAGCTTATCAGGACACAGTAGCAGGTGTTGTCAGCTGAGCCAGCCAGGATTTTTAGTCCTGCATGCCAGCCTCTCTACTGAAGGCCAAGGCCCAGATGCCACAGCCCTTTGCTCGTGCTGAGCAGTGCTTCCACGAGCAGCCCTGTTGCCTGGCATGGAGGCTGGGTGGCACTGAGGACCACAACAAGCCTTCCTGCAGCTGGCGTGCAGAGCAGCAATGCCGTACGTGCTGCCTCACAGAGGTCTCTGCACATTAACCCGCCTGCCTGCACTGGAGACTGGGAGAAGGTGACTTTTTAGATTTCTCAAGATCTGTGAGTACTTGAAACAAACTTTGCTGGCTTTATCTTAAATAGAGTTTTTTTGCTAGTTTATCTCAAAGTGTGTTTCAGTAGAAAGAAGTAGCGCTTTGATGTGAGAAGAAAACAGAGTTTTCTGTGAAGAGCACGCTCATCCTTGTCTGCTGATGTAACCCTGAACAAAGTGTCCCCTCCATCGCCACCAGAGCTTCTCCTGTCACAGTGTGCTCAAATGTGGGGGTTTGGGCAGGTTATGTTTGCTGAGGTGCCAACCTTCCCAGTCTGCCCTAACCCCTGCCACGGTGCTCATGTCTCATCTTAGGGAGGATGCTCAGTTCCCAAGGCAACAAGTTGGTCTTTCTGTTGGTCACTCTTTATGCAGAGCTGGGATCAGCTTTGTTCTCATTAAGCTCTGTCCCTTTTTCTGGTGAATTTTAGGCAAGTGGAGCAATCTTCTCTCCTTTTGGCTCCTTTTGAAGGGTCCAACAGCATAGGCTGGTGCTATAGAAAAATTTATTGCTCAAAAAAACCACAGTTTACAGACTCAGAGGTTATACTTCTTGCTCTAAAGGAAAGATGAAAAAAGTTTCATTTGTACTTGATGAAATAAGTTTCATTTGTACTTTTTCCACCTTTGTCTGAGGAATAAAGACTGAACTGATAGTTGTGGGAGTTGTACATGAAGGGTCAGGTTTTTCTGTTTCTGCCATTTTATTATTATTTTTCTTTAAAGAAGGTTAAGTCCATGGAGGTGTTGGCATGTATTTCTTGAAAGTATGAAAAAATGAGTTTCAAGGAGTTTAAAAGGCAGGACAGTGTTTGCCATGATGTATTCAACAGCTGGAAAAAGGAATGCATACTAATGATATTGTTCTGTTGCAACAGCCCTTGGCAAATTTTTCATGCAGAGGGAAAAGAACTAACCGTCCCTAAATATGACACTTGATTTGGGGGGCATTTTTGCACTTGTCTGTTTGTGTCTCATAAGTTTCTTTTGCCCATCAGCCTTGGAGCCATGTTAATTCATCAGTTGTTTTTTGGGGATGTAAATCTACTTGTTGTTCTGAAATGCCCATAGACATGATCTGGTTGGAGCCCTGGTAGGGCATTCATCAAAAAGCATCAGGTAAATGGTGTCTCTGATCACAGCAGAGGACACTCAGGGTTACCATTGCTTTGGAAGCAGATGTGCAACAGACAACTGAGGTTTTTATCAAAGGTTTTTGGGGCAGTGAGTTACCATGGCAGTTGCAGTAAGATGAAGCACTGTGGGATCTTTGAGAAGGAGTCTGTTACAATTTTGTAATTCTATAGGGCGTATTGTCCAAGAATTCAAAGCACCCCATTAAGTTTCACTGCTCTATTGTAAGGTGGGTAAATATGATTAGATCCATTATTAGACTGGCAAAATGAGACACAGAAGTGATATGATCCCCCCACTGTGGTATATATGTCGCTGGTGTCAACTCTTCTGTGGTGTCAGCCTGCCAGAGACCAGCAAGGCAGCTGTGGGATGTCGGATGGCCCCTTTGAGCAGTTTTCCAGTCTCAGGTGCAGCTGTGTTTTCCCAGTGGTATCTATTCCTGGTCTCTCAGAGATTCACCCCTGTAGTGAATATTTTACATATTTTACTTGATGTATCTAAAAGTGGAGTTCATTAAGCAGTCCTTAAAAAAAGCCCTGCCACACAGTTCATGCCTTCATTAGAGTCTGTGTGCTGTCAGCGCTTTCATCAGCCCCCTCACGCGCTTGAAGTCTTACCCCATTGAATCCGTAGTCTGTGCCTGTACTCCCACGCAGTGCATTTGTGGCTGAGACCATACCTTCCCCTGCTCACGTGTCCTACACTCTTACAGACCTGACACTGCACTCTCCCGTGTCCCTTTCACAGCTCCTTTTGATTACAGAGGAGCAGCAGCCTCCCTCCTGGGAGCCCCTGCACAGACAGGTGTGGGCCAGAACTTCCTCCTGAGCACAGTATTTTTATTAAAAATTACCCCCATAGGCTGATTGTTATTATTATTCTTTTTAATCCTGCTATTGTCTCCCTTAGGCCAGTCAGTGAAGAGACAAACTTTAATCTGTGATTGCTTTTACACTTGCTTGTGTTTCACACATGCTGGGAGGTGCGAGGCTCCAGCCTGCACTCTCCCAGTGTGCTGCTTCCTTACATTCCTGAGATACCTTTTGTGGTTGATTTTCTCCTTTTAAAGGTGATCTGTACTCTAAAGGAGACAACAGCTCTTTCTTAATCCCATCTTCCATGCTAGTGTTGCTCTACCTTTATCAAGGCATGGGATTATCCAGGGCTGAACATGATCTGGGCTTTTCCATCAGTAAGCATTTGGGAATGGAGGGGTTGGGAGGAGGCAGGACAGCCATGCTTAGTTGCGAAGCCAGACTTAAAAAGATTCAGCCATCTCTGGGAAGGGGCCAACTGCAGTATTTTACATTTGAGCTTGTTCCAGCTCTAAGATCTTGTCTAATCTGGGGACAGAGGGAGTTCAGCATGTTTGGGAAGGCCAATAGTGGTCCTTCAAAGAGAGCCTCAGAGATCCCCATTCAGTGCCAACCCACCTCCTAGCTGTTGTCTGGACCTGCAGCCCAGCCACTGTTCTAGGCTGTGGTCCAGCAACTGGTAAAGTGCAAATGCCAACTGAACCTGCAGTCATGCATAATCACAAACTCTCAGCTCAACCCCACCATCTTTCCCCATGGAGCATGAACATGTAAGATCTGGTGATGGGAATACATATGTGTGTGCACTGTGGGCCCAGACCTGGGAGACTGCAGAGCAAGCCCTTTGCTTCATGTTCTTTCTCAGAAGAGCATGAAAGAGTACAAACAGTGGATCAAACAATCTTTTATCTCTTTAATTAAAAAAAAAAATAGTGCTGTTGCTGACCTTATCCTTCAGAATCTAGATTGTCCACGTCCTCATTGTTTCCTCAGTTACCAGTCCCAGGACAAGAAGGGCTGAAAACCCTTCCACCCTCTCAACCCTGCTACCATTTTTGTAGTGCATCCATCAGCCATGGATGATCTCTGGAAGTCATGGCATTCAGCAAAACAGCTCCTCCTCCTTGGTTCCTCCTGCTGTGGCATCCAGCCTGTGGAGGCATCTTGTCTTGTTTGGGCCCATTTACCTGTTGTCTCTTGTCTGCCTTCACTATGTTTTGATCTCCTCAAGGCTGAAATTTTGCTCTTGTTTTTAGTGCATGCTAAAAGGTTCTTGCTCAATGTTTTCTTTCTCAGTCCTTCTTCTTGCAAAGGGCTCCTGTGGGAACCCTGCTCTTCCCTGAACTTCATTTCATAATCCTCCAGCCTGGTCTCAAATATTATATGGTAGATCTCGCTGATGCATCAATTAAATTGAGTGGAATAATTTGGATTGTTTTAAAAGTAATTTTTAATGCACTTTAAAACAGCCCTATTGATTGTTCTCTCATGTAGCCCCTATTAGGTGTTTTCTGAGAGAGGGAAAAAAAACCATTGCTTTTATTATTTTTTTTCTGACTTTTGGCTTTTATGGCAGCACAGTATTTGACTCTTGCTCCTTGTCTTGCTCTGAAACAGTTTATCAAACCTCCTTCAACAATTACTGTCTGCTCCTCTATTATTCACTTTCACTGGCTTGATTCTTTCCTATCAATCAGCCTTCTTCTCTCTCCAGTCTGCATTCTGTCAGCATAAAAGTCTCCTGCTTGAACTGCAGTACAGGATAAATGCAGACTTAACCCTTCCCGTGACTGCCCAGCCCTCCATCCCCTAATGCAAAAGCAGCAACTCATTTTCTCTCTCCCTAGTTCAGCCTAAGCTGTTCAAGCTCTCCATCATCTGCTCGTTCTTTCTCTCCATTTGTTAGTGCAGAAATAGTCAATAAAATGGTATTCTGCAGCTTTTGCTCACCATCCAATAAAGCTCCAAGTTTCATTGAAATTTTGGTGGGTGCTGTAAGGTTTTAGGGCCAAAACAAAACCTACTGCAGTGCTATAGGTTTTCAGTGATTTCTGTGTGCTTCAAATGAATCTCTGTCAAAGCACTCACCACACGATGGATATCTCCTCCATCTGTGTAGCTGGTTTGAAGTAAGACTGTGGGAAAGTTGTTTTGTTCCTGAAAACAAAAGTTGTCCATTTATTATGACCAGAAAAGTGGATTCTGCTCCATGCTCTGCTGTCTTTATCTTCCAGCCTCTCTGCATCCTCCCTCCCCCAAGTTTCACTGTCCGTCATGCTGGCATAGCTGGATGCATTCACCTTCACGTGTTTACAATTTAAAGGCTCTCAGAGAAATAGGTTTTCATAAGTAGGAAGTAAAACTCTGGTTTTATCATAATCATTAATAAAGCAATTAATTTGGTCCATGCGCTATAAAATTTGAAGACCTTTGGTAGGTCATGCTTAGAAGTACGTCTTTTGTATTAGTGAAGTGATAAAATTCAAATGGAAATGAGAAATGTTTTGTGTTCTTTACATGGCATGTGGAAGAAAATATGCTAGAATTTTACTGGATTATTAAAGGAAATATGTCAGAGGAGCTGTTCTTACTCAGTGCTTTTTGGTGTCAAAAAAACATATGAAATATTGCATTTTTTTGCATTAAAAAAAACCCAACGTAGGTTTAAGATATAAAAATACTGTTTATTTATGAGAATTGTATAATTTTGTACAACCTCAAAGCCTCAGTCATGAAAATATCCTGCCACCAATGGCAGCAGGCTGGGTGTAGCAGCTGAATCCAGTGGGAACAAGTGGAGGGATGGACTCCTACGCTCTGCAGGCTTTAGTGTCTGGCCTTGTTGCTTGTATGGAGAGGACTGGAAGGAGAGTAATTGTATCTGTGCTTCCTATCAATTAAGATCAAAGCTACTTAGTTGGCTGAGATATGCTTCCTCTGAATCCTCATTTTGGGTTTCTGTCATGCTTCTCTAATCTCCTACAAAGTTACATTTCCATAAAAAAACATTTCCATTTTTCCTGCTTATTTTTGTTAAGTGGAAAGTCTCCTTAATGATGTTTTTTTGGATTCAGAAACTCCTCATCTAGGTCAGCATTTTCAGAATGCCAGTTTCCCAGTTGTTATATTGCTACGCCTCAAATCCTTAATTCTAAACAATAAAAGTCTTGGAACGGTTCTTGCTTTCCTTTCATTTTCTTCCTTCTGAGAGCTGAATTTTTCCTCTCATCACAGTCTCCATCCCAGCTTCAACCCATTTATCAATTTATAAGTCTCGCTTCTTCCAGAATAGTTTTTCAGATACGTATTTTTAGATGAGAGCTGTTCCATCTTTCCAAAATGATCACTTCAAGCTCAGCCACTGGAGCTCAGACATACAATATTTAAATTATTATTTATAGTACAGGAACATGCAGAGACTTTCATTAAAGATAAGGCATTAGGCATGTGCCTTGATGAGTAAAGGCACAGTGAATGATGGTCCCTACTCTGAGCAGTTCTCACTCTTCAGCCTGGGTGGACTTGCTGGGAGAATTTAAGGAGAAATACCCAAATACATGTTGGCTTCACCCAGGGTTGAATACAGTCTCCAAATCTTGTCATCCCGTCTCAGTGTGATGCTGCTTTTGTCTCAGTGCCTGACAGGAAAGAGAGGCAGCAGGATGGGGTCAATCAAAGGAATAGAGGAACTGAGTGCCATGAGAGCACGGCCACCCATGGGAGATGCCAGGTGAGCACAGCGGGGCACATCTGCAGACAAGTGCAGTAAAGCAATGCCCAGAGCAAGGGATGCAGCCAGGGATATTTAACTCCAGGGCACAATAAGGAAATACCACCATGAGATAACAGGCTACATACACAAACATGGCCAGACAACTCCAGATTCCAGCATTTTTCCAGTCATTGCTAGAGGTCCCTTTTCTCCAGCGTGTCCCTAATTCTTTTGATTCCTCAGCTAGTAGCAACTCACGATCTGTCAGGCTTCAACAGAGCCTGGTACGTTTCTGTACTAAAAGAAACCTTTCTACTTGGATTACCATTTATAGCTCCAATTTTTTTCACTAAGTGGTGTAAATTAGTTCTGTGCGACTTGATGGATTCTCTCTCTCCCCCTTGACAACAGTGATAAAAGATCTGACCCCTTTCTGGACATTTGTAAAACCAAACATACAAAATCTAATTTGTTTAGGGCTGAGCTTTTAATTGCTTTACCATCACAACGTGAAACTGAATGCTTTAGCAATCTTGGGGATTGATCAACTGATTTATAATAAGAGACTTGACCTGAGAGGGGTTATCGCCTTTGGATGTAGTAAAATAATCCTTTTTGGATTGTCAGGATGTTGATGCAGACTTCTGTGGGGCAAGGATTTGGTATACAGATTCTGAACCCTGCTGTGGTTGCTGATGAAATGTCCCAGTGAAATGGTCTTCCAAGCTGCACTTCTTATCAGGACTGAACACTATAACAGAGAAATAAAGCTTAACAGCACTGGCCAGGGCTTTTCTCTGCTCCCAGGTGTCCAAAAATCAGGCCATGTTCCCTGACCTAACAGGAGGATTGAAACCCCTGCAGGTTTGAAGGACTTTTGGGTTTTGATTGCTTGGAATTAGGATTGCAAAACAAACCCAATACTTGCATGCTGAATATTCCTGGTCTTAAACTATCTCTAATAAATTTAGGGCTTTTTGCCCTGGACCATAGATGATAAAGGCTTTCAGAGGCAGCACTGTTTTAGCCTTCTGCTTGTGCTGATTAGTATCAAGTCAGAATAATTCTTTTTTCCCCAGAGAAATCCCCTGTGTTTTACTCATAAATAAAAAAGGAAAGGAAGAAACATTCTTGATGGTATTTTTGCGATTTGACTTTGCCATCAGAATAGAACTGCACACATACAGCACTTGTCGTCCCTAAAACTTACATTTTGAAAGTTCTTTGAAGATCTAAATTACAGATCTTTCATATGAAAAGTTAATGAAGGACTCTAAACAAAATAAAATAGAAATGATGACATGAAAGAGCCTTCTTATGGCTTCAATAACAAGATAAACAGTTTAATATTCCACATACTGCATTAAAAATAACAGCTGGGCTCTAAGGAGATGAATCCCCCAACTCAGCTACGTTGGTTTTCATATTAACTGAGGGTAGTTGGGAGACTGATGACTCCCCCTTTCTTGTCACCTCCTTTTGGCCCCTAGAAATGCTGAAGGCAGCCAACACCTGATAAGTTTTAGCAGACACCACAAGTACTTTAGCAAATACAGTAGTAAAGTGCCATTACCACCAACACTTCAGTAGCCTCCAAAGTGATAGACATATTCTGTATTGACAGCCTGGAATTTTAATGAGCTATCACTGTTTCAGACTGTATTGATTGTCCTTTTTTTCTCTTCCTCAAATACAGAAAAGAGGAAACAAGAATGAGCATTTCATTAAGAGGAGACTTTGTCCAGTGTTTCATATTTCATGAATACTTGTGAGTGAACACGTCCTATAAAATAACCAATTAATTCAGCCATGTTAAGACTCAGGCTGAAAACTGAAAACTACACCACTACATTTACAGAAGCCCAGGGAGGCACAGGGTTTAACATTTGCTACCATATAAAAAGCACCCAAACACAATTTTGATCCCTATCCCTTGATTCACTTCATTTTTTACCTCTCGGATTTCCTGACAGCTTCTCCTGGGTACATTGTTCTGTGTGACTGTTGTACCATGCTGTTCACAGCTCAGAATGTTTCAGTTACAATCACCATTTTTCTGTGAGTGTTTTTTGTTATTGTTGCTTTTCACAACATCACAGATTCAAGTTATAAGTGACCAAAAGAGCAAGGGAAGGAGTAACCTGCAATAACGATTTGCAAATTGTGTTAATTTCATAGTGGGATTCTGCTTTTTGATAGGATTTAATGCGTAATGAGCTCCTGAGACGTTATTTTTGCTTCAAAGCTTTGCTGAGTACTAGATCCTATTAAATTCTTGCAGAGAACACACCAAAAAATACTTTGAGCTAATTTTAATAATTTTTAATTGAAGGAATATTTTTATTCCAATTTGAATATTCAAGCTGTTCTAAAGTTAACGCATTCTCAAAGTATTCATCAGTCTTTTCCTTCCATAGTATCTTTTTTCAGGTAGCCTGTGGCTTTTGGGGAGGGAGGTTTTTTTTGTCTCAGATTTGTTTTTCAGAACCAATTTGAAACAAATTTAGACTTTTTTTTTACTATTTATTTCTTTTTAAGTGCCTGCATGCTGCAGTCTAATCTCCATTCTTTTTATTGCTGTTTTATAGTCTACCATTACTGTTTGCTTCCCTTGCTTTTTCCTAAAAGCAGAAACAAAATACAAATTTCTCTGCTAGTCCTTTCTTGTGTCATAGCAGGAGCTGGATTTGTGTGTTTGTGTCATGCTCAGTAACATATGTATTTTGTTGTTAGTACTGTTGTTATATTACGTTAAATCTTATGGATTCCAACAGTGCCTGGCATCCCGGGTTGCAAAACATCCAGCAGGAGCCCAAACAGCATCACAATCTACATACATAAGCAAGGAATGTGTTTACTGCCATGCTTCAGGGAGGGAAAGTAGACCCAGAGCGATTCAGTGACCTGGTTCAAGCCTTCCCAAAGATCTGCAGTTGCTTCCTGTAGCCACAAGACTGTTTATCTATCTGATTTATCCTCTCAACCTTATTCCTGCTCTCTGAAATCATAGGGAAAGCTGGAGAGCAGTGGGCAGTTGTATGACAAATGAAACACAGCCATGTAGTTTGTGTCTTGCACAACTCTGCTCATTTTAAGCACGGTATAGACCAAAAAATGGATGTGAAAGAGGCAGCTGTGCTGAAGGGAAACCCTGGCTGAACAAAGGCTGTGCCTGAGGCTCTCCACATGATGAACACTCAAGCCATGGCAGGTGTGAAGAGGTTCTGAGTCCCACATCTCTTCTTGCAACAGAATTTGGGGCTGGCAGAGGTGAGTGCTGGTGGAGCTGACATGTGGGATCCCAGCTTGCCTATCATTTCCTTACAGGAGTGTGGAGCCAGACACTTAGGGGACAGAGCTGTGATGTGGCCTTGGCCTTAGCTGTGAGGACCAAAGGGTTTTAGTTTGCTGCCATGGCTGCCCAGGGCTCTGCTCCCAGTGCAGATGGCACAGGGGCTTTTCTTTGTGGTAAATGAGTGACCCTAACGAGTCAGTTAGTCTTTCTCTCTCCATCTCTGCGTTAATTTTTAGGAATCAGAGGCAGATGGTTAAGAGCTTTGAGATGTTTGGGGTGACCTTGGGGAGGCTCTAACTACAATGCAAAATTGCAAATGGTAAATGCAGTAAGCAGATTAAGAGTCTGGCGCTCTGGCAAATCTCAAGACCTAGTCTTATGTTGCTATTTTCCCCCTATGGCAAACTCACAGATTTCAGAATTACTTTGCTGTAGCAGTGACTTGAAAATTATAGTGAGTGAGTGTTCCCTTTTAAATAATGGATTATGAGGCAAAGATTAATTTTTACTCAATTTTCACACTAATTCAGTGCCTTGCTGCCAGCATAAGCACAAAGAAGGACATGAATTCACAGTGGCTTTCTTTTCTTTCAAAGTCTTAACATGCTTTTATTGGATGGGACTGTTTTCAATAAAGTCCCGTCATTCACATCTGGTGCCTACCGAAACACAGGACTGTGACATCTTCTGGAACATCCTTTGGTTCATGTTGTCAGTGAAGAGTCAAACCCCTTCCCAGCCTGCTCAACACCTGTCTAAAGGAAACCAGCTCTCCTCTGCCATGGACAGAAGGTCACATCATAGCAACCCCTATGACAGCCACCACTCTGCAGCTGCCAGGTGCCACTTATTTTTAGGCCAGTGAAAAAGCAGGGGAGAGGGGGAAAGAAAGAAAGAAAAGGAAAGGGAGAAAGACAGACAGCTGAGAAGAGGTGAAACCAGAAATGCTATGTCCCAGAGGCATTTATCAGCCCAAATGAAATGGAAACAGCGAAAGGGAAACACTGTTTTGCTTTTCTCAAAATTGTATTTCCAGTTGAATGAGTCGAAAAGAAAATATCCTTTCCTTTTCCTGTGATTTTGAGAGATCTGTTTGCTAAGTCTGCATGCTTAGTAGGAGAGACAAGGAGTATTTATTTTCCGTATACGTTGGTAATTTATGAGGTTGCTATAAATGCAGAGTTTATGGAAGTAAAATCAGGCCATGAAATAAAAAGGATTTTATTCAAATATCCTAGCTTATTAATTCTGTCTAATTCTTCAGAGGAGGAGATGAGTGAGGATGCACACAAGGTTTACTGAATAGTAAGAGGGAAAAGATCCAGTAAAAGTAGCAAATGCAGGTATAATTTTAAAATAGAAAAAGAAGAAAGATAAGTGAATTTTATTAGGGATTAAAATGCAATTGAATTTTCCTATTTTGTCATCAAAGATGGCAGAAAGAAGTTTATTGTTGTGGGAAAGAGTCTTGCATTACTAACAAACCTGAGTAAAGTGGCTTTACCTTCTTGTGCAGTGGGGTGTGACTGGGGGGATGTAAATGCAGCTCTTATCTATGCCACACGAATGGGTGGAGAGGAGACTTAGAGCCTCAAGCAAGAAATAAGATGGTACAACTGCTTTCACTGGGAGTTAGTGCACCACCAAGAGCAGAAATGGGGCAAATGTGTCCTTCTTTATGAGGAGTATTAACTACCAGTTCCACTGAGTAGTGGAATCAGTATGTGTGGCTGTTATTGTCTTGCCTTGATCTCCAGAAACCTCCAAGAAGATGAAGGGATGGGGAAAGATCCCATTACATGACATGCTGCAAGAAATATAGAGAGATAGAAATGCTGCTGGGGTGTCAAGGAGTCCAAGGCTAAGGTGCTGTGCCTGAGAGACTCCAAAGCTCTCAGAAATCTCTCCTTTTAAAACACTTTCTGGAAGAAAAGAGTCAGCATAGCATGAATCTTCAGTATATGCTGTCTGTGTGTCAGCAGGCTCTCCCTGGGCACATCATGCTTCCCAGTGGCTGCTTTCCACTGGTACTTGGACCTGGGAAGGGAGAACACATAAAAGTGAAGTGTATTGAATGCTAGAGTAGTATGTTATCTGATATTGATCTGACAGAGCAATTGTTTGCAGGCCTTCACAAAATCAAGTTGTTTTTATTAGCTAACTTCGAAAAAATGCAAATGTCCCAAGAAATACCTCCTGTCTTGGCAGAACCAGAGGCCCTGCACTGAAACCTTAAGTCTCAAGGTTAGCAACATATGAGTGTACTCAATATTTGTCAGAGGTCTTTAGGATGTCCATTTGCTACCCCCTGCAAATTTACACTTTATATGTGGGGAACCAGTGTGCAAATGGAGTCCACATCCTTCATGGACTGTTTTCATGGCTAAGCTGAGCAACTGGCAAAGCAGTTGCCACCCAGCTCACTGGGCTAAATAAGGAGGGGAGGACTGAAGCCAAGATCTGTTTCATTAAACTAAACTGATTAGGGAGGGCTCTGTAGTTGAAGCAAATGGCATAAAATAAGGAAAAAGGTCACTGTGATGGTTCTGAGTGGAGGCATCAGCCTCCTTCCCATCTTGGCATCTCCTGACCTTGTGTGTCCATTCAGGCTACTGATCTCTGCAGGGTTTAGCTGTGATCACCAGTGCCCCCTGCAAGTGCAGCTGTGGCAGAACGTACATTAAAGCTCCAGTGTGTGGTAGAGGAGCAGCTCTGCTCCTGGAGTGTCAGCGGACTGGATGACACAGAGCACTTTCACAAGGCAGGAATAGACTGGAAGTCTGTGATGAAACTGTGGGACAGAGGGGTTTAAAGGAAGGCTGGCTCTGGAGTTCCTAGTCCAGTGGTACTCCACAGGGGGCTGAGATTGGGGCTGTGATGGCAAGATGAGATGAGCTGCGGTGCACACAGTGCAGTAGTGCACTCATAGTATCGCAGTTCATGGTACTTTGCTGTCTTTTTTTGGAACACTTTTGATAGAAGAGGTGGCATATGACCTTCTGCATTTGAGATCTGATGGCTCAGGAATCTCCAGCTATACTATTGGCCATCAGTCCCTACTTTCGTATACAGAACTATTGCCAAGCTAAGAAAAGCCTTAGAGAGAGCTGGTTTTTCTAAGGAGCGATTCCCATTGTTGCATTTGCTAAGACTTCTGGACCCCTGAGGTATACAGGGGAGTGTCTGAGTTGTAAGTATCAAAAGAAATTAATTATTCTATATTATAATTAAGTCTTTTTTAATTAGCTGAATAATTAGAATTTTTCTTGCGCTACAATGAAGGTTTTCACGTAGCCAGATAATCTGAAACTTAAGAGGGATTTACCTGAGAAAAATTTTCTAGCATCAACAATTCTCTTTCTGTAATAAAAAGTAGTAAATAACTGTTCTAAGGTAGCTGCAAGAAAGGCAGCTCTCTTTAAAAGAAGTCTGCCAAGCCAAACTTGTCCCTCAAAATGTATGTTTTGTAAAAGCCTTCAGAAAATGTTGAGTCGAACTGTTTCAGTGTTATTGTGAGGAAATCAATATTTCCCTGAAGCCTTTGCAACCCCCAAATTGTAGTATGTTGTTTGTGCAGAAGAAGCTGAAAGTGAAACTGTCTAAAAATGAGAGTGAAGTAAACTGGCCTGTTTCTATAATTTGCCCTAAAAGTCCCCAAGGTAAAGAAAACAACACACTTGAGCAGTCAGAAATGAAATATTCTCCTCATTTAAATAGCTGAAGTGGAGAAGGTAGGTGGCATTTTGGGGCGGGGGGGCGGTTGATTCTCTTTCAGCCTTTGTCTCTCTTCCCTCATCCTTCCCGTCTCCTTCAATGCCCTGTCCTCATGTGCTGTGCTAAACGTTACCATACAGCAGATCTTCCTGGCTTTGTCCTCCAGTGGAAGCATCAAAGAAGTCATGCAAGATCCCCATGTGCTTTGACACTGAAATTATTGAATTGCCTGCAGTGGCCTCCCCACCACAGAAGAGAAAACTTTGTCACACTGCTCTGAAATGGCAGCATTCAGAGCATCAAACAGAGGTGGGAGCACAGCTCCATCAGACGTCGTGATGCATTTGGGACCCTTGAGCTGGCAAAGGTGTGGACAGTGCTCCTGTGTGTTCCTGATCCCTGCTACGAACTCTGTCAGACAACATGGTCATGGGTCAAGGGCTTCGTAGGATTAGGACTTGAATGGGTGATACTAAGAGGAACAGAGTTCATCTTCTTGGATACTGTGGCTATAGATAGGTATTTTCAGCTGCTGAAACTGAATTCAGAGAAGAACCACATTGTTTTGGTGAGCTTGGCTGGGACCTCCGTCAAGAAAATTAAAAGGGAATGTCTGGGAGACACATGACTTGCTCACAGACACACTGATGTGGATGCAGCAACTTTACAATGTTGTATGTCCACCTGCCTCAGACAAAAAGGAAGGCTAAGCCAGTTTGTGGGAGCAGGAGAACAGAGAGCAAAGGACCAGAGGAAAGCAAATGCTGTGCTGACTGGAAAAGAGACTGCTCTCTTTGTATTCTTTGTGCTTGACTGAAACATCTTCACAGGATTTTTTTCCCCTCTAATCTGGAAATAATTCTGATTTATTTTAAGCTTTCTATTAAGACAAGTCACGCAGCACTGCCTGGCTGGCAGCGGGAGGCTGTGCGTGCACGTGTGCGTGCGAACCAGTGTGTGTGTTTCCAAGGGTGCTGCTGCCTTCTTTACTTGACACTGCAGTCAATTATTGTGTTTTCAATTATATATAAAAGGCAATGATGGAGTTTTCAGCTTTTATAGCACCACAAATCACACAGTCCTTCACTGTACATGCAGCACCACTACCAC
Organism: Lophotriccus pileatus; assembly: GCA_035583135.1. Lineage (NCBI taxonomy): Eukaryota > Metazoa > Chordata > Aves > Passeriformes > Tyrannidae > Lophotriccus > Lophotriccus pileatus. The sequence goes on from JAWWES010000150.1 coordinate 5,184,421, forward strand.
AGTGTAGCGTGGGCGATCACAACTTCCCCCTTCAGACTTGTGGAGGAAGCAGCGTCGTCAGGGACCCCCAAACTGCAAAAGGACTCCCGTGGGACAGGCAAACCTTCACAGGCAGCTGCTACTCCACATGGTCCTTCAACCACTAGACTCTGGCTGACAGACAGCAAAGGGCAGCGTGATCCTTGGGCTGTGCCACAGAAGGGCAGGAAGGCCTATTTATCACATGCTTCACCTCTTCAGCAACACATTTTTGAAGGAGCTGTGCAGCTTGGATGGGCAAGGAAGAGATAAGGTGAGGACATCATTCTTGAGAAGGGTCATGATACGGAGAGTGACACCGGCCAAAGCACAACTTCCATGACTGCCTTGGTCATACCTTGTGTCTCTTGCCAGCTCAAAGTAACTTGGTAGATCTGAAGTGAGTAGGCTGGAAAACTGTTCGGAACTGGGATCTGTTTCTCAGAATGATCATTTAATTGTACATGATATAGTCACATACCCACTGCTATATTTGCAAAGTTAACCCTAGAAAAAAGGGGCTTGAGCTGGCAGATTAGGAGTGTTTTTCTTTGAAACCAAGCTATATAAGGAGAAAAAGGAGGCTGTAATAGAGCTATAGTCCTCACCAGTAGGCAGAACATGCACCTACCCCAGGGATCTGGACAAAGACTCACCACTGTCGGGCTTGGTCTTCCCTTGGCTTTGGCATTTAAGCATCTTAATGCACATGTAAATGCCCCAAAATTGTCTGGTAGAAGGGCAGCACTAGCACTTGTCAGCCTCTCTAGTTTTGTTTAGTAAAAGAGGTATCAGCCAAGCCATTTTTGTTCTGCTCTGCTCTGGTGTGGAAGGGGGTGTCTGAATGCATCACCAGGCTGCATTTTACCTGTGGCAGATTGGTGGTAACCCAGCAGTCAGGTCCATGAGAGCGAGGCTGTGAGAGCCTGAGCAGAGCAGGAACAGAAATCAAATCATTGCCACACAGAGTGAACAAGAACACTTGAATTCTGAGACTCCAGTGAGAAAGCTAGTGAGAAAAATAAACAGAAGGTGTCAGCTAAACTGGATATATTGACTGCAGTACAAACTGGAGGAGTAGTGACCCTGGTGACTGGAATGGAGACATTCAGAATGGTCCCATTTCACCCAGAACATACCTTGGAAATTTATGCTTCTTTGCATAATAAGCTACAAGCATAGAAGGATCCCATCAGGGTAAAGGATGCTGTTAGTTTAGGGAGACAGGGACTGGTGGAAAAGAGAGACCACTGAAAGATGCAGTTAAATGGAGTTGGTTACCACTCAAGGCTGAGCTTTCACTATGGAATTGGGACTTCAAATAGGGATATTTGTGTGGAACAGATTGTGGCTTTAGGTGAACATCCCAGTTAAACCAATTCTGGTAAATCCTGGAGGTAAAACTGGATGACTGCCCACTAACTGGACTCTGCTTGACACTAAGCTTCAGAAGTAGTGAGAGGTTTTGATGATTGTGATGACCTGAGATTTTGAACTGGTTTTGTGCCTAAGCTGGGGAAAAAAAAAAAAAAAAAAAAAGAAAAAATCAAAGGAGGGACTGGAGTCATGTGTTGCTAGAAAACAGCTCCTGGGATATCTGCTGCTCCATCGCTGAGGAGACTGAGGTGCTATGGATGGTGAACTAGGATTCAGAATCGGAGTGCTGGATGTTACACATGACTGAGGGACCTGGGAACGCTGCTAATATACATGAGGAGCAGGAGTGGAAGGACATGATGGGGGAGCCAGAAGGATTCTCTGGAAAGAAAATTAACTAGAAAAAAGTCTAATCAAAGCAACTGATGCCAGCAATATTCATTATAATCAGGGTTCCTGAGGACAAACAAACCCAAAGCTGTGAAGGATGAGAGAGACCTTCACAGACCCGCAGTATGTGGCTCTCTGCCTGCGGGAAGGCAGAGGATGTTTTGTCTGGACCGGATAAATCTTGGAAATGGCATTTGAAGTAGATATGAAATAGGGTTTGGAGGGAACTAGAGCCTGGGAGAAGATCTGGCTAGATGGAATATAAAACCCATTAGTGTCTTAATGCATAAATTGGCAGAACTGTACAGCAGCAATGAAAAACAAGCTACTGGGAGCCTGAACTGTTATTAGATTCTGGTGCCTCAGTGACTATTGAAATTACTATTTTGCAAGAGTGTGGCTGCCCATAAGGTACACCACACAGACACAAGTGTACAGTGGTCTCCTCTGGTGCAGGAAATGTGTCAGGTCTGCTTCTACACACACTCCCAGTGCAAACTGCTTACTAGAGAGTGTGCTTGAGATTTTTTGTATTCAGCATCATGTGCAGGATAAAAAATGGGCTTTTCAGCAGCCTATTCCTTAAACTAAATAGGTTACTTTAGATCTGACTAACTGTGGAAGCATAATACAGAAATAGAAAGACTCATAATTACCTTACCTACAAAATGATGTTCTCCTGTAAAGGCTCCTGAAATAGTCAGAACACCTCAGGATGAGGGTCAGTTACCTTTCTGCAAGTATAAGCTTGAGATAAGTTGGAGTATGGAAAGATTAATGCCTTTGCTTTAATAGCAGGGCTTGATCCAAGACTGCAGAAACGATGTAAGTACCCAAGCGAGCCCAGAAAGCCTGGTGGATCAAGGAATGCCAGTGCAATGACCCAGTGTGTGTAATTCCCCTGTGTGGCTGGTATTAAAGGGAAATAGAAAGATGCATCTGACTGTGGATTTCAGAGCATTAAATGTTGTAACTCTGCAAACATCACCTCTTCTTGTTAAAATGCCAGAAATTACGGCAGCAGCAGTACAAGGAGCTAAGTGGTTTTTGGTCATAGATCTTACAAACACATTTTTCTTCAGCCCTTTAGCAGAGAAATGTTGGTAAAAGTTTATTTTTTACAGTTCAGGAGGAAAAAAAGATTTCACATAAGTTCTTCAAGGACTTTACAAGTTCCTGTGGTCTGTCACATATACATCACTCAAATGTGGGAGAAATTAGCCTGTAGGTCTAGGAAGCATGTGACATCATATGTTGCTCACACCTGAATTGAGGGAATTCAGAAGAACAAGAATGTCAGCAGACTGGAAGTTTTGGCTGCAATCCAGGAGGAAGAATTGAAAGTCAACAGACAAAAGGTTCAATTAGTGCAACAAGAGGCAAAATATTTAGGAGCAATACTAGGTATTGAAGGCCAGACTCCTGATAAACAGAGTATGGCATTAATTCCAAAGCTATCCAGCCCTACTGCTCTGCCTACCTAACAGCACTGTACAGCACATTTAATTGTATGCAGGATTTTATTCTGATGTTCACTGGAGTGAGTCATCCTCTAGCTAAGCTTTTAGAGAAAACCAGGCAGTGGGAGCAGGGTGCAGGAAAGCAGGCAGCTCAGTCAAGCTGAAGCCAGCCCTAGCCCAAACTGCAGTGCTGGGCTATCTGGACCCAGGAAACCTCCTCATACATGGTCTGTCTCTGTCAGCCAGGAAAAAAGTGCCAATTTGGCACAAAAAGAAAGATACCATGTTACAGGCTATTGTCTGTGCATCTCAAATCTTATTGACACCAGAACTCCTTGTCAAAAGGAATGAGTATCTTTAGTCTGGAAATCAGAAAAATTGGATTATCTTGTTGGAGCAAGGCCAATGGCATAACACACCAGTCATGCTTCCTTGAAATACAACGTGTTCAATAAAGCACAGGATGGTGTGTATCAAGCTCTGGGTTGGCAAAATGGACCCTGACGTGAATGACTTGGAGAGTTAGAGCTGGAACGGGACATGTGGCACAAGCACCTCTGTACCTTTAGTGGTGGAGGGTGCTGAACACGAGTCAGATATTGCAGCCTCCTGATGTGCAGTGGCCTGTGCAGGTTTAGTTGCCACTGTCAAAATACATCCACATAAACCAGAGATCTGCTTTACAGGTGGTTCAGGTTCCTGTGGAGTGAGGCTTACATAAGATGTGCTCCAGTTTGTGCAGAGAAGAGCAGGAGGCAGTGGGGCAGGTCTCACCTTGCTCAGTACAAGTGGCAGAAATCCCATAGGCATTGTCAGGCGTGCTTCCCCATGGACTCAGCAAACAAGGATGAAGGATTTCATTTTGCTGAACAAGTTTTTCGCCCATCTAGTTATAAAGCAGCAACTACACAGAGCAGAATGCCCATAAACCTCAGGATATGAAGAATTTAGCTTCTAAAGGAAGCTTTAAGGAAGTTAGTACATGTGAATGGCAAAAATTAGAATGTGTTGTTCCCATCTAAATGACTCCACGAACAACTACAGTGAGCCATGATTTTATTCCTTGACATGACATGAAGTGAGATAAAAGCTGGCAGCCCGCAGCTTGGACAGGGGCACTCTGTGCTGGGTTAGGAACTGGCTGGAGGGCCGGGCCCAGAGAGTGGTGGTGAACGGGGCT
>JAWWES010000150.1:5188945-5374147 GCA_035583135.1 Lophotriccus pileatus
AGGGGTGACCTCATCACTCTCTACAGCTACCTGAGAGGAGTTTGTAGCCTGATGGGGTTGATCTCTTCTCCCAGGAACCAGCAGTAGGACAAGAGGGCATGGTCTTAAGCTGTGCCAGGGGAGGTTTAGATTGCATATCAGAAAACAATTTGTTACAGAGAGAGTGATCAGACATTGGAATGGTCTGCCCAGGGAGGTGGTAGATTCACCATCCCTGGAGGTTTTTAAGATGAGACTGGATGTGGCACTTGGCACATGGCAGTATTGGATCAAGGGCTGGACTTGATGATCTCAGAGGTCTTTTCCTACCCAGCTGATTCTATGATATGACTCTGACAGAATCAGTGGTTAAAAGCTTCCTTATCAGGTGAATTGCAACTGAAGGGTCTCACAGATTAATGGATAAAAGGATCTGACAAACTGCAGCAGGATAATCAACAAACAGCTGAGCAATTAGGACAAAATGTTCATAGAATGGATAAAAGGTATAAAATGTTAAATGATCAACATGAAGAATGGCAAGTAGTACATCACGGGCTCCCGGGAAAGAGCAGAACTTGGGCTGTAAGGGGGATGAATATAGCACTAGCACCTATAAAGGCATTTCCATTGTTTATTAGTTCAAGTGAGTTCTGACAATGTGAGGCAGCTTCATCAATCACAGACAAAACTTTGGAAAGGAGAAAAACACTAAGCTATGTGAAAAACTGTCTTTATTTTTCAGATGACAGAAAGGAATGAGTGTTAACCAGTCAGCAGACCTGGATCAGCGTAGAAACATAGAGCTGCTGTGGTGTGTAAGAATAGCTCTTCCAGCTGTTGTATTGGACATCATTGTTACCGAAGTTGGGAACATTACTGAACAGTGTTGGGTACTTTCTGGGCTGCCCCCTGTGTGAGTGCACGGTTTGCAGGCCGTGTGGTGTTGCCTGTGTTTTTCACTGGGCAGACAGGACTGGAATGAGCAGAGCTGTCAGGGATGCTCCCTGAGATGGCTGCATCTGCATCCTCACTGTTTTGCACCCTCTCTGAGGGTCTGAGCTAAGCACCTTCTGCTGGTCAGTGGGATAAAACCAGTGTGTAGGCCTTGATGTTCTCAGTTCTGGGAAGCAGCATAGAGCTCTCAGGCCTTTATCTCCAAGTCCCCTGGTCATCCACAACTGGATGGCATGTAAGGATGGCTTAAAACGATATCAGTCCCACTTTCACAGAGCTAGTCATGCATTGCCATTGCTGCAAAAAAAACACAGGCTCACCCAACAGTTTTAAAGTCCTTATGTTTTGTTTCCTCTGCTCTTCCCTCCATTCTGCAGTCCTATCCACTTCAATTTAAAAGTACTGTCTTTAACAGGAGACATCCCTCTTTCCTGAGAGGCCAGCGTGCCACTAACAAGTAGTGTAGACACAGCCTTGCACTATTGTTCCTGTCACCTCTAATCACACAGTGATCAGGATCATGCTAACTCCCTTCCTCCCATCTGCATTCCTCTGGATTATGCTACATTCTCCCTCACCCCTCAGTGCCTCCTGGGCTTCTCTTTCCTTTGTTTCTCCACCTTTGGCCGTCCCCAGCCTGTGCAAGCAATCCAATGGCTCCAAAAGGGAAAGCTGCCTTGTTATGGTGGTGGGTCTTTTTCCTGTCAGAGGGACTTGTTTTTTCTACCATGAACTAGAATCTCTTGAGAGAAAGCAAGCTAAAACTGTCTTTGAGCTTCCTTTTCTGTTCTGCCCTCCTGGTGCACGTTGAAAATGAGAAGAAAAGGAGGGGGGGGGAGATTAAAAAAAAACACGAAGAAAAGGATCTTCAAAAAGGAAGACTTTTCCAAGAGCCCAAACAATCAATCGGACAATAGGAGATAATGATTCCACCTCTGCGCCCTCCTCCCGCCGGACAGGAATTGTGAGCCCCGCATCTGCCAGAGGTGGTAAAAGACCTCCGTGATCCGCCTCAGCTGGGTGATGAACTGAAAAGCTCAGTGCTCACGCTGCAAACAAAGCCTTGGCAGAGGGCAGAGGTAAAACCACCTGGGACCCGGCCTTCTAATCAGGCCCACGCTGTGAGCTCATAGTATTAATCCGAAAGCCGGTGACATCAAGGCAGGAGGCCTTCGTGACCCCGAGCCCATCCAACGGTGGCTTACACTACCCAGTACTGTATGTTCCATTTAATAAACTCCATTGATATATTAAATAAAGATACCTCATACTTCCACAGTTTCATGTGTGACCTCTCTGTGGTTGCTACCAAAAACACAAAGCAAAAGAGTCAAGGATCATTAGCTGATGAGGCAAAACTGCCCCTTCCCTTGCTCTTCTATTTTTCTTGTGAATATCAACTGCTTGGGAGGCAGCAGTTGCTTGTAATCTTCCTGTCTCCATTACAGAAGGGACAGGCTCCTGTGAGAGCTTGGGAACAAATTACAACATAATTGCCTGCAGTTTGGGCGGCTCACAGTCCCACTCACTGCCAGCACGCACCTTCTGCCCAGAGGCTGTGTTGATGGGCTCCTGTACAGTCTGGGTAATGCAGCCACCCCATCCTTCCCCCAGTTTTGTGGTGTGGAAGGATGACTTGCAAACACCAGGGGCCAGAAGACATCCATTAGCACCCCCCAGTGAACCTGCTGAGGGTCCCTGGCTGTGCTGCACGAGCCAGGGGACTCACTCTGGCTTCTGAAAAAGGTCATCTGTCTCAGCAGGGGAGGAAAAAGATGGATCTCTACCTCTGTAATTTTTTTCTAGGCAGGCTAATGAAAAAATTTTTTGTAGTAAAAAATGCGTGTTTTAAAACCTAAAGAGACCAGGGTTGGTTTGGTAGATTCTCTTTTGAGTTTTAAGCTTTCTGTTTTTTTTTTTTTTTATTATTACTGTTTTATTTAGTGCTTGGGTTTTTTCGCATTAGAAATAGTGTCAGTTGTCAAACAAGACTCATGATTGATTTGGTTTTTTTATGTCTTGCTTTCAACATCCTCAAAGGTATCTAATTGTTCAGGACATACTGAGTATCTGCACTTACAGAAATCAAGCCTCAAGTGGAACTCCCCTGAAAGCCAGGCACTGGGAAGCCAAGATTAGTTTTCAGAAAGTAAGTGGTTTTCATTTTTCTGTTTCTCAAGGACTCTTTCAAGGGCCAAGCAGATGGATGGGAGGTCCACAGACTAGAAACCTGTGGTTCTAATGGGGACCGAAAAATGTGTGTGGAGGGGATTGTTTGTTTTGGGTTTATTTTAGCTAAATCGTCTTTTTGTTTGACAGCAATTTACTCTGTTTATGCAGCTGGAATGCCAGTGCATTTTTTGTGTGGACTCTTCCTTTTCTACAAAGGACTGAGAAAATTGCCACACTAATTCTCGGAGCTTCCCAGCAGCTCTGAGGCATAACCCGAGGAGCAGTTTCCAACTTAAAAATACAAAGGCAAACAACAGAATAAAAGCACGGTTCATTTCAGAAAGCCTCTCAGGCAACTATGGCTCCATTCTCGTGAAATTTTGAGTGGAGGTTTGGGTATCTGCCGAAGACCAAGCTGGCCTTAGTTGCCTCATGGGCTTTTCAGGAGCACTCAGGGCTGTGTTAGCCTTTTAGGCAGCCTGGAGTAGCCTGCTGAGCAGCAGCCCTGGCAGCAGTGACCTGCCTCGGAGAGGCTCAGCCCTTGTCCCTGTGAGGTGTGAGGGCTGTGGCAGCAGTGGTGGGACTGGCAGTGCACACCACAGGCATCCCCATGTCCCCCAGCCCTGAGCGTGGACGGCTGAGATACGGCACGGCTGCACCCTGAGGTCCTGGCAAATCCCAGCCTTTGTACCCTGGTAAGTGGAAACAAAACTCAGAGCTGGCATATTAACTCTTATCTAGTGCTCACCATCTGGATCGACCAAAATGCCTTGTTGTGTTAGAAAAATAACGCTAATCTTGCATCTGCGAGGGGGGAAACTGAGTCGTAGGATGGGGGTGGTCCTTTTCCTTGGGGAGCACCATGTATTCCCGGGGATCCTGCACCCACTGAGGACGGGTTTCACTGGAAAAGTGCACAGACACCCTCTCTCCGTTTGCATGTGCACAGACACCCCCTCATGTTTGCATGTATTTGCTATATAGCTGTCCCACACATTTTCCTTGCTAGCCTGTCATAACCATTACTAAAATATGCTTATCTCATATATGCAAATAGCAGGATATTTATAAGATTCTTTGAAATTTCCATAATTGTGCTGTAAAAAAAATCTCTTTGCTTATCTCACAAAGTGTTGTAACCACAGTGTTACTTTTATTGAAATCCAAAAATCACTCAGCAAAATAAGAACAGTTAGAAAACTGTCAGGTTTTTATATTTTTGAAATAGAAGGGAAAGAAAGCGAGCAAACCAGGCTTTATTATTTTAAATTAGAAAGTTTAATGCTTACCAAAAAGGATATAAACTGTAAATGTATTTTAGCAGTTCCTAGAGAAAAAGAGAGGGGTTTTAATAATAACACTGTGTGCTCCTATATCATTTTCATTAGAAAAATCTCAGAGCACTTTGAGCTTATTAAAGAATGGAATGCCTCAGAAGGCTCTTGGGAGGTACCACAGAAAAGTAAAGTAACAAATATAAATCCACATTATGCTCCATACTGTGATTACCTGGGACTTCCAAGCCACCTTGGGGATGTACAGCTTCCTGGTATATCTCAGGGTTGCCAGGCTGCCCTGCCTGGCACGGCCTCACTATGCTGGGACAAGAGCTGGCTGTGCAGAGAGGGGCTCCACTGCACCAATCTGCTCATTCTGTGGATGAGTTAACAAAGGCATGGAAGGTTTTTCCCAAATCTTGTGTCCTGCCTCGTGTGGACACATGAGGAGCTCTGCAGGGATTCCTCTGCCTCCTTCGGGGAATCCTGGATGCTCTCTGGCCTCACATGAGGAGGTTGCTCACCCGGTTCATCACACAGGAACACGCCCAGGCAGGCTCCAACAAATCATCTTGGGAATGATCTAGAGAGGACAGAAAAAGAAGATATTAACCTAAATTTAGCATGAGTCATAAAATGTTCGCTGGAACAACAAAAGGAGGAAGAGAGGCTGTAAAGGTAGAGGATATTCCCTGGGCTGATGAAGAAAATAATATTAAAAACTCCCTGGTGTTTAATTTCAGAAAATACAATAGACTGAGCGAGTGCCCAGAAGAGGAACAGCATGTTAACATATCTTAGATAAACAGGAGCCAAGTTGTTAGTCTGACAGAAAAACGAGAGAGCCCATTAATGCAATGGGGGAAAATAATAAATTAAAAACCAGATGGTTCAAAGATGTGATTGCATCTTCAGCTTCAGCAGGAGGAAAGAAGGGGAATACGTGTGTATTGCAAGCAGGCCAGGAACACAAAAGCTGGAAAAACATATACGGACAGGAGAGGCAGGCTCATCATAATGAAATTAATTAAAAGATCAGGACCTCAAGTTATTTTAGGTCCCAGTGGTAGAAACACCAGAATTCCAAGCTCCATTCTTCATTTATACAAAAAGTTTCCTATTTCATCCACGCTCAGAAAAGGACCTCTTCCTTTCTGTGCTAGATAGCGAGTCAAGGCAGATGGGAATTATTCTGAGCTTGGAGAACACAAAGCAGCACAAATTAATGGCTTACTGGCAGAAAGGCAGTTTAAAGCACTTTGCCAAAGCACATTTTATTCCTACACTTATCCTACATACATATTTTTTTCTTTAATTCTGTTCAGATAAGAAGTGCATGACTAAGCAGAGATACATATCTGTGTTGTGTATAGGCTGGAGGGGGCATTAAAACAAACAAACAAACAAACAAAAAGCAGAGGAAAGAAATGGGTGAAAAAATCCGTAATGGCTGGCTGCAATGACTTAACAACTTGCTTCATGTCACTCAGCACACAGAAAATAGAACAACCCTGTCTTGCCAGCTTGAACTCATCCCATAATTTCTGTGTGGGTTTATATGCATCTGCCTGCATTCTGTCCCATATATACACATATGTATATGCACACCCATATCTTACTGTTTCACATGAAGAAACACTTATCTGGAGGGATGGAGGGGGGTCCTCATGGCCATAGGGACCTTGGCCAGGATCCTGGTTCTGCCATAATGGGAAGTTTTGCTTTTGGCTTCAAAAGTGACAGGGTTTCACTCCAGCTTCCTTTGCACCAGTAAGGTTTTAAATCTGCAGCAAGACTTTCTCTACCCAGCATTATGCTTCAGCCATTTCTGTGAGAAATCTGGAAATGGTTTAAATGTGCAAATTAATCATGCATAAACAATATAAGTTATGATACTGATATTATTTCAATCATAATTTGGCAGGATGATGGAGGCAGAAACTCAAACTGTACTTGTTTTGAATAGTGTTGATTCCTTTATGACTATTAACTCTCAAGACCTCAGTTTTATATCCCTTGGGAACACATTCCCTCTGTGCTTAGGACATTAGAAACAGGAGATCAGGAGGTGTAGGTTCGGTTCTTGTTACAAGACTTTCGGGCGCTTTCTTCATTTCCTGTCACCCTTTTTCCCCTTGTGTAAAATTAGGATAATGACATTTCTTCATATGACAGCAGCTTAATCCATTGATGTCTAAAATGCTCTGGTGGAAGAGGTTATACATTTCAGAGATTACTGTTTATTACCATGATTGTTATCACTGATATTTCTGGGAGTTTCACTCACGTATGTAATAAGAGCACAATATTATGAACATTTTTCTTGATTTTGAACTTAAAACCAATTTTGTTCTGAATTAATTCCTTTGAATAGAATTATTCCTGAACTACATCAACTAGGGACCAGCTGCTGACCCCAAGTGTTTAAGAACTACAGATAATCATGGATGAAAAGAGACAAAAATACATTTTATCTAAGAAGTATCTACTGTTGTGATGGAGACTGAAATTAAAGTATAATCCAGAGAGAGGGGGGGGGGGAGGAGAGAGAGTATTCTTTAATTAAAATCAGCTACCTCAAAAGATGGATTTTCTCAGGAGTGAAATTTGCACTGTGCTGAAGGCTTTCCACTTAAACCCTTGATGATGCAAGGAAAAAGAATTCTCAAGGAGTAATATTGGCATTAGCAGATAGTCACATGCCACTGCACAATAAAGCAAAATTTGCAGGGAAAAAAATATATGGAAAATAGAACAGCAAGGTGGACAAAACAGGAAGCTCTCTGAGACACAGACCCGTGAGTAGCCAGCACCAAATGAATAGTTTGGCAAAGAAAGGGACAAAGATAGAGACTTGAAGATAGAGAAATAAAAATTAAACCAGAAGCAGCAAAGACCAATGAAAACAATCAGCACTTTCTGCCAGGAGATATGTTAAAAAGGCTGAAAACAAGGCTTTGGATAACCTGTTCAGAATGATCCATTGTCCCACCCACCATCTCTGTAGCAATTAATGGTCCCCACCAAGGACACGTTATGGTTCAAGGCATGGGCATTGTATGGGTGCCTCATGAGAATGGCAGGTGAGCAGCACAACATCCATTTTGGGTAGTTCTGGGACATGCACAGACAGTGCCTTCCTCACCCTGGGAGAGATGCTGCTGCTGGCAGCACATGCCGGAGGGGAGCACTTCTGACGGGCGCTCCAAAGTGAATCCTGTTCCGTTCCCATTTTAGTTACCATCACAGATGGCTTCCTGCAATACAAAGAAGGCTCTTGGCAAGGCAGTGTGCTGGATAACATTAGAATTGGATGTGATGGAAGTATTACCTCACAGAAACACCCATTCACCAGCATTCATTTCATTGTGTGCAGCACAGTAGATTCGAGCAGCTACTTCACACTGGCTTCCTCGCACATGCAAATCTCTCTTGCATGAATCTTGTCTAACAACCAGGTGGACTCTGTGAGAAGCGGTTCTGCTGCACTGAGGAAAATTTATGTCTCTTTTTTCTCTTGCTTTTTCAAAAAATATTTCAAGGCTAAAGTGGAGGAGCTGCTGCAGTGGTATCAGAGACTCTCTGGCCACATCACTGGAGACATGGGCAGTGGTGTGGGCAGCAGCAGAGACCCTCCCTGTGCTAAGGGCACCTTATTGCTAGGGAGAGGACTCACATAACTTCAGTGCCTATAAATACCTTATAGCTTTGGTCTGTGTGATGCAAATGTTTTTGTGGAAAGAGCCTAAAACCAAATTGTTAATCTAATATTGGCCACGATATTGCAGCCAGGCAGAATGGGATATGTAGCAGGGGACTTTTTAATGCATCAAATTAAAAAACCTGTGCAAATCTTGGCTGAGTCCAGGTTCCCAAAGAGCTATTGTGGATTCAGGACAAATTTCAGTTCAAGCAGAAGGGTTGGCTAGTCATTAAAATACATCATACAGGTAATCTGGCTCATAGTCCCAGACCTTTAAAGGTATTTTAATACCCATAGTACTCCAAGTGCTAAAACAGCTTGACCAAATTTGGCATTAGCTACCAGAATCTCTTGAAAGGAAAATAGAATCCATGGCAGTAAAAGAGCGAGGCCTTCCTGGTGATGTGACTTACATTGGGTATTAGTGGATCATACTGAGCTGAGTTACACGTTCTCAGAGTTATGCTTTCTCATAGCAGCTCTCATCACTCCTCGTTTGCACAGCTCTGCCAGTCTTGCTCGCACAGATGCCACAGTCCTGTGGAGCCCCTCTGAGCACACAGGGCTGGGTGTTCCGTGGGAGAAGAGAAGTACTGGGTGAGAGTCCAGCGATGCTGGTACATGCTGGCGAGCAGTATTCACATATTAACAGATTTCCACTCAAACTGGCAAATAGGAATGTCTATGTTAGAAATGCTGTGTGAAAGCCAAGGCAACAAAAGTCAAAATGTGCATATGAGAATATGTGGTACACACAGTATATGTCACAATGTTTACCATCACTTCAAAACATGCACCCGCCCACAGTTCTTCACTAGCAGCATCCTGGAACTTCTCCAATTGGGATTTGCTATATGAAGCAAAAGTCAATTAAAATCAGCCATTATTGTACAGATCATGAGATCCATAGTACAAGATCCCATACTCATCCCAGATGCTCATTAATAGCAGTGTGTTGTAAACAAGTCCAGGACAATTGCTTGGGGTTTGTATACTTTTCTGATTGCTGTGTTTGCTCAGTTAACATATAACATTTCAAAATGGCTTGGATTAAAATTTTTAGCAAATAGCAAATTCCCCAGAAACATTCTGGAAACATTCTGTTGCATTCTGTAACTATTGCAAATGTAGGTCAGAGTCAGTAAGTAGGTTTTTATCTAATGAGAACAGTGGTGGGGGGAGAAAGATTTGGGGAAAAGGAAATCATGTCTACCCAGCTTGCTAGAAGAAGACCTGTTCACCAGCTCACCCACCTTCTTTCACCAAAGAGCCTGTTGCTGTGTGAGATATGGTGACTCATCTCTGCATCACAAGGATCCTACATTTTTAGCTTGGGAAGTCACCACCTGCTAAAGGCATAGTGTGCTTGGTTGGGTTCCCTCAGTGTCTTCAGGAGCTCTTCCATATAGTTAAGAAAACATGACTTTCCAGGGGGGGTAAACTGTGCAGTCTCATGTTCAGAAGCTCAATAATTGTACAAATTTAAAAGCCAGTTCCTGCCATGCTTTTCTTTGGGCCGATTCAGAGAAACCAATGCAAGAATGGCCTTGAGCTGAGACCATTCTGCTGGGTGGATGGAGGCTTCCAGTCTTTTGAGGAGGGCTGAGCACTAATATCCTTCTGTCTGCTTCCAGGTAACACCTACCCAGAATTACAGGTGAACATGACCTCAGAAACAGAACACTGTCAGGTTTTCTAAGTTGAATAAAACACTAACTTGATATGAAACAAACATCTTTGGTTTGGAAAAAGATTCCCCCACCCATACACACACACAAATGCACACACTAATTTTTTAGGGCTGATTTATAAACCAAAAAAAATCTGTAATTAGCGCAATTTTATTTGTAATTGGCAGGGATAAGTTATTTGCTTTAGAGTCAATATCAGTAGCAATGGAAGTGCACTTGCTCTTTTGTTTTCAATTCTTTCACTACCTCTTCCCATTTAGTTTCAAGGTAAGATCAGTATCTGGAAACAAGATATAATTTATGCTTTTATCATTTCACAAACTTCAGCAAATCTACTCTTGATAATGTATTATAATTACACTGGTGATCAGAACTGGATTTGAAAATGTAGGAAGCCTGGCGTCAACTGCCACTGTGTGTCTGACCAGATCAGAAAATGAAAACAACAGTTACTGGCATTTATTGTCAGAGGAGCTTCAACTCAGATTTGCAGACAGATATGGACTGCAAATATTAAATGGCTATTAATTTCATAGGTATACCTAATTTCTATGGATTTTGAGACTGGTGTCCTAATATCTGTCAAGCTTGTTCCCATTTGCTTCTTCCAACAGTTCCCCTTTAAGATAAGCTTTCCTACTCTAGAGCCAAATGCAATGCTCCCTGCTGTGATGGATTCCTTCTTTTTCCTTCCTAATTGGAGCCATTTCATCAGATCGAATTTTGACAGAGATAGTAATTGTCATCCAATTTTAAGGCAATGACAAGATCAATATGAATTCTCAGATGACAAGTATTATTACTGGGTGAGCACAAAGAAACAAAGAAAATGAAAAATCCATGTTCTAGGGATCAAAACAGTTTGAGGCACATGCTTGCCTTGATCCACGTGTATGTGAATCCTGTTGACAACAATAGATGCTGTGCATGTGGATGGATGGGATAGAACAGATGGCCTTTGCCAGTCAAATAGTGCAGCAAAACGAGCACCCAGTGCTTTAGTACATTGCAGTTTCAGTAATGTGGGAGTCAATTAACTTGCCACCAAACAGGCTTACAGGGAAAATTACCCAGAGCCCCATCTCAGAGAATTCTGCTCCTCCTTAACATTTTGTGCTCCTTCTGTTTCCCGAATGTCAGGGGTAAACACCCAAGAAATCCCAGTTCTTTAAGGTAAATATATTCAAAGTATATTTATGTAGGCAGAAGTACTTGATTATTTTTATAACATTGTTTAAATGAGATGATCTTATTAGTTAATGGCCCGAAGAGTTCAGACAGAGTTCAAATAAGGATCTAAAATGTGTTGCAGCATCTTTAGACGTTTTCCACACTATAGTTGTTTGGGGAAGATTCTGCCATGTATGCATAACTTGCCAGATACTGTCATTTTATTTTAGTAGGTTCACCCTGCAACAAGACATTTCTTCAAGGCATTTGACCCTCAGAGTTCAGCTCTTGTTCCATATTTGCTACTCAATGTGCATTCAAGTTACCACTGCAGGGCCACTATGCACACACTTATCTTGCTATTAAAACCAGATCTCCTGCTTTCCCAACGCCAAAGTGTTAAATCCAAGGAAATGGACCCCGGTTTTTTTCTTTTTCATTATTTATATTCAAAATACAGTTTAACTGAGGAAAGGCAAAATAATACATGGTTGTCGTACTAATTGGCAGCTGCACTGGTAACAACCATGACAAGTTTTAGCTCTGTCCACTTCAACCCAGCCAAGTCATTAAAGGTTTTGAAGCAGAGAATTGGGTTATGAAACCCAATATACAGTGGTAGCTAAGCTGGTATCCCTGGATTACTAAACACATTCTTAACCACCCAAATGCAGGTTCAGTAGGATTATGATCCGTGAAGGAAGGCCTCAGCCAAGCACTGAAAAGATGTTTGTTAGCCTCCAAAATATAAATAAAATATTTACAAAGAGAATAATTGACTTTTGATGTTTACTTCAGGCTATGGTTAAGCAGGCAGTGTCTGTACTAAGCAATGCAGTGACCACCTGCCACAAATGCTGTGATATTTGACAGATCCCTTTCTGCCAAGAACTATAATTCCTATTTAAATCTAAATAGAGGAGCCATGAATGCAGATTTCTCATCACAAAGACACTGATGTTAATCCCCAGTACAGAAAAATAAGAAAAGCCAGAACGTTTTATTGGATTTTATATGGAAGATAATTAAACAGTATTTCTTCTTTACTTGGTATACAGCATCCCATCAACATTCCTGCTGAAATTTGTTTATAAAGAAAGCCAGAAAGTTTTATTACATTTTTATGTAAAAGAAAATTAGCATTTTGTATATTTGAACTTACATTAGAATAACAAAAAGCGGGTAAACAAAAAATGACCAAAGAATGATGAAAATAAACAGAAAAAAAATGTAAGGAAAGCATAACACTCTTCTCATACACACAATTTTATATTCCAAGCATGCAAACCAAATAAATGCTTATGTGCATATGTATATATTGTATATATTCATGTACCAAGCCGTTCTGAAAACCTAAGCTCCCAAAAGTTAGGAAATGCTACAATTAGATGTGCTTGCACACACTTAATGTGGCCTTTTTGATTGTGTACACAGGAACGTATGCTATTTTTTTTCACACACACACACACCCCCCGTAGAAAATGGTGCAGTGTAGGCAGAAAATTGGCTGTGAGAATGATGTAATCTCCAAGAGAGCTGCTTTGCAGGAGCCTGTTTCTTTTCTGCCCACAACCCAGTTTGGTATTTTGGATGTACCCAAGGAAGTTATCTTAGCATGTTTCCCAGCAGGTGGGTGCTGCCAATCTGAGGCTGTAAGAGAATGTGTCTGAGGGTGCATTTAAAGCATGCTTATTAATAGAGGGGAGGCGGGGGGCGGGGGGAGCTGTATCCAAGGTTGCATCCTCGGCATTTAAAAATTTTTCACTTCAGCCTGTGCTGCCATTTACTGCATTATGTGATGCATGTGGATTTTCCAAACAAAAGATGTTTATGAGGAGAGTATATTTTAAGATCCTTTTCATGACTGCACAGACCCCTCTCCAAGCAGATGGCCTGACAGTTGCAAGGAAACTATTCATAAGCCAGAAGTAGCATTTAAAATTCTTTTAAAAAGACAGTTTGTTCTCCATATACATTTTAAGCAGGTACTAATTCTGCTCACAGCAGCACCTTCCCTGCTTCCCAGCTCGTTCCCGATCTGACAGCACCAACTGCAGCCGCACGGGATGTGGGAGCGCAGCCGACAGCAGCCCCAGCAGCGCGGCACTGGGCTGCCATGTCACCTCAGCACCCAGATCCACTCCCTCTCAGCTGCTCTCAGCACTGGTTGGTGCTGAGGGGACCATTAAAATCTAGACTCCACTCACTGCTAACTTGGAGTAATATTGGAGGTACGACAGTTTCCCTTTTATACCCCAAATAGGCTGTATCTGCAGCGAAAGTGTTTACTTGGCATGTACAAGTGTGTAGAAAAAAAGCAGGATTAGTGAAGAACTTTCCAAGGACGTGAATATATTTAATTCCATTTTCATTCACAGCCTTGACTGTTACCTAGATGTAGTGGAAGTTCTTTGAGGAAAATAACCAGCTGAGAACAAAGTAAGTGAACCCAAGCCACTTCACCATTACTAAGTTTATGTATTCTGGGGCAAATCTGTTGGCAATGACTTCATACAGCTGCATTTGCTGACCCTTTTAATTGCCTGTTACAGAACCTCCTGCTTGAAGGAAACAAGCACTCCCATATCATGCACTTGATAAATAAATAATGCCATCCCTCTGGAGACAAAAATTCCATCTCTAACCAATCTAAGCACAAGGACAGGGACTAACCATCCTTCCAGTTTGGGGAGATGGTTTGTTTTTGCCTTTCCTTCACCTCAGGAACTGAAGCTTATTTTTCGTAGCATCAAACACATTTAGAAATATTTCTGAAAAATTTGCCTAATATCCTGCAGCAATGAGTTGCAGGGTTGATTATACACTGCACAAATGTTTTCATCATTTTTCCTTCACCTTTCCATGCATATTTGTGCTTCAGAGAAAACAAAATAAATAGCCCCTTCTCTCTGCTTCTGTTATATCATCTTTTACTCTTGTGTTTTGTAAACTAAACAATGCTAGTCTTTTTAATCACTTTTTAGATGGAAGCCTCTTTCCTCATGTGTTTAATCATTTTTGCTGCACTTCTTCTAACATACATGTGAGCACATATATACCCAGGAGCAATCAGAAACTCTACTAAGAACAGGGTTTGAGGCTTAGCAGAGGTTTGCTCTTTGCTCCCTAAACAATCCCTGTTCATCTCATTCTAAATTCACTTTTAGAAACAAGGTCCCCCAGCACAGGTGCTGAGATGTGTGTGCAGATGTGCAGGCTTAAAACTGAGGAACAGGACAGAGAGGGCAGGAAGGCTTCATCTTGCATTCAGCAGAGTGGTCACCAGGCCAGCCCTGACTTGATGGAGAAATGAAGCCTGAGACTGGACCAGGGTAAGAATTTGTTTCTGCTGTAGAAGGATGAGCCTTCCTAAGCCCACACCTTTCAGGTAGATAATTGGTAGATGATACTGTTTCATCTTCCAGAGTCTCACCTCCACTCCAGGCTACCTTTGTCCTTTACTGATGCTGCGCAGCACTGAAACTGCTCTTTGAACAGTGATGGTAAGAGTAGATCTGGTGCTGCAGCTCTGCTCAGCCCAAAAGGGAACACAAAGGAGAAATGAGAAGCTGGTGAAAAGTCTCAAGGAGAAACATGCTCTCTTGGTGGGACCAATGTCCTCTTGAAGGTGCAGTCAAGTTAGATTTATATTTGTGATGGTGATAGATGGTTACTAAATAAACTTCACAATATTCACATCAGTGTTTGGGGAAGAGGAGGGGAGGGTAAGTCTTTTCCCTCATGTAGTTATACCATCTCTAATTCCTTTCACTCTTAAAATCAAAGTGAATATATCTTGTCCTTGGAAAGTTCTTTGTTAATCCTGTTTGTATTTTTTAAATGCTATGCAAACATTTTCATTGTGGATTAATGTGCTGTTTCAAGGCAGTTGAGATTTTAAGATTGCCATTAATTCAGAGAAAGAGACTTCTCTTACCGTTCCAGTCCTTTTGGAAACTAATTTCATTCAATGCCTTTTTGGAGGCTTTGCACTGGAGTGCTAAATGAATGCTATCAAAGGCCATATTAAAGAGGATTGTATATAGTTGACCAGGGTTCATACCAGGGACTAGTTTTAGATAGTGTCTTACATTGAAAATATGATTCTTCAATTATACCTCCTATTGCAGAAATTAAATTACCTTGAATGCTTGGTCTAGTAGGCTTATTTCTTAGAACACAATAGTAAATGGTCAAATTCTTCTTCACAGTAAAACATATCTGATTAAAAAATGAAAGACAGAGACAGAAGTATGAAAAGCAAAGTCAGTCATAACAGCCCTGGGATCAGTGAAAGGACAGCTTAGACAAAGAATCTCCATTTGAGTTGCTCCAATAATTCCAGGATTGTCTGAATGCTTCAGGTAGAAGTGTCTAAAGTGCCTAATGTTCTGCCAGCTGATTCAGGATGCTGCAACAGGGGATCAGAGGGCCAAAGCAAATATGCAGAAGCTTTTAAACACATTCACACTATGCACAGGTAGTAATCAAAGTGATTTGCAAATAAGTCTTCTTACAGAACTTAACATCTTTGAGATCACAATCATAAAAAAATAATTGATACAATTAGGGGAATGAAGCTATGTTTGGTGTGACTGCAGCAATTCACATTAATTACATTTCTGAGTGTTTTCTTGTCTGCTTTCCCAACTCATAATGTACATCTGATTTATTTGATTGCAGTCCTTCCCTGGTATTTGTTTTTCTGTCTCATGATCTGGACCGATGTTTTAGGTGTGACTTCACCGTGCAGAGGGTCCAACCCTGTGAGGACACACCAGGCCTTGGCCAACCTGCTCTGGCAGGCAGTGCTGGCAGGCTGGTCTTGGCGTTGATTGGATTGAGTGCCTGCTGCTGCTGAATATACACACAACCTACTGCGGTGTTTCTAAACACGCTGCTTTTCTAATTCCAGGATTACAGCACTTAAAGACAGGTAAGGATGATGAACAAGTGGAAAGAATCTTATGTCCTTACATCCACAGGGAGTTTTGTGCCTCTGTCCTGCTGGCATTAGTCATGTAAGCCTCTCATTCATCTACCTTGGGAAGACTGATTTGCTCAGCCTTTGGTGTTTTCATCGGCTTTTGATGTGCTAGCTGAGTGAACTCAATGATTGCTTATGTGTATGGGAATTAATTATGAATTTTGACTATATAAAGCAATCTTGTGGACTCATGCTTCATTAGTAATCTGATCCATTAGCCACTGCAATGCTGAGTGACTTAATTTGCACCGTAGATACCACAGCTAGAAGGCAGCGGACATTTGTGTGGAAGATGGAATGTGGAGTTTCACCAACTCCTTGCGTTAAATTCTTAGCCTCCACCTCTTACCTGGGTAGTATATCATGAGAGGCCAGAGCACAAGACTAAGCACTGAAAACTTGTCCTGTGACAAAGATTCTCTTGATTTTCTTTCCTGGAGAAAACAACTTAGTCAGGCTGCAGTGCTCTGGCTTGCTGGGCATAGATGTGCACCTTGAGACTTTCTCTCATGCTCTCGCTTTCTTCACAGCCAGAGTAAAATGTCCCAAGAGCTATAGCTAAAAATCATCACACAAGAGTAAAGTGGTCATTTTTTTCTTTTAACCACTCTCTTCCTTTTCTTATTTGTAAAGTATTTAAAATTATTCTTAAGAATATGCAAAGCAATTTGAGACCCCAAGCCACCACCTGCAGGAATCTTATTGTTTGCTAGAAAGGAATCATTTTTGTTTTCCAAAAAAGACCTGGAGAGGACAAAGAAACATTTCTATATTGTATGCATTAGTAAGAAAGATTAGACAGGCTATAATCTTGGTCAGTCTGACTTCTACAATTATGGAAAATTACAAAGATTGATGTTAGTTGCAATTTATCTTATTGCACAAACTGGTACAGGATGAATCTTCTCTTTTGAAATACATATTTCACTGAAATTAGACTATGTGTGAAGCGATTTCTTTTTCTTTCTTTTCCCTATCAGATTGATAATAGACTGTGTAGGAAAGTGCTGAAAACACAAAAAGAAAAAGTTGGAGTGATTTGAATTGTCATGGCAATATCCTAGATTTTTCAAGAAGTTTGGTTCTGTTTAGCTAGTCACTTTAATTTTCCTTCGCTAACTTGTCTCCATTCTCTGCCACAATGATAATTCTTTATATGACTGTCAGCCCTTTGCATTGTGACAGCTTAAATTAATGTTTTGATATTTCTCTCTTTGTAAGAATACAACAAAGAAGACAACTGCCAAGGATAGGACAGAAACTGTACGAATCTAAAACAGACATTGTGCACCAATAAAGCCAGAAGGAATAATTTTCATTTTATTGCCTTGTTAATAAGCTTTTGCAACAACTAATCCTGGAGACTCTGGGTCCTATGGGCTCGTGTGGCTCTTATGCTTCATCTGGATTGTGGTAAACTTCTTACAAGGCACCTTAGACACTTTTGGGAATACTTCAGCCCATTTAGGTCAGGGAGGTTTAATACCTCAGGCAGGCTGATTCAGCCTCTAGTACTATACTTACCATAGATGTAAGCTTTGGTGGATTAGCTTGTTTTACAGTCATAATCACAATAGCACTTGTTCACAGCAGAAACTCTTTTGAAAACTAATGTATGTTCATCTCATTTTTACATACCACCTCTCCAAGTGTTAAGAGGATCATTAATAAGAATTCCGAAAGGAAGATGCAGGAGGAGTTTGAAGGATTTGATCTGGAACTAACAAAAGAAATGATGAAAAGGAATTGTCTTAAGATTTCGTGGAGGTTTACACCAATCCTTATCTAAGGTTCAAGGCCTTTTAGCAGCATTGTTCCTGTTCTTAATGCATGCTTCGAAAATCCCAACCCATCTGGCATTGCCGTAAATGAAGCTTGACTTCAATGAGGATGGTGTTTTTCAATGTTCTTTAAAAAATCCTTTTAAAAAGATCTGAGATATTCAGATGCAGTTTAATGTTTCAGCATAGCTGAGGATTTCATTATTACCTTCTCTCATTTTTATCCTTTTCCGTCTGTTTTTCCTCTCACACATTCCTTCAGGACGTGGCCTCACCTGAGAGACGAGGAATTTAAATGAAAGTAGAACCAAAAAAAAAAAATCAATTAATCCATTCTTTGTGGCAGAAGCCACCAGATGATGCTGTTACTCTTACAGCTTCTTAGCATGTGAGCAAGATTTCAGTTTTTGAAGGAATGTTGCATTGTTATTAGCTTAGTTTTACAGTAATCCTCTGAGAGAAGCCACCAGCAGAGCGTGTTTTTTGCCTTATTCTCTCTAGAATACAGTTCTTGGGACAGATTACTTTCTTG
The DNA here is from genome assembly GCA_035583135.1 of Lophotriccus pileatus. Lineage (NCBI taxonomy): Eukaryota > Metazoa > Chordata > Aves > Passeriformes > Tyrannidae > Lophotriccus > Lophotriccus pileatus. The sequence continues at coordinate 5,207,195 of JAWWES010000150.1, forward strand.
GAGTTAAATTTCAGTACCATGCTGCAAAGTAGTGAGTTCTGGAAGTAGCAGGAACTTCTGTGATGACTGCAGATACCACTATCATAGGGTAAAAATAATAATATTTTTTAAAAAGCATTAAGAAAATGGATTTTACTTAGGAGAAAGTCCACATGGCTTTCTCTTTCATCAACAGGTCAGTACCAGAACCCCAAATTCTGTCACTACAGAGAAAGAAGCGATAGTTATCACAAAAGGAAGACACTGAAGAAGTAAAGGACACTCTTACCAATGTGGATGTGCCAGGCCATATAAAAAAGCCTTAAGGAGAGCACTGTTTGGATCTCAAACCACCCTTTGACCTATACCTCTCCCTCTTTAACAAAGTGCTGGTCCCAGAGAGCTTCAAAGAACAGATGAAAAGTGTGAGACATACTATTTGTCTCAATGGACCACAAGTGCGGAAAGCTAGGGATGAAAAATTTAACATCAGATTTGTCAAATATTTCACTGCTGATGGGATCATTTTAGCAGAAATGACCAATGGCAGTGCTTATCCATCAAATTGAAGGTTTAATATAAAAAATAAATAACATGGGAGATAGGGCTTCTAGTGCATGATTCATTTATGCATTTTAATTAAAACTCTTGATTGTTTAAATGCAAATGAAGCAAATTCAGAAATGCCAGTGCATTGCATCAGCATGCTTAAAATCAGCAGCAGAGATTGGGTTCAGTCAGGTATAATGATGATAGTGAAGCATATGAACAAGTTTTACTGTCTCTGCAGAAGGTATTGCCACCAGCTGCTTCTCACTCTGCTTCTACCAGCAGAAACAACCTCCTCAGCAGTCATCTGAGAAAAAAATGAGAGCTCATGCCTCAGCCAAGCTGTTACTGGACAGTGATCTCAAACTAGAAAGTTGTACCGAAGGGACATGTCAACGTTCAAACATCGCCAGATCTGAACAAGGCAAGATCGAACTAGACTAGAGAGTGCCCTCCGTATACCTGAGATTACCTTTGGCCTGGGATTTCTAACCTTGACTGACATTTAATGTAAAATAAGTTCTGCTTATTTCTGTAGATCTTATAAGAAAGAATAAGCAAGCGCCTTACAGAGCTGATGCATCCAGGCTTTGCTAAGCCAATTAAGCAATTGAATCAAGGTCACAGTTGAGATGGACTAAACAAATCAGTGAGATTGAATGGCCAAAATTAATATACTAGGAAATTAAATCAAAGTTATAAAGTTGAGACCAAATTTGTTTTGTTGGTCTTGGGCTGGGGATATTTAGGGGGGAAGCTGTTGCAGTCTGAAGGATGTTTTTGTCCATCCAGCCAAGGGTTTGTGTGGGTTCTTTCTAAGAGAGACTCTCTAAAACAAAGGGTGATCCTGACTGGTTCCACTTAAGGAGGAGACACAGCTACCACAGTGCTGTCAGCAGCTCTGCTTCATTATTTTCTTCCTTAAATCTCCCTGTTGTAACAAGTTATTAGCTTGCTGCTCTGATTTTCCCTTTCTAACACAGAAAATCTTTCCACAGAAGTGACACAGATGACAGCCAAATCAAGCACTAACAGCTTTGGGGAAAAAATAATAAATCCAGAAGATATTTCCTAATTATATGCAAGATTTACAGAGTTTGGTGTTTACTTGCAGGGACCTGTATGTAGTGCTGTTTCTCCATTATAGAGTGCAAATATGCAAGTGTGTCTTTGAGATAAGGCAGTATCGTCCTCATATAATGAAAAGGAAATGAAAAGAGTGAGTTCAAAATGCTTTATATTTTGGGATCTTCACTTGTGGTGTTGACAGCAGCTGCAACAAAGATCCAGATTGAAGACAACGTACATTCATATTGAACATCTCAGTGGCATTAGCACAGTCAGTAGCAAGCCTTTTACCTCTTTTTCCATGGACTGTACAGTTACAAGAGAGAAAAGCTTTATGTCCAGAAGCTTTCCTGGGAATGAATGTGCTTCTTTCCATCAAGATCCTTGCTCCTTTCAGAGTCCTGCTCGTGGTGATTAGGACCACACCTTGCGATGGAGGATGTTGCCCATGGAAGCCTTGAGCCTTGGGGCCACCAGAATGAGAGTTCATTGTCATGAAGTATCTTCTAGTTTAATTGCAGGCTTCTTGTCAAAAACAAAGGAAAAAAGGACAACAGGCTTTGAAAACTTATGTTTGCTTACCTGCAATTATTGCAGGTAAATCTATACCATGTCCCAAAGAAAAACACTCCTTTTTTTCCCCCCATCAGGCTAAATTTTGCTGATAATTAGTTTTTCTAGGTTCAATTCAAACTGATTGCAAGGAAACTTTGTTCTAAAGGACTGTGTTTTCCTTTGAATATAGGTTGGACTACCCTGAGTCCAGGGAACTATGCTGCAAGGTCTGATCAGCCACTGAACCTTGGGCTGGAGAGGAGTCCTGAATGGGGGTGCAGGGAGCATCTCTTCCCCTCTCCACATCCTTCATCAGCACAATGGGATGAACCATCTGCCAGATCTCACGTCCTGTCGCACCCAGAACAGCCACATCAGGTGGAATCCCTGCCCACAGCTGGGGGCTGCAACCAGATCATCTTTAAGGTCCCTTCCAAGACAAACCATTCTATAACCTAAGAGCTGTGCTTTTTAACAGGAGGTGGGAGACTGAGAGAAAAGGAGGTTTCTTGCCAGTTGGCCTGAACATCCCCAGGGACGTGTAAAGCCCAAGGTCTGTTTGCTGCTCATCTGTGTCGCAGCTCAGGGCAGAATGTGCCAAAGGCTGCTGAGGTGACTTGTGTGAGCAACTCCTACCCAGCATGAGGGGCAGGCTGCAGAGCCAGGCTTTCTGTTTGGGCAAAACTCAACAACACTGCTGAATTAAAGACATAATTGAGGTTTGGCAAAATTGCAACACAGCTGCCCAAGGTCATCTCCAGTGAAAGTAGCTGAGGAGGTTTACACAGAAGACGTTAATTGGATTTTCGTTTTCTCTTTAGAAAGGTTTAGAGCTATCGGATCTCACCCCACTACAAGCTGCATGAATATGTCCAGTGATATTGTGAGCTGATTATTGTTCATTCTTAACGGATTTCCATCTCCGTAACAACGGTATTAGCATTAATATTGTGCCCAGGGCTCTGAATATGGATACTAATGGAACTCAATCAGCTCTTAAAGAACAAAGGATCTCTTTTACATGTCACCCTGTGACTGTCAGAGTATTGGATTAGCAACCTGTCAATCCTCCAGTTGGTAGCACTTTTTTGATGCACTCTTGAATGCTTGGTTAGTACGTGGTATTACATTATCTGAAAAATTAATACAAAACTTTAAGTGAAAGCTATGTGCTATTCCCTCCTGACCTGATTATTCTAGATTATTTAACTAAGTAGCCAGCATACCCCCTAATTTAAGTGCTGAATTTCTACGACACAAAACGTTATCCTCTCTCATAAAAGAAGCCCACGAAAGAGCAAGCTCAATTTCCAATTATGCTTCTTCCATGAAATCTCTTCTATCCCCTTCAGGATAGGTTTGGGTAAAAATATAATTGCAGTGGATAAGGAAGCTTAAGAAAAGATGTAAATGAAAAATGTTATGTGTTGGCATCTGATTGATCCATTTGAAAGGAAAAGAAGGAGAATTTGATGAGATGGTAAGGAGCTCATAGTTTGTTTCGAAGGAACCCGGCATTTTTAACCTGTACAGGGTGCTGAGCTATAATTAAGAACGGCAAGTCAGTGAAAAATCTATTTAAACTCCTGACAGCTTCTCTGCATTAGCATTTTTGACATCTACATTCACTCTGGCAAATCACTAATGTGATTTTTTTTCAAAATTATATTTTTATTAGCTTTCTGCATATAATAATAAAGTAAAAATGATGTTGCAGCCTGGACAGGTCTATAACTCAGAAGCTTAGCACTTACAATGTGCTTAATTAGCTGCCTGATTATTGTTTTATTCTGAGAGAAATTTTGTAAATGTGTTTTCATCTATAAAGCATCTTTAAAGTGAAAGCAACTGTTTGATTCTGTTAGTTGGTGAAAACCATAGCAAACCCTGGATTACAAAGCACTGTGATTAATTGAAGTCAAGATACTCATCTCTGGGTTTTTTTTTTTATTATTATTATTGTTGTAGTTGTTGTTGTTATTATTATCCTTGAGATGATTGAATAACAAAACAAATGTTTGTGTGAACTTTGAATTATATAGGTCTTTTCCACTAACAATTATTCTGCAAGGCAAGAACATGGCTCAAGCCTGGTAGCTTGGGTGTAGGTATAATATTTTCAAACATATCAACAATTTTCCTCAAAGTGTGAAGAACTTGTGATAACATTTAAGTCAGATGCACTGTGAATGTGTTGGTTTTAATTTGATAGCAAAGAAATACCATCATTAATTAGAACGCTTTCAGATTAGTGTTTGTCTTGCATAATTCAACATTTGCCAAAGTTCAGGAAAGATATGCACTAAATAGAAATTATTACTTTGATAATGCTGCTACATTTCCTCTCCTTATTTTTAATATGGCTTTTTAATTTGGGTAATGAGTATATATCACTAATCATTTTGAAAGCCTATTACCAACACCAACCAATTCGTCAACTTGAGTTAATAATTTACTTTATTATAGAAATTGGAACTGGACACAGCTGTGGAGGACTGAAGTAAAAAAAAAAGGGAAAAAAAAAGCCTTCTTAGCAGATAACCTATTTTCTTATGTGCATAAAATGCCCCTTTTCTGTCGGGACTTGTTTTCCCACTGCTGGAACTCCATTGGCAGCCATTAAGCTCCTACTCGAGACACATTCTACTGCAGGGCATTTGGAAATTAAATGCTCAAGGAATTAGAAGAAGATGGTCTTCTCCCATACTTAATTTTCCCATGTATTATTAGTAGCTGCCTCTGCACTGCTAATGCCCTTCTCCCACTGTGTAGGCATGAGCTGGCAAGGTCATTTATTTTTTAACGTGTTTACTGGAAAAATGCAGTTGCATCTGAATGATTGTTTGGGGAAAAATAAAAATCTTTGGATGAGTCATAAGTGAAGAAAAAAAGGTCATTTGAGAAGATTTCAATAAGGGAAGAAATTGATAAAGAATATGGAAATGCATTCTAATTAGAATGAAAAGTTTGAAGACTGCACCCTGTAGTGAAATTAGTGTCTGCAGCAGACAATGCTCCTCATTAACAAATCGGGACCTCACTTTTATTACACTTAAACCAAGATTCTTCACTGTGTCCTGCTACTTAAAAACATGCATCAGTGACCACAACACTCACACCCGTGGTTATTCTTAACCCTCTGCATTCATGAGCAGATAGAAACTCTAAAAGAAGCCCCAGTCAAATGAGGGATGCTACAGAGATGGAGTGTATTATGCTAAAATTGAATCTTCCTTTCAATGGTGGAAAAATAATAAGGACCCTGCCTACTGAATCATGCTAAACTGCAGCATTTATTTATTTTTAGTACAGTTTTATCTGGTGACAATGCAGTCATTATAGTCTTTTGTTGTTAAGGTATGTGTATATTTCTATTTGAAAACTTTAGGATAAGAAAAGCACAAACAGTGAAGCTTTAAAATCAACCCCATCCAAACAATAACAACTCCAGTTCCCCCAAGTTCTGACATTTTGTCATTACTGTGGGTCATTCTAGGGGAAGGAGAGGAAGCAGAACAAGAAGTGAGCAAATACTCAGGGAAATTTAAATTAGAAGCCTTGCCTTTAATAAGATCTTGCTTTGACATTAATGCCTGTCTGCAGCTGAGGTATTGTTTGCCTTTGCAGGAGTCGTGGGCCCATTCTTCCCCTCAGCTTCTGCACCCTGTGCTCCCCTCCCATCATGCCCAAACCCTGGCAATGAGTCAGCCTCAGCAAGGCCAACACCATGCCCCCTGGAAATGGAGAGCTGCTCACAGAAAATGCCGACAGCCCAGGTGAGCCTGGAACTAAATATAGACCAAGTCCGACGTGTTCCAAGTCAGTGAAATGGCTTTTCAGATTTCCCAGTGGAATATTCTACTCAAAATCAACTATTTGCACACAGAGTTTTAACAGATTTCCATTTCCCGATGGAAACAAATTTCCCTGAAATATGGTAAGTGGCATTTTGTTGCTGTGTATGGCCCACATGCTTAGAAAGCAGAAGCTGCAGCTCCATCAGCTGAACCAGCCCCGTCTGTGCCAGTGGCTGCCCGCGCCCTGAAAGAGGGGAGGTTTAGATCAGAAATTAGGCAGATATTCTTCCCTGTGAGGGTGATGAGGCTCTGGCACTGGTTTCCCAGAGAAGCTGTGGATACCCCACCCGTGGAAGCATTCAAGGACAGGTTGGAAAAGGCTTTGAGCAACCTGGCTTAGTGGAAGGTGTCCCTGCCCATGGCAGGGGTGTTGGAACTAGGTGATCTCCCTTGCAATCCAAACCATTCTAGGATTCTACGATTGAGCAAGGCTCTGGTGCTGGCAGGAGGATGATTTCCCCAAAGCACCAGTGTCTCAGCCCACCTGCAGCTTGCAGTGAGCACAACACGTCTCTAACAGAGATAAAACCTGACTAGCATAGCAAGTAAAGACTACTTTTATTTACTTCTTTAGTCTTGTGAAAGAAAAGGGGGGTGAGGTTGTAGATAAAGGTAATAAACACCTCCAAGCTGTGGCAAGGTTTGAAGTGATTCTGCTGTTTATGGTTTCCTTCGGCTACAAGTAATTCTATGTCTGTTAAATAGCCAGCAGCAGCTTCATACAGATAGGACTGAATCCCAGCGCAGAGCTGAAGCCAGGGGCAGGAGGATGACAAAGAGGAGGCACACCAGGTACAAGGCAGGCATCCATCTTAAAGTCGCTTGACTCGGCTGCTGTTTTATGGGCCTTGTTCTCCTCTCTCACACACTTGTATTCCACTGGTGTCAGTACAGCAACTTCAGTGAAGTCCTCCTGTGTAAGAGCACTTCAGACCCTCCAGACACAGAACAGTGAGGCTTTTCATGCCGTGCAGAGCCTGACTTTACTCACACACACAGCCTTGCACCCCCTCAGCCTCAGAGCTCTCAGGTTTATTCTCTGCTCTCCAATGTTCTTGCAGCACTGCTAAGCCATTTCAGTAAATATAGGGAGTTTTTTTTAAAAAAAAGCATATTTTTGTTACCTGCTTTCTCAAAGTTGCCGGAGGAGCTCACCTCACTGAAGTGACCCTTTGGGGTCCCTGCCATCACAGAAGCAGCATGAGCTGGCAGAAGTAGGGCTGGGCAGGTCTTGGGGGTGAGCCTGCACGGTGGGGATGGAGCTGTGGTGGGGATGCTGCAGAGCTGCAGCTAATTACAGTCAAAAATCATAAGTTTAGACAACTCTAATGTTTGCAGCTGGAAAGACTTAAAAGCTATTTGCCTCTAATCTCCCTCTGACAATCAATGAATTGAACAGTAAATGTTATTAGACTAATTTACTGTTCATCAAGAGTAAGAAATGAATAGAATAATTTACTATTCATACATCCAACTGTGTGACATGTGTACAGATCAGTTTGAAAGAAAAAGCAACATTAAGGTTCCACTTCTCCTCCCACACCTTTTTTTATTCCAATTTATCTCCATTCTCATCCCTAAAGCTGCTCTGGCTTTGCCCCAGTGGCAGAATGACCACATCTGTTTGGGTACACATCTGCTTTGGTATGTAAAGTACTTTGCTACTTACCTAATAATCTCAGTGTTTTCTACCAAGGGAAGCAGCCAAAAACCACTGCGAGGAAAGCCCCTGCTAATTTACACTATTCTCTGTGAGAGGCATTTACCTCCAGTTTTTAGGTTGCTCCCATGACGATGCTACAGTTGTGCAGCATCTTGAGCACCTCGTCTTTCTGCTGCAGCTATCCCAGTTATTTGGGAGTTTGGAGCATGCAAGAAATAAATTGGATTAATTGCCCTTTCTATGCTAAAACTGGGATAGTTTTAGGCATTTGGAAATGCTGGAAAACATGCATTTCTTATGGAACCTTGCAATATTCATATGTGAAAAAACCCCAACCTAACAGGCCTACAGCCTCTCCATTTAGTCTCTGAATATTTTAGATATTAAAGACAGAATATGAGAGCATACCAGTCACTTTCTGGATGCCACAGACCTGAACATAAAAAAAAGCAGATTGAAAAGTACAGTCTGAAATGACTGGCATTGAGGTTCTCAGTGGGGTTGATGTTACCTCCTGGCATGGATGCCCTTCCGACCCTCAGTGGTGGTTTCTGGGCTCAAAACTCTGGGCTTCCTGGTGATGGTAGGAGCAGCCCTGGTGATCTCACCTCCAAACCCAGCACAAGACTTTTGTCCTCCCTATTGATTCTCCTTGGCTAAATTCATTTTTTCCTGCAAGTTGCACCAGACAGAAGAAGTTTTGTAGTTCGGAGGAAATAGCTGGTAAGTGCACACAGACAACTTCTCACTTCAGCTGTATAGTTTTTCCAGCACCTCAAGAGATCCCACAGTCCTTGTTTTGATAAACAAAATGCCACCTACCATCTGCCATCTCCCGTTGCCTCTGTCAGGAAGTGCAGATTGGAGAATACTTCCAAGTGGAAGATTCTCAGCTGTCTCTGCACTTCAACACTACCCTTTTGTGTAATTCTAAAGGTCTGTCCACGAGCTCTGAAGTGCTGGTGTTGAAAAGAAAATCTGACAAAGCCAAAGGTTCAACCTTGAATGTTGTTTAGAATTGCTTTTCCTTTTAAAACTATTTACAAAATCAACAACACAGCAGAAAGTAGAGTTTTGTCTTTTTTTCCTGTTCCTGAGCATACTTCTTCCCAGGACCTGACAGTTGGGCTGGTTTTTGTCCTCCTCACACGCTAGCACCAGTAAGAGAGATCCCAGCAGCCAAATACCACTTCAAGTGTCCCAAGAAACTCCTTCCTCAGAACATCTCCTTTCATGCATATGAAATGCAAGAAGAGCTCAGCAAAGTTTCCCAGGGTGAAAGGTTCCCTCCCAAGGTGTCACCCATAATGATGAGCCAGTAATCCTCCAGTGGAATCTTCCATTTACTGTGACAAGCAAAAGGGATTCTTTCCATACTTTCTATGGAACAGGCCAAAAAAATGTCAGGGTCACCTGGGGCCACGTGTCTTGCAGGACTATTCACCCTGCTGACCCCCGTGCACATGAGTTGGAGACTGTGAGCCGGGTGAGATAATTTGCGGAGCAGTTTTAGCTGGTGGCAGCACAGTCATTATGGGAGGGCCATTACAGCACTAGCACGAAGCTGTGCCAAAGGCTGGCTGTGCTCATGTAAATGGTTCATGGAGTAACACAGGGGTTATTATTAGCTTGTGCTGGGTGTGGAGAAGACACCTGAGAAAAGATGCTCCTGCCCATGTGGGAGCACAGTCCTTGCCAGCAGAGACACGGGGGCCGGGCACAGCTCCTGCCCTGGAAGGCAGAAATGTTGGACTGTGCAGGGCAGAGCTGACGGCTGGCTGAGCTGCAGCCAGCTCTGATGTCTGTGCTAGGCAATGTTTAAAAAATAAAATCAACACATCAAATGATCTGTCATGTAACTTTTCCATGTCAAGGAAAATAGCCCAAGGCTCTTCTTCCCACATTTGCTGCTACAACAGCCAGACAACCTGGCCTCTAAATTTATTCTGGTCTTTAATCAGGCAAAATCCCTGTGATCTCTGAGGTTGGGCTTCACGGTTTTGGAAAGAGATTGCACGGTTTACTAGAGGGAAGGTGCTTGCCCACTGTTCTTGAGGTCTGTGGTCAGCACGAGTCATGCACATTGCACACAGCCTTGCTGAAAGGGTGATGTTCTCATTTGCCCAGTCCTATCTGTGCAATAAACATCCAGCGTGGCTTCAGCGCTATTTCTCATGCTATGTTTCCTTCTGTATACACAAAAACAGATGCTATCCAGCACCCAGATGACTTTGAGTGCTGCTTTCTTCCTGTGCTAGTTTTCTCTGTATTCATTTTTTTCCATGCTCCTTGAGCCATGGTTTATTTTACCTTTCCCCACAGCTATGTTGCCCCAAGAGCAAAGCTGGTCCTCCACAGCCCAAGCACAGTGAGGCTACACAGGAGGTAAGGTCACTATTACTCTTGAGTTTTTGCTCCCCATTTTAGGGCACAAATAGAATTTCAAGTGGCCAGAGTGAGATTTCCCCTTCATGCACTCCTTGTGCTTCCCTTTCAGCCTCAAGTAGCTATTTCACAGGTTTCTTTATACCTGTGAGATGCCAGTTTGTATTGTGAGATGCCAGTTTTGCCTTTTAGGAAGGAACACCAATCTAAACATGTGTTCATCTGACACAGACTCCAGCCACTGACAGCTCCAGGTGGAGCAGGACCATCATAGTGTTAATGAAAGTCTCCATTTCAGGTTCTGAGGACTCCAAGTAATTCAGAGCTCTAAAATGAACACAGTTTGCAGGAGACAAAAGGATATAAAACTAGATCTGAGCCAGGGTTTAAAAGCAAACAAAGCCTAAGCAGTCTTTTTGGCCAACATGCAATTTTTCTGGCAGACAGTATGGTTTTCTTGTATATGTAATAAACCTCAGTAATCTGTATTGCTTTGAGCTGCCACAACCCCCTCTGTCCCGTAGTGCAACCCTGGTCTCTCTCACTGATGTGTGCTATTTCTGAACTAAAGCATAAGGTTTTATCATCCCTGCTGTTCTACCCTGCAAGCGGGAGTTAAAAAAAAAAGGTCGACTACTGTGTTCAGGCAGCATCAAATTACTGTAAAACAAGTGAGAAACTGCAGCGATATATGGGGAGTCTCAGCATCTTCAGTTCTCTTTCAGGTTTTTGTTATAAATGGGTTGCCAACTGTTGCATTCCTAACAGAAACATAAGCCATCAAACTTACACATCCTTTCCAAATTAGTAAATAGTATGGATTTGCAAATGAAACCATTCTGTACCTGGACATGCCATGATGCCCCTGGCATGCTTTGTCTGAGCTATCTAATGAACAGTTTAGTGTTATGAACCATCTTCCAGGCTGTCTTTGGATTTGTTTGATAAAAATGATGATAGAAGATGTGCACAGTTACATGTCACACACAGCTCTGGGCTCGGCATATGAGAGGAATTGGGTACTTCTTCATCACTCTTTTTAGTCTCCCAAAGCTGAGTGGGAGTTACTCAAAACCCAACTGCCCTAATACCAACCTGCACACACTGCCAGGCAGTCCTGCTTTTGTCTGCACTGGCCAACTACTCAGGCAGCACAAGGCCAGTGCCAGTCCTTTCCCTGCCAGAGAGAACACAGGACATTATCTTTCCAAGCTGAAAGCGAGCGACTTGATAGATCTGCATCTGCAGACCACAACACACCTTTCATCCATCTGTCAAAACGTGTGGACCTCACTGCTTCTGCATCCACAGATACAGTGCTCAGCATCACACCTGTAACTAACTGTGCAGCTGCATCACTTGGGGTTTGGGCTGTTTTTAATTACTTCCTCTGCAATTCAGGTGGAGCCCGTAGCAGGAGATGCAGCCCACCAGCTCTATCTCCTCATTGAAGGTGCAAAGGGTAATGGGGAGCCGTCACCCTAAAGCCAAGGCGAGGTGGGAAGCATGGTTGTGGTAAGTAAGTTGGTGTAGAAGAAAAGGAAAGAGTAGGAGCATGGACTTCTAATGGCAGGTGAGCTGAGGAAGCTAAGAAGTGATGGCTAAATGCACCTGCTGTTAATCTGCACCTTCTCAGACCAGCTGACAGCCTGGCACAGTCCCCATGCTGATGTTTGAGGTGCCATGAGGTGCTGGAAGTTCCAAGAATGTCTCAACATAATCCCATGGGCCCTGCCAGCCATTATACATGGAAATCACAGTGTCACCTGCTCACAGGTTGATGGGCTCACAGGCCATGCCAGGGGCTCAGCCCATGCAGGAGCAGCAGGCTTCTCCTGGCAGGGCCCAGTGGCAAACTGCAAAAGCTCTTACAATACTGAGAAAGAAGCTAATTTCTTACCAATTACTTGTCAAACAATATGTAATTAAATAGCATAGAACTGTCTGTAATGCATCTTTGAGTCTTTAGGCTGTTTGCTTTTTTTTCCCCATTGTTTGTGGCACACTCCTACAGCACTTCAAGGCTACTGCACACTGCAGAGCAGTGGAGGGATAGAGTTATAATTGAAGAATTAACAAGTGATGTCATAAAACAATGTACTTAAAATAAAATGCATAATTAAAATAAGTGAACCAAAAAAATAAAAGATGTAACAGCATACACACACAAATGTTGACAGTAAGTCTCATGTAGGAACTGAAATATGTAATTGAAAGGGAAAATATAGCACCATGGTGGTTAAATAAAATTGTGGCATAAACTAGCAAACTTCTCGGTGATTTGCCAAAAAAAAATAATAATGTTACAAAAGAAATATTCTCTGAAGTTAACAAGTTTGGACCATAAAACAGTCCTTTGGTGGTTCCCTGTGTCATTACTTGCTACCAAGGCACTGCACTGATGGGCTCAGTGGGATCGCTGGATTCAGCGATAGATCAGTAAGCAGGAAAGCAGAGTTCCCACCAGATTTCCTGCCTGGAGAGTTGTTAGGATCCGTGCTAGTTCTTTAAAGAGCAGAACTGTGTACAATACTGCACTCAAAAAGACCCCGTTAGGAATATAATCTTCTGCTACAAATGAGATGTTTGGGGGAAAAAACCACAGGAAAGCCAAAAGGAAAAAATAAACAACAACAAAACAAGACTGCTTGACTGAAGTTCATTGTAAAAATGCAATTTTTGCGGAGCTTTGCATGCTGCCTGTATCTCTGCTCTTGGGAAGGCCAGAGAGGGGGGACCCCCTGGCTGCCACCTCCTCCTCCAGGCCAGGCTCCAGGCTGCTCATCCTGGATTCACCCCAGCTGGCTGTCGCTGCTGTGGGGCACCCAGCATGGAGCTGGAGGGTGCCAGGAGGTGCCCATACCTGCAGTCATGTTCATTCACAGCATGTAAAGTCCTCTACTCCAGTTTCTCTGCTTTCTTTCAGCACATTTATTTTTTTTAAACTCAAGACACTAGAAAAGATTTTAAAGCATGAGGCAGACGTGCTTTCCAAGAATAATTGCTCTTTGGCTGATGCACGGGAGCTCTGCTCATGCATTTCTGGGAGATGCCTGCAGACTGCTAACTGCTCTGGAAGCCTTTCAGCCTTTGCTGCCTGCAAATGGCATTATTATTCACTAATAGCCTTGGCTCACCATGTTGTCTTTTGGTTAGTTAGCAGCTATTCTGCAAGTCAGAGACAGGGAAAGAAGAACATATGTTTAAGCAGTAGCCAACTTCTGACCTGTAAAAAAAAAAAAACAAACCAAAAAACCTAGAAGGTTTCTCAGAGCAATCCCCACCATTAGGTGAGGAGTGATTAGGAGGGAACATGTCAGCACTGGGAGGGGTTGTCCACCCCACCTCCCACGAAACAGCTGCTGTTTCTCAGGCAGGTTTCTGGAGAGGAGAATGCAGAGGATGCTTGTGCTGTCTCGCTAACCCTGAGACAGCTGCTGCCACAGGGTCATGGAGCAGGAGGTGCAAGGGTTTCATGGGGGCAAAAGAGAGAAAACTTGATGTTGTGCCTGACCCTAAATATCTATGGTGTAGCATTTCCAAGTCTAGATGGCTTTTCAATGCATCTACATGACAAATATTCATAGACCTCATTAAAAGTCAGGCGGACTTAATAATAAAATTCTTCCTGCTTTGTTTTTTTCCTGAAGGTTAGGGATTGTGTTTGTTTCATTTTGTTTCTCCAAGGTTTCTTGCTCACTTGCTCATTTCTTTTTGGATATTGTAGGATTCTGTTATTTACTGCTCAAGCAATCCCAAGAACTGCTCTACTGACATTTCACGGTATTTAGTATTGACCAAACACTACATGATAAATCTTTATAATACTCCAGAGAGACCATCAAGGGAGCAGTTACAAATGTATACATTGCAGTACGTTGTGTTCTGGGTTAAATGAAATATAAAATCACATTGCCAGCCTGGGTACTAATGTCTCTATCAGTATTCCATCACATCCCAGGTGCAGGTATGGTGGTTGCCATTAAGACATCAACATTTGTCGATCGCTGCAGATGGTAACTGATGGATCACTCTTTCCCTCAGCACGTGGGGATGGGAATGGGAACTGCAGTAACATCAGTATCTTCCCCCATCCACTGCTCAAACCTCATGGGTAGTGGTGAGAACCTTGACAGACAGATGGATGGACAGAGTGGCACAGAGAGACCCATGCAGTCATTCAGCATGGTCACCCACTGCCCTCTTACGTGCTAAGCTTTCTGCTCTGGGAGCAGAGCCATTTCAAGCTCTCAAAAAAGTTTGGGATTAGTTTTGAGTTTTGGTTAATTTATAGCCAAGTTGATTTCACTATCATTAGCTTTTGTACGTTCAAACACGGTTTAATTTTCTTTGGAAAATGCAGACGTGTGTACAGCTAGATAATGCCCTGTTTATTTTACTGACTAATTCATCACTTAAAGTGCAGGGCTATAGGTTGAGAGACCAAGACTTATGCACAGTCTCATACCCCTAAATCAGGCCAATAAAAGTTAAATTCACACTGTTTGCAAGCACTTTATGCAGATGGAAAATGTCACCTTGTCTGAAATACTTTATGGCGCGATGTTGAAGCAAAAAGAAATCCCACAGTGAGAGATTAAAAAGCTTCACTAATGCTTAGCTGGGAGGCACACGGCTCTGCGCCGCCTCCTCCCTGTGCAGTGGGGAGGCTTTTCTGGGTAGCAGTGTCTGGCTGTTGCTCTGGCTGTGTACAGAACAGCTCCATGAGCTCCAGTGCCTCAACACCCTCCTGGGCATCACTCAACCCAGTCTGGAGCAGTGCTGAGCAGGGTGACCACAGGGAACATGGTCAGCCCCACCAATGAGGAGCTTGTTGGGCAAAGCTGCCAGGGCTGTTGCTTCAGCTCAGGCTCGTCTCACCCTGTGGCTTTAGTTGTGGGACAAGGGTTTGGAAAATACTCCTAAGTGGATGGTTATGCCATGTATATTTTACCACTTTGTATCAAGGGTATTCAAGCCACCTCTGTGCTGTCTCCTGCTACCCAAGACAGAACCAGGTGCTACAACCATGGTGGGAAGTTAACATTTTTGAAAGCAGCTTATAAATTGCAGAAAGCACATGCTAATTTGGCTGATGGGCCATTGCAGAATGAACACAGCCATGGCTATAGCCCATGCAGCAAGCACTGGGCTGCCCAAGGGGTTCCCCAGCTCAAGAGAAGCCCTGCTATGGCCTCAGGTCCACAGGACCCAGGGATGTACAGAGTCCTACTCCCTGCTGCCAGCCCTGCACTGGGCAAGTACGAAGTCACTGGAAAAGAGCATTCCCAGACCTGTTTGCTGTGCAGAGTCACACTTACTGAAGCAAAACCAACAGCCTCAAAAGCCCAATTCCCAAGTGGGAGAGACATAAATCGTGGGCGGAGCTGTCGCCTCACCATCCGCCCGTGTCGCTTCTCACGGTCACCAAAGCAGGAGCAAGAGTGACTCCCACTGCAGACTTCCCAAAGCTGCTCTGAAACCCTTCATCCCCCTCCCTACCAAAAGGCAGAGGGATCGCCTGGCTCCCTGTGCTCCGGCGGCACGGCTGACTGTAGGCAGAGCATTAAATGCTCTGAAAGCGTTTTTACAGTGGGGAAGTGGAGCCTCTGCAAACAGCTAATGGGTGTATTTCAATTCCCTATTAATTGCATATTTATTACTTGGCTTCTGCAAGGAAACGTCATGTTACGTTGATTAAAGCTTTGCAAGCTGTACAGTAAATATTTTAAACAAAAAAGGTTTTGATCTCTGTTGCTGTTGGGAAGGGTGCGGGGAAGCTGCCATTAGAGCTGCTATAATTAGCAAACTCCATTGCAGACAGTATTTCCCACAGGCTCTGCAACATGCTTCGTGTGTGTCTGCATGTATTTAGATAGAATATTATTTTACGTATATGTTATCTATAAATTATATATATTTTTATATATATCTTGTGTGTAAGGGAAAAAGGAGGAAAGCAGAAAAGTTGTGCCGCTATCTCACATCTTGCAGACTGGAAAGATAAAAGACTTAAAAGGCAGAAAAGAACAGGGGATTCTGGTGCACTGACTGAAGTTTAGGTGGTTAGATGACCTGCCTGCCAGCCCTGGCTGCCCAGATAACGTCTGATTAATTAAGTCCTTGCTGTACATGTTTTTGTTACAAACTGCCACGTCTCTGCACATATGCTTTTGGTCTCCCTCTCTTGCTGGTGTCAGTACCGGCCCGTATGTGCGGAAAGATTTAGCTGGCGAAGATTTTGTCAACGTCACTCAGACACGGGGCAGAGATGACCAGCCACAGCCGTCCCGAGCTTTGTCTCCTGACCATCTGTGTAATGTCATCAACATATCCCAGCAGCAGAGAAAAAACAGTCCATATTTCTGACAGACCAAATCATCTTCATCTCATGTTCAGCCCCTGCTCACCACCTGCACAAGAAGCTGCTAAAAACAAAACCCACAGCAAAACTATGCCATCAATATGTGACCAACAGAAGTTTTACTGCTGTGCTCACCTCAGAGGTGCTCAGGTATCTGTCCCAGCCCTGCTTTCCCCAGCCAGCAGCAGCAGCAGGGTCTCGGCTCCAGCCCCCTGTGCTAGCCAAGGGCAGCTCCCTCTTCCTCCAGCTTTTCTCTTCTTGACATATGACATGAATTAGAGAAGACATCAGTCATAGCCAGCCAAACAACCGTGGATACCTGCCACAGGACACGACAAGCTAAAATGACACTAATATAGGAGAGACAGCTCCAGCTAATAAGCCCAATGATTTACGGTTGTGGGCAAACTGGAGGGGTGTCGCTGGGAGGTTCAAGCAGCCCAAGCTTGGCTCCAGGGCTGAAAGACCAGCTTTAACACAAAGTAGTGTTGAGCTTTGATAAACCCCTTAAGGGCCAATACACCCTTCAGGGCACAAATTCATTGGTATCTTCAAATTTGATGTCTGTAATCCCCGATCCCACTGCGTGGAAGGCAATGCCCCCATCCCTCAGCCTGATTTATTTTATCTCATAGCCCTGAGCGCAGTCGTGGTGCTCCCTGTTCCAGCGTTTTCCCAGCATTCGTAGCTGCTGTAGGCAAACCAATGGGCGATTTTTAGGAGCAAAATTTGTTGTTGTCAAGTCTTAGGAGTTTATTTAAGCTGCAGTATTTGACTTGGCTCATTTCCTACACTGGCTCCCTTTTGGAGCTGTGTGATTGCAGGGGATGCAGCAGTTATTAACAGTAAAGCAAGTTTCAATCTCTTATGATTGTACATGAAGGCTCAGAAGTGTGAACATTCAAAAGCACAAAATGCAGAAAGCAAAACCAGAAATTATTCAGAATTTATTTCTTCAACAAAGGTTTCTGAAACCCATTTCAAAATTCAAGGGACCTTCCGTCTGATTTTTGAAACAAAAGTTGGCAGTGCTAAAACTAAATGGGCCGTATTTACATCTCACTGATTTCTGTGAATGAAAGGGTGGCAGCAGGAGGGTTGTGGGGGGACACACAACTCCATTTGGCAAGTCCCAGTGCAGAGAAAAGAACTTAAATAAACAAAGCAGGAATGGAGTACTTTCAAAAAGAATCAAACAGCATGGACCATTAATGTTTTAAGAGATAGGAGCTGTATGTGAGCCAACCATCCCCAAGATATTTATTCCCTATCTTTAAAATAGGGAATTGCATTAGAACAGGTAGAATCTTTCAAAGCCGGGAAAATTTTTAAGGGCACTCACTATACTTTAAAGAAGACTTCAAAAACCATCTCCAGTATTGAGCTGAATAAGTTGGAGAGATTTGTAGGTTATAGCAAGGGAGAGTGATGGGAATACATACGGAGCAAGCTGGTTACTGCAGTAAACAAACCTCCCCCAAACTAACAGCAAGTGCTTCAGCTCGGGAACAAATGGCCTCACATCTAGAAATACATTTTAAAGTAAGACAAGGTGCTGGGTAAACACCAGCCAAGAGCTATAAACCATTGTTATAGAAGGTGAAAGCCAACTAGCCTTGGCCATTGGGTTGGCGAGGAAGAGCAAAGCCAGACACCCTGTTTTTCACAGACTGAGATGTAGCCTTGGGGAAGCCAGCCCCTGAAGGCTTTGAAATTAAAAATGATGAAAAAGGAGAAGTTTTCATTACAAAGGAGGACAACATAACACAGCTATAGAGGCAGAGCTTCAAACAGTGCTGCTTTAAATCTGCAACAAAGCCAGCAACTGCACCGGAAGAAAGCGGCTCTGCGCTGCTATTCATCCCGCACCATCAAGGGCAGCACACAGCTCGCCTTGCTGTGCATCCCGGCTGGGTGTAAGAATGAACTATTTTATCTCAAGGAAAGAGACATTATCATTAATTGACTTGCATAGTGCTTTTCTCTAATAGCTGGGTGCTGTAAAACAGAGATACTGTAATCATGCCGGGAGTTTGAAAATTAACAAAGATTGCTGGGCTTTATTTCCCCGCAAAAAAAAATGTAAGAAATGCAACCCCTCAGTCCTGCCAGCTGGCAGCACCCGTGACAGTGAGCAGGCTGGGTGACCCCAGCATCCCCAGCCCAGCCTGTCCCTCACTGCTGCCTCTGGGCCAGGTGCCTTCAATCCCCACCTTCACCTCTGCAGAGGTCTTCTCAGGCAGGTCTGGCACCGTCCTTGTGGTCGCAGCTTCCAGCTCCTCTCCCAGGCACAGGAGCTGTGGCACTGACTGCAGGAGGCTGCTTTTCCCAATATCAGTATGACTGTAACCCTGTGCAACAACCCGAGTTAACTTGCTTTCCCGCAGCTGTCCTTTCAATGATCCCAGCAGGCAAAGGTGATTGTACCTCCTACATCCTTGCAATATTGCCTCCCTGCCACGTTAGGATTTATTATTATTATTATTATTAATTTTAAAAACCATTCTTTTCAAGAATTTATTATTATTTTATAATTACTATTCTAAAACACAGAATAATTATTTTGAGAATTTATTATTAAAATTATAATTCCTTGGACTCTGTCAGCTCTCTGAGTTGTTTCAGGGATGGACTGAGGAGTTCAAAGGCTTCTTTGTTTGTCCACAGCTTGGGGCAGATGAAATCCAGGGCATGCCCAAGGCTGCTGTAATGGATGTTGTTACCCCTTCATGAGCCAGTCAGAGCTGGCCTAAGGCAGTGCAGCCCAGGGAGGCTCCAGCCTGACTCAGTGCCTGTGATCGGCCACAGGGCTGGACCAGGGTCTTTGAGTCAGCGCAGCACTGTTCACTGAAGTTACTTGCACCTCATGTGCTTTCAGGGACACCTCTCCTATCCCCCCTGAAGGCAAATATCTTCCCAGATAGCGTGAAGAGTCCTTAGTATAATATAAGATCAGGTCCAGGACACTCCATTACCAAGAAGATACTTAACTAATGTTCTGCTTGTAGTGGGAGGTCACAGGAGATTTATCTGAAGAGATGCACATAGAAAGAATTAGCAGACAAGTCATTTCACAACCTCTAATACCCTCACCTTCTTAGTTGCTCAGCTGAAATGCCTTCAGGGATACGTTTTACAGGAGCTCAGAAGTGAACTGGAAACTGCTTAGATCACACAACTTATGCATTTTAAATAGCAGTGTAAAATACCGTGCTTTACAAAAGCCCAGTGTTGTACTGAGGAGGAAAGGCATGCTCTGAGCAGGGAGGCTCAAAAAGTTGCAGGAACTACAACAGAGAAAATCCCACATACAGCAAAACAAATCTGTGACTTACTAAAGTTTGTGATTAAAATTTAAAGACTGTTCAAGTTTTATTCCCCGTAGCCGCTGCTCCCTGGACAAGAAGAGACAGAGAGAGACTGACCTTGAATAATTAAGCTGGTCTGTGGCACCAGATCAATTGCTGGTATTGGCAGAACTCCACAATCATGCATTTTGAAATGCAAGTGTCAAAGTGCATGTAACTATGGGACTTTTGGTGCAAAGCAGCCAATATAAAGGAGAAGAGGTGAAGAGTGAGAGAAAATAGATTGTGGAGTTTTGAGCACAGTCATGGGGGAGAGATGGGGAAAGTTTCTATTTCCTAATTCTAACAGGGCAAAAATTGCAGCTGATGGAAACCTGACATGGTTGTTTTTTCTTCCTGTAACCTTGTATAAGTCACCTGGAGCAAGCTGAATGTCTCTTGAGTGACTTAAATCCATCACTAGTTCTGGAAACAGAATCTGAGCAAGTACCAGTCAACAGTTAAATTGAAAATAAACTTTGTAAATCCAGGGAAACATCTCTGTTCAACATGAATTACTGAACCAACCTGAAGGTGTTTGAGTCCAGGTAGGCATTCAAAAACGTGGTGAGCATTTTTGCTGCTGTTTCTGCCCTCTGTCAGATACTCTGGCACTAAGGTGACCCATCAGAATGGAATGTAGTGAATACTATAACAGCCAGGAAAGCCTTTATATTAACTCAGCCAAGTAAGACTTTGTATTAATTTCAGGAGCCATGGGAACTCCTATTTAAACCTCCTCCCAATCCCTTGACCTACAACTGTGTAAGTGGAAGAACAGCACCAGGTAGATAAGGTAATCATTGTGTTCCCAGTGCAACAGTCCTGGAAGATGTCCTTGATACTGACATTATCCTTAAGGCTCTCTGCCAGACATTTTGAAACAAAATTCAAGACGCCTGAGGTGGTCTTTCATTGGAAAGGCAAGGGAAGGCATGCAGAGAGGATTTTTATGCACAAAGTCTCAAAGTCTTCCCTGCTCAAAGGCTCTCTCCAGCCATGAGGAAGGTGGCAAGATGTTGGCACAGGTGTCACAAGGCATTGGGAACTTTCCTGTTCCCTCTTGCAGGGTGGCCTGTGCAGCTCCTGCCAAAGGGAGAAACCGCATAGTAACAAGGGTAGGGAGAAGACATGGCCATTTCATTGCCAGTTCCACAACTTTCATAGTGCTTCTTGTTGTGCCTGGTGTTTTCCAGAAAGCTCCAGCCCTTCAAGTCCTGTGGTGATACAACATCATCATCCCCAGATCTAGTTTTGAAGCTCATCGTGACATAGAATTTCCAGTTATCTCAAGTTTATCTTATGCCTGCAAATTCCAGAAAGAAATCAAAACTAACCCAAATATATTTAACAAAGAAGAATGCTGATTCTTAAACCACGTCATTGTCTAAAATACTTTTTAATCAATACATTGTGTGGCCATATTGTAGTGATCTGAAGACCAGACTTAAAGTACAGTGGGAGGCAATGGAGAAAGCTTGCTTATGGGCAGCTGCTGGTCAGACGGGCTGGAAAGGAAGGGGGATAACCTCTTCCTCATGTTCTCCCAATCCATGGCCCCCCTTTCCAAGTACATAAAGGACCCTATACTCTCTCCAATGCGAATATACAGGAAGGCAGGTGCCAGTTAGGAGAACAAGAAGAGAAAGAACAGCTACATCATCCCTGTGCTACTCCAGCTCCCACTAATGCTGGCACATTATAGGCCTTTCAGTGCCTTTGTTCTCCTCCTTCCATTTCATGGGCTTTTGGTTCACACAGCTTCTACAACAGAGTGAAAGGGAATCAGCAGCCTGGGCTCCCCTCCTCAGTGGAGATACTTTGAAACTTTCAAAGAACCCAACTCTTTCCCCACATCCCTGTTAATATGCACCAACTCTGCTCTTGATGCACTCCATTGTAAATGATGTATGAAATGAAATCTCCTCGCTCGCCTAATGCAGAGAAGAAAGGCTCTGTAGGCAATGCTACAACATTCCCGTCTAGAGATAAAGGCAGCAAAACCTCAGACTCCCTATGAATGATTTTTTTTTAAGTTGTTGCTCTTCAGTGTTGGTGTTTCTCCTTTTTTTTTTTTTTTTTTTTTTTTTTTTTTTAACAGAGAGTGGGGATTTGAATTCAGATTTCACAGAGAAATCCAAACCACTTACATATTTTTCTAAGCCTTTCACAGCAATTCTGTGACTGTTCCCATCCCCTCATCAGAGGGAATAGCAGCAGCAAATTCATTAGCCCCACAAAGCAGCAGAGTGAAAAGAATGGCTTAACACTTGCAGGAGGGAAGAGGCTGTGGGGGATCGGTGGTGGATGTTAAGCTTGATCTGGATTTGAGACCTCCCTCCAGTTTTATATGAAGCTGTTTCAAAACCAGAATGTATCGACAGTCTCCAAAGGGAAAAGGGATCAACACGGACTGGGAGCCGTCACGGGAGCAAAGTCTGAAGGTCGACAGTTTAAAACAGCAAATACACCACAGGCTGTTTCCAAATGATGGATTAGTTGAGGGCAAAGGGAAAGTCACTGGAAGGGAGAGTGGAGAACGTGACTGAGACATTGCAAGAGGCACAGAGTATCTGCTGGTGATAAATAGCCATATACTACTGCTTGTGAAGCCCTTAGTATGCGTTTACTCCAGATGGACCAACCTCAGCAGCTCCTGGGCTCAGTGGGAGCCTCGTGCCCTCAGTGCACTCACCCCTATCTCCCATGGCTCTCCCAGGTACAGCCCAGCTGGGGAAGAAATGGCCTGTGCTGGCAGAGAACAGTTAGAGCTGCATGTCCTTCACTGTCTTTTGGCAAGAACAGTGCAAGCCAGAGGGCTGGTCCCTGCTCTCCCCACATCCCCAACAGGTACCTTTTCTTCTCCACTATGACACTGGTACTGCAGAGACGAGTGAGCAAAGCTCTGCAGGAATAAGAGACTAACAATCCATGTTGTGTGAAAGCAGACACAAGGACCCTCCTGCAGCAGGTCCTACTCTTAGGCCAGGAGACAGACCCCCATACTGCTGGATGTTTTGGCTTCCTCTGGCCAAAGTAATATACCCTAACTAAATATAGACACTAACTGCCTTTGTCCTCGGCAGCCAGGACTGGAGGAGGCCCTATTCTTTGGGCTGATACACATTCGGTCCATGCTCCTGGTGCTGCTCCTGCATGGTATGGACTGTTTCTCTTGGCTCCCGCACAGTGCCATCATCACACAGTGCTGCCACCATGAGCAGTAAACTCTGCTTAGACTTTAAAAAGCTTTAGTAAACTTCTAGGAATGACATTTTTGAAGCTGACAGATGAGCCACGCTGATGGATTATTAGACACAGTCAGCCATCCTTGCTAGACTTTACCTTACTAGTGAGTTTTAGGGGCTTTGCTTTCATTTTTCTTTCTCTTTTGTTTGTTCTGAGCAGCAACCCTCAGAATGGCAAAACAAAATGCTTCAAGGCAGCAGCTGGAGCTTGAAATTAATAATAAAAAGTAGTTGAGCTGATATTTGGTTGCAGAGTCATGCTAGCAAATGTGTGTGTTTCATACAGCTGTGGTACTCATGAACAACCTGCTTGGCATCCCTGTTTCCACAGAGCCACTGCTGGGCTGGCACATCATCATTGCCAGGGCAGGCAGGGGAGCAGAAAAGGGTCCCGGGGTTGGAAAGGGACAAACTGCTCAACAGCAAGATTTCCTGAGCACCACTGAGACTGGTGACAAACATGAACAATTCCATAGCACAGAAGTCCACAGTGACCCTCCACCTGCGTTTGCCTCTCCTGGCACATGCTGCCTGCTCCCGGGCTGCTCATCACAGGGACATGGAATCCATCAGCCCCGAGGAACACACATTTATTGAAACACCACAGACACACTGTTACATCTGTAATAATTCTGCCCTTTTCAGACACAAGAAGGTAAAATCTGTATGAGTTAAAAGTATTTTCAAAAACCCATCAAAACTTTAAAAGCCTGAAAGGCCAAAGACTTTGAATGGCCAAGCAGTTCTGGCATGAGTTCAGCTAAAGATGACCTCCTTGCTACCCCTTATTCATGAAGTTAACAGCAAAAATATCTGTTTATCTGAGAATGGCACCATTATTTCATAAAGTGCTTTATTTCTGTACTGGAAAAATTCCCCAGCATAAGCTGAACATTTATTGCAGGCAGATTTTTTTCTCATTATTCAAGGGTAAGAAGTGAATAGAAACAGCAGGAGGCCGGCTATTCTTTAGCTACACAAAGTGGAAACAATATTTTGAAGAAGATCAAAACCAGTAGCGAATATCCAGCCTCTTCCATGATGTGTCATATTATTTTGGCTGCAGACAAGTGACAGCGACACAGTACCTCAACCCTTGTGAGCAAAATGAGATGCAACAGTTTTTAATCAAACTCTACTCAGGGAACATAAACCAGAGGAAAGCAGACAAAATAACAAGAGTGATTCTCAGGCAGGTCTGCTTGAGCTGTGATTAATAATAACAACAATAAAATGTTTTGTATTCACAGACTTTGCCTTATCCTCTACTACTTTTGAAGCACTGCCATCTTATTAAAAAAAAAAAAAAAAGAAAGAAAAGAAAAGAAAAACCCCATATTATTCCTTTCCTAGGACTTTGATAGGGACAAATCTGACAATAGGATACTCCTAGCTGGATGGCTGCACTGCCTAATATTGGGAAAAAAAGGAACACCTCTGGTTCTACTTCTGGTTCCCCTCTTGCAAACACATCAAAACAAACACACTCAGGACTTAAACCTTCAGGAAAACACACACAACATTTTCTGGCTTGCAAGGACATGAACATCTCATTGACGTAGCCATCCTTCCTCCTATTTGGTACCACAGGTGGTAGTTCAAGCAGGATAACACTGGAATAAACTTCTCAGAAGGCTTAGTCCTGGAAAATGTTAACCATGTAGCAGCTACTCTGCTGGGAGAGAGTTTGCTGCTTGAATGATACTGATTGACACCTTGGGGCAGGTTAGTGTAAGGCAATGCTGGCTGTGCTGCTCTCCATGACAAGGGTCAGCAGCAAGGAGCCCATCCCTGTGCTATCCCTGGGACACACGGACACACAGGAGCAGAGCTTTGCTGCTTGCAGGTGTTCCTGGCCACCAGGAATCTGCTATTGTCAGTCCAGAAGTAGAGAAGAAACACAAAGCCAAGCAGAGGGGGTTAACTCATCTCTGCATTCCTACAAAAATCTTCCGGAGATCCCTGGGGCAGCACCAAATAAAGAATTAGGTGGAATCAGCACCCAAAGGGGCAGGAGACAACTCTCTGCAGCCGCAGTCATGCACAGAGAGCTGGCTTTATAAACAGAGCTTTAGGGGCTCTTCATGTGACACAAGCTTGAAAGGACTCTGCCTTGGAGAGTCACCATTTTAAGCTCTTAGAATTCATGAAAACAAATCTGACGAGTACAACACAAGTTCAAGCAGAGCACTTGAGCACTGCCTGCCTGCCTGCAAGTCACCACTGTCATCTGGGGGTGTGGATTTTCCTCTCCCCAGCAGGAGCAGGCTGGTGCAGAGCACCCCTTGCTCCCAGCGGGTACCCGCGCAGTGCCATCAAACATCAGACATCCCCCTCACAGGCAGCTCCGCCGTGAACCTCATGTCAGACACATCAAGTCAGATTGAACCCAGAGGGCACTGTCCAATTATAAAGGAAACCTCAGAAAAGGTTTAGAGTTGGAGAGGGACACACAACAGCTTTACCTGCAATTGCTCAGCCAAGCCCACAAACTTGGCAACCCCTGTGCCATTATAGCCATGCTAATAATAATTGTTAATCAGTTATTTAAAGTCATTCACATGAAAAGCTATTAGCTTTTTTTTTTTTTTTGTGAAGCTAGTATAAATCAAACTTATAGGCAAAAGAATAAATACAGAGAGACAGCTGTACAGATCACACTGTCACACCAATCACTGCTTAAAAGCACACACTGTAAATAGCAGACAAAATTCACCCCCAGTGGAATGCCATTGACTGCATGGGCTGGAGCTGCAGCAGGGATAAATTGGCCTATCAAAAATACATAAAAATTTAGAAACAGAATTCAGTGACGTGTGGAAGCGATTTATCACGTCTATGTCACTTAAAATTACGTTATCACTAGCAAACCCGTTAAATATTATGGGTTACATTAAGATTCCTGAGAGGCCAAACAACAAAGGAGGTAGTAGTGATTGGATGGGGCAGGAGGGGATTCATACACTGACCCAAAGACCAGGGCCACCAGGTACTCACCTGGTCTTGAGCCAAACCTGGGGACAGGCACAGAGCGCTGCAGGGTGGCAGCCATCAGCTGCACCAGCAGGACGTGGCCACACTTGTCCCTGCTGGTGCTGGCAGGAGACAGGGCATTGTCACCATATCCACGCAGCAGTGGTGCCACCAGCTCCTCGGTCTGTTGTCTCAGATAACAGATAAGCCCACTTATTTGGGAGATAAGCCCACTGAAACACGGTGCTTTGGAAGCCCAGCATGTTCATCCTCCACCTGCAGATTTCTGCTGCATCATCCCAGTTCCGTAACACCATCGGAGTGCTGCTGCTCTAGCTGGCTTTCCATTTGCAGCAGCTGCAGTTTGCAAAATGAGCCTTGCAGGGAGTGGGAGGGAAAGGAAGGAGACATCTCTTTTTCTGTGCAACTCTCATGGTGTTACCGTGATCTCAGACCCGTAGAAAATCATTAGGCTGCTTCACAGACCACTCATCAGTGGTGGGAGCTGAGCTCGCGGTGGTGCCTCCACAGCCGAGTTCGGTGTTTGGCTACAGCAGGAGCTGTTAGGTTTGGTGCATGGGCTCATCAGGGAGCATTGCAGACACACTGTGTATCACAGGGTGTATTTAATAGCAATAATCATGTTTTCATGGAGATGGGCTAAGGAATTTTGCCTAAGTCTGGGAGTGTCCAAACTCAGCAGTTCTGCTCAGGGGCTTAGACAGTCATGAGGCTCAGGATGGCTTTGGGGGCAGTCCAGCCTTGCAGGTCCAGCTGTGGTGAGCAGGCACTTAGGAGAGCAGAGCCTGGCCAAGGCAGAGCAGCCAGAGGGGAGCGGGTGGAATGCACAGCCCAGCTGATGGAATAAAAGAACAACCAACTGTTTTCTCTTGGAAAAAAATCCCCACAGCTTGCTAAATTGCCTTACCAGGATTTGACTATTGCAGATACTGGGCCAGACAACCTCAGTCACAAAACATTTCATTACTCTCACTACAGTTTGGGTTGTATTCTCCCATTCACTTACACAGCATCCGTGGCTGTAGCACATGGACGCACTGACTTCTGAATGCACACCACCGTGTTTCGGTCCAGTGGCTTTGCAATTTCCCCCTTTTTATTTTTTAAATTTGTTAAGGACAGCAGGTACACAGGAGCACAAATAGAAGCATTATATCTTCAAAGATGTCAGTAGGGAGCTCTGACAGTACTGTGGGGACATGTACCCTGTGTTTTTCCCTCTGCTGGTACAGGGGACAGCTGGGGACCCTGAGCATGGCTGCTGGTGTAGAAATCGGGCAAATCCAGCACAGGCAGCTGGTGAACATTCCCCTGATATGATCACAGGCTTTTACCTAGAGGAGAGGAGGCAGGAGAAGCCATCCACACTTCCTGTAATCGAGGTGTCACGATGCATTAGTCTAGAGATGTAAAAGAACAACAATTGCATCTTAAACTGTGATAGTTAATTTATTATTGCAGAATTGAAAGGCAAAGTGGAAGAAGGGTTTTTTTTCCACCAGATACACTAATCTTTTTTTTTCTTTTTTTTTTTTTTTTACCCATGGCTATAAAAACAGAAATTTACCAATAGAACCAAGAAGAGAATTGTAGGTCTCATGGCAACTTATGCCCCTGAAATTCTTCACCAAATATTTCTAGCAAGAGTTACTAACAACCTCAAACTGTGTGACTGCTTGTTGTTCTTCTGCTAATTGATATTCTTACACAGCATCACACCTAATACCTGCCTCTTAAATCAAATTTGATTAAAATTCCTTAGCAGTGCAATGAGAAATAATCATTTGGTCTTTTATCCATTTCTGATTCCAAAATCTCAAAGTATTTTTCTTGCATCTGGTAGGCCTTGTAGGCAAGAGCTTTTATCCCCGAGTGACTGAAGGATGCACGAAGGTAACAAAACTTGGTGCAACCTAAATAATGTTACACATGAGCAGGCAGCAAGGCTGGCAAGGGAACTGGCTTTCCTCTCAGCCCTCACCTAACCCACAGGAGGCTTTTTGCTTTCGAACAGCCATGCAAGAGCGTTACTTGTCTTTACATTTCTATTGTTCCCTCCTGACCAGACTTTATTCCTGAAAGGAACAAAAATATCCCACAGATGACCAGCTTCTTGGGAGTAGTACAGATAATTTGATTTGTTTCTCAGCTATTTTTAACCCAGTTCTAGAAGGATGGTATCAGTGACAGGGTTTCAGGCCTGTACCTGATGTCGAGCGCAATTGGGTGCTCCAGCATTCTGCTTGTGGGCTCAGGTCTGACCCCCCACTGTCGCAGCAGGTCCTGGCACTGCCCCATGGATGCTCAGGAAAATGATACTAGTTGGGTGCTCTCTGTACAGCCTAAACCTAACTAACCGTAACCCTTCCCTGAGTACCCAAATAACTGCAGCACAGACCACATTGCTACAGTTATCTCCACCTAATATGAGCTCCTGGACAACACTTCAACATGCCTAAAAGAACTAAAAGAAACAACAAACTAAAAGAAGGTAGACTGAGATGAGATATAAGGAAGACATTTTTTTACAATGAAGGTGGTGAAACACTGGCACAGGTTGCCTAGAGAAGCTGTGGATGCCCCAGCCCTGGAAACATTCAAGGTCAGGACAGGGTTCTGAGTAACCTGAGGTAGTTGATGTCCCTGCTTGTTGCAGGGAGTTTGGACTAGGTGGCATTTAAATGTTCCTTTCAACCCAAACTATTCTATGAATAGATAATAAAACCTTTATTGGAAGCATTATTTCTTTCATCATGAGATTCTCTGTTTCCAAAATCCTGGTATATCCAACCATCTCCTGCATGGCAGACAACTACAAGCCATTAACATCCAGAGATGCTTTGAAGTGCTACTGAATTGCTTTCATGCCCAATGGATTATGCTACTAATCAAATCCGACATATGACTAGCCCAAACACCTAGGCCTTATTCACAGCTGGAAACATATCAAAAGCAGCTAAATCAAGAGGTGGCCTTTAGATTAAAGCCAAAGTAAAACTTTTCCAAAGTTTTCCAAATTTTGATTACTGGATGTGGGTAACAGGAAACTGAAATACATTAGTAAAGTCTGTGCAGCTACACAAGGTAAAAGCAGCGTAAATGTTCACTGAAGGGTTTGGGATAAGAGGTGGCCCTTGCACTACCTTTCAAAACCAGGTGTTTGAAGAATTCTGGCAGTAAGATAAAAAAGGCGATGAAATGGAAGCGGAACCGGAGGCTCCGTAGTCTCAATCCTGCCTCCCTTTATGCCATCAGTCTAATGGCTGCATCTCACAGCCTCATCTGCTAAAAACTGTGGGTGTAAATTGGACATAGTGGTGGAGGCAGATACAGCAACTTTGTTCATAATGGAGGTTTTCCCCACATTAGGAAGCAAATAACTTCAGAAAAGGACAGTTTGTGTTCTGTATACACTGTGGTTTTATAGGACTGCGGCAAAACGACTGCAGAACCCAAAGCAGCATGTTTCCTAATTCTCTCTATGTGGTTAGAGTTCAGCACAAAATGGGATACTAAATTAGATATAGCTATCACAGGCTGATCCTCCTCGCTCAAATATATCGTTATACACAAATACACATTCACGCACAACCACACATATGTCCCCCCAGCCCCTGCGTACACACCGTTCCACCTACCCGCGGAAGAAAGATTTTTTGGATGCTCCACTGTGACGTTTATTGACAAAGTCCCAGGGGTATTGCACCTATTCTTTTTGGCATTACACATGTAATGCAAGATATAAAATTCTCGGTAGATGTTCTAAGTTTGTATTTAATAGACCTGGAGGCTCTGAGTGCCTTTTCACAGATTGCGTTCCAGCTGTCTGCCGATATTTGAATGTGCAGGTCTTGGTCCCATGCTGTGCAAAGAGGCAGCCTCCCACGCATTTTGTGTACCAGGAGTAATTTATGAGTCTATCTATAAAGGAAATAACAGTGCGTTAAGAAGGGGTTATGTAAAGCTCTGAGATTGAGAAGTGGCTCAGTTAACTCAGTACAACTTCCCAACATCAGTGTTATGTTTCAGCTGATTTACAAAAACAGGAGGCCTTCAGCTGGTGATTCATATTGTTTGTGAAGCAGACGGGGGGGTGGTGGGATGAAGTATAATAATTACCCCTACATAAATCTTATGTCACTGAAAGGTTTCTACCTTGAAACCTCATAGCCATTAACCATCTTTTGCAAATATGAGTGTCTGAATTGAACTGCAATTCCCAAGACATCATGGGATATTTCTGGTACCAGCCGAATAGATGAAAAAATAAAATATAAGGTGATGGCCATTTATTTTCCATCTCATGCCACAGGGATTTCTTCCAAATTGTCATTTATTGCAGATCCTACAGGCAATGCATTGGGATCCACATAATGAAAACCCATGGGGAGTGCCCCACACCCCTGTCAGGAGCCATGGAAGAGCACTGGTACTGCAGCAGGGCCAGAGCAGATGCCAAAGGGAATGCCCACCACCTCACACACTGATCCATGCTGGGCATTGATGGTTGATCAAAACAAAAATGTTGATTTGCAACACTATTTTTTTTCCTATTTGCCCCCCCCAAAATAGAAGCCATCCCGTAACTATCAGAGACACCTCTTTTGAAAGCTTGTCTACAAACCAGTTCAGTCCGGCTTCGAGAAAAAGCAAGCAGATAACAGGGTCTGAACAAGAAAACCTTTCCTAGTTATTGAGCAGGTTGAATGTAGCAGCCTCTCATCCCTTCTTGATTGAACACAAGACACAAAATGCAAAAGTTGCAAGCCAGTCAGCTTAACAAGTTCAGCATTATTTATTTAATGTCCCTCAGAACATGAATATTTAAAGTGGACAATGACCTCTAAACAGAAGAAAGTTATCAAAATCCATATGTGCCACCTCTCCACCCAGAGGGCAAGCTGAGCTTGCTGCTTGACTTGGGTCAAAGGGGACCAGAGCAGAGGCATCATCCTTCATCTCAGTAGCTGGTCACCAAGTCATCCCCAGCGTGGCACTGACCTACAAAACACTTCTTTTTACAAGTCTGCCTATAAACCACTTGTGTCTGTCATCAGCTTGCAGCTGCTCACAGGCAGTAAAGCAGGAGCAAGCAGTGGCTGGCGCGGTGCCGCCACTGGCAGTCCCGCGCTCGAGCCTCGTGCTCACGTATGTCCCCAACAAGCCGCAAAAGAGGTTGTAGGGTCTGAAATTTTGGCAGGCAGCCAAACTGCCCAGCCAGCAGTCACAGCCGTGGTGGTGTCCTGAAGACTGACCTGAACTGTCAGATGAAAGGTTCTATCCCAAATGATGGTTTTCAAAAGCATTTCTCCCCACCTTACCCCAAGCTAGTGCCAGCATCAAACATTTCTAATCTCACAAAATACTCCATTCGTTTCTACTCTTTAAAAAAAAAAAAAAAAAAAATCCTTTCCCAGCTTTCTTGAGACTGTTACTAACACGTTATGCACCTTTTTTTTTTTTTTTTTGCAGGCATTCCTATAAAAATTCCCAGAGATCTAGGCAAAAGCACTGACAAACCTATTTTTCAAGATGTGATTTCAAGACAAAACCAACTGTGGACATTGGCAATTTCTCCACATTTCTCAGCCAAGAATATTGCTGACCTTGAGAAGTTTCTTGGTGGCTTCAGGAGTATCTCTGAGACCCACCACAGGGCCAGCCCCAGCCCTGTGCAGCCACCTCTGCACCGTGGAGTCGGGAGCACCAGCACCACCTTCATGGGTCGTGTCATTGCCACTGTCACACAGGCCAGTGCTGTCAGGCAAATGGATCCCCGTGGAGCAGCCTCATCTGGAAATTAGAGATAATAATATTTTCCTACCTTGCAGACCCATGACAGGAGATCTTCATTAGCGCTGGGGAGGCAATCAGAACATCACCATGATGAGAGCCATAAAAAGCTGTCCATGAAACGTGTCAATCACAGCCAACCAGCCTGAGCCGAGTGCTACCCTCTCTCCTCCTGTCACACAAGTGAGCCAGCCCAGATTTAAAAGCCAAGGAACTGTCTGCCATTTTCTCTGGTGTTTTAGCCACTGGGACTCAAGCTTTGCCAACTGTTAGCACCTAATGTTGCAACCAGCACATTTCAGCTTCAGCTTGTGAGATTTCTGGCATTTCACTTATAAAGATGCTGAGTTCCTAAAAAAAGCACTTTTTGCAATGGAAGTTTCTCATGAAAAATGATTCACACCCATCTTTTCACCGAAGTGTGTCGAAAGCCAAAGGAGAAAAAAAAAATAAAAGCCAAGAAGAAAGCATCAAGCAAGCAGCACTGGAGAACTCCCTGGGGACATGAGACCCTGGCTGGTGGCACGACAGTGCAATGTTGTGATTTGCTTTGGTGTCTGGTTTGTAGGGCTGGGACCTCCACAAAGAGGAAGAAGAATTGCTGAAACAATCATCACCAAGGGATGAAGCCACACAGAATCTTCCCCTCTGGGAGGTGAATTCATCACTGGTGCAGGAATGCTTGTGCCATCCAACGGTGTCTGGACCAAGACCAAGCTGGGCTCTGGAATGGCTCCATTCTGGGCTCACCATTTTCCAATAGCTCCTCCAGGAATGAAGCACTTCCCAAATGCTTTCTCACCTCAACAACTGAAATCCCAGTTCTTCCAAGCTGTTGTGTTTTGCAGGTAGCCCCAGCGCACTGCCCTCCTCCTTGCTCTGACAGCTCAGGAGAGAAAGCAGATTTCTGGGTGCAGTCTGACACCAGGCCAACCTGAAAGTTTAAAATCAAAGTGGATGAGAAATAGATTCATTATAGACTAATTAATCCAGCAAAAGACTCCTGGACAAAGGCTGATGACATTCACTTCAGGATAATTTTGAAATAAATATGAGGATTCACAGAAGAAGAAACACAGTTGGGAAAAGATTATTTTTGAAGCATAAATATAGCTCATTTCTAGCCCCTCTCCTCCACATATCAATTAATGAAGCAAATCATCTGTCTGAATCAAAGATGTGGGAGAAAAACATAGTTATCTATTTGAACTACAAAAAAATTAAAGGATTTAAAGTGAAACATATAATTAGCCTGTAGGACTCTCTGCTGTAGGTTATTGAGGCAAAAAGAAAACCCTTACTAACTTTCAAAAAAGGACTCGACAGCTACAAGAATAGCTTCTGCTGCTCTGCAAAAGTGAGGAAAGTGTTCATCTTCTGGAGACAAGCAGGTCCAGCCAGAGCTGTAGCTCTGGCTACAGGGTTTGTAATTCTGTCCCTACACAGGCTCCAGCTGCTGTCACATTTTGCCCAGCCTTGTGTTCTTTTACTGCTTTCAATTTTACTATTTTTTTTAACCTACTTACAGATGCAGGAGCATCCATCATTGCCCATCAATGCTGCACACCATGGTCCTAGCCCTTGCTGGGGCAGCTCCCCAGGTGCTCATGGGAGCTGCCTCACTTTCCTTGGGCCATAAGGGAAATTAGGAGAGCACAAACACCAGCGAACAAACCCCTTCATCTGTCAGGTCCTGTGTTGATGTTATTGGTGATTGTAACTGCTGAACCTCCATCAAGGATGCCGGCTCCCACTCCCCTGAGATCAGGCAATCAACAGAGATCACCAGCACAATACCTGGCATACAAGGGCTTCATTCAGTGGTGTTTGTGCTCCTCTGATTGAAGGCAGGCAAGAAGCACTACACATGGCTATTTTCATCAGCCCCCGGTGCTGCCGGACACAGAGCTGATGAACACCAGCTGGCAGCGGGAGGACGTGTTCCCACCAATTAGCTGTATGATGATGCTCTGCAATCTCCTCGGAAGCATCTGGCACGGGCCACTGGCAGACCCGGCACCGGGATGAATCGGTGCTCTGTTGCGCTGTGGCAACTCACACGTTACTAAAGTTTAGATTGAAATGAGGAGTTCAATGTCAAATCTATGAGCCCAGCCAAAGACTCAGCAGATGCTGCATATATAGATGCACACGGAGGCTAATATTGCTCTGAACAGGGCTGACTCTGGCTTTCATAGGTATATCACAAGAACACCCCTTAGCAGGCATCTTTTTTCCAGAGATTATCACTTGCATAAACATGAAGTACCTATGGGTCACATCTGAAAACCCCTCCTTATCATTGGTATTTATTTGGAAATGCAGAGGCTGTGAGAGGTTCCAGGCAGGACAGGCACCACTTATCTTCCACCAAGCCCTGGATCCATGCCTAACCTTCAGTGTGGCTGTGTTGCCCCTCCTTGCATCAAGACAGGAGCAAGTGCAAAACGCTGTCACAGGGAGCTGGAAGCCTTTGCCTGCAGTCTGGTACTTTAAACACCTGCCCAAAGCCAAGGGAAAACTCCTGCTTGGTGCCTGCTGATGAAGTTTTTGGAAACAAGCAGGTCAGCACAATCCAGTCATCCTCAAATAAATGACCATTTGACACCTCTGCGGGTAGAGCAGAGGTCTTACCAGCTCAGTTTAAAATTTATGAGGCACTTGATCAAGATCAAAAAAAAAAAAAAAAAAAAAAAGTGAACTGAAAATTATTCCCTCAAAAATAAGATCACTTTGACTAAGTTACTTGCTTCCCTTCAGAGGAGATTTAAGGTTTTTCTCTCTTCCTCTGCAATCTGGCTCCCTTTTGAAGTTAAAAGAAAGAAAGGTTCAGGGGCTTTTTTATTTAAGAAGAAAAAACAACCTTCTCCTCTTTGAAACTATTTTTCTTAGACAATTGCTGTCTCAAATTTTAACAAATATTCACTAATTTGCACCTTGTTCAAAAGCGAAACAGTAAGTTTGATTTTTTTATTATATTTTTTTTTACCTACTGAATGTTACTTTGCCTTTCTTTGTCTTAGTGGCAGAAGGGAGAGTCTTAAAGGAATCAAACTACCAGCTCCCTTCCAGATTTTCATAATTTGTTATATAATTTCTTAAAAGGAGCCATAAGGCCACTAGGAGGGAAAACAGAAATCTTTTAAAAAGAAGAAAGAAAATAGATTTTTTTTCACCCATCTTCTTGTAGATGAAGTAGATGAGACTAAAAGAGGTATTTCATTTGAAAAAGTGAATTCAAGCCCAAGAAAAAAAGCTGACAAGGTGTCCCTGCTAGGAAATTCATTTGTAGGGACCAGACAGAGGAAACTAAGAGACTTTCTTCAAGGACAAAGAGAAAGGAAGTTTTGAAAAATATGAGCTCAATTTAAAACGTCTTTTTTCTTTTTTAAATTTATTTTTCCCAAGCTGTATGAGAAGAGATGTGGGATACTGTTTTCCTGAGGAGGAGAATTTGGGTTCTGTGTGTTCCAGGTAAAGCAGGGGCAGGAATGATGGGCAGGACTGGGAGCAGGCAGAGCTATCTGTGTGTCTCCCTGTAATGCTGCCTGAAAAATACCATAGGGCTTTAATGCTGAGTAGTATTTTAGGAGCTAGGTACTCAGGACTGCTCACAGTGCTCTGCGTTGCTCCAGCAACAAGAAGCTCATCTGAGCGGCCAGCGAGATTTCCCCTGTGAGAACAACCCCAGCAGGATCTCACAGCCATGGGTAAAGGGGTGCCCGAAAAAACAGGGAGCAGAGAGGGTCAGCACTGTGGTCCTCTTCACTTGAGGGTTTGGGGTGGGTGCTGCTGGGAGCAGCCCTGTCCTCACAGTGCTCAGAGACCTGCATCCCCTTACAACATCCCATCTGGACAGTCCTCCCACTTCTCTGCCCCATGGGCATGAGTGGGTTCTCTAGACACCTTAATCTGTAAGTCTCCCTCCGTCTCCTCCTGTGCACATGCTTACACATATGCGCTCCTCATCCATATGCATGCCCACAAGGCAAGTGCGATGAAACATACCCAGCCTGTCCTTTCCCAGATGGAGCAGATCCTCCTGTGGCTGCTCATGATGGAGCACATGCACCAGCTCCACTGCACCGCCACCCAAACCGCACCAACAGGCACACCAAATCCATCTTTTCCAGCCTCCTTCTCTGAGGTGAGCTGACAGCACCTCATCCCCAGATGTGGTCCAGCTCCTCGCCGCTCCACAGCTGGAGAGAAGCCTGTTGCGCGTTGCTTGGGGCTGGGGCGGCTTCAGACAGAAAAGGCGAAGGCAGAAGAAAACAAAGTGAAAGATTCATGAATATAAAGGTGTTTCTAGGTAAGACAGGCTGATATTTACACCAGGCACTGGACCTGGGCAGGACTGAAGAAGACTAAATGGCTCTGGGGAGGAAAAACCAGCCTCTGGTTTGTTGTTATTTACCAGTTTAGGAGCATCAGTGTATGTGATGGTGGGAATGTTTGCACATCTCTAATCAGATAAACAGTTTGTCTGTAGCCCAGGAAGAATGGCAAATTAACCCAGAATTCTGGTGCTGGAGACATTTTGTACTGAAAAGATGTGTTTGGTGGCAGACTTACAGATTCCCTCCTGGATCACTCATTTGCATCCAGGATGTTTTCTCTCCAATATAAAGCCAGTGAAAACAAAACCAAACAGCCAAACACCCTTTCCAACAAAAATAAATGAGCTTAAGCATCAAAACATATCTGCTATTTGCTTATGAAAAAAATAAAAACAAAAGTCAAAGCCTTCACTAGCAGACTTTCACGTCTATTCAGCTCAGAACGTCATTTCATTTGCAACTTTCCTCCAATTTTTTTTAATGCTTTCAGGTGAAAACCAAACCAATATTAACCTGAATCACATTTCCCTTTTCCTCTTTCAATTTCTTTTTTCATTGAATTTTTCCTCTGAGATTGACCCCATCAGCTCTCACCTCTCCAGGGAGCTCTGCAGCTCTGCTCAAGGACGCAGAGCCAAGCCCAAGGAGTTTCCATGGCTCCATTCCTGCCTGAACCGCGTCACCTGAACTGAGTCTGCATCAAGCATCACAGAACTGCCAGTACTGGGGGCAGCCTGCCCCTACCTGGCCAGGTGTTCCTCTGTTTCTCTCTGGTGCCAAAGATTAACTGCATTTTTTTTCCAGCTTGTCTCAAGCTGCATCTTCTTCATGAGAACACAGCAAAACCATCACCTCCACCAAGCCAAGGAGCACAAATGCGTGCATCTGGTCAAATCCTTTCATGAATAACTTAATAATGACAGGCAAATGAAAAGTATTCTGCATGAATACAGCTTGGCCATGATGCTATTGCAATAAAGATAACAGACCCGAGTGAGTTCTGCCTGCATCAGGGAGCAGCCTTTAACCACATCCTGCTTCATTAGCAGCTGCCCCGTCCCTCATGCAGTCATTAAAGGTGCACTACAAAGCTCTAGATATGTGAGGGGGAGAGGGACAGATGAGCAGGGCAGAGCATCATTTCAGGGACCTTCTTCTGCTCCTTCAAGACATACAGCGAGGTCACCACTGCTCTTTCCCTCCTTCTATTCTTTCCCTGCTTGGTTTTCACAGATTAGAAAGCCAGGGCTTTGCTGGCCCAGATTGTCCCTCCCTCCTCCCCAGCCATATTAAAAGCCACAGGATGCTATTTATGTGAGGAAATCTTTGCAGAGAATTCCCTGCTTGGTCCCTGTGGAGCATTGGGTTTGTTCTTCCCCAGCTCCATGCAGCAGAAAATCTGCTTTCAGTCCTCCCTCATGCAGACAGCTGTGCTAGCCCCAGCACTGATGATTCCACTCCTGCCTGAGCTGGGACGAGGACATGACTGCATTTCCCTTACCCTGGGCATATCTCAGTCCTTCCTTTGGTGGCACATGGGATTCCCATGGTCCTGTAACCCCGCTGGGATTCTTGAGCTGCACCTCTCTCTCCCCAGCATGAGGCATTGATTCCTGCCCAGCAGCTCAACAAGAGAAACATCTTGACACAGAGACATTTCTGCAGCTTTTTTTTTTGTTTGTTTTTTTACCTGTTGGTAACAAACTAGGGAAGTCAGAAGCAAAGGTCTCCTCCTCCCCACTGCAGGCACTTCCCAGGCAGGAGCAGTTCCCACAGCCCCTCTCTGCAACTAATTCCCCAAGCTGCTTCCTGGCACCCAGGGGAGAGGAAAAGATCATTATCGCTTTCAAAATGAGACTGTGGAGAAATATACACTGAGTCCAAAACAGTAATTGTATTTCCCAGGGCTGGAGGAGCCCTTTGCTGCCAGACATGCTAAGAACCCACCTCCAGCTTCTCATCCACACCACATGAGTACCCAGGGTGCTAACACCTGTTGTAGGGCAGGGCAGAGATGGGAAGCCCCTGGAAGTATTTAAAGCCAGGTTGTATGGGGCTGTGAGCAACCTGGTCTAATTGAAGGTGTCCCTGCCCATGGAAAGGAGGTTGTAATGAGGTAATCTTTAAGGTCCCTTCCAACCCAAACTATTCTGTGATCCTCTGATCTGTGATTTTATGGTTCCACGGGCTAACGGTGCCACCTGTTCTATAAGGATGTTTCTGAGGATGAAAACTGCAGCCATTGCCTCCACCAATGCTTCTGTTGCTCCACCCAGGGTTTGGCTGCAGGGTGCAGCACTCCCAGCTGGAATTAACAGGCTTGCCTGAGACTACGCCCCTGAGAAACCTCCAGTTGGGCAGGGCTGGCCTCACTGCCACCCCTTCCAGCCCAAATGTTCAGTGAAAGCTCCAGCACACCTTGTCCTTGGCTCACATGCCACTGAGACTCTCCAGTGGGTCCCCCCTCCATGTGCTGCTGGCTTCACCCTGGCAGCTGCTGCAGCCCAGGATCCCCTACGGCTTGTTTGGTTTGAAGCTGTTGTGTTTGTTTTCTTTCACTGTTAACTTTCAAGTATAAATGTGCAAGCTGGGGAAAGTGTTCCTAATGCCCCCTATGTTTCCCTCAGGAACAGAGCTATTCCTTACTATGCTTTAGACTTTTAAGATGTTGCAGCCTCTTTTTTTTCCCTCCCCGTTGCTGTAGAGCCTGAAGCTGGGCTTGGGGAGCACCCGAGCATCCCTGACCCCAAGATGGACAGCAGGGTGTGGCACATGGCTCCTGTCCCACAGAGAGCTGGCCTGCCTCCTTCCAGCAGCTGTAATGAAATGCTTTGAACCTAAAAAGAGAAAGGAAAAGGATGTTCTCTCCCCTCCCCTGACACGCACACATGCACGCGCACACTCCTGCGGACTTCTCCTGGTATATCAAATGACCGTGTCTTTTTGAAGTTACCATGGCAGTGAGAGCAGAGCAACAGCACAACTCACAGAGGGGGAGAGAGCAAAGCAAAAATGCTGCCACAAGGATGGGGAGGACAGAAAGGGGCCTAGAGGATCCTCTGATGTCTACAAGATGTGGCGCCAAAAAGGCTTTCCCACAGGAGAAATTAAAATAAGCAAATAAATATCCAGCCATCAGAGGGCAGACAAAAAGTAAAGAAAAGTGAGATCTAAGCACTGAGCTAGGAAAAGGACTAGGGGAGAAGCAAAGCAGAGACAGAAATTCAACTAATTAGAGAACAAGGTGTGTACAGAAAGAGAAACAGAGAAAGGTGAAAGAGGATTTGGCATCAAACCTAGAACAAGGATAATTCCAGGAGAGAAAAGACAAAGAAACGACAGCGACAGGCTTCTTCAGAGCAGCCAGTCATCACTGCTGGTCTTGGGGGGACCCCCTGATACCCTACACCTAAGAGAGTACCCCCTGACAAAACATCTCTGACTCTCCAAGCCCAAGTAAGCCCAAGCCCACTGAACACCCCACTGGCTGGGCTTGCTCTCACTAAGCAGCTCAGGACAAGGCTTGAGCTCAGGGGTGTTCCGTATCGGGAAAATCCCCCCCACCCCCTACTCAGCCCAGCAGGGCAGGTGCTCCCTGCAAACCCAGGCTGACTCCTCACACCATGCACATCCCTGCTGTGTGTTCATGCGCTGTAGCAGGGAGGGAAATGTTAGATGCTTCAGAAACCTGGCACAGAGAAACAGCACAGGGCAGAGGGAAGGAGGGATAACCTTATCTAAGGCCAGACACTGTTCCTGGTTGCACACAGTCATGCTGCACTGCTCTGTTTCTTCCCTGTGCCATGAGGATGTCACTCTTGGTTCCAAGTCCTGTCCTCACTGAGAGAGTGTTGAGGCAAGCCTTCCCCCTGCACCTGGATAATGTGAAACTGGGTGCTCGAAGGAGCTCATGACCAGCCGAGGAAATCCCTTGTACAGCCAACTGGGAAAGCACCACTGATTTGTCTTTCAGTCAGGATTAGATATCTTCTAGTGTGGATCTAATCTACCCCAGCAACAAGGACTTGACATTTCCCTCTTGGGCTATTCCAGAGATTTCATTGCCAGAAAGTCATTCAAAGCATCCCATTTTTTCTCAGCATGAGTCTGTACTCCCAGTAGAGCCATGCTAAATAATTCCTTTTTGCTCTGGAAGTTTAAAATCTTCATCTGTCATTTTGGCATTGTACCTTATTTAAAATGGTTGACATTTCTTCAATTCTGGGCTTACCTGGAGGGTGCTAAGCAGAAGACCAAGGGACTGGAAAACTTTGCAAAGCAAAAATCTAACAGAATAGGAGTGTGGGATGAAAACAGCATCCCACACATATTTAAATACCAGCATCCAGAGTGAGCAGGATTATGATTTCTTGGCCTGAAACAAATGGTTCCACTTCTGCTGCTGCTAATACCATTAAATAACCAAGAGAACGAATGTCACTGATTAGAAAATAGCACAGAGCGTTTGCAAGCACTAATCAACTTCACAGAAATGTTAACTTTCAGACCTAAAAAACCCTTGACAGTGTCCCTGTGAAGTTATTTCGGGTGAGGCTCTGCATACCGGAGCTGTCCCTTCGCATTAGGCTTGATCCCTGCTCACCACGCGCGCAGCAGAGTGCACCCTTAATGCTTTTCAATTACATGACAAGCAAAGCAACTTATTGGTGCTCTCTATGTTAATGTCCCGATATTTTTCATATTTATGATATCTAATTACATTTGCTTCTGATAGTGATGTAATGTTTAGGTACTGAAGATTGAGAAGACCGCTCTAATGTTAATATATTTACAT
The DNA here is from genome assembly GCA_035583135.1 of Lophotriccus pileatus. Taxonomy (NCBI): domain Eukaryota; kingdom Metazoa; phylum Chordata; class Aves; order Passeriformes; family Tyrannidae; genus Lophotriccus; species Lophotriccus pileatus. The sequence goes on from JAWWES010000150.1 coordinate 5,248,132, forward strand.
TATTAAAAAGTAATACATTACATAGGCAGTCTGCTGTGTAGGGATGGATTTCTAGATGAGCTTTCAAGGCAAATCCATTATCTTCTCCCTCCTCCTGTCCCCTGTACAGATTCTGATAACTAGGATTGACTGGCAGTGTTTAAAGTGACTGCAGCTGGTATCATAGTGCCAAAAGGGAAAAGGTATCTTACACATGCATGAAATTAAATAGGCCCAGGGGTCTCAGAGGACCACACTGCATTACCAGGCAGAGGAATTCAAGACATTAGCTCAGAAGATCAGCATTGCAAAAACAGTGCAAAAAAAAGCCTTCAAGAGGGCTGGAGAAAGGCAGGCTCCTCTGTGCAGTGCCATCAGAGGCACTTTCTGTAAAAGTCTTTTATCTGGAAGAGAAGTCTCCACAAGCCCTCCGGTTTTAGACAGCCTTTACCCCTTTGGCCAGGGAATTGCACATGTCTGATGATCACCTGAACACTCTGCACATCTCAGTGCCCTCTTCAGATGAGGAGAAATGGTGTATTTATAGGAGAGACTGAGTTGTTATATTCCCTAAGGATCACCTTCTGGAGGGACACAGACCCTTTGGGACTGCTTCCTCCTCAGACACTTCCACAGTGATCACATCTCCAGAAGTTCACTGAAGAAGCCAAGACCCAGGCCGGTGCTTCATATATTTTTTAGACAGACCTCAAAGGAGCTAGCTCAGAGCTAAAATGTGTTGTTCAGTATTACATGTCTGGTCAACTCAGGGAAGACGTCAAATGCAAGTGAAAAGTGGGGGGACAGGAGGTAGAAGCTGTGCAGAGCTTTTCACTGGGGGATATTCGCCAGCCAAGCAGGTGATGAACATCTTCATCTTCTCTGATCTGTGAGAGCTGAGTGTGAGCCACACCTCCTGTATAAATCCAACATCTCAAATACTGTCTCCACATCAAAACCCCTGAAGAGCCCTTCTCTCACAGAGAAAATGAGTCCTAAGCACAAGAGGACCAGCGCTACCAGCACTGGAGGATGTACTGAGAGACCAGTCTGTTCAGGATTCATTTACAAATTCATAATAAATGACAAATAGATTCTTTAATGAACAGCAACTGCAGTAGTGGTCTCAAGGCTCAAGTTCTTGACACTGCAGAAGGGAAAAGACAAGCCTAGGGCATGCAAGGCCTGCTAATAACGCTAGGTAAAAATAAAATAAATAAATAATAGAGCAAGCTCTACTTCATCACCCATAAGCTCCTTATAAACTATAGTCTATCAGTGCACATGTATCTATACTTGCTGTCAACCACACATCAGAAACCCACTGAAAGGGGCACATGCACTGTAACAGACCCTCAGTGCCCACCAGGGAGGACAGTTTTGCCAGTGTTTATCCCCTGGACAAGTTAACTAGATGATGGGCAGATGGACAGGTGGCCTTCCAGCACCTGCTTCATTATAGGTATTTCTATTCAGTACTATGTGCTCAGATCTTTCAAAAGGAAAATACACAAAACTAGGTCTTCCTGGCTATTTCTACTCCTTTGGATGTAATTTCTGTCTCCTTAGAGTTATGTGTGCTTATACCAAGGAATTGGAAATGACTCCTGAGTCAGTAATAGTGGTGGGGAGGAGGGGGGTCACCTGCAAGTCAGAACTCATCTACATTTACAGAGAAGGTGTGAGGCAGCTTCTGTGATTTCCACCCAAATTAAGCCCAGCACAAAGGAGGATTCTAAACCTCTTCTTTTAATGAGCACAGAGCTATAAGGACAATTACACTGAATGATATAAAATTAATTAACGCACACATTTGGGGACTAAAAATGCTTATTATCTAATATGTATGAATTTGACCTAACTTAAAATTAATGACAGAGCCAGAACGTACGTGGCATTCACATTATAGAAAACTGCAATAAACATGGTGCAAAGAAAGGTCTTGCTGATCCCTTTAATATCAGCACTGCGAGAGCTCAGGAGAGCGGATGAAAACATGTGCTGTACATAATTTTCATAGAAATTTCCTTTAGTTGAGCTTGTACTTTACACATGTTTTTACAACTGAACTTACTGGCAGGAGTGAGCTTGGCAAAGTGAATATTAGGTAATACTTCTATGAATATTTTGTCGAGCTGAAATTCTCTTTTGGAAAAAGGCTTGCACAATGCAGCACTTCGCTTTCCGGGATGCCAATAGCACTCATGTAATTGATTGAGTTTGTGGTTGCCTGCATCCTGGCGTTTCAGCCAGGATGCCAGCTTTAAATGCTTGATCAGGAATTTTTATTCTTGGAGGATTCTTTCAAGGAGAAGCATCCATCCAATCTGAGAACAGAAGTACACCATGTGACCTACTGATCCGATTAAACTGACCAATACACTTAAACTCCAGCATCCAGAAATGTGCAATTAATTAATCACTAGCAAGCAGCTGACAGGCCACAACTCATTCATCCAACTTATCTGGCAAGAAATAACTGAATTATGAGGAAATTCAAGAACATCATAAATTGTTCGTGGATTACAGCAAGGCAAAGTTTATTAAATAACTTGCTCCAAATTACTTGGGCCATTTTATGTATGACAGAATAATTTTGGTGTGTAAGAACTTCTTGGATGATGTTAAAGGGCAATTCTATCTGGATAGCGGCTGTGAAATCACATTTGGCATCTCAAGAACTCCAGCTCAGCATGCATCTCTTATTACAAAAATGTAGAAATGTGTAGTTTTACTCATTGGTCCAAAAAATGAGCTTCATGGAAGTAAGGCACCATGGGCCGGCCTGTGCTTCCCGATAATATGAAGCAAAGCCCCTCTGCAGACGAAAACTCCCAACCACCCTCACTGGAACCCCTTAGGCCCACATTCGGAGAGTGCTACCAGAAAACACCCAAGGATGGGCAAATGATAGAAATAAATCCTCAGAACATTGTGTTTAGGACAGAAGATCTGTGCCTAATTATAGTGCCTGTCTCCTGAGCCAAGGCGAGGCTCTTTTCAGCAGCGAAGCACATGCAGGACTTTCCAGCGCTTCCGCCGCTCCTGCGGACACGGGGGAGGGAGGAGAATTGGATGCACATGGTTCAACAGGATTTGGACCAAGGAAATCTGAAACTTGGCATGTCTCATGAATCCAGCTGTCTCCTACAAATCCAAATAAAGTCTATGTGAAAGGAGCAAAATAAAATCTTCCCTGCTTACATACGTGTGTCTGGAAGAACCTGGCCCCACCTGGGCATGGAAGAGGAGCGAGGTGCAGAAAGGATAAAATGACTTCGCATCCCTCTGCAGATGCAGTTGCTAAGAGCACCCTTTGGAACAGATTTCCCAGGGTCAGTGACACCAAGGAATGGGGAAAGGATGGTGAGCAACTCTCTCTCCCTGCATGTGTGTTCTCAACTGCTTCTGACACTGTGTGGCTGATGTTGGGATTTGCCAAGGAGGCTGGGTCTCTCCAAACCCCAAATGCACCAGGGGTGCAGGGTCAGTGCATGGGCAAAAATTCATGGAGAAAGCCTTTTCCCATGGCTGTGATGGGCTGAGGCAGCTCCAGGGATGCAAGAGTTGTCCCCACAGCACTGGTGACAAGGACTGGCAATAAAAAAGGAATGAAGACATGCAATTCCTCAGTCAGAAAGTCATGGATAAGAGTTTTCTGAACTAAGCCACAGGTTTATATATGTAACCCCATTTTTCTACAGTGAAATCTCCCGTATATAACTCCCATGTAATTCCTTATTCAATACTTCTATAATCCCATTTTTCTTCTGGGGAGATTTCCCTCACTTCTTCTGCCCCCAGATTCACATCAGGATATAGGTTTGATTTATTCCTAAGGGAGAAGGTTACTACCACTCCTCTCTGCTGTTGTGAAGCAGTCCTTTAACCCTTCAGAGGAAGAACCCCTTCCTACTCATGTTATTAGCATTCCCTACTACTTGCATGTTATTTCTCTTTTTCCTCTTCATTCTCTTTTTTTTTTTTTTTTAAACTTCTGCAGTGAATTCTGCTTCAACACCCACATGTCTGCTATTGAAGCCAATCAGCAGGATTGACTCAGGTAAGTTCTTTTATTAGGTACTGATTTCTTTGTGTCTGATGTCTTTATCCAGACTCCTTTGAAAATCCCATTTTGGCTGAGCATATTGAAGCAAATGCCTCTCTCATTCTCTTTCATTAGCAATTTTAGGGCAGCTCTGGCAGGTTTTTAACTTCTCTCTCCTGAACTCAGAGAAAAAAAAAAAAAAAAGCTTCAGTAGTTTTATCTCTTTTCACTGTCTCCGGAGGATGTCCTGCCAACACTTCCCCACCCCCAAAATCGGACAGAAAAATGTAGGTCCTTGGTAGTCTGACGGGCTGAGATTTGGAAGCAACAACATTTTACGACACTGGCTTTCTCATTTCCTCAGACTGGAATTAGTTCTGCCACCAACATTTTGCCCAGGGCCCCCAACCCCAGGAGTGCTCACAGTGTGTGTCTCTCTCTCACAAATTATTATGCTCCAATGAGGATGTTCCTAGCAGAGCTGTAACATGTCTGGCACGGATTCATGTTATATCTAGGTTTTGACATTGGGCCTACTCCTATAGAAGTCAATGTCAAAATTCCCTCCGAGTCTTACAGCACAAGGATCAGGCCCGCTTCTCTGATTTATGCACGTTATTTTTATGTGATAGTGAATTGAATGCAGTATTATAAAGTCTGGAATTAATCTGCATTCTAATACTTTATAAAAACCAGCAAAAAAAAATAAAATCCCAAATTAACATCCTCCTTAACCTTTATTTTTATCAAGTGTACTAAATCAACTGAAGAATAATTGCTCTGAGGACTATGCCAAATGAGTGCACATTTAGTTTACATATTCCCTAATGTAATATGAATTGATGAACTTTCTGAGATACACATGATATAAATGATCATGATGTGCCATTCTTAATTTCTTTCAATTGTCTCTGCAAAAACACTTTGCTCTTAGGATGAAAAGTGCGTTACGTGCGTACTGGGCCCACAGGAGAGAAGGAAACACACTCATAAGTATTTGCCCTTTTGGCAAGAAATGAAGCTTTTATAAACAAAAAGGTCGAAATCCTGTGGTATGGCCACTGTCTGGGACTTGGATTTCTGCAGAGAGCAGATTAGAGTCCAACCCCTCTCAGCTCCAGAAAAGAGAAATCTGAGTCAGCGTCACCACACCATAACAATCCTTCCTCCACACCAGCCTCCCTGGGAACAGCCCACCTCAGCCCCCAGCCCAAGACTTAGACCTGTCTCAGCTGGGTGAGAAGAGGAAGAGCAATTGCTTCTCCTCATGCACAAGCAGCCCAGCAGTTAGTCCAGCCCTGGACCAAGTGCACTCACACCCCAACTACAAGGGGAGCCACAGCCTCACCCTGAAGAAGGGCAAGAAGTGAACCAGTGATGTCCCACTGTGTTCAACCTGTATCTGTTGTTCAATGAAAGCAACAGTGCCTTTACTTGGTAGACAGCTGTCTTCTGTGGGAGCAAAGAGTGTGAAGACCTCACGAGGACCCTCTCTGCTTCTCCTGCTGACCACTGGCAGAGACTTTCTGTGGCACTATTTCACTACAACCAGATGTTTTCCATACCCTCTGAGTCTCCCAACCTTGTACGACCTTGGGCACATCTTTGGTCTCCAGTTTGCCATCTGTTAACTGGGGCATGATAATGTGTTACAGGTTTTAAAGCCAAATAGGGTAAGCAATCATCTGAGTTGGAGTGCTGGATAATAGAGGCCACTGGACTTCCCTGAATTCTCTTTTCAATCAAAGCAAACCTCTCGGAAAATGTATCTTGCTTTGATTTGCTCATAGCTATACTCTGAGGATCCAAAGGAAATGTGGTAAGTGGTGCCAATGTTAATTACCATCACAGACAGATATGTCTGTGTTCAGCTCCCTGGATGGACTCCCATACTTTGCTGAGCAGGAGAGTCCAACAAAAAGGTTTGCTGCTCAGATAGCTACAGACCAAAATCAAAGCACACCTTACTTTTTCTGTTATGGCACTGAATTATACAAGTAACACACTCTAATAGTAATATTTATCAAATGTTCCAGTCCCTGCCTTCAGCCATCTGGTTCCTCCCCGGATCTTGCCAAACTCCCCTCAGTGGGTTTTGCACCAAGGTAGGGATGCCAGCACTGAGCTCGCTCTTTCCTTTTCCTCTCCTCTGCACACATTCCAGTGGCTCCCCGGCAGAAAGGGGGCCTTGTCTCCATTAACCTTGATAGGCACTCCTGCAGTGCAAATAATAACGCCTGTGGTGATCACAGAGCTTGCTGCCTAGGGAGAAACTTTTCTTCTCTGACACCTGTGAGCAATCTGGAGCCATTAGCCATTTCACTCCAATACTAATGATGCTCCCTTCAGTCATTATCACTTATTTTTTTTATAAAACCCTCAGTAAAGCAGAATCTAACAGGTCATTAAAAGCCCAAGGAAGCCCTGACTGACTTGATCCCAATTGTTCCTTATGTCTGACAAGATTTTCCCTATTGAGCATTTGACTTGCATTTTATGTTGCCTCATTAAACTGTGCTAGACTTTAATCAAGGTCAAATGGGGGCAAATCTGCATTTCCAGAATCCAAACAGCTCATGCCAGGGTGCTGATCTGCAGCCTGTGTTCTTGCACAACCTCTCCTCGTGGATAGAGCCCCATGGATTTCCTTAACATGGGGCATGACCTGCACCCCACAGGGCCCATGAAAAAATAGGACCCATGGTTGTTTATACTTCATTACAGCCTCGTTCAAATCCTTCCCCAACGCCTCTGAAGAGAAACGCCCAGACGAGGAGATCAGTGAAGAAAGAACGCTGTGTCACAGCATGAATAAAACATATTCTAATTTTATCAACAGCTAGAGTCCCAGTCTTTAAAATCCTGAGGTATTTTTTTTCCTTTATAAGGTATATGATGAACGGCCGATTACATTTTTGATGTCTTTTAATGATCATAATTAAGTATGATCCATCATTGTAATTTCACCACTAAATCAAGGTAGATCACCATAACAGTCATGATAAATCATGCTCTTTGCACAACTATTCCTGAAGATGAACCAGAAAATGAAGTTAGAGGACTTCAGGACCTCTCTGCTCCGTCAGCAGGATACTTAGCAGCAAGTGCACCCCGATGGCACTAACACGACCTGATGAGTGGAACCACTCATCTTCCCTCAGATCCACAGGCTTGCATGGCTCCTGTCAAGAGCTGTTTCTCTGGCCCTGCTTTCCTACATCTGAAGCAGTTAATTCTTGGTCATCTCTTCTACTTATTTTTCTCCCTGACAGTCCAGGTTCACTGTTTCTTATTTAAAGGAAGATGGTATCTAAAGAAAACAGCTCCTTAGAATATTCCTTCTGCAAACCCTTGTGTTAAATAGAACACTGTTGTTTAAGGATATGGATACAGGTACAGTGACACCAGCCATGACAAAAGCCAGTCCTTACTATCAGGTCAGGTCAGGCCTCTTGGCCCTATCCTTATTTATCAACACCCTAAATTAGTCTTTAAGTAAGCTTACAATAGGACCATTAGTGCTCCCATATCAATTTTGATATCTTATCATATGTTTCTTGATAGCAAAAATATTGATAGTACTAACAAAATTAATTTCCCTTGGCCAAATTCAAGTTTGAGGGTCTACATGGTCTTTCCCAGACTTCCCTCTGCAAATTCAGATCTGTGAGACACTGTTCTGCAGTGTTACATGCCACAGATGGCTGCCTACCCAAGAAGTGTGATAAGAGCTCTTGAGAATATAAAAAGCAAAAATCTTATGTACATTTCTCAGCCCAAAAGTTGAGTAAATAAGTGCTAAAGTATTCTGTATTTTGTTGACTAGTCTAGAAGTCTCTGGAGGAAAAATAAATAGTCACACTAATATATAATATTGATTTTTCCATGTAGTTTTGTATGATGCAACATGCTTCAAGCTCACCAACCCAAGCTCTCAGCAGCTCATATAAAAGATGTACAGTACTCATCATCTGACAAATGGGGAAACTGAATTTCAGCAGTGTCAAACACTGTTGTACAGGATGCCTGTGGGTGATGTTTACTAGGCATCCACTAGGCATGGTTTTCTCCTAAAGAGCATGAAGAGAACAGAACCAAGTCCCTCGAGAGGACAGTAAAGATGGTAAATTTCTCTCATCATGATCCAAATGAGAAGTACAGCAAAGGCCATACATCACAGTGAGATTCCCCACTCTTCTGCAAGCTAGCAGAGGGCTCCCATCATTCTTGGACTTCTTTCTCACATTCATTTTAATCAAATCTCTGTCATTTTCAGGTCTGGGTACAGCATGCTCAGCTCGACCTGCCTTTGGCTCTGTGTCAGGGGTGTCATATTATCCATCCATGTTACAGTGGTAATGCTTGATAGCCAGGAAGGTCATTTCATCTCTAATAATTCCCCCCAAAGGGGATATGAAGGTAGAGTGATTACAGAGTCATATACTTTCTTGCAGAATACCTCATCTTTGTTGCTAGATTATTTAAATGATAAATGGAAATTGGCCAGGGAAAATCACTTAGAAATGAATTGTGGTCATAAGCCATAGGAAACACATTAGGTTTCCAGAAAGACAAAATAAAAATCATCAAAGGTTACTGTCTTTCCTAGATACAGCCTAAAAACATCTGTTAAAGTATTTTAGATTTAACACCATATACCTGTTATGAAACGTGTACGTTATTATAGACAGCATGAGGCGCAGTATTGGTTTTACAGAAGTCCATCATCACATGAATGGCCCAATAATCTGAAACAACCTGTCCAAACCTGGACCCAGTACTCTGATGATCTAGAAAGAAGGCACGTGTACAGCTAGGCTCTGTAAGCCAGAGGCGCTCACATGCTAATCTTAGACTGTGCCAAGCTAAGAGGAAGCAGAAATGCTCCTACATAGCTAAAAAAAATAAACTGGGAGCTTAGATCTGAGCTTTTTCCAACTCAAGATGACAATACTGTAATTCTAAAAATGTATTATAATTTTTCTTCACTCTGTCATCTAAAGTTTTGCTTTTGCTACTGCCTTTGTTCACATTCTTTGAAATACAAGTAAATACCACTTATAATCATCTCTGTGTGCAGTCAGCTGGGAGAGGCAAGCACGGGAATGCCGGTGAGGATGGCGAGGTTCACCCCCTCACGCTGCCACTGCGCAGCCAAGTAGCCTTGGGCTACCCAGCCCAGCATCACGAAGCTGTCTCGGATCTCCTGATTGCAAAACGAGGATTGTAATAATACTGCTGTGGCTCCACGATGCTTAATTAACGTTTGGGAAGATCTCTGCACGGTATCTGCACTGTCAAAATGCCAATGCCTTTGCCATGTTGCTTACAAGACAAGCAAATGACAGCAGGCAGGTTGTGGTCGTGCTGGGCCAGCCTGCGCCACGCTGAGCAGTCCTCACCGGTACCACGGACACGCTTCTGTCTGCTCCTGCCCATCCACAGTCTCTTGGCTAATGTTTAAATCATAAGATCTTTAATGCAGAGGCATTTCTTGCTCAGGATCAGTGCTGTGTGGGAACCTGGTTCATGGCTAAAGCTCAGAGGCATTGCAGGAGTACAAATATTATCAATGTAAACGATTGCCCTGCTTTGTGGCCTAGGTTTAGTTTGCAGCCGTGTACTGACATCCACCTGCTTTTCCTCCTGCTCTGTGTTTTTTCATTATTGACAGCTTAATCACCTTTGTGTCTGCTGCTTATCTTGGAGGATTTTCTATGAATTGCATTCACTTCTTCCACTGTGACAATATCTACACTTTGCTAATTAACCGCCTGGTGGACACGGCTACAAGCCACAATAAATATTTTCTGTCCGAGCGAATAATCGTAATGCTGCCACTTGACCTGGGGGCTTTCACATCTTTTGATGTTGTGGGGTTTTTTTTTTCCCCTTTTCTTTTCTTTTTTTTGGTCTTAAGACTCTATTAGATGTCTCACTGCAAATGCAAACAGATATTTCATATCTTATGACTCAATGACCCATTCTACAAACCTAAAACAATAAAACTTCAGGCACTGATGTTTCTATTAAATGAAAAGTCCATCTACTCTTTTCAGGCCACTACAAAAGATGGAAAAAAATAAAGGTTAGTCTAGGGAAGCTTACTTTTCAAAACCCACCAAATCCTTGGAGACTACCAACAATATTAGTAATTACTGCTCAAAGCAAAGCTGAGTTGGCACGGAGACCACCAAGAGCTGGGTCTTTAAGAGATCAGCTCCCATTCAACACATATATTAAGTGCGGTATTAAGCACCTACTGAACCCCAGAGAAAATATAATCACAGAATTATTTCTAAATGGACTTTTTAGTTTTTCATGTCAAGAAAGGGGGTCATGAATATAAAGGGCAAAAATCAGCATGGAGAAACATTTACCTCAGCCTCTCTGGGTGCCATTAATCACCCTTTCTGGAAAGCCTTGTATAAAAGCCATTAAAGTTTAAGATAGGAGAAATCGCTGCCATTCCTACAGCTACAGCTATTGCTGTTGCTACTACTCTTAATTAAGGTCTGAGAGCAGTTAAACATTTAAATATGATAAGGCTTAGAGGTGAGCTGACTTGCCAAATGGGGAAAGAAAACACTGTCAAACAGAACCAGGGAGAGGAGCGCAGACAGCGAAATGAGAGGGGCAGAGAGATGCCAGAAGAGCTGCCAAGCGCCTGTGCCGAGACCGGCAGCTCCTTCTGAGAAGGGAAGCCAAAGTTATGCTCTGTCTCAGACACTAAATATGAACACCAGGGCTGATTCTGAAGAGGCTCTTCCGCCCAGGTACCCTGAGACATGTCTCAGTGGAGGTGCATTTGTGAGGGCCACCTAACACAGGAAAGCAAGGAAGCGCCAAACAAAACCACAGGGATCTTTCCCTGGAGAAAAGCCTGGGTCAAGAGCTAATATAAAATGAAGAATAAGAGTCACAGCCAGAGGTGTCACATTTTCAGCTGTAGAAACCCAAGCCTGGAAAACCTCGGTGTGATGAAGGGGGCTCGCACCATCGCCGAGCACAAACAACTCAATATAACTTGTGCTCAGAAGCGGCTCTGAGCATTACCCGTGAAGTTACTGTCGTATTGTATAATCCGCATTTGCTTTATGATGACACAGTGTCTTCCCTGCTGGATATTTTACTTTTCAAGCAGTAAGACAATAAACTACAGTCCCTGACAAGAAATGTTTTCATTGCCATTGTTTTAGAAACACATGTTTTCTCATTCACTATCAGCACCACCTAAATCAAAAGAGGTGACTTCCACAATAAATCAGATAAAAGTGGCTCAAAACTGATATCTGCCAGATTGTTTTCTCCCTTAATGGTGTTCCTGAGGCAGGCTGAGATGCCTTTTCCCAGAGCAGCCCAGGGGATGGGTGTGAGAAGGATGGCAAGGTATGGACAGAGCCAGACTGGGCATTCCAGTGATGCTCTGGCTGGCGTGGGTGATCACTAAGCACCTCTCATGCTGTGATGAATGACACTGCATAAAGTAGAGCAGTATGGGAAGTATGCAGAGAAATACAGCAGGTATTAACTGTTTCCCAGCCCTAAGAAGTGCACTGTGGAACAGCTCTCTTGAAAGTCACCACAAGCCTATGGTACAAGCACAGCCACTGGCAAGTGGGCTTTAGCCTTAGGGACTTTTGGCTGACAAACTGAGGATGTAGATGCTGAAAAAAATCCAGTGCTGTGGTTTTGATGATCACAGTTAATGGCTTAGGATTCTCTCCTCTTCCCCTACCGTATCCTGGGATACACAGGATAAGTTAAATGACCAACAGAATCATCATCTTCAAGCACCTAAACAGATGTTTGCCCAGCTGGGTGTAAGCACAGGTTGTCTCAGCAGCTGTGAGCCTGCACTGCACATTTGCACTCTGCATCCACAGATGAACAATAACCCTGCAATATTCCTGCACTTGGATGTTTGAGAGGTTTCTGGGAGGCTGAAAGAAGGGTAAATGGAGGAGCTGCACACTGCAGTTCTTCATCTCAGTCTGGCTCAGCTGGTGAAGCACCACAATGAAGTGAGGCATTAGCAAAGACGCCTGAGAGGAGCAGGTGGGTGGTGTTATTTCTTCTCTTGCCCTGGGTAAATCTTTTCTGTGCTAAAAGAATGTTTGTTACACACAGGAAGATAACTTTTTCTTTTTGTTGTCTGCTCTCCTCATTTTCCTCCATGGACAGTAGATCCAGCTTTTCAAGGCAAAGGACATCCCTTTCCCCCATATGGTCATTCCCTTCTCCTCATACTATCACTGTGCTGCTGGTCATTAAGCTGCTTAGACATCAGCTCCCACTTGGAGCCTTTGCAAACCTCACATCCAGAGTGTGTCTGAATTTTTAAAGGTTCTGCATTATGTCTACTTGCATTTCACATTCAGCTACATCACCAGAGCTGTTGTCTGCACTCTCATTATCTCAGATCTCCATTAACATGACATCTTCCCTGATCTTGAGGAATTAAATCTCATGGTGGACACTGCTGCCAAAATCAGCACCTTTCCTGACCACATCACCACTTTGTACAGCCTTCCCATAGACCCCGATCCTTGTTGTACCAAACATAACCTATACATCTCCCTGTGTTCTCCACACAACTAACCATCACTGCCAGTCCAAGAAGACACTCACCTTTTTAGCCTAACAGTGCAGACCTCTGCTATTCTATTCCTCAGGAAACATTTGCTTACTTTCTTTCCTTACACCTCAGGATTACAAAGAGTCTTCGTAAACATTCACTCTCTTGTTCTCCCCAAACATTTCCTTAAGATGGCAGTTGTGCTACAAGAAGATAGACATTAATTAGACTGTTGGTGTGTTGCAAACAGCATCTAAAAGGGTGTTTTGTATGTCCAGACCATGGTCCTATTATCCTCTACTTTTCCAATGTCTGTGTTTCTGTTTGTCTTTTCTCTAAATTGAAAACTTCTGTAAAAGGGGGAGACAAGCTTTTTGTAGAGCAATATGCACATCGTGGTCCTGCTCTATGATATAGAAGCTGTGGCTGATGCTACAAGAATAATAGGGAAATTGGTTCTTCCCCTTTGCATATTTTGTGATGCAGTGCAGGGCTGGCATCACCCCAAGATATTTTTTGCTGGTTTCTCCTCCTATTCAAAACTTGCCTTTTTCTTGTCCAGTGCCTGCTCTCCACTTCAAACTTTCTCCCTTCTCTGTTTTTACCTTTCCCCAATTTTTGTCTCCCTCTGGAGTTTTTGCCCATCTGCCTTTCCACCAACCACCCCCCCTTGCTTCTATCATTCATGGCCCACCAAAGCCCTCACTTGTTTCTGCCATTTCCTGGTCTCCAGTTCTGCTCTGTCTCCCTGCCGCATTCCTACTTCTCTGGGCGCTCCTGCCTCCCTCTTCAGTTTTTCCACTGATAATCCACATTGCTTGCTCTCTGCTCATATCTTGAAACACAGGCACAGATGGAAATAAAAATATATGAAAAGAGGAATGGGAGATAAGACAAGGCCCATTGCCTGTCTCATCCAGCACACTTCCACTGGCACCAGCTGTTCCAGACAAGAGTATTAAAATCCCATGAGCAGCCTTAGGATTCAAACTTCCCCAACAGGAACATTCAACTGTAATCCCTAATAGTTACAGATCATTTTGTGTCTTAAGGCAGGAAGTTTTATGTGTCTGTATTAAAACATTATAATTCAAGACATGGATATCTCATAACCCAGATGTGGGAAGTAAAGCAGGACTTGCTGCATTTCCAACTCATGACTTAAAATGTAAGGGGAGGAATCAGGGTCTGTATTGCTCCTGCCCTGATGTGATGGAGCACAGGTGGTAAAATCCTGTGTCCAGAGGAAAGACACATAAACACAGTTTTTGTGTGTTGAGGGACAAAGTAGCATTCTGATAATTTACTTCAGGTCATAGGAAAATGGTCAGTCCTTAGTGAACCCAGACACCATGTCTCCAGCACAGGAAGGACATAGACCCATTGGAGTGAGTTCAGAGGAGACCATGAAGATGCTCAGAGGGCTGGTGCACCTCTCTTGTGGAGACAGGCTGAGAGAGCTGGGTCTGTTCAGCCTGGAGAAGGCTCAAAGGAGACCTCAGAGCCCCTTCCAGTGCCTAAAGGGGCTACAGGGTTGCTGGAGAGGAACTTTGGACAAGGGCCTGGAGAGACAGGGCAAGGGGGAATGGCTTTAAACTGAAAGAGGGCAGGTTTAGACATTAGATATTGAGTTCCTAATTACACAGTAGGATGAAAATCCTTATAGTGAGGGAGATGAGGCACTGGCACAGGTTGCTCAGAGAAGCTGTGGATGCCCCATGCCTGGAGATGCTCAAGGCCAGGCTGGATGGGGTTCTGAACAACCTCTTTTAGGGGAAGCTGTCCCTGCTCATGGCAGAGGGGTTAGAATTGAATAATCTTTAAGGTCCCTTCCAACCCAAACTATTCTGTGATTCTATATCCTAACACAGGCATCCCTAGTATGTGCAAAAGGACCCAATGGGTTGGCTACAAGTTCTCCTGACTTTGCCAAACCCACGATTTCCCCACCCCATGTGACAGCACAGCATGTGAAAGGGCATTAAGGGTGAATTTGCTGTCAATGAGAGCTGGCTCCTCTCACCCATATCAGACATCACTCACAAGGGTCCCACAGTGCCAGGCCCTGGGAACACTGCTGTAATTCAGGTCTGGACTGAACTTTCAGGTTGCAGCAAACTGAAACCCATGCCTTACAGACCTCATTAAACAAACAAACAAACAAAAAAACCCACCTTTGCACAGCTCTAATTTTCACTTCAACACCTCCAGGCTTACTAGAAAGATGTGTTTGTACTGGCAGAGACCTTAATTTGTATACAGAAACAAAACAAAAATTCAAAATTAAACATATGAATTCAATTGCTGAAAAACACCCTTTTACTAAGGGTTCAAATGTAATGACACTATCATTTAGAATAGCCTCATGTGGGTGTGTGCCTCCCAAGAGCCGTGAGAGGAAAATAAACCACATTAAAATACAATTCCTCTAGCAGTTTCTGAGACGCAATCAAAACCTTACAAGAGGGATTTTTCAGAAGACAGGATTCTAGCTCAATAAAATCTATAGTTTGGGTAGTCCCAAATGGCTCATGTGGAATTTTTATTCCAATCTAAAGGTGGAAATAATCTTTATATATATCTGTGTGCACGTAGAGTCTTCACCACTAGAATAGCTGAGTGTCTCATGCTTGGATTCTTGACCTTGTAGAGGCCATGTGAAACTGGAAATTTAGGATGTGGGACAGACTGAAGCACAGGCACTGATTCCACCTGTTTGTAAATACCCTGTCAGCTGGTCTGTCCTGGGAGGTACCTGTGGAGGGCACCAAAACCAGATAATTTCCCCTTGGTATGGGAATAAGGGACATCCAGCTGATGTAACATATGGGAGTCCTCAAAGTGCTGTTGGCACCAAGGGGATTCAAAGAAATTAAGGTGTTGCGGGGCAAAAATAAAAACTTCTTTGGAAATAACAACTGTTCCAAAGAAACAAAAGTGAAAAGGGGAATAAATAGTCAGTTCTTGCAGCGAAGGAAGTTATTTGCACTCAAGTCTGCCCAGAATATTTCTATGTGAAATGGGAAATGCTCTGCTTTGGTCTGCAGCTTCCAGATGTGTTCAACTGTAAATGATACATAAAGAATACAGATGTGGAAATAGCTGTGAAAGGGCTTCCATCCAAGAAGCCATTACTTGGGCTGGGATTCCCTATATTTATCCCTGGGATAAAGATACTTAAGAAGGCTCTAAAAGCAGGAATGTCACGTAGGAAAAATTGACAATGATTTACTGTTTCCCACAACACAAAAAGTAGGAGATATCACTGTCTAGAAATTATTAATAGCAGGTTCAAAAGAAACCAAAGCAATAAGTTTTTCCCATGCTGTATAGCTAAACTAAAGTACAGCAGGCCCCCAAATGCCTTCTGCTGGCACACAGTGCTGTTGGTCACTGATGTGCAAGAGGTAGAAGCTCTTTTTTATATTAAATAGAAACATAGCAGAGAAAACTCCCTAGGCACACGTGGGCATGGGTTTAGTCAAGCCTTCCAAAGAATTCCACGATAGCTCCTCCTTCAGGAGTACCCTGAGCAAATCCCATACATTTACAGCTTAATTCAGTGCAGGGATCTTGGAGGTACCATAAGAAATCCTGGTCCCTCGCTCCTTGTCTCTCCAAGTCCCTTGTGTGTCATCAGAGGCAATGACTTCCATCTAATCATCCTGCAGGCTTTGGCCAGCTTGCTCCAGTGATGTTTGCATCGATCAGACAAATGGAGAGGGAAGTATTAGTAGGATTATGCTCTGAAAACAAATCCTAAGTACCCATCACATTCAGTATCTTCTGGCTTATCCAGCTAGAACTGCTACGACGGTCTGCAGCAAAGATCCTGGGAGACCCTGAGAGTATTCTCAGACAATCTCCGTGCATTTTTCAATCAGATTCGCTTCTGGTACTGGGCTCACCAGTGCACATGACTCACTGCCGGAACGTTAGGAAGCATGAAGCAGAAAAACATCCATAAAGCATTAGATCACAATCCCAGTGACAGCATTGACGATTACTAAGGGGGGCTGAGAAAAGGCTCATATTAAAGACTTTTGCTAGGATGAGTATTTTGCAGCATTTAAAATTCTTTGAAGATTAAGTCTGTGTTAGAAGATACCCTTGCTCAGAAAAAGACAACCTTTGGCCGGTATTATATGATACAGCTATGTGACCATCTGGATTTTGACTTCAATCATTTTCATTGATTCAGAGGCATTTTAAAATGCTTAAGTTACTAGATCGGATTTAAATTTCAGATCGATGTTGTCTTTGCAGAGCTGCTGTGCCTTGAAACGTGGCTGAGCAGTCGTGGAGCGGTGGCTGTGAGGGGCTGTGCCAGGCGGTGCTGGAGCTGGCACCTCTCCCACCCAGGCAGCTATTGGCCAGCATCCTCTTGAAGCTTGTTGTGTTCATGCTGCTTGCAGCCTTCAAGGTCTCAAGTGTCTTGGATGGCACGAGGTCTTTGCACATTAAATTCTTCTACTGGCAACAGCAAAGATGGCTCCGATTACCATCTTTCTGGCAACTAATTAACTAGAGCCAAGTGGTCTTAGGGCAGTTTGGTTGGGTCTGTGAGTGGGTGGCCCCTGCTTCTCTTTATCTCTGTGCAGGGTGGTCAGACAACCCTTGCCATGGCTGCTGTCCTTGTCACCTAAACCACTACAGGTGGCAGAAACAGCTTTGCTTTGGCCACTCCACTCCTCCTCCTTATCCCAGGAGCTCTGTGTGCCGAGCTGGCACAGCATGGAGCCAGCCCCTGCTATATAGGGCACAGCATAAATCTGCCAGGTGTGCCACTGGGAACTATCCTCTTGTGCTCAAACATAATCAGCCACAGGTTCCTGCTAAATTATCTGCTTCGTACAGTGAAGGTGAACTTCTCCATCACATCCCTGACATGATTACCCCGCTTGGCCTGGCTTCCCGCCCAGAGTTTTCCTTCTCCCGCCGTGCCAAACCTTTGGAGCGTGTTCAGCTGCACACTTTGGTTGAGGCTTTCTCCTTCTCCTCTGCTCCTGTCCACTGCTTTGCAAGAAGCCCCTACAGAGGGGATATTAGTTCAATCCCCTGGTGCCTCTTTTCCGGCGCTTGTGCAGGGAACGGTGCTAATTACTGCGTTACATCCTGCAGCTTGAAAGGAATTTGTAATGAAGCTGACAGAATTGGACTGAACATGGTGTAAGAAAGTGAAACTTGAGTGTCAGTAGAGCCGTGACAACACTACAGGAGATAATTCAACCAAATGTATCTGCCACCATGGCAGATATCCTTTGCCCCATAATAAAAGAAATGAAGATTTCATGATAAGCCACAGCCTTGCATCAGTAACAAGAAATACAGCTCCTCCTGGCTGTGAGGGGCTGCTGAGGCTGAAACATAAAGACTTCTGACAAGTTACATGTGGACGGGTCTCAACCAGGATTATATTTTTCCTTCTGTATTTTGGTACAAAAGAGATACTCTTTCACAAAGCTGGCATGGGAAAAAAACGCACCTCCTCCTTTCAAGCTGCACAGAGTCACTAAATCTTTGTTGTTCCCTAAATACCTAACATCAAAAATCCTAAAATCAGAGGAATCATCTTTTCCCCAAGCTTTCAGGACTGTTCTATGGGGGTAAATCATTGCCTGACATGTAAAAAAACAGTAAACCTTGAAACAATTTTAGGAGATTCTTCCTCTTTTCTTTCAGCCTCCAGTGCATTTAGGGATTAGTATCCAGGGCACCTATCATGAGAGTCTTTAACCAGGATCAATAGAAGGAGAAATGCGTAATCAATGCATTGATGAGTACAGTTTGACCTTTCCACTAGAACTTCAGGGACAAGAAAGCATTTAAAGAAAGTTTGGGTAAGTTTCCATAAAACGAATATCAAATTTGCAGAAAGTTCTCAGCTATAAATAGATCAGGACGGGGAGCAGACATCAAACAACTACATATGCAAAGGGCCTCTGGCCAGCTTCTGGTCCAACTCTGCCACCCAGCCCATCTCCCAGCTTATTTCCATGGCAGCCCAAGGTGAAAATACAAGATCAAGTAGGGAAAGAAATGAAATAATAATCTCCTACTGTGGATGCAGAGAGCTCTCAGGCAGGTCCAGCTTTCTCACCAGCACAGCAGGGTGAGCAGCATATTCACCGGAGCGGGGGCTGCTGCTGGCCTAGCACCTCTGTCCCCAGAGGGACAGCCCAGGAGGTGCCTTCACCTCCTCAGAAGAGAGAAATGCAGAAACAGAGGCAAAACTCTGCCCTGGCAGCTCTAGAGCTGCTATGGCAGCAGAAAGGCAGGGCTGACCCTGCTGCTTCGAGAAGGCACGTTATCACTGCGGTGCCCAAGGCACCAGCAGAATAACTCCCTTGGAGAAGTACACAGCTAATTAATTCCCCACATACTGTGCTCTGTATGTGCTGCTGAGCAGCCGTCATTGCAACCAGAAATTAGTCCAAGTGTGAATGTGACCAAGTAGTCAGGAGCTGACTTATCCTTTGCCAACGCTCAGCCACCCATCATTGTGGCAACCACAGCCTAATGAGAATTTATGACCAGCCACTAGCCAGGGAAATTCACCTGGGCAGGAGGATGGGTCAGGGACCTTGGTTTCATGGGATTTTCCTTTACTGAGAGGGCAGGTGTGCCTTGTGCTCCTCCTGAGGAAAAGGACAAGTAGTGCCAGCATAAATAATAGCATGAAAGCACTCAGTCTGCTTCATGCACCCAAAACACTTTGTGCCCCAACAGCCAGGAACCAACATGACCTGGCAGCTGGTCATGGCAGTCTCTCCCCAACAGCTCCTTTTGCCAGCAGTCAGAGTCCCTGGGCTCAGCTTTCCTTCACAGCTTGCTGTACATGGGAACCCACACAGGGATGAAACCAGAAATAAGGTGGTCTTCATGATGCACCTGCGTGGAGCACCTCACATCTACCTGGATATGGCCCAGGGGAGCGGGCAGTAGTCTGAAAGGCACTCCAGGAGATCCAGCTGTAGTAGCAATCAGTGTCAGGAACTGTGTAATCTTTCGCTATAGGTGATTTTGCAAGCAATTATATAATTACTGCTTTCAAGATTGGCATAAAAGCACCATAGAACTGTGCCAAACTGAGCTTGAGACTTAAAAACACCTGGAAACCTTTGATAGAGACAAGAGGTGGGACAGGCTCATGTCTGCAGTGCTTGCAGGAGACTCAGTGACAGCAGCTCAATTTTCTACTCTGCTGCAGATTTCCTGGATGGGACCAAATATACTATTTATCTCCCTTTCCAAAATGGAAATAACTTATTTCTATTAATTTGCAGCAGCACCATGAGCTGTTGCAGGCAGCTGTGTGTTGCCCAGTACAGCAGGGTATCTAGCCCCATTAAAATAAAAACCCCAGCACCAATAAATGCTGCCAATTCAGGGCTCATATGACATGCTCAGACTTTGAAAATTCCCAAGAAACTCAGCAAAGTACAGGGCTCTGTCTTGCACTGACAGTATATTTTGTTTAAAACCTATTATAGACAGATAAATAGATATTACAAAATATGCATTAGATATACATATATATTCACCCACAGAATTTTTTCTTTAAAGCATTTCTGCTACATTTTTTTCTGTAAGTGCTGTTGTTTTTCCTATGCAACTTCAAACCCTGAACCAGGTATTTTAAAGCAATGAAATTATGACCAAAGTTATAAATACGTCTTAGCCTACCAGTGACTGACAACATGAGCTTCATTTTCGTGCTTTATAACACCACCTGAATCACTAAATATATTTCTGTTCTTGTAAGACAGCATTCCTCATAACTTTTATTTGTGAATAAAAGCAGTAAGATGCACACACACTGCTGAAATCAGGAATAAATTATTTTGGCAGAGTCCATTACTCTCAGAAGTAGTCTGAATACCAAGCTGGCAACATAAATATAGAGCAAGACTAACGCTAGTCTGTCACTAGCATTTGCAGCAGTTGTCCCAGACTCCCACGTTACCTCTGCTGAGCCCAAGTCAAAGCAGCAACAGTTTGAATCCTCCCATTGCTGCCCACAGGCCCCCGGTCCGTCATCAAGGGGCTCACTCTGCTGCCACATGCAAAGCAGCAGCCTCACACTCGGGGTTCTACCCACCCACCCTCATCACAAGTCAGCTGCTGCTGCATTGTTGAGTTGTGCCAACCCCCAAGAGACCCAGTGCCAGCACTCTCACTGCAAGCCTGGGCACACACAGCCCATGGGCACCTCAAACAAGAAGCACTGGGGAGGGTTGGGGTCCCTTAGGGCTCCCTACGAGGAAGGATTAATAGCAGACACTTCCCTGCAGGAGAGAGAGCACTTGGGTACTTTTTGAGAAAAAATAGGGAGCAGCTGGGGAGGACAGCAGTGGAAAAATAGGGGTTTTTTCCATCTAAATATGCAACTAGCAGTCTTCTTTAAGAAATACTGAGTGACAGTCAAGAGAATCATCAAAACATCATTCAGTAACTTTTCTTCTGCATTATATCTCCTCTTACCGAGGTCAGGGCTGCCAGAAACCTGCCCAAAGCAGAAGTGAGGGGTGATTGCTGTGCTGCCCACACCGCCCAGCCACGCTCTGCCACCCTCATGTGCCAGGTCCCAGCTGGCCCGAGAGCACTGCACACCCCAACAGCAGCCCTGCTCAGACCCTCAGCTCTGGCCAGGCTGCTGAGCCTGCCTCCAGCTCTTTCCCTGAGGTTTGGGGTAACCATACAGACTGCAGCTGAGCTGATGGCTCCTTCCAGCTGCACGTGTGCCAGGGATTCCCCAGCTTTAATCCTGCTGGAAGTGCTTGGTTTGCATGAACTGTGGGCTCAAAATGGATGATGTATTCGAGTGGCACCCAACCACATCAACTAGTGACAATGACATATGGAGTTGGGGCCTTGTTGCCACACATGCCCCGTAATCCATGTTCACCTTTCATTGAACATGAGCACAAACCTGTCTGATCTACATCTATCACACCCAAGAGCAGACATGGAATGATCTCTGTTGGTGTCAGCCCTGTTCCAGCCATGACACTAAAGACCAAAAAAGCCGTAGGCAATACGTGCAAGAGTATTTTCTGAGGTATTTTTGACCATTTATTTCAAATGCAGCTCTCCTTCTGAGGATTATATAAATAATCACAGTGACCACATCTTTCCTGTCTATCCACTATTTAAATGCCTTTTTCACTCCAGTCTTCTCATCAGCAAAGCATACCTTCAGGGTATCCTCGTATTTCTAAATATTCCAGAAACTGCAGATGATTTACTCTCACAGTCCTAATGTAGCTCAATCCATTCTCATTTTCTATTTGTGACAGCAGTAGTTTGCTAAAGAGCATCGGCTCCTATCAGTTCATATCGTTCATGACAACTTTACAGTATCTGATATAATTTCTAATTTTTGTGCCTCGAATGGCAATGCGTATCCCAGCAGCTGCGTGTTCCAGGGAAGCGCGAAGGCACAGTCTGCATCCTGCCACCAGATGGTACTCCATATGGACACAGAGGAGGACATACTGGTGCTGCATCACCAGTGGCAATCCAGGCCCTTCCCCCTCAACATATTCTCTATAAAGGCTCTACATGGTGTTGGGGATCAAACAGCCCAAGTTCTCTGTTCATTTCTGCATCCTACAGAGACCCAAAATGTGGTGGAGTTTTTAGTTTTTTGCTTCAGGGAGCTCCAGGCAAGTGTGGCCACCCTATTTGTGTGCACTCTGCCCCAAGCTGCTGTTCTGAGCTTGCACCATTTCTACTTCACCCACAAGTTCCTGAGCACCATCAGGATGGCTATAAACTCCATGTGGAGATAGATGGCACTTCTCCAGGGACACATGTGTCCCAGTATGGTTTGGAGGCCACAGACCAGCTGCCATTTGGGTGGAGCAGAAAATCCAAGCCCTGCCTGCTGCCAGCCAGAGGAGATCCTGGCCACTGCTCATTCTGCCATAGGAGAAGAGGGAATCCCAGCACACTACCACATCCCAATGTCTGTAATTACTTATTGACCTGAACATCTTCACTTGTACCTTCAGGTAGAAAATCTGTTTGACATTCTGGAGCAGAATTGTCCAGACAGGATGATTGGACTGTCACCAAGGAGATTATTTTTCAGTGAAGCAACATACCCATCCCTGCATGAGCTATGGATCTGAGAAACCTGTTATTGGAAGCTCCTCAGGACACCTCCTCGATGGATATTCACTTCCACACACAGGCACTGGATGAGTTTTAATTTTCATACTCAAACACTTGTAAACACAAGTTTTTGTCAAAGCCTGAGGACAAAGCACATCCCACATCCCTCTTTCTCCACTTTCCCTGTGACTAATGGCAATAAATGTAAAAGAATGTCACCCAAGTATGTGCCTGGAGACTGGACTCAGAAGAGGAGTATGTTTACTTTTTCACTGCATGAGGAAATGGAGCACCTTCTGAATCACCAACCCCAGCAAAGCCTGATAATAACATATGTACACAGATGAGCTTTCCTTTCGAGAAAATTCCAGTGTTCATCTCTGGTATGTTCAGCATCAAGTGTTCCATAATCCTGACTTAGGGCCCCAAAATGCTTGAGTTCAGCTAAATAATTATAAAGAAAATAAATGCTGAGCTCTTACTCCCTTTCCTATTCCTGAACACAGAGGATGCACTACCTTCTCATGTGCAAGAGTTCATATGTGAGCCCATCTGCACGTATTTGTTGTGGTCATGCAGGATCTGGGCATGCAGTAGCACCCCATAGCTGGGGCAGCAGCTCTGACCCCTCTGCAAGTGGCTGCTTCAGTGCCACCAGGAGAACACATCACCTCTTGCAGCAGCCAGGTCTGCTGCTGACCCTGTCCAAGACCGCTCTGCCCCCTGTTTCCCATACCCGATGAGTTGCCAAGACAACAGAAGCCTGGAAGGGATGCCCGGTCCCCTGTGAGGGGCTGAGGGAGGGGAAGAGCCAGGCACATGCCTGAACAAGTGCTTGCTCCCTACACCTCCCCTGCTAGAGAAACTGCTGAGACTCTGTGGTCTGAAATCCCATTGGGCAGCAAAACAGCCTGACGACTCAGCACCAACTCAGGACAGCTTCCCCAGGAAAAGGAGCTCCCAAACTCAGCACTGTGGTCCCGTGATTCCCATCATCCCCTGAGTGCAGAGGGAGACATCCAGTCATTAGGTCCCCTTTGATCTTTTTCAGAATAAAAGGCTAAAAAAGAACAGATTGTTTTCTTAAAATGGGGTGGGGGAGGTGGGGGAGGCGAGGGGGGGAAAGAGAAAGGGCAAGAAGGAGCAAAATTGGCCTGCTAGGTTCATCTTAACCATAAGAAAAAGTCTTTTTAACTTCTCTTAATGAGGACTACTTTTTTCCAGATACTACCTAATTATTGCAAATTGCTTCATCTTTTAATTGTTACTGCAAGGCAACTAAACATTGTTACGTTGATTGCTCAAGAGTGGATTGTTAATGGCTTTAATCATTTGATAATCCAGTAATACAATCAATGTAACTCTGCACCTTGTAGGAATAATTTTTAGATCCACATGCTTGGAAACATATCTTGCTTTACCATATGTCAGCCTCCATGGGCCAGATCCTGCCAGCCTTACCCAAGTGTAGCTGTACTCTCACACATGACTACCCCACATGTCTCTGTGGGAACACCCAAAGACCATTATTTTATCTAGGTTTCATCAAACTGGGCAGGCAAAGGGGAAGCCTGTGGGTTTGATTCTGTGTCACAGATGGGTGATCTATTGCTGTGTGAGAGGGACCATATTACCTTTCTGCCTCTTGTCTCACTGTTGCTTGGGACTGATCTTGGCAGCTGAGGTCTGATGTGTCTGGATCCAGGGAATCTCTGCAGCCTCATTCCAAAGCAGTCAGACCACTGCTGTATTTTGCAAGGAGTCCCAAAGAAGAAAACCAGACTGTCTGGAGACACAGCTCTCACATGATGCAAAAATAACAGGGTTTGTCTCAAGTAGTATTTAGCCCTCACTAACTGAATCTCAACTCCCTCAGATTTAAGACCCTTCACAATTTTGTTAGCAGAAGCTGTTCGTTTCCTGAGGTCTGATTGCCCCAGAGTTGTGGGGGAAAGGGTGCTTCTGCCCCAGAGGCCAGGAATGGCTATGGACATGTCACTCTCAGTCAGATTTTCAGCTTCAAACTGAGTTCTTTTGGAAGCTCAGCTGTCCACTGGAGGTGCAGGACTGTACAGGTGGGACAGGGCAGGCCATCCCATCCCCTCACTTTGGTTCATCCCCCCAAGCAACTGGGAGTGGTTCTCACTGGAAATCACGGGGGGAGTCCCCAAAATGCATCTTTGAGGCATTAGGAACAGCACTGAAGGGTGAATTCCTTCAGAGTTGCTGGGAGAGAGGGGAGGAGGAGCATCGCCTGACAGGCTCAGTCAAAAAAGTCAGTTCTGACAGACAGCAAGGAGACTAATGAACTAAAGAGTTGCTTTGATTTAGTCTTCAAGGAAAAGGAGACAATTAAGAGGCTGTGTAATTCAATAACAGTTAGCAGGAAAAGGAGCTGTCATAGGCAAAGGAAGGACTGCCAGAGCACAAACACCCTGCAGAGGAACACAGTGGGACACGGCCACACAAAGCCCTAGGGCTGGAAGGACCTGGGTGAGACCTCTGGACCATCCCCAGGACCTTGGGGAGGATGAGAAGGTGAGGGGGAAAACATCCTGTCTCCCAGGACAGAAAGGGGAATTCAGAACCACAGGTCTTTTAACATCAGATGAAATGAATCATGCAGGTGGGTACCCACCAACAAACTAAACAAATGAAAGTCAGGCAAGCCCCATCCAGGCAAAGGTGGTCAGAGCAATTTATCCCCAACTTTTCTAAAAAGGCCTTAAGAGCTGTAGGATCCACTTTTATTAGGGCTCTATTTTCTCATGTGCAGGGAACATGTTTTTCATCAGTGGTCAGGGGCATGCTGATGGTCACTAGCCAAGGATCCACGGTGTCAGTCAGGACCAAACCTGAGCCTTCTCTAGCAATGGCAAATGGAGCAGTAACTAGGCCCTGGCAGCAGCAACCACCTAAAGCAGGCATGTGAAATGCAAGCTAGTTCTGGCAGTCAGAAGCATGTAACTGAATTAGTGAGGGTTTTTTTTTCTCTATCACCTCTCCCTTTACTTAAAGGCAACTTCCATCCCCAACAGAGCGAGGAAAACCTGTTAAAGATAAGCTATTTTGTGGAGCAGAACATCTGGTGGGGAGGCAAGGACACCCAGGGGCTGGAAACAGCCAGAGAAGGTGTGAGATGCTGCCACCCACCCTGACATAGGGGACTTGACCCCTGGGGTTATCTCCTGACTCTAGGGAACAGCCTCACTGCCTGACACCAGCTTAGCACAGCCCCTGCCTCTGCAAACTGCCCACCTTTTGCTCACAATTAAACAAAGTACACAGGACTCTGAACAAGCTGCTTGCTGATGAGCCTTCCCTGAGCAGGACCAGAGAGATGCTGAGCACAACCATGATTTTACAAATCCAAACCCCAATGTGGCCAGGGTGTTGGGTAGGAAAGCTCTGGAGTCTCATTACATGACCAAGGCCCTGAAGTGGTCTTTCTGACAGTGCAAATATGATATTTTAACTTCAGATTTTACACAAATCCTGCCCATTGTTATTGGCAGCTCATCAACAGAGAAGGGCTCAGAGACCATCGTGTCAGATACCATATCTATCACTGGGAAGATCCTCAGGTGGGTGGTTGGAGCTACACAGATCATAATTTTTATTATCAAAACATCATATGGCTCCTTACATAGTGTAAATGAGATGAACTACAAGAGCAGACATGTACTGCTGATTAAAAATACATGTGCAAGTACCTCACCAGTTCAGAGTCCAGTGGGCAGAAATGTTAAGTGGGGTCCCACTGAGTGCCCTGCAAGGTCAATATGATTCAATAGTTTTATTAACAACTTGGAAACCAGACCAGGAGTATGCTAATGAAATCTAAGCATTTTACCAGGATGGGAGGGTAGCAAATAATTTGCAGGACAGAAATAAAATGCAATACAAGCTTGATGAATTAAAGAAGTGGCCTGCAATCAATACAAAGAGATTCAGCCGGACAAATGCAAAAGATTAACACATAGCAAGGAATAAACAAAAGGACAGAGGCTGTATGGAGATATCTGGCCAAACAGCTATACAACAGAGAGTGGTCTGGGGGGACGATCGATTGAACAGAAGTCAATAACACCAGGCTGCTGCAGCCCAGAAAGGTAATTATTCTGCTCTTCCCCCAGTGCTCGTCAGGCTGCTGTTTGAAGCAGCACACCCATATCTGGGCATCACATTGTAACAAAGACAGACAAGGCAGAAGGAGTTCAAAGGACAGTAAAAAAATACCCAAAGAATTGGAAAACAAAAATCTTTGTGTGCATGTGAAAAATGAACCACAAGTGAGGGGCCTGACTCTGCTTTTGTTCCCTGCTGTTCCCAGGACCCTACTGAGGTGCAGCCACGAGAAGCTGAGGATGGTCTCAGACACAGCATATATATAGAGAGATATATTAAACAACAGGGTGCTACAGATGGACTAAAGGGACACAACATAGATGCTGAGGTTAATTAGGGCTCATCTTGCCCTTGGTGCAATTGCAGCATTGGGCCAAAGCTCCAGCAGAGAAAATTTAGGGGAAATTTAACTCTGTAGCCTTTCTGAAAATTCAAGCAATGAAAAGCACTGAATTACCAGAACCCTCCTCTTGGACAGAGCTGACATCAACCAGAACACCAGCAAAAAGAAGAAGAAAAAAAATAAAGACCCAGTTCCAGAGAAGTCTCTGGTTGGAAATGTTCCACCTGCCTCCATGCCACATCTGAAAAAAGCCCCATCACACACAGACCCTACTGAGCCCCTCCTGACAAGGGGGAACTTGGACACTGCAGAAAGCCCGGGGCATCCAGGAGCCCCACATAAACTCGGGTCTGAGGCTCAACTATCCCCCACAGAAGTAAAGCACCACACATACAGTGCTCCCACTGCCATCAGACCTGCTGCAATTAAAGCAGAAACGAGCTCTCCGCCCTTTGGTGATGGCTCAGAACTGTCAGAAATCAAACCTACTTGGCTGCAGCTGGAGCAAGGACCCCTCAGAGCTCCCTCCACCCCAGCACTGAGAACTGGAGGAGGGAGCAGGAGCTGGAGGAAGGCAGAGCCTGGAGAGGAGCCAGAGCATTGCTCAGTGCTCCAGCATGGAGACGGAGGTCTGCAACTCTGCAGCACAGTGTGCAGACTCCTGCCAAAAGCCCAATTGCACCATCTGCCAAATTAATATTCCTATTTTTAATATCTCGTTTAAAGGGAAACATTAAGGGGAAAAAGGAGAGAAAAATAGAACACCACCTCGCTGATTAGATTTGTAAGCTCTGTAAGGAATCACACCAGACATTGGGTCTGCTTCTCTCCTGTCCTCCTGTGATCAATCCTCTCTCCAGAGGTGCAGGGCTGGCGGGTCGAACACAGGGAAATGCACCACTGAACACCATGCTGCTGCTGCCACTGCCACTTAGTGAGGAAGGCAGAGCAGGGAGACTTGAGGAGATGAATCAACACGGTTCATTTCTCTGTGAGGAGCTCTTGCCCTGTTCTATTTCCATCCTGGAAGCAGCCCCTGCAACCTTGCTTCTCCTGGAAGGCACGTAGGAATTGCACCCTGAACGTGAAAGAGAAAGGGGTGAAAAGTGGAGGGGAGAGAGAAAGAAGGATGGAAAATCCCTTCGGTGAACAGAAGTGGAACACACAAGCCATGTGTCAGGGAGGAGACAGCCTGTGGAGTGGGCAGCAGTGGCTGATGCTGAATTAGCAGGGGAGAACAAACAGGAGGCAGATGCTGGGAGCCACGGCAGCGTTAGCAACTGCTGCCGAGCTGGGGCAGGGGCTGATCCTGGCTCCCAGCCAGCCACAGGGTCCCCCTTCCAAGAGTGGCACCTCCTGAGGCTCGGCCAAACAGCTCCTGGGCTGAACGGCAGCCCCCACTGCTGATGCTAATGGAATTAAACATTAATATGCTAAACAGAACGAAGAGTGAGAGAGGGGCTTGGATTTCTCTAGGTAGCAGACATGTCTGAGGTTAATGCCTGCCAATTCTTATTTGCTCTGCGATGTCAAAATCCATGTCCTTATTAGCCAGCCCATTAGTCCCCCGAGGCCAGTAGCCCATTAGTTCTGTCCTGGTCCTTGCCAGCACTTATTGCTCTCAAAGAGATTCACTCTCGCCGCCGGGCAGAGTGTTTATAGCTGACCTGTTCCCACCTGGCATCCCTGACTGG
This sequence comes from Lophotriccus pileatus, assembly GCA_035583135.1. Taxonomy (NCBI): domain Eukaryota; kingdom Metazoa; phylum Chordata; class Aves; order Passeriformes; family Tyrannidae; genus Lophotriccus; species Lophotriccus pileatus. The sequence continues at coordinate 5,277,021 of JAWWES010000150.1, forward strand.
GAGTCCTTGCAGGGGCCCAGCCTGGGGCATTACAAAGCCAGCCTCAAACCAAGTGCTCAGGGAGTGCTGGTTTTACCTCTGCTGCCCTGGTTTGGTGGTGAGCAGGGTCATCCTGACATGTTCTTTGGGATCTGAAAGGTGAGATGGGCTTCCTCACCTTCCTCTTCCTCCTCCAAAATATTTTGGGTCTGTTCTGATTCTCTCACTGTTGATTTGACATTATGGATATTATGAGACAGAAAACTTGTCTTCTGTTTGCCTATAAAACACCACTCTGTACATAATTAATACTCATAATTAGCAGGCATAATTATTAGAGACAAAAGATCACAAACCTCATTAGGCTGTCAGTCCCTTAAGCTCAGCAACTGTTGTGTGTATGGTCGTGGGTGCAGTGAGGGATTTCCAGCCGTGGCTCCCGCTGACTGGGAGCTGAGAGCACCACAGACTGAGTACTTTGCACCAGCACAAAGTTTGACCTCTTCACTCTCACCACTGTAAATAGACTTGCTGTCAACAGGTTGTGAAGCACTTCACTAGTGACACCTGGATCATCATCCCCGTCTTGCAGATGGATAAATGAGGCATGTAGGGCACAGGGAGCTGTGAGATGGGGCTTGACTCAAGTCAGGCAGCAAGCTAGGAATCTAATCCAGATTTTCTACAGCATTTCTATATTTCTCAGCTTTAAATTAATCCTAATGCAAGATAATATAAGATAAAAAGGGTGAACAGTGCCTTCTTCACTCCTCAAGAGATGAGCTACTCACTCTCATGGTTTTCTTACATTTACATACCAGACCATGTCAGGGAAATAAATTTTCTCTTCCTGCAACCATGACAGTAAACGTTCCAAGCTCAGTTCGGATCCTCACATTTAGTGTGGGTATCTTCCCAAAAGAAGATCACCAAAGACACTGCAGATAGGAAATTTGCCATAGGACTAGTTTCTTCTACCTTCAGAGTAAATACTTGCCCAGAAGGTCCCCCCTGTGCAGGCAGAATCCTTCCATTTATTTCTATTCCCAAACCCCAGATTTAGCAAACACTGAAGCAGGTACTTACCTTTAATCAAGCACATTAGTTGCCCCATTGAAGTCAATGGGACTTCTCAGGTGCTTAAAGCAAAGAATGTGCTCTGAGTGTGCTGCTAAGCCAAAGGAAGTGGTGGCTGATGAAGACAGAGAAAAAGCAGTCAACAAATGAACCAGAACCATCTGCAAATGACTCCCAACTGGGCAGGCTCCCTTCTAGCTCCTTATACTGCTTTGCTTGCTGAAGAATTTTTCATTATGAATACAGAGCTCCTGCTGCTGCTGCTGCTTTTAAATGGTGCTTAGTAATGTCAAACCATTGGGGTATGCCACAGCCACAGCCACAGCCTGAGCCTCCCTGAGTGTGGAGGCTGGTAATGGGAGGAAGGCCAAAGCACGGCTGTGTTTCTAAGTGGAAAATAATCCCATGGCCACCATAAGGGGAATGCTGTGCTGGAAACCCTCCTACTTAAGTTAGGCTAGCCCAAACTCAAACCATGGCCCAAACATACTGGTGATGTCTGTAACATAATGATGAGCATCCAAAAATGGCTATGAACAGGGTGAAGGGCCCAGAGGGAAAGCCATACAAGGAGCAGCTGAGGTCACTTGGTCATCCTAGAGGAGAGGAGGCTGAGGGGAGATTTCATGGCAGTTACAGCTTCCTCACAAGGGGAAGCAGAGGGGCAGGCACTGATCTCTTCTCTCTGGTGACCAGTGACAGGACCAAGGGGAACAGAATGAAGTTGTGTCAGGGGAGGTTTAGGTTGGATATTAGGAAAAGGTTCTTCACCCAGAGGGTGGTTGGGCACTGGAACAAAGTCCCCAGGGAAGTGGTCATGCTGCCAAGCCTGCCAGAGTTCAACTGTCTGGACAACGCTCTCAGGCACATGGTGGGATTCTTAGAGCTGTCTGTGCAAGACCAGGCATTGAACTGTGGGTCTCTTCCAGCTCAGGATAATCTATGATTCTGTGTCCTCCAGGGACAACCGGCAATCACGCTGCAGGGACAAACGTCATGCAGCTCTGCATCCCACATTATTCTGTGATTCCTCTTTCCTGGTTGAGCTGCAGCCCGTGTGAGGGCACCTTGAGAAATGCTTCCCACAGTGTTCTCTGAATGTCCTACCTCATCTACCTTCCTGCTTTCTGGAGTGGATTTCTCCACACTTGGCAAAACCAAATGAGCAGTTCAGAACCAACAGGCGGGCAGGCAGATTTGTGTTCTTATATAGTTGTTAACCTGTGTCAAAAATCTGAGGTTTGCAGATTGTCATGGGAAGGTGGCTGTGGACACTTGTGAGTGAGGCTCTGCAGTGTGTACTGTGCTTTGCTCAGCCATCCGTAACCCTGAGAATAAGCACCTGGTAAAACCAATTCCTCTTAAAGGCTCAAAATTCATGTTTTACAAATAAGCCCTTAAAAATTCAGCATTTTCTGCAAGTAAACTACCATAAAGTATTCACAATGTTCAAAGTGAATCTGAATGCAAAACAATTCTTCCCTTTTTCATGTGAGAAGTTGCAGAAGATATTACCCTGAGCTCCAGTTCTGGAAGGCAGAGCTGTTTTGGAGTAGCTTCTGCATGTTCTCTATTACTTTTTAAAGACATTATAGGTGGCAGTTTGATTTTTATTAATTATTTCCATTGCAGCAAAACATAAGGCTGATCTGATGATGCTCTTATATTGTGTAGGAGTAGCAAATAATGAGATTATCAGGTTGTGTACTGCCTATGAAGTGCTCTATTTGGGACTTGTAACATTTGTTGCAACATACCCTGTAGACAGTATTTATCAGAGCAATGCAAAAAGAATCCATAATATTCAGCTGTCTGTTGCTACTCCATGATAGCATTATGATGGCAATTCAGGGAAACACTTGGACAAGTTTCAGTGTCCTCCCCAACATGGACCGTACATGACGACCACCACGGACAATAAAAATTAACTATCAGCCTGCTTCAACACGTGTCCTTGAATGGACATGTAACTTACAGACATGCAAATGGTGAGCACCATGCTTGTCCTGGGGCCAGCTGGAGGTGACCTCCCACAGTCTGGTCGAGCTGTTCTGTGAGTGAGAGCTCCTCTTCTGTGCAAAGTCACCTCTCCCAGCATCCAGGATCCATGGAGATGGTGTGAGTAGTGGTGGCAGCTGACTGCACCAGCTGACAGCTCCAAACACTCACAAACCAGCTGGGGTGCAGCCAGCCCACCATTCTCTTCATCTTTTCATCCAGTACCTGCCCTTGTTATCAGGGATACCAATGTGCCAGACAGGAGATGGGTATCTATTCAAGAACAGGATCCACTAGGCATGAAGGGAGAGAACTGCTGACAGAGAGAATGTAGCTTACTATTTAAATCCCACTTTAAAAAAATGTCTTTTTTAATAAAATTTCCTTAGAAGAGTCTCTCTTGTGTACACAAAGCCGTGGGGAGATTTCCCAAAGGGTACAACGGAGATTACAAGATACAGCTTAGGCTGGAGCGTCAGGGGGTGGATGCTTTGAACTCAGGGGGTTTCTAAAAGCACAAGGGAAATCCTTCCCGAGTTGAAGTATTTCATAATGTTTTAATAGGGGACAAATTACTCATTTTTTTCCACCCTCTGCAGATCCATCCAAAGAATCACATTTTTCCTCCCTCAAATCATTCAAGTGAGAGTGATAACAATGCATCCTCAATAGCCTGACTCCACCTATAGATCTCAAAGCGCTCGATAAAGTTTCACAGGTTTCATGAGAGCTGTTTTTCAGGGGCAGGGAGAGGTGAAGTGACTTCACTAAACACCTAACCTAAGTAGCTGAATCAAAAAAACCCTTATTATAGTAACACAAAGGCTTTGTTTGGGATGCTACAATTTGACATCATCCCAAAAAATATAATGCTTTAGGGCATGACTCCATAGCCATTAACGTTTGTGTAAGGCTTTCCATTGACATCGGTGGAAGCTGGGTCTGCCTTTTAAAAGCTATCCCTTCATCCACTCAGACAAGCTTTTTTTTTTTTTTTCTTTCCCATTTGCAGCTGATGTTCTCCAGCCTGTTTTCTGGAAAGCGACGAGTTTTCCATTTTCACATAGAGCAACTTTATTTCCATGGTACGCCAGTCTGCTTGGGATGTCATGGAGTGGCTCACAGCAAACACTAACGTGACATGACAGGCAGATGCAACTCGCTGAGCTCTGCCTCAGCAGGACAAGCCAGGGAAGAAGTTTAAAGCAGCTTTTTTCCAAAGAAACGTGATGGAGAGGGAGGGGAGAAGGGGAAGACTGAATCCCCCATTTCTGCTTCCAAACAGAGAGACCTATAGTTTTACAGCCAGGTTTTATTACCAGCATGGCACTGTGTCCCCAGAGCCACTGGGGACAGTGAGGCACTGTCAGCCAAGCCAGGGACAACCACAGCATCTCAAGCCAGGGTGACATGTCTCTCTGCATGATTTACCAGCTCAAAGTCACATAGCCAAATTGTGCACAAGCCTGGGTTTGCCTCTCCAAACACCCAGGAGACATCCTATAACAGAGGGACAAAACCAATAAATGATGTCGCCTACCCAGGCTGTAAGGCCCTGGACTGACAGCAAGACACTGAAGCACATGGGTGAGTGACAGAAAGCAGGGAGTGTCCCATGTCTGTGATGGCAGGGAGGGGCTCATGGCTGTCCAGGAGGGTGAAGTCATCACCCAGATGGGCTAAACCAGGAGGAGGGTCTCCATTGGGTCCCCAGGGACCCCTCTGGAGAAGAATGGGTAGAGGCTGGGTGCCTCCCCACCTCCCTTCATGGCCCGCTGCGGAGCAGGACCTGGCCAGTCCTGCTGGCAGGTGTGAGCAGCCCCCACAGGCACTCACTGCTGTGCTCCCACTGCCCTCTGCAGAGGAGCTGGCTCAGCAAAACACCCTTCCCAAACCCTGGATTTGGTCTCACAGCAGCCATGCAGACTTCTCTGGGAATATTTGCCATCATCACTTCGTTATCTCCCTGTGTGTGCTTTCCTGCTTTCCCAAGCCAGCCTGAAAAAACTCACAGCAAGAACAAGTGTTGCATCAGGGGTGAAACAGCTCAGAACACTTTGGACTACAGCCTGCCTTCACAAGGTGTAATATTCCAGCCACACACCAGACGCCATCACTCCTTGGACAGGGGAGTATTTATGATGACCCCAGAGCCTGCATTAATTCATTTCCCGTGATCCAGAGGCTGGAAGACAACCCTCAGCTTCAATAGGACATTGGCTCAAGCCCATATACATCAAACTGTATCTGCAACATCCAAGCTGTCCCCATCTGTTACCCTGACTGTGAAGTTTACAGATGAGAAGCTGGGAAAGTTATAAAACACAGTGTGTAATCCCTGCTCTCCTGCAGACATACAGGGCACATTTCACTTCTCAACGCTGTGCATAATCCCACCTGTCCCCATGGACAACCAATACTGCAAAGACATTGGCACCTGTGCAAGGCTGTCAGCACACCCTGCTCAGTGCCAGCAGAATTAAGGTCAGCTCACATCTTGCAGAGCCCCAAACATGTACTTTTCAGAAGCTTCGAGCAGGTTGAGATAATTAATATCAATATTTATTCATATTCATTAATATCCATTCTATATGGAGTAGAACACAGTCTCAGGATCCTGTGGAGCGCTCTCTGGGCTCTCTTTCAGAAGGCAGGATTGCTTCTTCCAGCACATTTTGCAGGACCATATCTGTCCAGCCCTGGCTTCATGAGAGCCGTGGACTGGGCTGGGCAATACTCGTCTCACTCTCTCCCTCCAGCTGAAGTACGACACACTCCAAACCTCACTGGGCAGGGACATTTCTGTGAGGTTCGTGACTCCCTTTGGCTGCACAAAGCCTCAGGGGAGCCCAAGGGTTTGTGGGTGCGTTCTCCAGGGGCACTGGGGAGCCTTTCTGAGCTCCCTCCCCGGAGCAGCCGCCTGGCAGGCAGCGCTGCAGCCGCGGAGCAGGCGCTTCCCGGGAAGGGTCGGTGTCAGGAGGAACAATGACTGCGTGGCAGCGCTGGGAAGCGGCACAACAGACTCTCAACACAGAAATTACTCCAGGCACAAAGAAAACACCAACAAAGATCATACTCGACAAAGAGAGGCAGAAATTTCACAGCCGACGAGAAGAATAGAGACTTTAAAAGCTGCTTTCATTTCACTTTGCAGCTCTGTCCATGGACAGTAAAACTCCAGAAACGTTAGGGCTTGGGGCACACTGCAGGTCACCAGGATTTCCTCGTTTATTGCTTATTTCTTATATGAGCTCACTACAAACACAGGAGTCCTCGTCCTCTTTGCATTGTTTGGAAACAGCGGGAATGAACGGGATCTTTTTTTTTCTCTCCTCTTCCTCTGAAGGGCTGCAGTAACGAGCAGAGGATGTAGTTCACTACTCTGAGAGGGGAGGCTATTAGAGCTGGTGCTAAACACCCACATCAGAGCGGCTGCAAAGCAACGGCTCCCTCCTCTCCTCAGGGAAGTCACAATCCAACAGCTCCACTCAGAAGGACAAAAAGGAAGGCACTACTAAAGGACACCGCCGAAAGGACTGACTCCTCCCGGTCCCACGCATGAGCAATTCCCCTGTGTGCAGAGGTTTTGCTGTGGGCCTGGGGCTGTGGGTCAGCCCCAGGATTTGGAATGGGGTGGCTGCAGGGAGTGGATCCAACAGGAAGACAGTGACACGGTTAGCATCCAGATGGATGCCTCCTGACGCCGAGGAATTTAGCTTCTCTGAAAACCCCTGCCACGAGCCCAGGCTGAGATCTGCTGTGACCCTAAAAGAGATTATCACCTTAAAGTAGGTTAGTGTGTTAATAAATTAATTATGCACTGAGGTAGCCAGTTGTCTGAGGAGAGAAGGATTAAAATTACTAGATAAATCAGGAACAAGATATCCTGTGGGAAAGGCAAAGGAAGGAAGATATAAACCCAAAGGGTTCCTGCAGGAAACCCAGAGAAGATCCTGGAGGTGAGACTTGCCCTGCATGCTCATCACTGGAGCGTGTGCCTTGGAAGCGGGGACCCTGCCTGGAGTCAGCATCCCCCGTGTTCAGTGACTGCCAGCACCACCATCACCCACCACACAAACCACACAAGAGGACATGGGTACTGGAGTTGATGCCAACCTGCAGCTCAAGCTGCCAAAAATTCAAGAGCCGTGGCTGAACTCTCAGCAGGATGAGATAAACGCTCCAGGAGCGCCTCGTCCCTCCTCCCCCGAGCAGGCAGTGATTACTAAGGACATTTCCATGAGCGGTGTATGATCTTTATTTTTTCATGCACAATGACCTTTAAAAGTACTGGCTAAGCTATTTGCATTGCCTGGCCCAGAGTTCCAACAGACAGCAGGAAGACGAGCATTAACCTTAATGGCTAAATCACTTCATGCCACTGCAAAGATGGAACACTCCCATGAGTCGGCAAAAGACCGTTTTCATTTGATTATTATATATTTAAGCAGCAACAAGCGTCTCTTAAAGATCAAAGTTACAAGCCTGCCAATGCTCTCCTGGTTTTCTGGAGGGACAGCCCAGGAAACACTTTGGGATGCTCTGTGAAGGAGTCAGGAGGTGCCTTTGAAGGCATGAAGGTGGGGTGGGAGAGGCCATGCCCCAGCATGATCATGCTGCCTGCAATGGCTCTTTGCTTCTACTACACAGGAGCAGGCGTTGGAGAGCTGCAAATCCAAGTTTGACCCCTGAACCACCCTGCAGCACTTACTGAAGGTTTGTGACTCCTCGGGACTGGAATCTCACACTTTTTTTCAGAGACAGAGTAATGTGTAAGTTGTATTTATATCCACGTTAAGGAAGCAGCATAAAGAACATGTAAACAATATCACAGTCCCCTCAGCACCTGACTTAGGTGAAAAGACCTGCTTTGGAGTGAGTTTATTTGTGTGTTCATACACACAGAGCCCAAAAGGTGTAAGCAATACTAAAAATAATTCCTAGAAATTGCTCGTGGCAAAATGTTGTGTCTTACTTAGACAGCTCTGATAATTAAAACCTCCCTTCCACTCAAGGTCAAAATAAGCCTTCATCCAAAGCACTTGTACTTCCATGGAAAGGTTTGAACTGACCTTAAGAGATTCCAATAAAAGATCCATTTGCTATACCTCTGACAGGCACACAGACACCTCCAATAATACAGCCGTTTCCTAGCAGCTCCCAGAATTGCTCTGCAATGATTGTGGAAGGAAGATGACAGCAAACACAGGAACCACATGGCAAGGCGTGCACGTGTGCTCCAACCCAGCCAGGGCAGCTGGGTTCAGCTTCTCCCCCTTCATCACATCAGCTGTAACGACTGCTTAGAATCAGACTTTGCAGAGATTGCAGCACCCTCTAAGGCACAGCCAGTGCTTTAATTCTGACCTGGAGTGCATCTTTAAGCCACAGATGTCACCTCTCCCAGTGGGTGGCTTGCAGCCCACCCACACACTGAGAGTGTTCTGCTCCAGAGGCTGAGCAGCACCTCTGTCTCTGTCTCCGTGTGCGCAAGGAGAGCCATGCTGCTGAAACCATGTGCAGAACAGCATTCCTCACCTGGCTCTGCCTGCTGCTTACTTGCTTCTGCACTCACCCTCCCAAACCTGGCCTGTCCCTGACAAAGACATCCCAATTAGAGCTCAAGGCTGCAGGAACCTCCAGGCTCACAATCCATTCCTCGCACAGATAACAGGGATGACACCACGGCAGGAGAGTTGGAACTAGATGATCTTTAAGGTCTCTTCCAACACAAATCATTCTGTGATTCTATGATACAGCATTGTACCCGGCCCAGTCAAAATGCAAACACAAAGTAGATCTGGTGATGAGTCCAGAGCTGCAGCATGGACATGTAGAGGTGAGCATGCCCAGGGGATGTGCAGGCACCTGGAAAAGCCAGCTCCCTGCTTGAGAGGTCGAGGGCTGCTGGCAGAGGGCACAGGAGACACAGGTAACATCTCCAGCGACCAGAGGAAGATTTGACAGCGGACATCTGTCAAAGCCCTCGTACTACAAACTACTCGAGAGGAAGCATGTGATGGTATTATTGGAGCTTGTATTGTGCTATTCTTCATGTCCCTTTGTCATTTAAGAGAGACTTTTGTGACAGCATTTGCCTATCGCTTGTAATTCCGTGCAGGTTTGTGAAGTGCCCTATTAAAAAAAAAAGCCACCATACATTAGATTTCCCCATTCTCATTTTTCATGATGTACAATACTGTCTAAATCAGTTTAAGATCAGGCTTGAACATCATCTCTGGAAATGAATACAAATACCTCTTATTCCAGTCAAATTAAATAATCAGGAGATACAGTGGCCATTCGCATATTGAATACGAAGAAACACAAAACCTGGAGTTTTCTGCTGCTGTGAAGGCCCCCACACTGCAGCATTTCCATGCCGGGGTCACCACCCCAGGGAGAGCCTACGCCAGCAGTGTTCCAGTGAGGAGCAGCACTGTGAGAATGACCCCGACCCTGTGCCAGTGGCTCCATCCAGCAAACTCCACAGAGTCACAGCCAGAGCAGGAGCCCCGGTGCTATGGGAGCCAAGGAGCATCACCAGTCCCTGCAGCAGCCTGGGGCCACAGGTGGTCTCTGATGGGGTCCTCAGGAAGTCCCCGCTGCACCTCTTCTCCCCAAAGCCAGAGGGATGCAGACATCAAGAATTGCATCAGCAGGTTACCAAGGGCCTGGGGGCTGCCCCCTGGTCACATTTTTTATGCACATTTTATCCAAAGCATACCTTGGACCTTAGTGCTCACTGTCAGTCATGCCTGCCTGGTCCAGTACAGGCTAGGAGGACTTCCCAGTCCCTTAGCGCTGCACAGGGCAGTGTTACCCCTCCCAGGACCAGGGCATGGCTGCACTCCCTGCCCAGGAACAACCAAAGGCACCTGTGCTTGCAAAGAGTGCTTACAAGGAGCAACTGCCTCGTGGCAGCCTTGATGGAGAGATCATGAGAGCACGAAGTGCCCCTCTTGAAAACCATTACCTCCTCTTAATTAGCTGCAATTATTCTAATTGGATGGAAAGAGGAGGAGCAGGTGTAGAGGCTAGCAGTGGGAGATTGGGGTGGGGGGGCTGTAGGTAGTGACCCCTGGCTGTTCCTGCCTGAGGCCACAGGCATCTCTCAGCTGCTCAGTGACAAGAACCTGCAGGCTGCCACGGCCCTTCAAGGGGCAGTGAGCCTGCAGGGCACCATCACCCTACCCTGAACACCACATCTGTCCCCACGGGGCAGGGAGCCCCACAGGTTCTGCTGGGCAAACCCCTTCCCCACCTGCACCCTGCATTTCCCTGGCTTTTCTCCCCAGCTCCAGCAGTCGGCTTGGCCACCCAGCTCCCCACCCATGTTCTGTATGCCCAGCCATGCCTCCAGCCATCGGTATTAGCCTCCTCCTAGCTGCTACAGCATGATTTTGTTTGGGTGATGGAAGCTGAATGCAGTAGTCAAGGCTGACACATAACGCTGATTGATATATTGGTGCATAGGAGTTTTTATGTTACTGGCAAGTGACTATCAGGCGGTGTGACTAGCTGCCTGCCCCCTTTCAACTCACCAGTGAAAAAATAAAAAGTAAAGCAGCAGTGAATGTGACAGGAATGCTAAAGGAGACACTGCCCTGCTGGCAGGCTCTGAGAGTGGTGCCTGCCCCAGCCCTAGAGCTGGCAGCACAGCCTGAGAGGCAAGAACATCTGACTGGCACAGGGGTGAGGAGCTCAGTCTCAAAAGGAAGACAGGATTTACAGGTAAACAAGGTGCTGAAATTCATGCTTGGCATGACCACAGAGGCTCCAGGCCACTAGCATTCTGCCTTCTCCAAGCCTGTAGATGTCCTCCCCAAGAAGAACCTTTGACATCCTCATCAGAATCATGCCTGGTATAAATCCATGCAGGCACCATCACTCAGCCCTGCAGCCCCAGGGAAGAAGCAGTTTCTCTCTCCTCTGCTGCCCAGCTTCCCAGCAGCACCAGCCAGGATCAACTGAGTCAGAGTCCCAGGCAACGAGTGAGGGAAGTGGACTCAAGCATGGGACTTGAGTAGCAGCTTTTATGAGCTTTACACAAAAAAAAAATGCCTTTATGAAAGCTTAACAGCAGGTAGGCATAAGGCCATGAGAAACAGGGAGGTAGTAATGGTCTTTTGAAAGTAATTCTTTTCAACCATAAAACCAAGACTTGATGAAAATGATAAGCCATGGGATGTGGCTGCCTGATAGTGTATTAACATAAATGCTTCAAGTAGCAGCCACTGCGGCCCTGTGAGCCAGCGGGAACAGGGGGAATTAGCAGCCTTGTCAGCCAGTGTAGGGAGCTGCTGCACAAAGAGCCCCACGAGGAACACGACAGTGATAATTTATTGTGTGGCTGGAAACAGCCCAGATTGGCCCACCTGCATGAGCTGCCTCTTCTGCCCTGCAAACCAGGCAGGGGCAGGACAGGCAGTGGTGCTGGGGAGCGAGAACAAGACTTCATCCCAGCCCACCCCATCCCACCCCACCCCATCCCATCCCATCCCATCCCATCCCATCCCATCCCATCCCATCCCATCCCATCCCATCCGTTCCAGGCAAAATACTCATCATCACCCTGTGTTTGTAGAAGAGCAGGAGGTGTTGTTTCTACCTCATTTGCCTTCTCTGTTTCCTTCCTTATGCTCCCTGTGAGGCAAACAGTCATCCCTGCAGAGAGGGCTCTCAAGAGTCCTGTTCCCAAATGCAAATCACTCTCCCCCAGGGAGATGCTCACCTGCACCAAACCACGGTGCTGGCAGGCTGGGCACCCTCCATGCCCTCAAAGCTCCTGCTGCCTACTCCCTATGTTGGACCCATAGGTAGAAGCACAACTTCTGACAAATGAATTTCCAGGATTCAAATGTCCCCTTCCCTTACAAAACTAATATTCCAGTTTACTGGTGTCCCCGCCAGCAGGATGCAATTTGGTTGCACAGTCTATTATGTTCCAGAACGTGAAAGGTCAGGCTTAAATGGGATTTTTCATTGTAAAAGTCACCTACATGAATGACACACAGTACCACCACAAGGCATTTGTAGAGCAGACTCCAGGATTATGGATGCACCATTTACTTCTGTTTATCCCCAAAGAGAAAACAGAAATATTTGCCTCTCCCGAGTCTTAAGCTTAAGAAATTTCCTGGAGCTCTGTGGACTTTGGGGACAGGCTGTCAAACAGAAGAGGAACTCAGGGAGCAATTAACACAGCCAGGATTGAGATCCTGCCCTGAAGTTTCATTCTGCCTTGGAATCCATCCAAGGGGCATGAAGGTGCTCTTTGTTTGGGTCCAGGTGCTGGCAAAGCAGGATGCTGCCTACAGTGCCAGGGGCTGCAAGGTCCGGGAAACCGGTGTGCCAGTGCTCGGTGCAAGAGCATGGGGAATGGACAGAGGGGCATGCCAAGTCTGACCACACAGTGGTTCACAAGGAGATCCAAGTGCCACAGTCAGTGTGTACCCCAATGTGTTCCCCTCAATGCTCAGCACCATCCCAGCCCATCCCAAACCTGCTCTGCCTGGGTATAAGCCCCATCTCTCTGCATCATCTTTCATCTGTCTCTTCACACTTCCAATTTTTACTACCAGGATAAAAGGGTTTTGAAAGCAGACTCCTCTGAGGACTAAGGGGAAAAAAAAAGGATCAAGATGTGAGACTCAAGGGGAGAGGGGAAAGGTTTTGGGGACAAAGGAACAAAGCCACTTTGCCCTTCCAGGATCACACGTCCTACTCTGGCTTACTGCAAGAGATCCAGAAGAAAGAGAGAGCCCTTTCAGCATGGAAAAGCAGAGAAAGGTTCAGCACAGAGAGCAGCAGGAGTGAGAACAGCCCCATTATCTGACAGAAGTAGAAATAAGACTGGGGAAAAGAATGACTTATAAATAAAAGGAACATTAAAACTGATGTTTCCCGGAGCAAACGTGTGTGTGTTTCTTTCCAGGAGGAGGGCATTTGGAGGGATAAGCAGGGTTAAAGAGCCTCATTCATCTTCCCCTTACAACTGTGCTGACTCAGAACCTGGTCAAACAAGTTTAATCTTTTTAGCAACAACAAAGAGAAGTGGAAGGAGGGTGGAAAGGAGCCAGCCTAGATGGGCAAAGAGGGAGAAAAAGAAAGCACAGAAAGAAAACTTCCCTTTTACAGCTTTTGGTTACTTGTTCCACCACAGAAATCTGTCCTGATAGTCTTAGGGAGAAAACCAGTATCATTAGAGCTGTGGCTCTGTGACTGTCCTCTCCCTTGGGGCTGTCATGCAGGGTGGACAGTGGGGACCTGGTGAAGACAGCCCCAGTGCTGCTGCCCTGAGACCAGAGTGTGGGGATGGGGGGCAGAGGGGGAGGTAAGGCAAGCAGGGGCAGGGTGTGGAGGAAGTTTAAGAGGTTGCTGCTGGGGATGGAGCCAGAAGGTCCTTGTTCCCAGGCTCAGACACTGACAATGGCACAAGGTGCCTGCCCAGGTGTCAGCATCTGGCTGCAACTGCCCAGCCAGCCACATGCTGGCAAGCCTGGCATCCAGCTATCCCTTGAAATGCAAACCTCAGCCTCATCTCAGCCCTGCATATCTTTGAGTTTCCTGGGCCAGAAGAATATCAGAGCAAGGTAAAGAAACTGCCTTTGTCTTTTTTTGGAGAAGCGCAGCATGAGGGCACCACCATTTCCTGAAATGGAGGTATTGATTAACAGCACTGCCCTGGAAGGAAAATGGCCATCATGATGAGGGAGAGAATGCTTTAAAAAATCAAATACACCATACAAAATAATCCTAGACTGGCTGGAAGATGAGGTCTTTTTCATCCTTAATTTCTGTAATTCCCAGTCATGCTGAGTATGATGCATCCTCATTTATAATGTAAGAGTTAAGGTTGGGGCAACAATTATTTTCAGGATCCTATAATCTCAACTGTAAAATTTCACCCCAGGCTGAAAATGAAAGAGCAAATCCTTCACTTTGGCATGAGCTGTATGAGACACAAAGCAGTTCCACTGCTAGCGAGTTACGCAAATATAAATGCACATTAGATTCCCCACTTAACTTTTTTTTTCTGATCTTGAGCCAAAAATAAGATCTGAACTGAAATATGAATTTTTCATTGCATGTTTCTGATTCAAGATGTAAAAACAGACTTCCGAGGCTGCGAGCATCTACCTGTTTTCCCCCACCTCCAGAGCCCTGGAGATGGGTTTGCTGAGCACACACCCTGCAGACAGCGACAGCGTCTGACTGTGCTGTCGGCTGCTGCAGGGCCTCTCTGAAATGGCTCACTCCAGTCCTGCTCTGGATCCCTACCTGGCTGCACGCTGCCAGTCAGCTCCAGAAATTAAAGGAAAAAAAAGCCTGGCAAATGCTGGAAAACACAGAACCCCACAGAAGGGTCTGTGCAGCAACAACCGTGTACACAAAAACAGGATCCCAGCTCAGCAGCCAGAGTGCCTGGCAGCGTCTGAGCCCAGCCTGGCCACCAGCTCCACTGTTCACTCTGGTTTTTGTTGTGGTGAGCTCTCCTGGCCGAGCCCCAGTGCCTTGGGAACACCCAGCCTTGGAGAGGTGAATTTTTGATGGGAAAGCCCACGCTCTCCCAAGTCTGCTCACCTCCACACCTCAAAAGGCCATCTTTGGTCAGAAAGGGGGTGTTGTGACATGGCCATGCTTAGCAAATGCAGACACAAGCCCTGCAAAGCACAGCAAGTGCTTTCACAAAAAAGTGAGAGACGCTGGGGACGGAACGAGCAGAAACCCACATGGATTGATGCCAACGGCAGATCCTCAGCACATGCCACCAGAAAACACCCACACGTGAAGAGATACCTGGGTGTGAGTCTGCTCCTTTACTTTGGTTTGATTTTTTTCTTCTTTTTTCTCCTTCAAGGAAAAGCACCTTCCCTGCCATGGATCACTGCCCAGCAGGTTGGGCAGGACAGGCAGGGGGCTGAGAACCTGTCTGCAGAGCCACTGTCTTACTGTCCTAGCTCAGAGACACAGCAGAGGAGCCCAACAAGGCAAAAGACTGAAGCACTTCTTTTGGTCATAAAATCTGACGGTGCTACGACAGGCTGGGGAAACATCAATTACCATTATTGTTGCTCTAGCCATTAAAAGGAGGAATGGCCCCTGCTCTGGAGAGGTCTGCCCTGGCCTGATCTGGGAAAGCATCCCAGGACAGCCCTTAAGAACCTGCTTAAAATTCAGTTCATGTCAAAGTGTTTCCCTCGTTTGGACTGGAGAAAGCAAGCACTTAAGGGAATTTTTTTTTTCCTCCAAGCAGAGCCAGACCAAGGCCACACAGACACAGAGCTGAGAGGAAGAACAACAGGGAGGCTTTTCCCTTTCAAAACACCAAGATTCTTTGAAAGATATGACAAGACTGAGTCTGCAGGATAGCCTGCATCGCAGGGAGGAGAGGACACACAGCAGATGCATCTGCCGGCCACGAGGGAGAGGGAAGCACCAAAATTCTGTGCAGCTGCAGACAGCTGTGGGTGCAGCTGTGCCAGGGGGCAGAACCTCATGCCCCATGCCTGCATGCTCCTTAGCTCAGGCAAGCATGCCCAAAACGAGCTTCAGGCAAAACCTTTTATCATCTTCAGCTTAGGAGTGTAAATGGCTGAACTAAACCAGCCTGGCTGATTTACCTGGAGCAGGCAGTGGCAGGGGCTGCTCCATCTGCAGGTGGTGAGAGTGGCAGCCCAGTGGAGTGGGACACGTCCCCAGTTCCTGCCTACAGCACTGGCTGAAGAGTGGAGACCCCATCCCTGGTCAGTCTGCAACAGCTCTGCGAGGTTGATGAGCATCTGGTGATGCTCATGGTGTGAGAGGAAAGTCAGACACCAATTTAAATCCGACTGCAGTATTTACACACATGTATATAAGGCTGAGAGATGACAGAATTATATAATTTGCTTGGTACAGATTTGCTGCTCAATTTTGCAAAATGTAGCGTGTGATGCAGATTGCTATGAGTGTTTGTTTTTAAATACCAGATTAAATGGGCACATAAAATTACCGTAGCCTTGAGCTGATCCATTGCTCTATGACATTTAACGTTGGGTTGCATCAGTCATGCCATGTTGCGTTGCATCACATAATATAATGTGACATGACTGATGAATCCAGACCTCCTGCTCCATCACCAGGGAAGCCTCACCAGCCTGAGAGCCATCACTTGGACCAATGGCGCAGCTGGTGCTGCCATGCTGCTGCTCTTCCATGGGCTCTACATCCAGGGACCCCCATGATGTGCAAGCATAAGGGAGGGAGAAGCGGGGGTTTCTGGAGCCTAAACATGACATAACAGGCTTTTTTTCTTTTTTAAACTTCTTCTCTTGGCTCTGGAGTTGCTCAACAGTGTGCTTGCCTGGTGCTCAGCACCCTCGGCTCTGCTTCAGCCCTAAGGAGGCCTCAGTATGGGCAGGGTGCCTGCAGGGTTGAACTGCCTCCAGGCTGCCAGAGGGCTGCACACCCTAAGTGGGCTGACGAGATGGGGATGGAAATCCACACTAAGCTGCAGGGAAGCAAAATGGATTGGAGAGAGCATTAGCTAAATCCCCCAGTGAAAGGAGCAAGGGGGCTTGCTGTGCTGCTGATGCTGCCTTTGAAGCACAGGAGATAATGCCCCTCCTCAGGCTGAGAGGGAGGAGGCTGTATGGGAACCTTGTGCCTGGATGGAGGTGAAGGAAAGAGGGCAGTTAGAGCTGCCAAAGGCTGCCCTGCGCCTCCTGTCTGTCCTAAACTGGCTCTGAGAGGGCGGCGAAGAAAATGACAGGGTTTTTCCCCAAACCCATGAAGAAACAAGGAACCACTTTGTAGCATCAAGTCCACCTCCACAGGCCCAGCTGTGCTGCAATGATGCAACTCATCACTCTCCACGAGATGGAAATATTGCGCCTACACCCTGGAGGTCCCTCCTTCACCCCCCACTGCAGCTGCTGCCTCGCCTGGGATACTCAGCCCCCACGGCTTCTCTCTGCATCCCACCTGCCTCACGCTCCTTCTGGGCAGAGCCTGGAAATCAGATCAAGGAAATGATCTGAGCTAAAAATAACCTAGATATAATCCTTTAAACTGCCAGGGAGGCAATCAAAATTACGATATTTAGGGATTTGCGTGCAGTAGCTAAATGAAAATGATCTTATTTAAATTAGCAAGGGAAGGAAGGTCCATCCAGCAGGGACAATGCAGCAGTCCATGTGGATGCTGCCAGAGATGGATCCACACTTCCTGACCACTCCCTACCTCGACCAGCCCCTTCCCAGCAGAGCCAGGATCCAGCCAGTGCCCAGACTCACTGCCACAGTCACACTCGGCAGAGAGACAGTTAATTGTAGTAAAATGGGAATGGACGAAGGAAGCCAAATTGGCATTTAGTACTTGGAACAAGTGTTATCCCCAACAGAGCCTGCACGACTGCCTTCCAGAGAGTGATGAGGCACAGGCATGCGGGGCACATTCCCTCAGACAGCACCAAATAAGCACCATTTATTCAGCTACCACCACTCACGTAATTTTTTTTTTCCAATGATTATTCCTTCTATGTGCCACTCTGCCTGGAATGCTTTACAGCAAGGACATGGCTGGAGCAGGGTCAGCCTGTTTCTGCCCAGCACACCCACAGCAGCACACAGTGATCCATCCCAACACATGTGGTGGGAAGGGAATGGGTGTCTCACCGTACACAATGAGTGCTTGCTGGTCGTAACACACTGTATAAAGTCTCCTGGAATGCACAGGGTTTAGGCACCAAAATGAGTGGGATTTAGGAGCCGAGCCCCTGCTGAGCCCGGAGATATGGCCTGGGACACAAGAACACATCAACTATCACATGTGTGCACCCCAAACCACAGCAGAAATGATCCATGGAACATCAAAAACTGAACCAGGAAACTTCCCTAAGCCCAGCATGGGGTTAAGCTTTGAAATATCTCACCACAGGATTTTACAGATGATAAAAATTTACTTGAGTTGAAGAAAAGAAAGGAAATGAGTAGGAGAAAGTTCCCTTGTGGGATGAAGCATCCCAACCCATCCCATCCCAGCTCCTGCAGCCCACCACAGTGCTGGGGGCGGCGAGAGCCCTTGGGGAGGCAGCGGGGTGGGTTTGCCTCTTCCTACGCGCTTCCCAGGACTGAGGCCAGAGCCCCTCCCAGGCTGGCTGGCCCTTTGCTATGACCTGTTATGACTGCTCTTAAATCCTTAAAAGAGCTTAGTTTAAATGTCAGTGAAAGATCACAGAGGAAGAGCACATCCATACCCAGCTATCACGGTTCGGCTGACAGGAGGTAATTTGTTATGTTGCCGTAACACGATCCTATCTCTGGCCAGCCCTCCCGTGCTAACATTAGTTTTGAAAATGGAGTAGGGGCAGTCCAGACAGGAAAGGGTTTGGAAAATTTTTTCCCAGGATAGAGGCACTGCCATCAAATCCTCTAAGACATAAAATCCCTTCTATCACTTTATTCCCAGCAAAGCTGAGGTTAAAACATGGTATGGAGAGGTTGGAAATAGATAATCTTTAAGGCCCTCTTCAACCCAAACCATTCTATTCTTCTATGTTATTGAATCCCCTTCCAAGAAGACTTATAAGGTCTCCCAGTGCTGGTGGGTAGTGAGGACTTGGGGGACACAGGGCACAGACAGCTCATACAATCGGGCTGGGCTGCTCCCAAGCATGGTCGTGGCCCAGCTCATGGGCCCAGCTCTTTTCTGTAGTTCTCTGGACACGGTAAATAAAATCCATTTCTAAGCTCTCAAACCAATGAATTTTCCCAGTGGATCTTTACGAAGTTATTTAGTTCAAGCCTCTTCGTAATTGTGATAGATTGAGACAATCGTCCCAGCTGCAGACTGGGCAGCAGGAGGGAGCAGGGATGAACGTGGACATTGGCTCAAGCCCCTGTATCGGATTTTATTTACACTGGGGACATTCATCAGGGCACGGCAGCCTGAGAGGCACAGTCCATCTTCAGCTTAAAGGAGAACAGTGGTAGGAGGTGCAGCCCCAGGAACAGGCTTGTGTCAAGGGCTGTTCTGAGCCAGGCTAAGGATGGCAGCCTTCCCCTTTGGACAGCTTGCAGGGCTTAAACGGCAAAGGCACCAGTCACCCCAGATGACTGGAGTGATTTAAAAGCCTCCCAAATCCAATCCTTTAAGGAATAAGATAGAAAACTATAGCAGTACTGGGGAAAATAAGTGGCTAACACCCCAGTGCCTGAGTCAGAGAGCAGGAGCAGCAAGGAAACTGCTACAGCACAATCTGCTCTAAGGTTTGATGCTAAAAGAGAAAGAATTAGATGTATAATTTTACACAGCACTTAAAAAAAATCTATTTTCATTTTCAGAGATTGGATTTCCTTCTTGTCCTTCTCCCAGGTAATTTTCTCTATACTTGGCCTTATCCTGGAGATTTCTCATCGCGCTTCCAGCAAGTGTGAATGGTGAGTTGCTTTGCAAACTCTGTTCCCTCTAGACTCAGATTATTATTCGCTATTGATTCATTGCATCCATCCACAAAGATGCGTATTGCAAAATATCCAGGAGCAGTACAAGAAAAGCAATACAAAATACCATTAAAAATGTAAAGAACCAGCCACCCAGACAAGACATGCGATATGAGCAATGGCAGGATTGTCAGGCTGTGGCACTGGTTCCCTGCTCTTCTTCAACAAACTCGAGGGAATCTGAGGCAGAAGATGACAAAGAGAAAGCTAGTGTTTAATCTTGGCTTTGCCCACAAAAGCATTCCACAGGAGCAAGGGCAGCAGCCCTGGTTGGAGCATCAGGTCCAACTTCTCCCCAGTGCAGCCAACAAAGGGGAACACGTGACGGTGTGCATCATGACAGCAGGGAGAGATCCCAAATCTCCTAAAGCCTAGTCTCAGGTATCCAACTCTGTTTTCTAGTGATCTAGAGCAAAAAAACTTCCACCCTTTGTAACCCTCCACTCTACTGCTGCCCAAAGCCACAGATGATGTATGTTCCTCACGAGAGACCACAGTGAGGGACTTGGTTGTGAGAGGACCCTCAAAATCAGACTTGCTGAAAATGCAGGCAGGATGCTGAGGGACTGATCCTTCTGCCATGTCTTTGGGGAGACGTCTTTCCCCTGGGCAGGGCTCAGGCGCGGGAGATAAGCAAGACATCTTCTCTCTGGGAAGACCAGCAGAAGGCATTTCCCCACTGTCCTCACTTTCCCAGCTGAAATACAGATGTACAGTTTGAAGCTCATCTTTGCAGCCTCCCCTCTGCAGACTCCACTGTGAGAAGCACCTCACAGTGATGTTCTGAGGGCACCCAGAATTTCTCTGTCTCCCTTCCCTGAGAATCCTTCAGGGTTTACATTGCACAAAAGAGAAAGGAGGGGGAAAAAATATATGGCTCACTGCATACTCCAAGCAGAAAAACCTACGTACACAAAGCACACAAATCATCTAATTCAGGGCTTTGTTTGCAGGAGTTTAATATTCATAATGCACCTATTTTTATTTTAGTGCTACCCATGAATATAACTGAATAATTGCAGCTGATTAAAGACGAAAAAGAAAGGAAATGTTAACATTGAGACAAACAAACACTGACTGTGTGGTAAATAGAAACACTCAAGGATTTAATTCCCTCAATAAGAGATGGGAGGGGGTAGTGAGAGCAGAGAGCTCCTACCATAGAATTCCTCAAATTGATTGCAGCTCATGTTCCTGGTTGTACCTTCCTACAAATGATTTACAGTGCTAATGCAGTTTTTGCTGTCCTATTGGTCATAGCCCCAGTGTAATACTGAAGTTTGTCTTTTCCTATCAAATACAAGCCTGAGTTCATGTGTTCCCTCCTGTGTTCACTCCTGCAGCAGCTTCCAC
Organism: Lophotriccus pileatus; assembly: GCA_035583135.1. Classification (NCBI taxonomy): domain Eukaryota; kingdom Metazoa; phylum Chordata; class Aves; order Passeriformes; family Tyrannidae; genus Lophotriccus; species Lophotriccus pileatus. The sequence continues at coordinate 5,297,915 of JAWWES010000150.1, forward strand.
CAGTGGCTCACGTCCAGCTAAGCTGAGCTGGCTCGGACTACTTCAGCTGGGCAAAGGGAAAGCAGTGTCCAGGGGATGGGAGCACTGGGAAAAAAATCCCTCTCTCTCAACCTTCCCATGCACTTAGCCCTGGTCCTCACACCTTGGCATAGAGAAGTGCCACCAGCACCAAGAAATGTGCTGTACTCTGCTGCATCCCTGGCTCTGTGTGAGGACCATCCATGGGTCCTTCTTCTCTATGGCACCAAAATCAAAGCCTCTTTATCAAGCAGCAATCTTGAAAAAAAAAAAAACAAAACCAAAACCAATTGATTTTCTGATTTCTGGTCAGATTTTCCACCAAATTTAACACCCTACATGTCATGCTCAAAATAGAGGCTCGAAAAGCATAAGGCATGTATTGTTAAGGTTTATTTTATTATACAATATTACAGCCATTCGAGATAGATTGTGTCCCCTGGCAGTTTCAGAAAAGTTTTTTTCCTTGTATTCATTAGAAGGAAAATAAAGTGCTTGCAAAAACTGGGAAATCCCCAATTTCAGTTAAATTGAGTGCATTTCAGGGACTTCACCTTCAAGAAGGCAGCAAGATAATTTACATTCTGACCTAGATTTCTAACCTAAATGTATTTGCCTGAATGTGAAATGACATTTCATTTGCTCAAGGGTTCTATTTATTTAATTAATTAACAAAGAAAAAGGATGGAGGGGAAGGCTTTCCTTCTTAGATCCTACCAAAGAGTTGGGAAGAGATTAATGTGACCACTAATTCTGTGGTCATACATAAGTGGGGGAAGAGTGGTCCCTGCAAGATCATCTGCTCTGTGTGCTATGCAAGTCCAAAATCTGTGCTGAAGCTCAAGACCAGCTTCAGTCAATGTTTCTGCCTGGTGGGACTCTGCCCATGGTCATCCTGTGCTCTGGTCTACATGTCAGCAGGAATTAAGATGACAGTGGAAAGCCCAAAGACATTTGGAGTCTTACAAGACGCTTCCCAAACGTTTCCAGAAAGCTGAAGTCCCAAAAATGTGAAATCAAGGTTTTTGCATGTAGGAAAAATACTATCTCCATCTATGGGAGAGTCCATGAAATAGCTCAGAAAGGCCTTCAAGCAGTGAACAGTTTACCTTCACAGTCTGGGAGCACACTGGATTTCTTTCCCAGCTAATTCGTTGCTGAGAAGGGCCCAAAGTTGCTGTTTTGCAGCATGAGGGAGAGCAGCAGCCAACAATTGAACAGGCAGAGGGGGGAGTCCTGGTGGTCCCAAGCCTCCCACGGGCACCTCCATGTCTTCTCCTGAACCTTTGCTTCCACGTTCCTCTAACTCACAGCATTGCCACTGCCCTTACAAATCTCTAATCTCACCCAGAACAGCACTGCACAGTCTGTGGCTCCTAGTTTTACATGGTAATCTTTCCCTGCATCTCTTCTCCCTCTGCACATTTCTGATGGAGTCACACTGAGTCAGATGTTTTCCTGCTCCAGGAGGAATGAGGGCAGCAGCAGATCTGAGTCAGACAGCAGCAGGACCCTCCAGCAAGGCCCTTTGAAGCTCCTCACCTAACAGACTCTGCAAAAGGCATGTAAGGAGGAAGACAGAGCCTTAATATTACACCACAGAGCTAATCACCATAAGAGAAAAGCCTTTGTGCACAGTGAAGTGCAGGTCAAAGCAGCTCAGCTCAAGTGCCGTCAACAACCCCTTGTTCTGACACAAACAGATGCTCATCACAGAGAGAGATGGATGAATGGAAAACGGTGGAGAAAATGACACAGTCACAAAGTAGCACCTTTAAATACGAGTGTTCTAAGCTGAAACTTGCCCCTGCCCTTCATCTGCTTACTGGCAGGTCCCTGGAATAGTTATGCCTGGTACATGACAAAAACCAAGTCATTAGCGCTGTATTTGCTGGCAGCCAATGCCTGACCTGCTGAATTCATCTGGCTAAGAGGTTTATTTTCCTCTACTTTACTCTTGACAGTGTCATCTTTCAAAAGGCACACATTTCTCCCCCCTAGAAGCAGCTTAGCATGGTCCTGCTGAGGACAGGAGCCGCTCAGGAAGATTTCCACATGAAATGCCTGAAGTGCATCTTAACTCCTCTCGCTAGGGACCTGTTCTTCAGACTGCATGCAGACACCAAAGCCATTTAAGAGCCATTGGGAGATAAAAATCTCCCTTATGGCAACCAGGGAGTGTCCCTGAGGAGCCCCTGCCTCCTGGCGGTATGGCAAGCATCTGGCCATCAGTGTTAGCCCCATTCTTGCAGCCTGGAGGTGGCCCAGTGCTCATGTGGCTGAGGCTGTCCTTGTCCAAGTGCCTGCACCCCGCGGGAGCCCTGTCCCTTGGCACTGACCCTGAAGCACCCCAAGGTGCTGTGCTCTGAGCACCCAGCTCTTCACATCCAGCCATTCCTCCCCTGTTCCGACTCCGGAGATGCAGAGCTCATCCCGCGTCTGTGACTCATCTGGGCAATGGGTGGATAATGAGAACGGCAAGTGTTTGTGCTCCACGGAGCTCCCATTGTTCCCAGCTCTTTGTCTTCCTGCCCGATGCTCACTGGCCACCTGCCTTCCTCCCCGGCCTTTTGAAGAGGCTTCTTTGCTTCCCTTTGTTGCTCCCCCTGCCCCACGCTGCCCGCGCCGCGGCGAGGCCGGCGCTGACCTCTGAAAGGAGCCAACAAAGCGGCAGGGACGCGGGACAGGGAGCACCGCGGCACCGGGAGGGGGAAGAGCAGGGCTAGGCAGGAGTCAGAGTGGATCTCCCATGATAAAAGCAAATAAAATAAAACAAGCAGAGCAGAGGAAAAGTGTGAAAATGAGCCTGCTGCTCATTACGGGAAATATTCATACAGCAGAGGCTCCTCGTAAATTATAGAGGAGCTGCTTGATGAGAAAGGCAGAGAGCCTTAGAAGTGCCTTCCCCTCCATGCCCAGGCTCCAGGCAGTGGCCAGACCACGCGTGGTGGCCGTGCTCAGCACCCTCCTTGCATTCCTGTGGGATGCAAGGGGCCCTGCTGGGAGCAGCAAAAGCTCCAGCTGGGAGATGGCTCCGACCTGGGTGGTGAGAGAGAGATTGTACAGGGGTTTGGAGTGGGCTCAGAGCATCCCTCAGCCACAGCCAAGCTAGAGCAAGACCTGCTATCAGTGTGACTGGGAGCACGAGTTTGTAGGGGGAGGCAGTTTCTGCATCACTCTCACATGGTCTGGAACCATCAGTGTCTGTACAAAACCCCACCTTTTTCTGCAAAAACGGTGGCTCCACATGGCCATAAGGACTCCAGCCCTGATGCCAGCAAGGATAATCCTTTTGCTGTAAGCAAGTGACTTGTGCTCACATGCCCCAGTAGGATCCTGACTGGCCTGCACCCTGCAGAGCAGCCACACTGCATTCCCAAGCTCTCCTGCTAAGGAGGGGGAGCAGTCCCTTGGGCACCACCAAGGCAGGACTCAGCTGGCATCAGCCACAAAGAGCAGAGACACAGCAATAGGAGGGTTTATAGCACAGATCTGCTCTCATGCAGCAGAGCCACCTTCAGCCCATCCCAGGAGACAAGGTGACTGCTCAGCACAAGCCATGTGCTCCTGCAACTGATCTGTGTTCAGGACAGAAGACAAGTCTCCCAGCACACAAAAACAGGTAACTCTCCATTCAAGCCTGCAGAGTGTGAACACAGTTAAGGGAATAAATTGCTCCAAGCTACCCTGTGCCCTCCTGGCCCCAGCCCACTAAGGTGTTTGTGGGAGCGCCTGCAGGTCACGGCCTGGCTCACCCCAATTCACCTGATGCATCCCAAAATACCAACCTCCTCCAGCGAAAATCACAGAGCTGAATTAACTATGGTAATCAGCTCCACACATTGCTCCTACCACGCACAGGCAGTGCAGCTCCTGTCGCCTGCAGAGCCAGGCTCCACGCTGAGATAGCCCTGTCTGGCAGGATGCTCTGCCCGGCTGTAGCTGGTTCTGCAGCACGACCCTTCCAGCCCCTTCCCACCCCAGATCAAGTGTGAAGATGCTGTACTGCTGCAGGGAAGCTGCTTTACACTACAGGGAGCCCTTGCATACAAAAAGACTTGCAAAAAGCTGGTGTAAAGAAGCTCCTTATTGCCATAGCTCCAACCTAGTAGGAGTATAACATGTACCCTGGCATACATCTGCTAAGACCTGGCAGTGTAAGGTTTATTTTTTCCCTAAGTTATTTTTTACCTCCCTCTGGTCCTTGATTTACCCTGCTTAGGAGGATTTGTACACTCAAAAGAGCCTGCAAAATCCTTTGTGGAAGAGTGCAAAAGAAGGGCAAAGCAAAACATTTAGAAAGATGAAACACACATGCATTCACTGCAGAGATATTTGCTGCTCCTGTGGGCTGGAGGCGGCTGGCCAGGGGGGCAGGAAGGGAACACAAGATATGTGCAGGGGATTGCTAGGGTGGCCACACAAGCAGCTCCATCTGAGTCCCTCTCCCACCTTTGTAGTGCCTGTAGTGGACTGCAGACAGGATAGGCACAATAGACTGTGGGATGTCTGGGAAAAGCATCACCTTGGCTTGCTCAGCCTGCAGCTGTGACCTGCCCAGCATGGGATCATCCCCCTGTTTGCCCCCCGCAGCCCAGGGACCTGGCAGAGAGATGCAGCTCATCCCTGGCCCTGGCCGTGATGGGAACTAGTGGCCTTGGCCAGCACAGAGCCTTCCTGCTGGGCATGGAAGGACAGCAGGGCCAACAGCCCTCGAGGATTTTGGCGCGCGCTTCCCACCATCACTCGCAGGGACACAGCTGCGGCAGTGGGAATCTGTCGGAAGCAATCCCCTGGTGCCAGCAGGGATGCACCAAGGGGAGTGCAGGGGGAGCCTGTCCCTCAGCCCAAACTCCATCCAATTAGCACATCCACATTCCTATTCCCACACTGTTGGCACATTATCCCCTGCACCACATCCCAGGGCTACATGAAGCAGCAGGAGGACTACTCTCACCCTCTTCAAATGAGGGAGCTGCTGCACAAAAAAAAGAGGAGTGAAACTCAAACACCCTTTTACCCAGATGCTTGACTCTGGGTGATCAAAGCCTTGACAAGAGGAGCGGCTCTCCATGAACTTATGGGGAAGGGGGGGAAGCATTTAGCCCAATCTCCTCAGGAAATGAGGCTGGTTGAGTCACGATTATTAGTCACAATGCCTAATGAATTCTGAGCCCTTTGGCCAAGTTCAGAAAAAAATGGCTGAAAGGGGAGCCCTTGAGGCATCCTGTTCTAAGGGGCTTTGGGGGTGGCAGCCCCAGCTGCAGAGCCTGCTCCGAAGGGGGATGCAGAAACCCACCTCCCAGTCTCACCATTCACAGAACTCAGCTCCAGGCTGACCTAAATTAGAAGCCCCAAAGGGAGGCTCGTCCAAGTGAAACACCCACAGCCTAAATTTTTGCTGCAGCACATCCCTGAGGAGCAGGGACACCAGGATAGGCCATGTCTCGCCAGAGGGGCAGGCAGCAGGAGCAGCCTGCACGCCCAGTGAGGAGTTTGCTCTGCTCCAGCCCACAGTTTGCTGATTTATGTTTAAAACACAGACAATTAAATTACATGGGAGCTGATGCCGCTAAATGCATAAAGGCACTGAAATGCCAGGCCTCATCGGGTTGCCATGTAAATCACCGTGGTTAAGCTGGGAACCGAGAGCACAAATAGCAGGGGCTGAGCAGGCATCACCCAAAACTCCCTGCCAGGAGCAGAACACAGGGGTATTTTGGGAGGATAAGCAACGATGAAGGGACACGACAGGTGGGCTGGCATGGGGTGCTTGACCCCTCAGGGCGGATTTTGGCTGAGGGATTACACCCCAGATCAGAGACACACAGAAGGGAGAGGCAGACTCCAGCGATTTACCCACCAAGCAATTCAGGTTCCAGTGAACTAAAATCAATATGAATAAAGGAATAATAAGAAGAGACATTGCAAGGATAGACAGGAAAGAAATAGCCAAATACCCTGCTAGGAAAAAAAGCACAAATCCTGCTGAGTTCCAGGTAGTTCTGTGGGGTAGGTTTAGGGTGCTGTGGAGCAGGTTTATGGTGCTGTCCCACTCCACTCCTCATCCTGCTTTGGCACCTCTGTCCCAATTACCACCCATATCAGAGTCCTCTGCAAATCACCATCCACACCATGCCAGGATTTTCTCCTGCAGGGAAGCGTTTGCTCCTTTCCAGGATGCAGCTCAGCCTGGAAAACACCTACAGACGTGCCAGTGCCCTGAATGCTGCTGGAGAAATAGCCCAGAAGCCACCACAAATGGCAATGTTTTCTTTGCTTGCCCTTTCTTATCAACTCCAAGCACTGGACTTTTGCTGCTCATTAATTAACTCGTTGTTAATTAAAGACCAGCATTCCTGGCAATGTCATTGAAAAGGAGCTGAGTGCAGTGGCAGGGAAGGCATCAGAAAGCAGAGGAGAGGGGAGAAGGCATGGGAGAGCAGAAGAGTGGGGGGAAGGCATGGGAGAGCAAGGGAACAGCTCCTCTCAGCAGATTTCACAGCAGGAGCAATGGAAGGCGTGGAGCTTTGGGGATTTCTCGGGAAACATTAGCGCTGCCAAAGGTCACCCATTTCTGTGAGAGCTCCACAATTCAAACAAGCAGCCCTTGCAAGCCAATTAGCAGCAAATGTGACAGATCTGGATTTTATTTATGTAGCATCTAGCAAACAAAAGCAGATTTCAGCCCCATCTAACAGGGACACAGAGCCTGGCAGGGCCACGCGCCAGGTCTCCTGGGCCTGCTCAGTGTGTCCCCGTGGGCATCAGGTCTTCTACAGCACCACAGACTGTGGCAAAAAGAACACCCCACAAATTACCACCAGTGCCACAATGACATTCCCAGCCAACCCTGGGCATATGAAATTATTAGGTAATAAATTTAAATGGAAAAAAAAAGGAAACCCTTTTCCACACAGAGCACAATTACATTGTACAGTTTATTACCACCAGATGTTGCGGTAGCCAAGGGCACAAGCTGCTTCAAAAGAGACAAGACATATAAACAGGGGAGTGGATCAGCTGGCTACCAGGCCTGGCAGCCTGGCTGCCGTCCCTGGCTCAGGGCATCCCAATGTCTCTCGCTGATGGAAGCCAGCAGGCTCTGCTGTAGGAAAGCTCAGCCCTTGTTTCCAAGACCTTCTCCCAGAATCTGCTGCTGGCTTGTGCTGGAGGCTGAGCACAGAGCCGAATCCTGAAATGGGCTGGCACAGCCACCTTCTGCTCTGCTCATAGGTGGGAAGGTGCTAAAGAGCAAACCTGGAGCCAGTGGCACCCTGGCAGGAGCTGGCAAGGGATCCAGCTGTGCAATGCAGGGCAGGTGTTTGAGCAATGCTTTAGATCCAGGCATCGATAGAGCCTTCCTGGTTGGGGGTAGCCACCTGCAGAGGATGTGGAGGGGGTTTCCTTTTGAAATAAGTATAATGGGCCACAAGTCAGCCCATCTTCACAGGCTCATCTGGGTCACTGCAGCATTTCACATCCCTTGTCTGGACTGACCTCATTGGGCACAAAGGGCTGGGAGCTGGAAGCCTCCCCTGGCAAAACAGCAGGAGCCCATCCATCCCCAACAGCCCAGGTATGAAAGCCTGGTCAGTTGTGGGGGCCACATCAGTGCCCCCCTCAAACTCCCCCACACTTGAGGACAAGGAAAACTACTCTATCCCATTTGTCACCAATTTAAATCCAACGTGCTGCTGCTTTGTCCACATTGCAAGTGGTTCAGCAACAAAAGCACATGGTGCTGTTGGATTAATCACTGCCACTCACTGGCAAGGTTCACACACACATCAGCCCAGCAGGAGTAGTACCGAGCTTTGTCACTGCAGAAGTACTTTTCAAATATACATATAACAAACCTAACATCAAAGATCCTGAAAGAGAAACTTCTTTCAGATGATATCCCAGGCTCAGCCTCTACGGAGCACAAACAGAAGGGATGAATGATGCTGGAAACAACAAAGAGAAGTAAATTGTCTCCTCTGGATGAACTCAAGCTTAAAATCTAAAAAAGGAACTTGTCTTGCTTTTGTCTCTGCTGAAAATCCACCTCCTGCCTGGACAATACACGGCTGTTCAGGAGGCAAGAGGCAGCCGAAGAGCTGGGCTGGAGCCTGGTCAAGCTGTTTATAATCCCAGAGCTCACCAGGGAAACAACAGAACCTGAGCATTTGCTTTGGTTGGCCTATTCAGATCTCCATCATACTAATGTATTACGTTAATTAACAGCAATAGATCATCCTTCTGAAGTGACTTTTATTCAACAGTTATGCCAACTCTACCAATACACATCCGTATTCTCCAGCACAGAGGTACAGAAGAATCTTGTCTGTCCCTCCAAGATGATTAAACAGAGGAAGAGGGATCTGGGCTGCAAACATGGCTGACATGCCAGGCTGAAGTGGGCTTTGTAGGGCAACCCTTGGACCCTCATAGCCAGTTCACACAGAGAAACGCCTGGCACCCCTGGCACACTACTGGAACCAGCCAGAGCAGCTTGGGCTTCAAGTCCTCACTGCAAACCACTTGTGCTGCAGTCCCTCAGGTAGCAAGTGTGGCACAGCATCAGGGACCATGTCCCAGGGCATCAGGAGGACAGGCAACATCCATCTCCACCCGTTCCCAGCCAAGGCTGGGAAACACGGAGCAACACCCAACTGCCATGTGTCACTTAAGGAGAGGCATCCCCAGCCATTATATAAATTGCTGATTCGCCATTTAACAAGTTAGTATTAATATTTATTGCAGCATGTTCACAATTGTAAAGATCTTCATTTAAAATGTTTTGTGCCTCACACCCTGTCAGCAGAGAAAGCACTATAAGGCAGAAAGCAGGCTTGCAGGCTCTAATGCAAAGTGATGGCTCCAACTTCAGAAGGGAAGCCTATTTCCAGCAGGAACATCTGCTCCCGGCGTGGAAAGCGGGTACCTAGTCAAGAAGACTGGGAGCAGATGGAATGGGAAAGTTTCTCCTCCTCTTGTCGCAGAGCCACAGCGAGCAAAGTTCACCACCTTGCCAGATCACCTGCTGGATAGCACCACCAGCCCCGGCTGCAGCCCTGTGCTTCCCTCTCCTCTTGCTGCAAAGCAGCCATGGAGCAGGAGGTGGAAAAAGCATTTTAATTGTTCAGTGCAGCAAGAGCATCCCAATTTAAATCCAGTGCCAGAAACCACACCGTTGGTGGCAAGGCAGTTCTCATGCCTGCAGAGCCACAGTCAGCCTGGTGAGGAGAGTTTGACATCACCAACCTCAGGGAAGGTGAGAACTGTCTGTGCATCAGGAGGAGGGAAGAGGAGAGGTTGAGCTGAACCAGGCAAAGGAAAGGTGAGAGGGCTGTGAAGTAAAATAAAGATTACGGTGGAAAAGTGAGAAGAACTTAATGCTAAGATCTGTTAAACCTCCCTCTTGCAAAGTCTTATGCAGGTGCTTAACTTTGCAGGCTGCGAGTAATCCAATTTAAGTCTCTGCAGGATTTAACAACTTTAATTCAGGGGAATTAATGATAGCGCGCAAAGTTAAGCGCACGCTTACTGAGTAAAACAGTGTGAAAAAGGCTCCTTAGGAGAGAAAGCTTCGTGACTTGGAACTTTTAGAAGTGGAAAAAAACACCATCAAATATATCGAGAAATAATCTTGTGCTGGGTTGGAAGAAGCGTTTGATGTGACCTAAAAGTCTCTTCCATCTCTGACTTCTATTAGTCTGTGACAAGACTTAAAAGGTCATCCAGTCCACCCCTTTGCTAATGCAGGATTATTCCCCTCAGCACACTGCCTGTTACTTTGCCCAGTCCAGTTTTAAATGAAAAGCCTTGCAAAACTTCCTCTTCCCCAGGACCATTATCCTCCCAATTCTAATGTGTTTCTTTTTGTCAATAGTTCTGTCAGTATAATGAAATCCTCACTGTGCTAAATTGCTAAAAAAGATCTAAAAGTCGAATCTTCTTCTAATATGACATGAAAGTGCTAGTATAAAAATAGGATTGTATTAGCGATTCTCCACTGTATTGTATTAACATCCTATTTCACTTAAGGGAGGCAGGACTGAATTATCTGCAGATTCCTCCAGCCACTACTCTTACAAAGCTGTGTATTTGGGGTTCAGAGCTGCAAGACTTCCCATTAAAGCAGTACAATAAAATCCTCTGCGGCACACAAAATGCTGAGGCAAGCGTTTGGGGCACACGCCAAGTATGGAGCCCAACCCTGGTATTCCTTGCACCCAAGGGAAGTCTACGGGGTCTGTGAAGTGCGGATGTGGAAAATGGTATGGGAAGGCAGGTGGGCAAAACTTGAGGCCCTGGCAGTAGAAAAAAAGGACAAGCAAGCATATAAGAAAACACCAGAGTTAAAATGCCCAGTGTGGAGGTAGGAAGTGGATGGGAGTCCTGGTTCCTCTGTTCACAGGTCAGAGCTCTGGACCAGCCCAGGTGAGAAAAGGAGTGAGCTGGTGATGGAGCCTGTGCATCATCAGTACAATAAAAACGGGCATTTGTAGCCAATTTTGAGGTTACGCCAAGAAATTCAGCTGCCAGGAGGAGGAGGATGCTCACAGCACACTTCAAGGAACAAAGCTCCTGGCATCCTTCAGAAGGGATGGGGAGAATAGCTCGGGACCAGCATCGAGCCAGTGCCTCGGCCAGGAGCTGGGACGGGCAGTGCCTGAGCAAGCAGAAATCAGAGGCAATGCTCTGAGCTCTCTCGACACCGTCAGCACAGCCCTGACCCCGCCTTGCCAGCAGTTTGTGCACAACCTTTGCCTGCTGCTCGTGCAGGTACAGGTTGTGCAGGTACAGACAGGTGCCTCCCAACTGGGGCTCTGAACAAGCTTTCAAGCTAGAAACTGTACATCCTGTTCTTATCAGGATCTGACAGAGGTTAATACAGATTCTTGCATTATATTGCAATAAAACCCAACACTAACGTAGCCCCATTTTTCTGAAAACCAAGTCTGAATGCTCTGAAGGCTCCTGAGCTTCAGTGAAGCTGTCGGGAACCTCCCATATACCAGGAATCTGGATAAAAGAGTTTCATCTTGTTTCAGCCCAGTTCCTGTCACTATTCCCAGCATGTTCTCCAGCCATACCCTCCCTGGGATTTACAGAGGCTTATTTTCCCAACACATGCTCCTTCATTGCTATTCCTTTTCTTCTTTTCCTCTTTTTTTCTTTTCTTTCTCTCTCTCTTTTTTTTTTTTAGCTGCATAGCAGAAAGCTATTGAGCAGAAAGCCAGTGGGAAGCCACAGCTATTGTATCTCTGGTTTAGTTTCTTATCTGCTGAGGGGTCCTTTTGTGATTGTGTTGTGGAGGGACACGCAGACAGCGCCTTTTATCACCAGCACAGCATCTCTGGAATGAAAGGAGAGGCAGCGGGGATGCAGATGTGACGTTAAAGTATAAAAATCCACCATATGGTAAAGATTGCTTCAGCTACAGTCTGGTCAAGATGTTGACACTTTGGTTATGAAAAGCAATATGTATCTCTCTCTTGGTGGTTTCTGTTCAAATTAAATGTTTTGTATCAGGCAGAGAACTAATAAAGAGCCAGGTTTTCCCCTGACAGAGGACTAGTAACAAATATGGAGTAATGTGAAAGCTGACTTGAAAATTACTATTCCCAAAGATGCAATAAATGTAGAGATAAGATTTGCTTAGAGGACTCAAATGAGATAAATGCTAAAGGTGCTGCTGGGTGGGAAGAGAGTCCAAGGGGAACAAGCAAAAGCGAAAAAGCAGCATTTAAAAAACACAGTCTGACCTGTCAACATTTCTGTTAACACCAAATGCCTCCCGGACGCCAGACACTGCTTCAGCCTTCTGCAAACCCTGCTCCTACCTCAGCTAGTGCAAGCAAAGGGACAGAAAAAAAGGATATCTGAGTGCCAACCGTTATGTGTTCAAAGCAACAGGGAGAGGCATGCCTCTGTCAGGGTCCTCTGAAGGCATGTGGTGCCCCAGGACGCGTGTGGGGATGTACGGGGAGTCAAGGAAAAAGCTGTGTGCAGCAGGAGGGGCTCAGGCACAGCCCCCACGGCCGGGGGTGCGCTGGGACTGGGTGTGACAGGGAAACGAGACACTGAGGTGCAAAACAAACACTAAACCATCCGAGGCTGCATTCCGGAGACACAGTGATTCCTGTCTGGCTCAGGCTAAAATAAACTTTGCACATCAAATATTTAATCCCCCAAAGTCGGCTCCCCAGGCCGGGCCCCGCGGCTGCGTGCCCCGTGCAGGCTCCCGGCCCGGTGTGCCGAGCTGCGCCCGCCTCTCCCCGCATCTTCCAGCGCTTAATGCGAGTTAACAGCAGTGCCGATGACTTATTTAAGAGCAGATCAAGAAATATCCCAGCTCTCTTTGGAGACTTCAAAAGCAGCTGAATACTTTCAGTATCCTCCGATAAAGACACAGCTTTGCTGTACCATCTGCCTCGGGGGAGCCGCACGCCGCCGGCAGTGGGAAGGGGCTACGTGGCTGCCCTGGGGACATCTTTGTGGAGGAGGGACCCTGACACCGTCCAGCCCCAGAAATGTGGCTGCCAGACCCACTGCAGGTGGAGGGGACCCAGGATTACTCTTCCCATGCCAGGGGCTGCATCCTGCCTGTGGCCCAGTGGGTGCCTGGGCTGTCCAGCCAGCCCCCAACACCTTCAAGGAGGTAGGATGCAGTTAGTTACCATGGCAACAAAAAGGATTTTAAAAAGTAAAAAAGAATACTTTTTTTGCTCAAGAGACCCCCCATAGAATGTCTGTGGGTGACAGTGCTGGACAACCTCCTTATGCCATGAGCCAGGGAAGAGGCACTGCAGGATGCAGAACCACACTGTCGTTTGGAGATCGGGACAAATGATGGTACAAAGAGCCAGAGCTCACTGCTGGCTGAGCTCACTCTCCTGCCTCACTCAGCCAGACCAGCCACTGCCATGCTGTGCCTTCACACCCATGAACACCTTCCTAACAGAGGCAGAGAATGAGACAGAGGAGGGCTGGGGAGACAACTAACAGTGGGTTGGAGGTTTTCCACTGGAATTTAGAACTGGAGACTTCAGCCCTTGTCTCAGTCTCAAGCACAGGCAAGCAGGGTTGGAACAGAAAGACAGCAAAACCAACGTGCTTTAATGGAGACCTTGGGACTTGCTTGCTGGGCAAGGACAAAAAGGTCCTCCATCAAAAAATGACATTTCCCACTGGGAAGCAGGGAACCGAAGCTCCATATCCAAAGTCTCAACCCCAGTCTGAGGTTGATAGGAGATTTGTTATTGATTCACTGTGGCCAGAATTTCATCCTGTGATTTAAACCTAACTCCTCCAAAGAGAATAAGATCAATTTTGCAGAGAATCAAATACATAAAGAACAGCCTTTGAGCCGGTGCACAGCAGAGGCAGAGAGGGGAGTTAAAAAAAGGTTCTTTCCTTATCAGGAAAGTTTAAAAAAAAAAAAAAGGAACCTGGAGAATGTTGTTTGCTCATTTTTCCTTTCCAAGCAAAACAACCCCGCCTCTGCCGGCTCTCTGCATGGGCACTGAGGGAATAGAGCAGCAGGACTGGAGTGGAGCTGCTGCAGGCACCATCCCTGAAGCCCCCTTCTCAGATCCCCCACCTCACATCCAGCCCTTCCGAGGTGGCCCCTGACCCATGAAGCTGCATCAGCACCACAGTGGCTGAGCAGGTCAGATGTGCTGGGCGCTCACATCTGCCAAGCCCGGCACAAGTGATGGGCAGTGACAAAATGCACTGGTGATACAGCATCCACCTTCCTGGGCAGAACTGTCCAAAAGGGGCTGGGAATGAAGACAAGGTAGACAAGGCAGAGGTTTGGGGAGAAAGGGAAAATCAGCTCTGGTGCATCCATGGAGCAGGGCCAAGCTAGACACCCTGCCCTATGGGTGCAGGGAGCCCCTGCCCCAGTTTCTTCCACATTTGGGGAAATGTGAGCTCCCATCAATTAACCCCCATTTCTCCTGTCTGCGAAGCTGGAAACCCTTACACTAAGTTTCTCTCTGGGAGGTTTTATTATTGTAATTCCTTTTTATTTTGGCCTTGGAAAACAATTCATCACCCTCAGGCAGCATAGAATGGCCTCTGCCAAGGTTGATGATCTGCTCCTGTGCCATCTCCTCCTAAAGCACAGGGGTAATTTGGAGCTGCTTCTGTCCTAAAGCTTTGCAAGGGATCACAGCCTGGTGTTTGACCTTCTGCTGCCACCCCAGCCACCTTCCCATGCCCTGGGCAGGAGCACCTGTCGGCACTGTGGCAGAGGCTTCTGCAGGCAGCCACCCCCTTGCCCATTATTTAACTGCAATCCAGAGACAATTTTTCTTGGGAAAAGCTTTTAAGCTTGATCAGTGATGGGGTTAATATTGTTTGCCCTGTGTCTCAATTTTTTATCTGTATTAATGGAAAGTGCCACGGCAGGGTTTTCCACAGCAGCACTACAGTGCTGCTTTCTTGGCTTGTTTTATTTTAGAGGCTGGCTTGCAGTGACTGATCACGCTGCAGCACAGCAGTTACCAACCACATCCCCACAGAAGCTGCCCAGACACGCCCGCCAACGGTGTGATGTCTACCCTAAAGCCCAGAGTTTGTCTCCAAAGAGCCATCCTTCCTGCACAGTCCATTCCGCCACCGAGGGCCAGAGCAGGGAGGGAGCTGAGCAGGGCTGTGTGCAGCAGCAGAGAGGTGAGCTCTATAATTGTACACCTGCCTGTGTTTGTTCTCTGATGGCTCTTTGGGGACGCTCGGTTACATCACGTTCAAAAGAAAAGGACAACAACACAAAACAAAAAGCAGCTGCAAGTTAAACAAGTAGAAGCCTACTGGGGCTGCCAGGGAAGTTGGATGCTGGTTCCCGCCCAAGGCAAATAGGCATGGGAGCAGAGCCTGGGTCCAGCTCAGACAGAAAGGCAGGACAGGGACATTTGCTCCCCCCTTTCCTATCCACAATTCTCCATGTTTGCAGAGCCCTGCGTCAAACAGAAATATATTATATATCTTTTTGCTCTGTGCTTTCAGGCCTTTGATTCCTCCAATTTATTTGTTCTTGTCTTTGTGGGCTTAACAGTCAAAGCATATGATAAGTCATTGCTTGTTAATCCAATTTGGCTTGATTTAGATATTCCAGTTTAACATCAAATATAATATAGAATAATGTCCAGAAGAAACAGAAATGAGATCCATGTCTCTGAACCAGCTCTGAACCTTGCCCAGCGATGCCCAGCTTTCTTTGCTAATTTATTCTCTCTTTGACTTCATCGAGCTGGTCTTCATGGCTGAGCCTGTCACTGCAGTGGGCACAGGGGTGGGGAATCTGTACCTTGGGGTGCAATACAGCACCCCTAGAAACTCTCTTCCACGTGAGAGTGACAGCCAGCTAAGGCTGCAGCCCTGGGAATGCTCTCTTAGCCATGCTGGGGAGCTCAGGAGACCTGTGATGGGTTGTCCCAGGTCTGGGTGGGCAGCAGCTCCCTAGGCAGCCCAGCCCACCTGCAGCACCCTGCTCTCCACACTGACTGTTCCTGTTATCTATCAGTTGTGTATGGCACAACCAGAGCCAGAAACAGACCTGCCTGGCCCAAGTCCCCCCACGCAGCCCCAGGGACGCGGCTGGGGCTCACTGCAGCCCAGGATCCTTCCCTCAGCACCCAGCAGCCGCCAAGCAGCGAGATCCAGCACATCCCTAGGGACCAGCGGCGTTTCCAGACAGGCACGCACGAAAGAAGGATCCCGTGTTTGTCTGCAGCAGACGCTCAATCCCGCCCTCCGGCCGCCCCCCTCGGCCCTTCCCGGCGCTGCTCTGAAGCCCAACGCGCGGTCCCAGCAGAGGAATCGCTGCAGCCCCTTCGGGTGCGCCGGCGGGGACAGAGGACAGTGACAACGGGCTGGGAACACAGCAGGGACGCGCCTCCGACCTGACACCTCCGCGCTCCCAGCCCACAGCCCGCACAGCGAGCTGACGGCTCTTGGAGTGGAGGGAGGTATTAAACCAGGAGCAAGCCCAGCACCCGCGGGGCCCTGGCAAGTTCTGGATCGGGGCTGGTCTGGGATTCTAAAAGCCGAGTCCTCCCTCCGGGGAGGTTTCAGCCCCATTTTGTCTCTCAGCCCATACCTGGCCCTGGGCCGGGGCTCTGCACTGCCCCCAAACCAGTCCCCCAGTGACTCTCACTGCAGCCAGGGCAGCCCCGCAGCTGCTGCCCGCCTCCACCTCCCACTGATGATATTCAAGGGCAGCTCATTGCCACAATCCCTCCCCAGACAAAATCAGTTCCTACCTGGCAGACAAGTCCACGGTGCTGGCACAGCTCTGGTCCCGGGCCCTTGGTGCTGGCAGGGTCACAGCCTGGGGATGCTGCAACAGCCCACTGCGTCCTCCGGCACAGGCATCACTTTACAGCAACAGTACTATTGCTCCCCAGATAGGCTACAAACCTCCAAAAAACCACCAGCCTGCCCTCCATAGCCTGGATTTATCTCCTTTTCCCCACCTACCAAATGACTCACTAATGAGGGTGCAAACAAGCTGCAGCTGCAGGCAGTGGGCTGGCTGTGAACTGTTACCTTCGATCTCCCTGCCAACACACACCTGTGCCAAAGCTGACCACAGCCCCTGCTGCATTGCTGAAGCCTTTACTGAGGGTTTACAGAGATGGGAGCCCATTCAGGTGTGGTTAACCCCAGCTGACCTCTGTTCCCTGTGTGCCCCAGCTATGCAGGATGATGATCAGCTGCACAATTCAAGCATCTTCTGAACCCATGGAAGGGGCTTCTCATGTCACTGCTTTGTTCCAGTTCCACCTTGGTGTCACCCTGACTGAGCCACTGAATGAGCAGAGTCTCATTAGTTCGCGGGCGGGGGGGGGGGAGCATTTAGCCTTGTAGCCACAAAGTGCTCAGATGCTCCGTGTGTAAGAATGGTCCAGGAACAGCCTGCTAATTCAGAGGCAGTGGATGCTCCTCACCATCTCCCCACAGCCTCCAAAGCATCTTCCTGAAAAAATAAGGAAAAAGTCTTTTCTCCTCTGCCATATGTCAGTGGAGAAGTGTGTTTTGGAGGTGTTTCCTGCCTGTGCTCAATCCTGTCATAGTTGTGTTTCCCCTGAAGGTGAGGAGTGGCAGTGCAAAGGATCAGCACCATGCCCAGTTTCACAGGGGTGAGGAGAGGGGCTCCGACACTGGAACTCAGAGCCTGCCTGTCCCAGTGGGTCACTTGTGAGGATGGTGATGACCCCTCCTCAGGGCCAGCAAAGTTCTGCCTGAGGTTTGCAGCCTCTCGGGTGCCAAAACAGATCAGCTGTGGGACAGGGATGGGGCTGGGGTGGCACCCAGGGCACCCAGCCATGTGCTGGCTTCTGCAGGACCAGCACCTACCTGGAGCCCATCAAAGCAAAGCCACTCAGGCATATTTAACCAAACACTTACTTTCCATTTTATTCAATAATTGCTTTAATACTAAAATGCATTAGATGCTCAAAGCAGAGAAAAGAAAATCACATTTAGGTGGAAAACAAACTTCTCATCAGATGAAAAAATCCCAATGTGGCAGGTACACCATTTGGAAACAGAATCGTAATAATTTAATAAAGCTGCTTTATCATCTTCATAAAATAGACAGAATGGTGATTCTTTTTTTTTTTCCTTTTTCCATTTTGTTGTTTACAATGATTCAATCACTGTGAAAATGTACATAACATACATATCAGCATATACAACAATTTATTCTTCATATACTTGGCAACGGAGACACCATGACGAGACGTACCGCGCTCAGTCCCGCGGCAGCCCAGCCACCGCCGGCCTCGCCAGGCTGCAAGGAGGCGTGTGCTGCTGAGAGCCAGTTCCATGAGGAGTGTTTGGAGATTCTACCCCAGCTTAGATCAGCTGAACATCAGCTGATGCCGGCGAAGGCTCCGTCTCAGCAGCGCTTGCAGCGGGGGCAGCTGGGCTTCTCCCCGGCGGGTACCGCAGCTCACAGGTTGCATCAGAGATTACCCATAGCTGCAAAAGCAGCTGTAGCAACAAGACCATCAATTTTCCCCAATGACAGACAAATGTGTTTTCCATTCATAATTAGTTTTTTTCTTTTTCCCCCCAAGAATAATTTCAACATACCCATCAGACAGTGTGTTCTTTACAAAAGCAACTTGTTTCCTATTTGTAAAAAAAACCTAAAAAATAAAAAAAGAAAAGAATTCACTTCTGCACAACGTGTGATCCACAGGCCACCTCCAGCTCACAACAAACAGGGAACAGCAACAACCTCAGTAGGACGGTGCTCAAGGGGGATTTTTCCAGGCATCAGTCATCCCTCCCAGCCCTCCACCATTCCTCCCAGCACAGTCTTGCAACCTGGAGGGTGGGAAAAGCCAGGAGCTCCCCAGGGAGCAGGGAAGAGTTCAGCCCCCCGGGCCCCAGCCCCAGGGCTGCTCCAGATGGGTCCTCGTCATGCTCGGGGGAGAATCGTCGGTGGCTGCTGCTCTCCTGGATAAACAGGGGAGCAGAGCAAGTTTGCCTGAAGGAAACCAACAGATCTCAGCGATTTTTCCTAAACCAAATCTGAGGACAGGTTTAAGTTATTTAAAAGCACAATAATTACATCTGGAACTCTCCCAAAAAGCCTTCCCGCCCCCCCTGCAGCTCAGAACATTTTTTGCATGGCCAGTTCTGATGCAACTAGGAGAAAAACCAAGAGACTGCGATTTGCCCAGGAGCCTGAACTCATCTCGAGTGACACAGAGGGACAGTGACAGGAGTACCAAAATATTCTGGAGAGGGCCAAGGCAGCGAAGCTGGGGCCACTCCCTGGGTCTCCCCTCAGCCCCGCACAGCAAGGCCATAGCAGGGAAGGGCCCCTCGCTCAGCATCCCCTGCTGCAGCCTGGGTCAGCCCAGAAAACTGATGTTTAAACGATTTTCTTGGAGGCATAAGGGTTTACTGACCTCTTTAATGCCCCCTTTTAATAGAGAATTATTTCACATTCTTTCTCGGCTGTGCTTTTATTCAGAGTGGCAAGGAACGTTTCCTCTGGGTAAATTAGAGAAATGTTTCTATTTTTTCTTTTTTTTTTCTCTCTTCCTTTTCAGTTAGCATCTATTTTTCATCCAAAAAGCTGGGCTGGTGGTGGCAGCTCCGCAGGCAGAGGGCAACGCTCGGCAGAAATTAACGGCCGGTGCTTTTCAAGGCAGCTGGGGATGATGGTGGGGGGGGACACCCACAATCCCCATCCCACGATGGGGCAGCTGGGACCCATCCTGGCAGAGATGTGGGGCAGACGATGGGGACACACGGGGATGTCGCCCTGTGAAGCCAAGAGCATCTGACATATGGGGCATCGCAGGCTCTATCTTTCAGCAAATGCATACGAGAAGCTTCCCCCCCAAGAAAACCTCCCCGAGCTGACAAAACCAGGTAACATCAGAATAAACCCAGCCTGATGGGTACAGAACACCCAGTTACTCCAACAGCCTCAAGCCAGCCCCTTTCTTCTTTGCTTATGTTATAATAAAAAACACATTTGGGGAAAAAAACCCCCAGAAATAAATGACAGCAGTAACGGTACACAGGCAGGAAACACGGCAGGAACAGAAACAACATATCCCTGAAAAATGGGCTCAGAATCCAGAACACGGGGGAAAATCCCCGGTTTGCTTTCTGGAGGGATGCAGGACATCACATTAACACGTGGGACAGGAGCTGAATGAGGTAGTCATCACATCGGTGAGGGAAGTGTAACAAATTTCATTAGATGACTGTTTTTTGTTGATTCTTTCCCAATTCCTGGACCTAGCAAGTGGCAGGGGGAACAGGCTGACTGCGGACTGGCTATGGCTTCAGCCAAGATCAATTTGCCCTGAAAAAAACAAATGGCTGGAGTTTAATTTTATTTTGAGGATAATGATTGGATCTTGTTTTCTTGTTTTCATTTAAATAAATCAAAGTAACAAATACTTTATCATGATATGTAGACCTAGAAAGACTTTTTCTCTAGAAACCACTAATTTCAACTTGCTGGTACAGCAAACATTGGCAAGAGCTATATATTTTCCCTTCCATAATCAATTTTAAATTCTAGGAAACATTATTTAGGGTAGGAAAAATCTGTTCAGTGAAGGGTTAATAATAATAGTAAAAATAATAATACACTAACTGAAATCCTCCTACCTTACTCATACCTCACTGAGGAATTATCACTGCAAGAGAGCAGAGAGCTGTGGAATCCCTTCCCTCTCTCCCTTCTACGAAATGGCTATTAAAGTAGCTCAATTTTTAAATCAATTTTATATGAGTAAATTTGTACCCACACAAAAGAAGTCCTTAATTATGAGAAAAAATAATGAATTGCTTTAATTTTTTCTCCATTAAGAAGGCACATTAATTGAATTAGTAGCGTTGTTACATATCACCTGTCTGCCCCTAAATTAACATCACTATTGCTCATTCCATACTTATTTATGAAGCAGGGATAGAAAGAAATCAGAACAGTCTGAAATCCATGCCATGATGACATACACACACACACACACACACTTGGTGTAATTGTAACTGGGAAACGCTGACTTGGATGTGTGTGTCTAATTGAGAAGGTAATTTAGATCTCTTAAATAATTCCATCTCTTTGACTTGGAAATGATTTGAGACAGGGGATACCTAAATCTGGGAACTGGAAAAAAACCAAAACAACCAACTTCTGGAAAAAAACCTTTCCATGCATTGCCTTGAAATTACGCAAAAGAAACGCATAAGGGAAAAAGTTCAGCACAGTGCATCCGACAATTGCAATCCAGGCAGGATTTTCCCCAAAACATCTTCCCATAATGCCCCGTCACTGCCCTGCAAGAGCCGGGGGAGGCTGCAGGCAATGGTGGGGGCTGGAAGAAGCGCTTGCTCCACCGGGGCTGCAAACCGCAGGTTCCCCAAAGTTTAGGTAAAATGATTGTGATTTTTTTTTTTTTTTAATTCTTTCTTTTTTTAAGCCTGAAAGCCTTTTGCCATCACTAGACATACAGTAATTTGCAATATCAAATACAATAATAGTACAGATAAGCATGTGACAGCAAAAGGATTCATAGTTGCAGGGGTGCCCATAGCAAAACACCAACACCTTAAAATACAAACAACCTCGTGTTGGGTGAATGTTGAAACTCACCCGACTGTCGCTTTGAACAGTCGCACACAAGAAACAGCCGCTACTTTGTCCAGACTACAAAACCGCCGGGGTGGTTACTAAAGATGTCCGAATAAGGAATTTGCCACTCAATTCTTTTCCAGGAACGGAAATTTATCTTTGTTTTGAGATATAAAAATATATAAACTCCAAGGAGGGGATACCGAGCACTCCTGAGGACTGGGGGGTGGTCTCGCCTCTGCCCCCACCACCCGCCGCCTCCCGGCAAAGCAAAACACCGGCTGCTCTGCTCCAGCTGCACACCCCTGCCGCCTGTCGAGACAAGTGGGATTGTCACATTAACGATAGCTTCATTTATAAACAATACATTTAGGGAAAGCTTTTAAATACAGCAATCTGTGAACCATTGGTAAGCGATAAAAACAATCTGCGCTGGGAGTCGTGCGGTCCCTCATCCTCATCCTTATCCTTATCCTCATCCTCATCCTCCTGTCGCTGGGTGCTGCTCAGAGGACGATGTCCTTTAGTCTCCGGGCGCCGGGCGAGTCCTTTTCCCGGCGTTCCTGCAGGAGCGGGTTGCCCTCCTGCCCACTGCTCTCGCTGTCCGCCCCCCGGGGCTCTGCCTCCGTCGGCCGGGAAGGGCCACTGTTCCCAAAGGGCTCCCGTTCCCGGCTGCCGGCACAGTGCCCGGCACCGTAGGGCGCCGCCGGTTTGCCGGACAAGGGGCTCTTCAGGTGGAGGGGCGAGGTGACGGGGCTGACAGCCTCGCACCCGTTGCCAGCCTCGCGGACGGCGCCGCTCACCTTGGGGCTGCAGGCGGCCGGGTCCACCGTTCTTTTGCCTTTGGGGTTGGCGAGCCGCTCCTCGGCCGCGGGCTCGCCGCCCTCCTTGCCGAAGGTGGCGAAGGTCCTTTTTGTGCTGCAGTCTGCGTAAGGCTCCGTGTCCACCGCCGTCGCCTCGATGGAGAGAGCGATGACGTTCCTCCCGTGCTCGGGGGACTTGGCGCGGCTGGGGACGGCACCGCGGGGCATCCAGCACCTGTCCGAGTGGCCCAGGATGCGGCACTCCTCCCGGCAATGAAATCCTTCGCTCTGATCTGCGTGGGGAGAACACAAGGGATGGTGAGCAGGGGAGCCCAGCTGGGGGTGCCTACCAACCACGCTGAGCCGGGTGCTGCGCATCCCCCCACTCCCAAGGAGAGGTGATCCTACCCCAAACAGCAGTGATTCAAACTCAGACAGCAATTGCCTTTAAGGCAAGGATCAGAAGAGGGATTTTGCTGCCATTTCTTGGCTGCCCTACAGACTGGAGTTCAATTTCCAACAGGTTGTGTGTCACCTGCCACTACCAGACGAGAAACGTGGGGAAGGAGTGACGGCAGCAAATCCATCACAGCAGGTCTGTCTGTGTATCAAACCCTCGGAGCCGGGGGTTCCTGGGTTTAGTGACCAGCGTTAAAAGCCACCATGTTTTAAGCTCGGTTTGACGTGACATTTAAGCTTGGCTTTTCGCAAAGGTGGGAAAGGAACAGAGGGAGGAAAGGAAAAAGGGATGAAGGGAGGTTCTTTTTGGTTCTGGTGTATGTGTGTGTTTTAAATTGTTGCTTAATCCCCACTGACCTCCCACACAACAGAGGCTTTATAAATCTCCAAGATTGTCCACTCTACTGAAGATTAAATGTGTCATTCCCAGTGCTGGGGCTTTATTCATACGAGAGCAATAAAGATCCCTTCTCTTGACTTGGGGCTGTCCCAACACCACTTTACAGTGCTGAAATATGGAGTGGTGGTTTAACCCTTTCCAAGGACCCTCCATGCCTAGGTCCAAGGGCTCCCAGGCAAGTGCAAACCCTTGTGCCTGGTGCTTGCATGCATTCCCACGCTGCTGGCCGATCCCAAGGGACTGCACAGCTTCACCCCCACATCACAGATGGACAAACTCAGGCCCAGGGAAGCAGCCAGGCTCAGCCAAGTGCAAAGCTGGAAATCAAATCCAGCAGTTTCACCACCCCCAGACTTTTCTGAGCATCTGACCATGGCTCCCACCAAACACCACAGGATCCTGGCTGCTTTTCAGTCTCGGCTTTTCCTTCATTTGATAAGAGCTTGTAATTTCAGCTGGCCCTCTTAAAGCACAACCTTTCCCTAAGTAGGAACCTACCTTCCTTCCTACCATAACCTACACGCACACAAAGCAGCATTAAAGCACTAATGCCATTACCCATACGAGACCGCGCTCGGTCGGTGCCGGTTTGATGGATCGAAGGTGGCAAAGGTGCAGACTCAGCCTGGGTTTCCTCCCCGTCTGTCTGCAAACCGTTCATTTTGATGCTCTCTACATCTGTGTGCATAACCTCCGCTCCTCAGACACATTGGTATTTCCACCACATTCGAGCACTAGGGCGGCTGATAAAAATTCTCAGCACATAACACAATGCACCAAAATATGAGCAGCTTAACACTTACAGAGAATAAACGAGTAAAAGGCAGACCTCAAAATAAAAAAAAAAAAAAAAGAAAAATAACACCAGAAAAGGATTTTCTTTTTTTTTAAAGGAGAAGAAGCCAATTAATTGAAAAATCTATGGGTAAAAGATCAGCTTTTTCTCTACATCAGAGCAGTGTCACGGTGGTGTGGAGCGTGGCTCTGGGCAGAGGGGAGGAGGTCTGGGTTTGGCAGCTGCCTTTACAGCAGCTTGAGAGAAGGATGCCCTGAGCCCTACGCACAGAATAACCTGCACCAAGCTCTAAAAGCCCATGATCTTATACTTTGATTCTGTTAATTTCAAGTACTTGAGCAAAATAGGAAGAAAAAAAAGAAAAATTGCCCAGAAAGTGTTGCTGTCTCTCTATTTATCCACAGCTTAACTTCAAAAGGGTGCTACAGGCATACAAAGTTGTGTATTCTGGCTGTGATAGCACAGGACTTGGTGATGGCTGGAGGGGCTACAGAAATATCTTGGATTCTCATCCCCGATGAGACACTGATTTATTGTGCTGTGTGACCTTGGGCACGTTGCTGGAGCACACATCACTTCAGTCTCTCCACAAACATGAAAGGCCAGAGCTGGGAGCATGCTGGGCTGGCTGGTCCAGTGTGGGAAGGCACAGGGGAGCTGCTGTTTCTCACCTTCCCCACCCAGAATCATGGCTCAGCCCCGAAACTATCCAGCCAAGGCAAACCACTCTCCAGAGAGAGCACAGGCAGGTTTTTCTTGCCTTGATCCATTTATTCCAAGCTGGCACATTTTACAGTTAAAAACAACAGGAGGACCTCCCTGATCACTGCAAGTGGATACTACTCAAAGCCTAGAAAGGGACCCATGCTTTAAGAGCAGTTTCACTGAAGACCTGGTGTGGAGCCTATCTGAGGGACGTGATCAGCTTTGGACGCCACAATGCTTGTCTACAATTTGCACCAGCAGC
This sequence comes from Lophotriccus pileatus, assembly GCA_035583135.1. Lineage (NCBI taxonomy): Eukaryota > Metazoa > Chordata > Aves > Passeriformes > Tyrannidae > Lophotriccus > Lophotriccus pileatus. Next base: position 5,322,470 of record JAWWES010000150.1, read on the forward strand.
AGCTGGAATGCAGGGAGGAGAAGAGCTGAAAAGCACTACATTAAATTATAGTGTTTCAACCATTTACTTTAGGAAGGGAATGTTAACAAGACTGAAAGAGGCTGGGCTGACCTGCAGAGGAGCAGAAGTCACCATCACCCACAGACCTGAGACAACAGGTAGCTCCACAGTACATTCTGTCACTCTGCTTCTGCCCTCACCACACATCTCATCCTTCAGACCATATCCTGCAGCCAGAAACCATCCTGTTTTCAGGGACAAAATGTGTCTAGTCTGCCCAGAGAAGCCCTGACCTGGCAGCAGAGCCCTGAGGAGAAGCCTGTTCTCCATGGCAGAATGGGAATCTTCAGCTACTCATCCATCACTGTCTTACCCCTGTAAGTTGATATAAAATACTGCTTTTACGCCACAAGAAAGTCCTGTTGATACACAGAAACACCACTCCTCTGCGGTCCCAGGTCTAAAGAATGCATGTGCAGCAGGGTCTGGGCTTCTCCAGTGGCTGATCCCAGAGCTGTTACCTCACATCCTCCTCCTGCCCCGAGCAGAGGCAGGCACAGAGCCGCCGGGCACGCTCCTGGAACTGCCCTTTGCAGCTCCAGTCTGACTCACCCAGCCTTGACAGCACCCAGGACAGTCATTCACGTTCACATTCACATTACTGCACTGCTCTGTCTTTTTTTTTTACCACTTCAACAGTCGGAAATAGGACAACAGGAAATTCTTTTAGAGCCCTAGATCTGCCCTAGTCGATACAACTGTTACTGTCTGCACTAAAAAAATGTTCTTAATGCAAGGAGCAAAGCCCAGGTAATAAGTACTGCACACGCATGACATGACAAGAGGCAGGCAGACAAAACAGGTGGCTCTTCACCTCCCTGTGGATGGCAGGGGGCTGAGCAAGCTGGTGTGAAACTGCTGCCTGACTGGGGTGGGTGAGAGGGAGAAACAACAGAGGGGCAGAGTGGGGTGAGACACAACAAGGCTGGCAGGGACCTACTGGATAGCACAGGCTGGGGATGAGGAACGCTGGCCCAGGGAAGGGGAATGCCACAGGATAGGAAAGGGGAACACCACAGCACGGGGAACGAGAACACCATGGCTCAGGGGAAGGGAAACACCACAACACCAGGAAGGGGAACACCATGGCCCAGGGGTAAAGGAACACCGTGACCCAGCGACAGGGAACATCACAGCCCTGGGATGGGGAACACCATGGTCCAGGGCTGTGAGAGCCTTCCTGACCTGGGCTGGGCTTTCTAATGAGCTGAGGACATCACACACACTGGGGTGATAGTCCTGTTGCCAGCTGGGCTGTGGGGACACCCCTGTGGCACCCAGGTGGTCTGGAGAGATGCTGAGCAGCTCACCTGAGCACAGGTGTCATTCACAGGTGATGGCTGTATGCAAGATAAGCAGGTCCTGCAGCAGCAATGTCCCTATTTCAGCCAGTCTGCCCTCATCCAGCACAAATCCTGAACCTTGTTTCAGAGCACCTTAGGACAGGGTCACTTTCAAAATATTCCCCAGGTACAAAACGTACTGGCAGAAGCATCTTCATCAAGAGGTAAGCTTTATCCTGAAGTCACACTTGGCAGGAAAAAAGTGTCATTGCTAAATGTAAGCTCTCGCATAGCAAATATGAAATAACATAAAACCCACAGCCACCTATGGAATAAATATGCTCCTCAACAAGTAAAGCAAAATCCACACTGAGCTCCAGATTTCAAAGCTTTTTTACTGGCAACTTGGGGGACCAGCACAAGGCAACTAGAAACCAGCCCCAGCCAGCCCCAAGCCCTGACTGTGCTACCTGTGGGTCTCAGACAGGCAGCAGATGCTGAAAATCAGCAGCTGCAGAAAGACCTCGTAGGAGAGACAAAATCCCCTGCCCAGCCAAGACCCTCAGCACTTCCCAATCCCACTAGGAAAGCTCTTGGTCAGAAGAGCAGGGAGACTGGAAGGATGCCTGAGAGCCAGAACCCAGGAGGAGCAGCAGAGGACATGTGATGAGCAGTGGAGCAACAGAACCTCCAGCTCCACACAGGATGGATCTTCCCTCATCAAAAGGAGGGATGAAGGAATGTCCAGGGTGACCAAGTCTTCCAGTCTCCTATTCAACACCCACATACCTGCGGCAGGACAACACAGAGCGAGTGTGTGAGGTGCCCATTCAGCTCTCAGAGCAATTGAATTATCTCCAGTGGAATTGCAACGCTGGCCAAAGAGACAAAGTTAAATCGTACCAAGGTGCAAGAGCCTGGGAATGTAATATTCCTGATAAATGGCCAGATGACATGTGCTGTTATACAATCTAAGGTGCAATTTGGGCGATGACAATAGTCTCTGGAGTTTCCATTTTCAAACAGCCGCTCAGTTCAATCCAATCCATGTCAGAGCAGCTTTGCCGAGGTGAGTAAGTAGAGCTCGTTTGTGCCATTACATGGGGAGCAAGGAAAAGGAGCAGAGGAGTTGCTTCAAAATGAAAAATAAGGGAAAAAGACTGGAAGAATCTGAGCCTGCTGGGACATGAACGGGGCAGCAGGTACGTAGGTGAGCATCGTGCTGAGTGGCCCCAGCCCAAAGTCCCCCAGCCCTGTGGCAGTGCCAGGCATGGTGCCTGTACCTGGGCTGGTACCACAGGTACCCTCGTGCAGGAGCCTGGCTTTATCTCCACATTTCGGTGTTCCTTCAGCAACCGTATGATTATACTGTAATCATGATGACACTGCTCCTGGGTACAGCAAACAGCACGATCATTAAAAAATTCATTTCAAAATCTTCCTGGAAGCTAATAAATTTTACAGCAGTTTCAATCCTTTCTCATTGCAACAAAGAAAAGCTTAGTTCCAGACAAATTAGAAGTAAATTGATTGCCTTAGGGGAATCTATTCAAATATCACTTTTCCATGTTAGAAATCTCTTCCTGAAACAAGAAGAGGAGAACCAGGGAGAGCCAGCACGGGAGGGATGTGGAAAAGCAAATCATTAAATCTCAGTTCATGAAACTGAGGGGTGTGTGTGTGGGGGGATCAAACCTAAAATAAAATGCAAATGTCTCACTGGGGTGCAGGCCCAACATTTGTGACGGAATTTATGAATAATAAATATGAATAAATAGTAAACATGAAGGGATCAAACACTGCTGTGGATGTTTACTCATGGTTAGCCATCTTTCATGGACAATGCACAACTGCATTATTTAACACTCTTCTTCCAGCTACTTTGGGGTTTCTTTTCAACTACAGCACCTTCATTTTCTCAGGGATTTATGCCACAAGGCACAAGGTGTGGCCCCCCAGCCCCTGTGCAGCACCCACCACCCTCAGCACTCGGACAGAGCCCACTTCCACTCCACTCCAAGAGGAGCGGCTGTTCCTGGTTCAGGAGCAGTGATCCACTGCATTACCCTCCAGATAAACTAATAAGCTTGAGCAAAATACAAACAGTCCCCAGCCATGGTTCATCATTTGCTTGTAAATTAAGACTCTGCACCTCTTCCTTATCTGCCTCTAATAGCATAATATCAGGAAACAAGAGGTGGGGAATAGTGTATTATATTTTTGACCTGTGGGCTTTACAGAGCCTTCCTCACCGTTCCTAATAAGAAATCTCCAGTCAGTGCAGCAATGCAATCCTGGCAGGGCTTCCCCTGCACAATGCTGGGAGGATACTAATAACCAGGAACAGTGACAAATGCTCTTTACTGCAACGAAGAGCCTTTCTTTTCCTCTCTTTCACCATTATTTGGGATTTATGCAAGCTAAAAATGCTCTATTTTTAATCCTGGATTGTCTGTCCTGACACAGAAGGTCAACAGTGCCTGGACAAAGCACTGTAATTATTTTAACGAAACAACGGATGTGAATTCGATTAATTTACGGGGCAGTTGCTGATAAGGACCCATGGCTGAATGCTGCAGCACTTCTGGAATGGTCAACAGATAGTTGTGAGGGGGGCTGTTTCCCAGCTGTTGCAGACACAGACCACTCCCAGGAAGCGCTGAGGACTCCCACTGATTTACACCAGCCAAGGGTTGGCCCATTTACCTCTTCCCTGGCTCTGTATTACCATTAATAACTCCCTTTCTTCTGCAGAGTGGTCCCTGTATTATGAATGAGAACTGACGAACAAACAGAGCTGGATGCCTGGCAGCTGCACACCAGAGGGTAAGGATAGATTTGATGCAAAGGATTTTCTCTAGGAAAAATGCCTTCCTGGGCATGCTGATGCCTTTGGGATGAGAAGAAGGCTATGGGAAGGAGGGCAATCACCTGAAGCAAAAGGAGATGGTGTGTGGGCATGCCATGCACTACAGCAGAGTCAGACCCAGAAGGTATTACGGGCTGGAATGCAATTTAATGCTGGCTGCTCCCCTTTATCCGGGACCGCAGAGCAATCCCCACCTCATTCACAAGGAAAAATTAATTCCCTTTCAGAAGACCGGCGGAACACACCATTTAAACTCCAATTAATCCTATTCTTAAGTGGTCCATGGAGCTCACGCTGGCCCCTGAGTGGCGGGGATTTCACCTCTGAAACTCTGCTACTCATGCCTCCATACAGGGCTCATTAGCATCCTAACTGATGTTGGGATGCAGGATCCAGTCCTCGGAGAGGAGAGCACTCCGGGTTCTGATAGACCTTTTCCATCTCGAACCATTACAGCTCCGTAATCCATCAGCACAGCTCCCATTAATGCTAATGGCAGCTACTGCGCTGCCTGCACGAGCGCAGAATACAACCCCTTGACTTCATTACTGGAATTCAATTTCATTAACACTGGATACAGAGGGATTGTCCTAAATACACTCTTTCTTATACTTTTTTCATGTTAATGCAACCATTTGAGTATATTATACCCTGCAGAGATGGAAACAATTCTAGTCTGTTTAAACATATTTCCCACAATTGGGAGCAAAACTTTGTCTCCGTTTATGCCTTTGACACCAGCTGCCTTCCATTTAATGGGACTTTAGTCGCTAAAACAAATTAATCCGAAGGTTACTGTTCTCTGCTATTGTCAAAGATGAAACAAATTCACATATTCTGTCAGGGTAATGCAGGACCAGCCAGGCAGCCACATTCCAATGGCAGAAGTAAATCAAATTATTACTCTGTGCTATTCAAAATTAGGCGTTGCTCAGAAAATAGTTACTCAACAGTTCTGATAAAAATTCAAGACAACAGAAATTACAGTTGGGGGAGATAAGAAGCAATTCCCAGATGCTTGTACTGGGCCAGCTCCTGGCCCAGTGCCTATTGGAGCAGCATCTCTGCCCTTGCTGCAGGCATGTGGATGTTTGCTCCTTGGGAGGCTCATGGTGAACATATTACTGCAACCAGCACTTCCCCTGGCCAGGATGAAATAGAACAACCCATCCTCATCCTCTCTCCGCAGGGATGAGAGGGCCAGGGTACTTGGCAGGAGCGGGATGCTGCCCGTCCCCTCCTCCTGCCTCCCGCCCAGCACAGCTCTCCCTTCCCTGCGACATTTCTGGTGCTTCCACACAACAAGTGAGAAATAAAGGAGATGAGGTTATAAATGCTGATACATAATTTACTCCTATTATCAAGATTAAACACATCTTTGCATGCTTAGCATAAAACAACTGCCTTTCCCCAGATTTCTCAAGGACATGCATAAACTTCATTATTATCTAAATAATCAAAAGAGTATTTCAATAGAATATTTAACTGTCTGCCTACTGGAAACTCAGAGCCTTAATCTAACACTGATCCTCTGTTGTCCTTCATGTAAATATTGTTGGGACGTCAGCCAAAGCCTAGGGAAGTGAGCTTCATCTTGGTGGATGGGAATCTCTCGTGTCAGATACAGTCAGCCTGACTAATGAGACCTACAGCTTGCCAAAACCTACAGCCTCGCTGTCTGTTCCAGCTATTGAATGCGTTCAGAAACCCAGTGGCACCAGCCCAGCAGTCTACAGATCCCAATCAACTATCAATAGCTTAAGTGTAAGTGATTGTGTATGAAGTACGAGCCAAATGTGTTTCCTTTTTCAGTTTTAGGACCTCCAGTATTGTTATTGCACCAGTAATGCTTGCACAGAATTAATCATAGACGTACCCACAAGGCAAAACATTATGAGAAGCTCTTTGTACTTCCTAAAAGTGTGCAGCTCTGAAGAGTAGAGGGAGCTGGAAGGCTTCCCAGCACGATAGGGCGTTCCCCATCATCAAGAGATAGCAAGGGAATTTTTCCCCTCTTTTTTGGAAAACCAAAATGTTGGTTACTGGCCATCTCTCATCATGACACTGACCTCTCATTTCTCCACCCTGGAGCACAGCGTTATGCCTTCTCTTGTGCTCTCCTTTTTTTGGATGAACATGGAGTTTTCCATGCTGGTGGATCTTTTCATCTGAAGCACAGGGATGTACCCTGATGAGATACTGGCCTAGGGTGGCAAGTGCATCAGAAAATCCCAAAGGGATCTGGGATGGCCACAGAGAGAGGTCTGCAAAAGCTTCTCTACATTGTCCAGCACCCAACAGTGCCTGACCTGGCACCACAACTCACAAGGACACTCCTGTTCTCTCTGCACAGCCATGAATTTACACAGACAGCTTCAAAGGAGGCTCCAGCTCCACACCAGTAAAGGACAACAGCGATGCCAAGGGATTGCCAGCTGCAGGTCAGACTGGCCCCATGGCCAACAGAAGAGATCACAGAATTGCCAAAGTCTGGGAATCTGGCCCATTTAATTAGATGAAATTTCATTATGGCAATTAAGTTTACCCTCATTAATTCAGAGTGCAGATAAACACGCATGTAAAATTACTACAAGGTCAATAATAAAATCTAAAACCTCACTGTAAGCTTGGGGAAATGACACTGCCTGTGAGTCACGGACAACCTCAATTCCAGAAATCCAGCTGAGGTCTCATCCCATCCCATCCTGTTCTGTTGGCCCTAAAACCATGGGGGTGAGATGGAGAACAAGCCTTTGAGTATGTCTGGGGCTGTTAACTGCAGAGCTGGGGGGAGATGGCTGAACAACAGGGATGGAAAATAAAGTATTTTCATGACTTCCATAAGTACTACAAGGAAAGCAGTCAGCTCCACAGCTCCAGTCCTCCTGGCCAAGCTGATGCTAATCCATGGGCACCCGGGCAGTGACACTGAGTCCTACATGGGGGGTCTGCACACCACCCTGTGGTCCTACTACACATTCCTTGCTGTGGCTCCAACACAGAGGTAGAAGGCTCCTGCTTCCCAAGACAGGCTGCTCCAGTGCTGCTGGAGCACAGCAAGCTCTGCCCCAGCCTCTGCCAGCACAGCCTCTGATGATTTCTGGTTTCCCAAAGCACGTTCCTGCAGCACTGCCCCAAGGTCAGGCTGGATTGTGTTGGCTACTGGCTCCAGTTCACAGGGCTGTCAGCTAAATTGTACCACAGCATCATTACTCCCAGTGACGGTGTGACAGACAGACAGAGCCCAGCTGGATTTTCAAAACCTAAGCACTTTGCAACACTGACAGGCAAGAAAAAAAACAACCACCAACCCACAACCCTCTTAGTCTGAGCAGGTTTTATCTGGAAATACCCAAAGCTAGTCAGTATAAGACCCCACAAAATCATTCCTCCTGAACCATTTTCCTGACCAAACCTTTTAACTGTGACTGGGAAATAAAGGCCGGCGTTACCTGATTAGTCTAGTACCCACCACATCCTTAACGCGGCTGTTCTTCAAAGGGATGAAGCAAGGCTGAAATGACTGATGTAATTGGTGCTTTCAGACAGAGTTAGTGCGAGGAGAAGAGTCAAGTTCATTACACTGGAGTTCACTACAGGGCTGCAGCAGCTGAGAAGACGTGGCCAGTGCTAGGGCTGAGCTGCCGGCTGGGCACCTGCTTCCGTAACAAGAGCACGAAACGCACCGTAAGTAGGTGGGTTTAACCCAAACATGTCCCCCTGCAGTGGGAATCAGCCTGATTTTCCCCCCAAGCACAAGAAAGGCGACGCAAGGGGAAGGCAGGCAGCACAGTCCTGCAGTAATTCTGCTGGAGCCCCTACAGGGATCCACCCTGGCTGTCTGTGGCACTCGGATGTAATGCTGCCTCTTTGCCACTGCACGCTCTCCTCATTTCTAAAACACTTACACATGCAGCATGCATTAGAATTAAAAAACCATTAAACCTCGGAAAGGAAAAACTTTGACAGGATGCGTAATATACTAAGTATAATTAATTAAATTGGATGAGGCACTGGGGGACGAGAGAAGAGTGGATGGAGACTGTTCTTGGAAAAGGGATGGTAATGCACTAATGTTCAGTGTGTGCCACTAAAAAACAGCCTTGAAAGAGGCAAGGATGAGCGTCGGGGGCTTCGAGAGATGGCACCAGCCAGTTGGGCACCTCAGATGCATAGCAAAAAAAGTGAGAGCAGGAAACACAGCCAATTAGAGCCCTAAAAAAAATTATAATGAGGGTGGAAAAGGCACCCAAGAGAAGGAAGAACAGAAATGGGATGCAGGTTGCTAAATAGCAATGCCCTACCAGTGACAGCTCCCTCCAGAGAGCTTCTCTTGCCCACCCCACGAGGATGTGGGCAATGGACCACCGTCACCACCCAGCTCCAGGTTCCTCAGGGCTGGCATGGGCATCGGGGCAGGCAAGAGGAGATCCATCCTGGAAAGCATCTGGCTCTCTGTGGGATTATTCTTCAGCTATTTGTAACTCCAGGTGTGGTTCCCTAGCACAGGTAGCACCCTGCTGCATCCATCCATCCCCTCAGCAGTGGCTGAGGTGGGTGGGAAGCAGGAACCACAGCTGAGGCTGGGGAGGGAGCATCAAAGGCAGCCCCAGTCATCACAGCAGGCAGAACATGATGAGACAGGCACAGTCTGGCTGTTCAGCAGGACAAAGTTTTAACAGGCTTAACAACAGCATCAGCACTGATCATTAGGCAATTACAACTGCTGAAAGTTGACAAAGCACCAGGACCAAATGAATTATCTCCCCAAATCCTGCAGGCAGGAGCATGGAAAAGAGAAAGTCATCGTCAACAGCCTCTGATAGCTCGCTGGGTGCAGCGCAGTAACTAAAAACTAAAGGGCTGCTCGTTTACTTGCTGTTTGGAGAGATGAAAGGGAAAGGCCAGGAAATGAGATCTTCAAAAACACTCTCATCACTCAGGGAGCGGTGGGAGGGAAGGTCCTGGAAACACTGAGCCAGGATTGCTCAGCGCCTGGGGATATCTGATTCAGAGGAAGGGACTGAGTGTGTTTGGAAAGAGAAGGCAGATTTTGGCTGGGGGAGTTCGCTTCTGAATCATCCCCAGCACGGTTACTTGCTCAGTTCTGCACATTCCTCCACAGCAGACAGTGCCAGCCAAGGGGACAGTCGTGAGCTCTTCTTGAGGATGTGCCAAAACCCACTCCTCCAGGGATCTGCAGAGTTTAATCCGTGTGGGACCACGGTGACTCCCTGCTCTGCTCCCTTGCAAACCACGGGATGCTCAGTTCTGTCACGCTGTGCTTCTCAAGCACAGCCCTTCACTTTGAGTGACTAGGCACGCTTTTCGGAAAAACATGCAAATGTGATTTAAAGACTCTAAGTGATACAGAATATATCACATCCCTTGGGAACCTGTTCCAGGGGGTAATTATTCTAATTCCTAACATCATGCGTCTCATTTGCAGCTGGAATTTTCCAAGGCAAACCTCCATCCCCCAGCAGCAGCTCTGCCTTGTTCGCTGAATTAGGGGGAGGCTCAGCAGCAGAAATCTCCTCCCTAAGTTCACTTCTGAACACAGGCTTAGATGACCAATGACTCAAGCAAAGTTCAGAGCACATCCCCCGAGAATGCCATCTCTCTTGGGTCCCATTTCAAGCCCAATGGTCTCAGCTGAAAGAGCCCTGCTGGATTCAAGAGGCTTTGAGCGAGGTCCTAAATCTCCAGATGTGTTTGGAGGGTGAAAACTGATACTTTCAGCTATACGCAGAAGCTCCTGATGCAGAACAGTCTCCAGAAGGCCAGGGGACATGTTTGCACTGACAAAGCATCTCCACCTGCCTGGTGTAGCTCAGTGGTCCCTGCAAGGCACGTCTGCCCAGCGAAGGGCTTGTGTGGATTTTTATGGTGAATTAACTGAACATATCTACCCAGTAACAATGGAGGAAGACTGAAAAAGAAGAGGTCAGGTAATGAGGGAATTGCAGGTAGAATTGTTCATTTTAATTACTTGTCTTCATTAATGTGAGGTTTCTGGATCCTACAGTGATGACTAATGGGTCAAAATATTTGCATGAGTGAATATACTTCCCCAAAAGGACACATGGCTAAAGGGTGGAACAGACACAGAATTTTTGTTGGATTTTCCGTGAGCGTTTTCACCACAAGATGGAAAGGCTTCCCAGAGCCCAGCAGTGTACCAGAGGGGAGCAACCCTAGGTGCAAGATAAACATTTTTATGAGGCACAGAAGTACCCAGAAAAAGCGCAACAGAAGGTGTAAATAAGTGACAAACGAGGTAAAACATGGGTTATACTTCAGCTGTTTTTGTCTCCTTGGCAGTTGAACAAGCTGGATACAAGCATCAGGGCTACCTGTGCTCCTGACAGCACAGAAAGGAAACAAAAGTTTGGAACAAGCCAAACACATTCAATTTGCCTGAATAATTTAGGCTGCTGAGTTATCATGTGCTTCATGGACTGTCATCGAGAAAAGCTGTACTGCAGAGGAAAGGTCTGTAAATCAATGCATCTGAGGGACCCAAACTAATCAGAGAGCGGCTGCAAAAGCACCGCCTGTCAGAACAGATGCAGGACATGGAAGTCACCTGGCAAGAGCTGTGAGGCAGACAGCAGTCCTGCACTCCAGGGATGGCTCCTGCTGTAGGAGACACAGCGAGGCCAAGCAGAGCGTGGCACCAAGAAAACATGGCTCTCACTGAAATGTGCTGGTAAGCAGCAGTGTCAGTGGCACAAATAACAAATAAAGGGGCAACAGGAGAGCTGGAAGGGACTTTTGACAAGGGCATGGAGGGACAGGGCAAGGGGGAATAGCTTGACTGACAGATTTAGATTACTTATTAGGAAGAAATTCTTTTCTGTGAAAGTGGTGAGGCACTGGCACAGGCTGCCCAGAGAAGTTGAGGATGCCCCAACCCTGGAAGTGTTCAAGGCCAGGCTGGATAAGGCTCTAAGCAAATTGGTCTAGTGGAAGGTGTCCCTGCCCATTGTAGGGGGGTTAGAAGTAGATTATCCTTAAATTCCCTTCCAACCCAAATCATTCTGTGATGTTGATGGACTGGCAAACACAGAGTGTGAAAAATTCAATATATACAGAGTACCCACCCAGGGACACACCTGAGTGTGTCAGACCATCTATACTCTCCAGTAATGCAGCTACTGCTCCCAAAAACGCCAGCACCCTGACTTCTCCCAAATTACCACTATGCACAGTTTTGACTCCACCTTTCTAGCCAAATGCCTTCTCCCCAATAGGAGATGCCCCTATATAACTTCTCGCCGATCTGTGCCAAACCCAGAAGCGCAGGTAGTTGAGTTGAGAAAGTCGTTCCTCTCTCAGGTCAAACCCTGAGGGTCTCACCTGGCTCAGGAGCCGTTTGCTGTTCAACCAGCTGACTGGGGAATGTTCAAGCAGACGAGGCAGCACCGTCTGCTGCACTCACACCAGCTACTCCTCTGCCTCATCTCTTTAATGAAGCCGACACTTCCAAAGCAGTCAGAGGAAATCAAGTGCTCGACCTATTTTGGTTTGCAAGAGATGAGGACACCCACCTCTCTTGGCTTCTCACAAAAATTTTCAACGCACTTCGCTCTTTCGTTTTTCACATAAAACAGTGCAGGAACAACCACAAAGCCTGCTCTCTCCAGCACACACCCAGCACCAAGTCTTCTCCCTAGGAACTGCCAGAAGCTCCTCGCCTTCCACCCCCACCAGCTGCATGTCCTCAGCACCCCACAAGACATGGTACCCCCTCACCACAGGGACTCTCCCGTGACTGTCCTCGCAGTTCCAGCCATGTGCCAGGGTGGCTCTGCGGCACAGAGCTCTCCAGCACTTCCCTAAGATGCAAGGTAGCATCTGTGGTGAAATCTCACCAAATGATCCAAGATAGTTTTCTCCAGCTGGGACTGATTGAATATAGCCTGGGCACCGGATGATGTGGGAAATCAGTCGTAGCCGAGCACAAATTGCATGCATAGAGGTAATTACTGCAGCACAAGGTTGGTAGCACCACTACCCACGTGACAGTGTATCTCAGCAATTTTCATTTCCTATTGCTTCAATTCAGAGAGGGGGTTTTTTATCTTTTTTTTTTTTAATCTTTTTTTTTTCCCTGTGGTTCAACTTACTCCTTTTCCTGCAGGGAGTGAGTTAACCCAGGATTTCTTCAGGATAAAGCTCTGCTTTCACTGCAGCTAATCATTCCACGTATCCAGATGTCCCCCTATTTATGACACCCGGACCTTGAGCCCAACCCACCTCGACCTGGCTCCACTTCCCTGCTCCAGGTGTGACTGTCACTGCCCCAAGGAGAGGTGACACAGCAGTGACTGCTGGTCACCCACTGCCATGTGCAGTCACCCGCAGCCAGCTGTGGATGCTGGTAATGAAACACAACGTGCTGGTAGCTAATGAAGCTGGTTACAAAGCAAGTCGTTCTTCACACTTGAAAAGGGGTGAAAACACAATATGGAAAATGGAACAGAAAAGGATTTCTGCTGAAAAATAAAAACACTAGGAGAGCTAATGCTGAGAGCCGGGAAGCTGATCATTACTATTACAGATACTCAGCAAAAATAGGGCTACATTATGCTTACTGTTATTATATACATTGTGACTAACATATATCTATAATATCTGCTATGGAGAACTTATTTTATAAACAGACACAGGGGTTAAATGCAGGATAGAAAGGGAAATCACTGTGCAAAGGCAACACACACCCAGCAGAGCCTGGCACAGCCCACACTCCCGCTCCCCAGCCCACCCGCTCCCCTGCATACCTGCATGTACCATGAGGAAAGGCTGCCAAACTCCTTAATAATTCTGTGACCCATTTAAAAATATCTAGTCTTACATTCATATATGCTGTATGAGAAATAAAATATAGCGCTCGCAAGTTTTGAGTGGCAGCACTTCTCTCAAGACAGATAAAAGCTGCGAGTTCTCTTTGCTGTTTGGTGCCAATTATCACAGAGTTTTGACTTATATATTATTACATAGATCATTTAGTAAAACAACCTACATACAAACCCAGTGGTGTGTCTCCCTTCAGCAGTTACCTGCAGGAGCTGGAGCAGTTTAGACAATCGCCCATATCACTATATTTTGGAGACAGGCAGGCTCCTTCTCCTGCATCCAGGGGAGATGCAGGCCCTCCCCTACAGCTCTCCACAGCACGCAGCCTAATTAAGAGAGGTCCAAATGATTTATCGTTATTGCAGATACTGATTTTAATTACACTACTTTTTTGGAGGGAAAAACAACAGGCACCCAACTTGTACGAGCCCCTCTGGAGACGCCGGTCCAGAGCTGCACCCGAATCACCCCCACGCTGCCGGGCACGTGTTTCAGGCCTGTGGGAGGGATTTAACCTGATGGCAACCACCCGTGCCCAGAAGGCTGCTCTGGTGCCCTGCACCCGCAGAGCCGAGGGTCAGCGCGCTGTTTGTGGTGATTATTCCTTTAATAAAGGGCCCTGTATTTTCCAGCGGCTGCAAAATTGATGCAGGTTGCCATGGCAAGCACACACTTTCCCATTTAGTAGAATAATACGCAGCTTTGTATAATTCACTGATTTCAGATGATTTCTCACCCCAAGCACAAGTCGCTCAAGTTACGTAAGTCACCTGTTGTTTAGTCAATCTGGCAATTTTAATTAGAATACATTTTTATGATTCCTCTTTGCAACACTCAGAGCTGCTCTGCCACCAGAATGCCGAGATGTCTGTAAATTATACAGGCCCCAATCACATCTTTTTTTGCGGTTTTAATTACAGTAACATTGCAGCATTAATCATGTAAGCCTCTGTTAAACAAGTAACAGCCATCCTCCATCATAATTAAAAAGAAAGGCCAAGCAAACAGGAGCTTTGGAGTTTACCATATTTTCTCTGAAAATTATATTTTAACTTAAGAGTTTTACAAACAGTAGTTTTATTTGGCTCTAATTAGTGTTGTGAAGGAAACACCAAAAGGTTAATAAGAGATGGTTAGTTTGTAATGCAAGTTTCCCAGTGCCAGCCCCAGCAGTTCAGTCTGTTTTCAGAGTCATTAACGATGTAGATTGATTACAGGAGGAGATCGGGAAGTGCTGGCTTGCTGCGTTAGCAGAAGGTTTGATTTTATTCATATACCTTCCCTACTGTTAAATCTGGTGACCATTACCTTGACCATTTTGCTAGGCTTAACTGCTGTGAGACAGAAAGTGTTAAAAGTTTCCTCAGGGGTTACTGGAAAAGAGGAAAAAAAGTCCACGAGCCTTTTTTTGACTTGTTTTTAAGGCAAAAGAAAGCTGCAAGCTTGACTGAATTGTTTATTTATAATAAAGTATCTGAAAATACAAGTATTGGCTAGTGGTTTTAGAAAAGGATGCTTTGGAAGAGCCAGGCTTAGAGGCGCCCCATCCTTCAGCTGAACCCTGAGACGAAGATCTCTGCAAAGCTTTTGCTTGGGCTGGAGTTTAGGAACAGTTAACAAAACCAAGCACAAATAGAAGCTGAAATTCTCTAATCAGAAATAGCACTTCTTCATATCTTCTATAAATTGCTCTCCAGTCACCCAGCAAAAATATGGGTAAGCAATGACTGAATTTGACAAAATCTCATTAAAAAGTACAATAAAACACTAGAAACTCTCCAACTTTCTGGGCTGATCATTCATCCATTAAAACCTACACAACAGGGCACAGATTCAAGTTTTAATTTTCCTCTCGAAGTTGCCAAAATGCTCACATCTGGTGAGTGTTCTCTGTGCTTAGAGGAAAAGGACTGGAGGATCTAAAGGTTATATCTCCTGTGATCCTCGATGGAGTAACTTCAGTGATGAAGACACTGCAAGAACTACCTTTGAAGGAACCTGAAAACTGAGGGAAGAGTGCCAGGAATGTGGGATATACGATAATGCTTCTTATGCAAACAAAGGAGGTTGCACATCTGTTTGTTATTTAGTTCTGCTGTTGCAAAAAGGGATTTGCTTCACTCATTGCTACAGAGATGACTTCAGTGTCACCCCTGCCCCTCCATAACTATCCAGCAAGGACTTCCCCAAGCTGTGCTCAAAGTTACAGAGCTACAAAACTAATGAAGAGCAACAAGGGATCTGTCCCTGCCAGCCAGAATGTCTGTGCATGGATTAAACCTCCTTGAGTGACCACTGCCCTGCTCTGCTGTGACACAACGTGGTGGCGATGGCAGCTGAGCCCACTGGGGGGGGCAGCCTGTCCTTCTGTCCATTTCTGCCTGTCCACAACACCCTCTGCAGAAGGAGCTAAGCACCACATACCTGGCAACAATGAGGGGCATCCTGAAGAGAGACTCATTAGTCTGAGCACTTGACAGAATTTTTTCCGAGTTACATTCACTGGCCTAACAAAACATATCATGTTCCCCCATAATCCCAGTTGGGCAACGTCAGCAGGAGTTTGGGGAGGATGGAGAGAATATGTTCAAAAGCATCAGTAACCACCACACAGCCATCCATGAGCTGACTTAGATGCTCAACAAGTAATCACTTAAAAGTCTGGAACTGTAAGACAATCAACTCCTCTTCCCAAAGCCCAGCTTACCCACTTGTCACAAAAATCCTTCTCTGGGATTTCAAAGTATTTTGAGAAGCTGATTGTTCCCTCCAGGCTGGCCACTGCAGGAGCACCACTGAGGCTGCTTTACCAGAGAGCCATGCAATAATACAGAAATCAGGAGAGCTGTAATAATTGACATTGCCCTGCAAAGAAAGCTTACAGCATTTATCCATCTTAAGGGATGTGCTGTCACTCACATATGAATGTTATACTTTATGTCGAGTGCTGCATATATGAATACAAGCAAGTAGGTATTTTTATTAATTTGTAGAAACTTACAGGGAAATGCAGCCTCCAAAGCCCTAGAATATGTCACTTAGGTCTTCATGTACATACAGCTTTACAGAAAGCCTTTTCTGCAGAGTAAAATGGAGATGCAGGTGGAACGACTGCTGGAAATCAGCTTAAAAAATCAACAGTTTCTAATACCTGTGTTTGCCTCCAGTTAATAACATTAGTCATGTTCTCAATTCACAACTGAAATGCACCCAGATAGTATGGAGATGAGCATAAGAACCAATTGGAATATTCTAGATAAAACCTGATCCCCTAAATGATGACATATGTGAATAATTTGGAATACAACCAGCAAGAAAAGTTTCAGTGAATATCATGTGCCCAATCCTACTTCACGTCCAAAGCTTATTTCTATACTGTGTGATAGTATAAAGGTGACTTAACATAACCATTTAAATATAACCCATTTCTATTCAAGGAACTCTTCATCTTACTGGAGTTTATGGGACTCAGACACAATTAAACCACCTCTGTGAGCAAAGTTACGCAGATGTGGAAATGAATGCAGGATCAGGTCTTTCCAGATGACATTTCACGCGAACCTTTACTGCTGATCTGGCACCAGAAAAGTGGAAGTGATGCTTTTAGAAGCAATTCTCTGTAGAGATCCATTACTGACATTGCTTAAAAACCCTCTCATTTTGATTTTAAAGCTTTTCCACTATTTTATGGCTGTGGGGACTATTTCTAACCCTGCCTTTTTTATGATTAGTGTGTGCTTATTATTTTTGTATTTTCTATTTCTATTTTTATCTTAAACAGCGAATCACTGCCTCATTGGACCAATGATTTTCTTTCTACAATTGATGGTTAAAATACTGGTTGGCACTGGGAATTAAGATAAGTTTGAAATCAGTTGCTTCTAACATTAAAAACATATATTTGAAATATTTCCTTTCTGATTTCTGTGATGGCAAGAGCTCCTATGACTTATAGAGTACAAGAATGGCTCTCGCTCAAGGCAAGGTGAAAAAGGTAATAGAATGCATTTAAGCAGATCTAGGTGCTCGTATACATCCACACAAAGAAAACAAGCCAAACCTGCACAAACACTGTGTTTGGAAGAGGGCAAAGGGATTTAAAGAAAAAAATCCCAGTATGAGCAAAACCTAGGGAGGAATAACTACCTGAATCACAAAACAGAGCATCTAGCCTCAAAGATGCTAATTCAGGTCCTGAGGGATCTAATCAACCTCTTTGTTGAAGTAAAGATAAAACTTTTTGACAGCAAACACTTTCTGATAAAATGGAATTTTCAATTACCCTGTGAAACATCTGGTCCACACTGCCATTTCCCAGGAAAAGCACCACCACACTGCAGTGTTGGAAAACATTTCATGCTGAGACTCTCCCATGTTGCTGGGAGGAACAGGTGTCAGGAGCTTCAAACCCGATGGCAAAGCTCCCATCAACGCCAGCATCCCCCACTGCTGTCCACGGAGGCAAAGTGGTGGTGGGTCTCCTTGCTTCAGCTCCTTCCTGGAAAACAGAGTTCCCTCCAGTGCTGGACTTAGAGTCAAGGTTACACCAAGACAAATGAGAAAATCCGCTCCATCTTGCAGTGAAATAGGCCAAGACATGAAGGGGGACCCCAGGATTTAACCCCATCCTCCAACAGACTTCTACAGTCAATCCAAAACATTGCCGAGATCCAACAGCCGATTAAAAGCACCCCTTTCTCAGACAGATCCGTTTGGAAGTTCAGCGGAGGACGCTGTTAGGAACAGAGTGCATACAAACTTCTAGCAGTGCTTAACACCTCCTCAAATAAACAAACAATTAAATGGCAGCGAGGCAATCACCGAAGGTGGAGCAGCACCGGTGCCCGCCTTCCTCTGCATCCCATTTGGTATCAATTAGCAAGGGAAGGAAAACAATTCTGGGCGATAATGAACTCCAAATTGGGTACATATTAGAGCAATTAAAGCCATCTTTTCATCTGATGAATTTATAATCAATAATTAAGATGCTGAGGTAAAGAGGGACTGGGCAGAAGTCCTGCTCTGAAAATAGGCGATGTGGCTGAGCTCCAGGCAGTATTTCTGATGACCTGCTGCTACCTACTAAAGCTCAACACTCTCCACAACTATGGTTTGCCATTTTTCTGGAAATCTAGGTCATTCCCAAAGGAGGAGAAATGGCTCCTGCCAGTGGGACTGGCAGCTGGTGTCTCTCCCACCCAAGAGTGGCACCAGGGCAGTGAAGCACCAGCAGCTCCTTGGGGCTTCCATGCCCGTGCACACAACATCGGTACCAGCTCATGCACTGGTTTAAGAAGACAAAGGAGCTTGGACCCATCCAAGCCTACCCCCTTCTGCAGGAAATCCAGCATCTCAGCAGGCAAAGGCTGGCCAGACAGGTCCGCACTAACCACTTTGAGCCACCACAGAGGGATTTGTTCTCTACTCCCCAGCTACAAGGATTTCTGCCAACTACTGCCTGCCTTGGCAGATCCCAGCTTACCCACCGAGCAAATAAAGGCTCACAAATTAGTGAGACAAAGTCTGAGAGCTGGCCACCCACACAGGAGTCGTGGTGTCATAAGTTTAAGTCCAAGACCAGCAGAGACTGGCCAAAGGCGCACCTCACCAGCTCCCAGCCAGGAGATCACTACCATGGACAAGCAAATTCCAACAAAAACGACTCTTCCACCTCATTTCTCTGGGATTGCGTGAGATGCAGTTTGGACAGAGACAGCAAGCAAAAGCAAAGCATGGGGATGTGAGCCACCAGGCTGCCCTTCAGACACAGACTGTGTGTTCAGGGCAATAGTCAGCCATTGGTCCTGCACATCCTTGTCATTGATCTTCCTGTGTTTCCACCATGCCACTCTGTCCCAAAATCAGGTAAAAATTACCATGCCTTTAATCATGTGGGAACCGCTGTCATCACCATCATCTCAGCATCTTGATTTTCCTGATTATTTTCTGCAGTCCCTGCTTGACAAATCAGCTGAGAAAATACTCTCTTTACTCTTTTTTTCAGCTTCTATGACATTGACTACTAACTTTCCCATTTGTGCTACTCCTCTCATTGTTCCACCAACACCCCAATAACCTCGCAGCCCCCGTGCCCGTCTGCACAAGACAGCATGGGCCCCAAGGGACAGGAGAGCTGGCCCGGCACACCTGCCTGCAGGTGCAGCTGGATGGCAATGCAGCACTGATACGTTCCTCCCTAAAGGCATGATACTTTCCTCCCCCCAAAAAAACAGATTCAGAAGCACCAATCCCCCCAGCCATTGCAGGACTGGGAGACAGACACAGGTTGCTTTTGGAAGTTGCCTTCTGGAAACACACCTGATTTTTGGGGTGTATTTTACATGCAATGAGGAGTTCACGCTACAGTGGAGTGAACCATATTTATTTCCATCTGACTCTGCTGATGAGCTCTGCCTCCAACTCATCCTCTTTAACTTATTTGCATTGTTATCAGAGCCAGCACGCAGACTTATCAGAAATGTAATCCCTGTAAAACCCTATCTGCAGTCCACTGAGATTGGTTTTTTTTGCTGAAGAAATGTGACAAAAAATTAACAGATGTTGCTCAGACCATTCACCAGGACGGGAATCAATTATGAACATTTTTGCTCCGACAGTCATCCCTTACTGCAAACGCATCTCAGGAAACCCTCTCCTGATCGAAATGAAAAAGCATTTCTTTGTAGTAGTAGAATAATAAATGATAGCTATCAGCCTGCATTCTCTGACACGGCGCCGGTCCGCAGAGAATTAAACTGCCACTGTACAGTTGTATAAATGTTTAATTTTTTTCATCTTTGGCCACAGTAGGGTTGTCTGGAAATACATTATCGCTGCAGATGCCATCCCTCTCCAATTAGTGTGGCTGGCAGCGTGGAATGGGTAGGTGACCTCTGCGTTCCCCTCCTCATGGAGTCTTACAGGGTTAACTACGGCCATTTAACAGACTCTATCGAGAATTAACACAGCGATCAGCTTCTCTCCAGAAAAAAAACCACATTCGGTGGCGCAGATGGCAAGAACTCTCTCTCCCCCGTTTGACTCTTTTATGACAGCAAAACAAAGGCTTTTAATGATGTTTACCATGAATTGAATTAAACAGCTGAAGACCAGTTCATAATCACAGTATTTTGTTTTCATATCCTTAAGTCTTTTAGCAGTGGGGCTTCCAGTTGAGCCTCAGCTACAGCTTATCTCAAGATATAGCCAAGTGCCCCGAGGCTCCCCTGCGCTGCAGCACCAAACCGCATTCAGGCTTCTTAATTGAAAAAGACAGGATGTTTGCATAGGATGTTTGCATCCCTCAGACATTAAAAGCGACATTCATGCCCAAGTACAAACGACACTTGGGCTCAGCTGAACTCCTCTGACTTCTTTCCTCTAGCTAATACCAGTCTGATTTCGGAGCAGGGCTTCGCCCCTGCACATGGGGATGATAAGAGCTGAAACCTGCCACCTGTGCAAGGGAAAGGAAGCAAACCCTCACCCACTGGCCTGAGCTAATCCCTCGTGGGATGTCTGACTAATTGCCTACATGCTGTGCTGACCTTTGGAAAAGTTGCCCACACAGCGCCTGCGTACAGGCTCCAGAGCTGGTGAGAGGAGTGTGTGGACAAGGGCACACCTTCAGTGCTCCAGAGGGAGTGTGGGCAGGGACCAGCCCTGGGCACAGCACCCGTAATCCCTGCCTTAGTCCCAACTCCACCACTTGCTCACTCGCTGTCAGGCAGATGCTCAGGGCCTTGAGTTTTCTGCCTGTGAAACAGAGGATAATCCTAACTGCCTGCTTACCTGACAGGCGTGGCATGAAGATTAATTTATACCTACCCAGCCCCCTGACGACGCACAGCATTACCCCCAGCAAGCACTAAGCATCCTCGTTGCACACTCACCGAGGCAGAGCCACTGGATGGGTCATGTGGGGGGTGATGGGCAGCCCCCCAGGGCGCAGGGCAGTGGCTCACCTTGCTCAGGGCCTTGGGACCCCATGGAAGGGACACTGGTGTTCAGCACGTCGTTGACAGCCGTGTCGCAGTAGAGGCCCCGCTGCACATCATGCTCGCTGTCTGTCTGGTCGCTCTCCTCGTGGCCACTGTCCTTCAGACTGTTCCCCTCCAGGTCCTTGAATGTGGAGCTGCTGGGGAAACACAGCTGTCACTTACTGGGTGGGACAAGGTGGCCCTGACACCTCACCAAGCTGGGAAGGGAAGGTCCCTGGGATTGCTCCCCAGGCATGGAGAGCTGGGGATGTGAGTGGAGCACCCCCTGCTTGGCACCTCTGCACCCCAAAACACAGCACCCAGCCTGCACCACCCCTTCTGCCCGTGGGTATGGTGTGAGCCTGTGGGTACAGCCAGGCTGCTGTGGGTCTTAAGGAAGCTGAGAGTGAAACAGGATTTGAAATAAAATTTTAAAAGCATACATTAAAATGAGCTGTTTCTATAACTTGACTTCTCCATGTCATACTACTTCATATGGAAATGACATAGGATCTAAACTACATTTTTTCAGGTTACAGGTCAAATTCTAATCACTTAACGCTTGAAAACAAAAGTCTTCCTAGAAATGGGAATTTCTTTTCATCATGATGATGCCATTCTTATTTTTAAAAATAGGCCAGTGATTCTGGGTCTAAGTTCACACAGCTTTAAGGAAATCTGATACACAGTCAAACATCCTTGACAGCCCCAGCAAGCACAGCCACTTGCTGGGGAA
The DNA here is from genome assembly GCA_035583135.1 of Lophotriccus pileatus. Taxonomy (NCBI): domain Eukaryota; kingdom Metazoa; phylum Chordata; class Aves; order Passeriformes; family Tyrannidae; genus Lophotriccus; species Lophotriccus pileatus. The sequence continues at coordinate 5,344,259 of JAWWES010000150.1, forward strand.
ACCCAAGGGCTGAGCTGCTCCCAGATTTCCCCCAAGGGCTAAGCAGCTCCATCACGCCACAGAACCCAGCCCCCAGGCTAGAGGGATGGCTCCTGTGAAGACAGAGAGAGCTGGGATTGGTCATCCTGGAGAAGGCCTCAGGAAGACCTTTGAGGCCCTTCCAGAACCTAAAGGGGGCTTATAAAAAAGAGGGAAGGTGACTTTGTACACAGGCAGATAGTAATAGGAGAAGGGGGGATGGTTTTAAGCTGAAAGAAGAAAGATTTAGAGATTTAGATATTAGGAAGAAATTCTTTTCTGTGTGGGTGGTGAGGCACTGGCACAGGTTGCCCAGAGAAGCTGTGGATACTCCATCGCTGAAAGTGTTTAAGGACAGGTTGGACAGGGCTTTAAGCAACCTGGTCTAGTGGAAGGTGTCCCTGCCCAAGGCAGGGGAGTGGAACTAGATGATTTCTGAGGTCCCTTCCAATCCAAACCGTTCTAGACTCTACGAAGAGCTGCATTTCTGGATGCATTGAGGTCCCTTCTGCTGCTTCCCAATGCCCTGAGAGGGGCAATGCCCCAGGACACTGGGCTGCAGCAAGCATCAGGGACATCTTGAGGTGTGCCTGCCCGGGGTAGCACACCCATCGGGGCGTCCCCTGGGACACCCACTCTGTGCTCCTTCCACACCCAGCCTTGGCATAGGAAATCTGCACTCATCTGAAGGATCCACCTGCACCCACCACTCTGAACTTTCTCTCTGGCTGGTTTGGTGTGAAACATCAGTGGAAGACACGGCCTGTGCTTCAAAGCCCCAAAGAGCTGGAGATTTTCATTACTTTGAAAAGCCCTTTTGTGTCTCCACGGAAACCAAGCAGACCACCTACCATCTGATGCTCTGCAAAAGCGCGTGAGGGGGGAGCTCTGAAATACATATAAACTGGTAAACCTTCAAACATTACCTTTTAAATAACGATGTCCCTGTTGAAGCCACTGACTTTGATTCCAGGCTACATCAAAGATTTTTAAGTTAAGAAAGCACTACAAATCTACAATTCATTTGTGTGTGTGTAGATGAGCGAGAGAGGCAGGCAGACAACACAGGAAAAGTACAAATAGATTAATTAAGTGCTGGATTTGAGGAGATTCACTCACCAAAAATAGCAGAGCTAAAACATCTTCATAAAGGCAAAAGATGAAAATGATGCCGCATTATGTTACAGAAAATAATTTTTGTTCTCAGATGTCTGCACAGCATTCCTGGCACCCGTTGTACTTAAGAAACAAGACAAAGGTAGAAAGCGAGGGGAACCGCTGTCCTACACGGAGCTGCTGTTCATAATGCACAGGCAACCCGTGTTACAACGCATTTATCTTCCCCGCAGTGAACCAGACCGTAATGCAGCAGCCACACGACATGTTTCCGCGGCTGACACTTCTCTAAAGGATGGGCAGGTCTGGGGGAATCGGCGGCAGCGGCATTTCCCAAACAATACAGCCTCGGAGTAAGCCCCGCTGCGGCAGGCGGGAGCGCTGTTTGCCTTTATCTTAGGTGTGAACGAGGAAAGATTAATAGATGTGGGGTTCTTTCAGCATGCCTGAAGACTCTGGCGAGGAGCAGCGTGGTGCAGGCAAGCCAACTCTCACAGTCGCATTAGCATCGTTAAACATCACGAGCCACACAGGCAAATACACCTGCCCTTCTCCGGCTGAACCCGCGCTGCTTAAACAATGCGCTCGCAACTCCCTTACTCCTCCGATTTTTAAGATGTAAACAAATGGAATCTCAGCCAGGCAGATAATTGGATATTTTTACTGTTCAGATCAGATCTTAACACTTCAGAGCCGGCTCCTGCTCTCTGTAAAACCCTTGGTTCAGCGGTGGCTTCTGCAGAGCCCCCGAGAGCACAGGCACGGGCATGGCTTGCTCGCCGCACACCTCGGCCGGTCGCTGGGGAGAAGAGGGGAGGTGGGCAAAGAGCTGCCGGCCACCTCCTGCACCGCATCCTGCGCGGGGAGCCGGCCCTCCAGCCCTGCGCGGCGGCGGCTCCTGATGAGTATTGATCGTGCTGTGTCAGTGCCTTTCCCTGCCTCGGCAGTCGCCGGGAGGCAGCGGCAAACCTCACCTCCTGCCCCGCGGGGGATGCTCACCTCCAGTTTAACACAATCCAGTGGGTTTCATCCAGATAACCCCGCCGTTAACCTCACAGAGACATTTCCTCACCACTGCTAAGCCTTGAGGAGAGCAGTATTTCATCCAAAGGGTTAAATTCCCCCAAAGGCAATTGCCAGGTTGCAATTGAACTGTTTCCTTTTTACCCATGGAAGAAACCAGCTTAGCAAAGTGCTGTTTGCCTCGGTATTCAAACTAAAAGAGTGAGTGTGCACACAACCCAATTACCTGCCCCCAAACAACTTTTTTTAAATTCTCCCTGCCTTGCATGGCAGGGAGATCCCCCCACCCAAATCTATCCCTTTATTTCTGTGCAATCAAATGGAATAAACTCTCAGAATTTGAAAGTTGTCAGGGTAACAGCACTCCACCTCACTCACTGCACCTTCCTGGTGTGAAGGAACCAAAGAGAAGGAAAAAAGATTTTCCTTTATTGCCAACCAAGAGCAGGGGGGCTTAATGGGACGTAAGTACTGTTTTTAAAATCAAATGATTAGTCTTGAAAAGTTTTGCATATTAAAATAAGCAAGCAGTATATAACGCAGTACGGAAGGGCATTAAACACTCGAGACTTGGCTGGGCAAACCCAAGCACCTCCAAGCAAACCTACATACCTTTTTATTAAATGAGCTCTGCTGTTCACGTAGTTGGAATCAAAGGAGTAGTTTTCAGTCTGGAAGGAGGAAAAGAAAACGGAGATGGTTACAAGTCTGATTTCCATGACTGGGAACAGTCAGGTTTGTAGGGCTAGGATGAAACCCCACGAGAGGGAAGGAGCATCACACCATGGGACAGGCCCCTAAGAGCAGGACAGAGCCAGCCATGGAAAACTCCAGTTCCTGCTAGTCTTTCCACCTACTTTCACCAGAAAGAAAGGCTGGCTGGTGACCACTGAACAATTTGCAGAGAAGAAACAATGTGACTATGCTCTGTTACAAAACTAATTGCTTTTAATTCCCTGATGGACTCAGTTCTCTATGTGTCAATTTGACTGAAAGTTCAAAAGGTATTTTTCTTATTAGTGTATAATTAACATGTTAAAATATTTATTGCATAGATATGTAAATGCCAGCAAGGTAATCCCCTGACAGAGAACTTAATGCGGGCACTTTTCTTTGTTTTACACCATTTCATTTGCAGACACAGTGGGCTCTGAAATTAATAAAAAAGCAAACAATAGGTGATATGCTTAAAAGTTGGAGGGGGGTGAAAGTAGGCAGAAAAGTCAAAGGACTTGTCATTTCCAAGCAAAACCCACAAACTTGCTCTGCACTCAAAACACCATCTTCTAACCTCAGATTACACAGTCCCAGGGTTCTGATGCTGGCAGCAGGTAAAGAATCAAAAAAAGGAACCAGAAGGCCATGGTGGGAGCCATCTGGGGGCATGTGATGGGTGCTGCATGGTGGGACATGGTGGGAGACGCACAGTGGTACGTGGTGGGAGCTGTGCGGTGGGATGCAGTGGCTGTCGCATGGTGGGATGTGTGGGAGCTTCGTGGTGGGATGTGATGGGAGCCGTGGGGTGGGATGCAGTGGTAGTGGCATGGTAGGATGTGGTAAGAAGTGCATGGTGAGTCACAGTGGATGCCATGTGGTGGGACATGGTGGGATCTGCATAGCTGGGCCAAGATCCTTCCTGCACTTCAGGGACCCATGAGGATGCCGGTGCCTTTGTACAAGACAGGCATCTCAGTCCACCTGTCCATCCACCCAAAGACCCCCAGATCTGCAGAGGTCCCACCTAGGCTCCCACCAGCATCACCCCCAGCCCAGGGGATGTTCCTTGTCTCCTGGGCAGCAGACCAGGTAGACTTTGCTCTGCTCTCCTTCCTCTAGGACAACAGCACCATCCTCTCAGGACAGAAATGGGGACATCCACCTGCCCCAGAGCCATGTCCTGCCTCCTCTCTGCTGTGGCTCCTCCTCACCCCATCCCCACAGTTGTTCTCCTTCCCAAATAGCCGCTCTGGGATACTATGGCCTGTTTTTATGGCAATTATGAACATGGTAAAAATAAATGCATGCATCTTTAATGTCTCAATAAATAAAGGAAAGCAGAGTCTGCTGCTAACGTAATCACAATGGCAGGAGGCAGGGAGAGGGGCCACAGCAGCAGAGCCGAACGTGAAATCCAATCGTACCCCAGCAGAGGTTCCACCGTTCTGCCAAGATAATAAAGCAAAGGCAGTGTTGGTTAAGTGTAACCTTTCCTGAAGTACAGCACAATATCTAATTTACCAAACAGGAACCTCCCAGAGAGAAACATGCGAGGAGCTGCGAGCCGGGGGAGTTGGCCTAGCACTCAGCACAGCTCAGTTATTACTTTCACACAGTAATTACTGCTGGAGAGTCACGCAGGAGATTTACTGCACAAACTACTGGTCCCTGCAGTTCCTGCATCCTCGGTCCTGCTGGACGACTTTGATGGTTAGAGCTCAGGAGCAAACAGACACATGTATTTTTAAAGTATACGATGCCCAAGCCTTTAAATGCCGCAGAAAATACCTGATCCTGTGTTTATTCACCAACTCTGATGCAGCCATCCCAGAGGGAGGGAGGCAACCCCACAGCATCCAGCCCCAGCAGCTGCACAGTAGATCTCAGCCCCACGAAAGGACTGAGGGCAGCTGAGCAGGGTAGGGGAGGAGGATCAGAGCCAATGTCCACACAGTCCCTGCTCAGTGGGGAGCCCCTCTATCACCCAGCACCCACAGAGATGGAACAGCTCCCACAAGCCCAGAGCCTCAGCTGGTTCCATCCCTGCATCCCCTGCCCCACTGCCATGCGTGGCAGCAGTGAGACTCCTTGTACCCGTCACTACCTCCATCACCTTCATCCCTATATGTGCACACTTCAGCCCTGGGAAAACCAGGAGAGGAACAGGTGGGCAAGAGGACTCAGACAGTAAATTTCAATATATACAGGTACATCACAGAGCTTTAAAATGCTCAGAGCACTGACACTGCACGACCCAGGCTTCAGGGGCCAAGGAGTACCCAAAGTCATCTGCAGGGAATGCAGAATGACCACTGCCACCAAAACCCCTCCACAGGCTGAGGAAATGCCACACATGATGCCATCACATCTGCCACAGCCCAGATACAGACTGGTGCTAAATCCCCCTCTGAGCATCATCACTGGGAGCTTGACTACTGATTTCAGACCAAAAAAGATAACCATACCCTGGCTCAACTGAAACCATTTGCTGACGAGTAAATTCCCCATGATTTATGTTTGATGGCCTGGAGTAACATCCTTCCTGTCAGCTCCCTGCCCCACGTGCCCCCCTGCTCGGGATGCTGTGCTCCAGGTCACTGATGCAACCCCGGACATCCACACGTGAGAGCCAGCGGGTTCCCGCGGGGTCGGTCACAACGTCCGTTCCCAGGCTTCAAATGCCCCCACCACTGGACACAGCACGAGTAATGCTAATTGCTTCCAGGTTTCAGACAAAACAAGGAGCCACATGGCCACAAGGATGGGAAATCCGCTTCCCCCTGGGCTGAGGGTCTGCACCCTTGGTGCCACACTGGCACAAGGGTGGGCTGCCCATCCTGCCCACACCAGCATGCTTCCTCCGGTGCACGGGGCAGCCCAGCAGTTTACAAGACCTTTCCTTAGCCATGGGATTATCTGTCAAGGTTATCTCCATGCAGACAAGGGGATCAAAATAGAAAAGTAAAAAAGAAATTAGATTTTTCATGGAGAACGGCTGCTTTATAGCTTGCATTATTTGATCGAAGTTAACTTGATTTAATTCTAGTTCATCCTGCGAAGTGCAGTCACTCACAAACAGAGGCAAAATGATGGGGAAGGACAGCATCTTCAACATGTCAACATTTTAATTGGGAAAGGCTCCGCTCCCTCTCTTAATGAGACCCAAAGAACAAACTCAAAGCACAAAAAAGAGGGAAAAGATAAGGCTGGCTGGCACTGATGAAAAGTGTGCTCTTCATCAAGTGCATCATCAAGAGGCTGGCCTTCATCTTCTTCATTATTTTGGCAAAAGCAAGCAAACTGTCACTTTCTTACTAATCAGCATCATTCCTGTAGAAATCAAAGGGGAGCCCAGCCCCAAGTCCAGCCTCTCCTTTCCATGTTCAGTGCTGGGTATGGCAAGGACCTCCCAAACACGCTGCCAACTCTTATCTCCTGCTCCTTGTAATACAAATAAGGGACGCTCACACTTGTCATGATCAGCCCCTCAGCCTCTGTGCTATGAATAAACAATACATTCCAGACACTGGAAAGCACTGGATAAACACCTAACATAAACTCTGTGGTCTCTGCCTGCATTTCTCTTGGAGGAGAGGAACCCTGCTGTTCTCTGGGCTCGGGTTTGCTCTCCAGATGCAGGAGTGTTGGTGTCAATGCCATCAAAGAGAGAGCCCTGGCTCGGCATACAGCTTACCAGTGCCTAATTTGAAAAATGTTTTTAACCGCTGCCTTAGCAACACAAATATAAATATAACAACAGACACACTCAGAATCAAGCAATCAGGAGGGAAATATTAAACTTTTTTTTTTCCCCAGTGGTTGCTTTCAGTTGAGGACTGCCAATTCCATTAAGTTAAAAAAAAAAAAACAAAACCAAAACTCTTCTTGACCTGGATATTGATGGGGGTGACTCCCCCAACAGCAAAAGATGTGTTAGCAACAGGGCACTCCTCTAATGACTGCTCACTCTCTGCCTTAGAAACAGAAACAAACCCCAGAGGATCCAAAGGTGGTTTAAGGGGAATTAATGCAAGTGCCAGTGGAAAGGTCAGCAGGCTGCAACAACTCTGGACACGACCACCGCTGTGGACTGCTGGAGAAACAGAGGATTCTGGCTGGGGTTGGTCCCCAGCATGGGAGAGATGTGTCCTGGGCCATGCCAGCAGGCTCAGATCAGCACAGCCGTGCCCGTGTAATCTGCTTGCCTCAGGGCAAATGCCCAGGATCTGGTTCTTTACCACTCTTCCCTCTTTTCAGCTATTTCAAATGTGGTTTTTTTCCAAACCAATATCCATGGAGGTGAAAAGTTTGGAGGTGAAAATCCATCTTTGCCACTGCATCTGGATGCACAGGCTGTTGATGGAGGGTTTGGTTTCTCAGTCCACACATCAGCCCCCAGCAAAGTCCATGGTTGCTCAAAGCCAGACCCGTCTCCCCTGAGCCAAAGTGACAGGTATCCATCCCTCTGCCAGTCTCTGCCTCAGAAGACGACTCTGAAGCATCTCAACGCAGGTTTTTTTGCCCTTCTTCTCACTTCAGGGTGAAAACATTTCTATCTTTCTACAAATTATTGTAAACCTGCTGCAACCTCCTGCCAAAGCATGTAGGGACACTTCACAAAATCAGCTTCATAAAAATGACACATTTAGCGCCACTTTTTCAGGGTTATCCCTTGAGCCTTTTTTTTTCCTCTATGTGCCTTGTTAATAAAGCTTGCATGTCACCCTTTATTATTAAAAAACAAAGCGGACCTTTCTCCAAGGCTGCAATGTGCATCTCTCCTTTTGGGTTTCAGAAAGTCCTCCAGAAACATGTGACGGCTCCTCATCCTCTGTATCAACCTGCACATCTTCACCCAGAGCACTGGTCTCCTGACTTTCTCTCCATGCTGCAGGCATCACAGGGGACCACAGAAATGGCAAATTGTTCCCAAAAATCCACTGGGCCTCCCTCGTGGGAAGGGCAGGGCTCACAAGACCGCTTCTCCTGGTCCTTCTGTATCCTCGGTCCTGCTCTCCATGGGCCACTCAATCACAGGCTTCAGCATCTGCAATAGAACTGTTCTGCCTATTAGGAGATCTCGCCAGCATTTAATTCCTATGGTTTGAATTATATTGTGGGTGATATAGAATTCATGCAAATTAAATAAGAACACTCCAGCTGCACTTGGGAAACAGAGAAAATTTCAAAGTAGGGCCCAGGTCAAATGAAGTACGCATCAGCAATGAGGGAAAGTCATTACCATTTACCAAGCTGCTTATTTAGCCCAGGGGAAATAAGCAAGCAGTCTGAGATTCCTTCCCACTGGGAGCAGGCGCTGTATGAAACCCCATGGAAATCTAACCCCCTGGCCCCGAGAGGAACAGCCAGGCTGGTCCTCATGCTCTCACACCAGCACTGCAGCTGGTCTCTCTCCGCACACCGGTGGAAGACTCGCCAGATCCAGCTCCGGGCTGGGAGCGGATCACAAAGGACGTCAGGAGAGATTTTCCCCCGCTGTGTGTGATGCCATGTAATTAGCCCCTGTGCTACTGGCTGCTCACGAGGACGCTGCTGCCTCAGAGTGTGGGTCAGGGGCCAGGACCGGTGACCATACATGGTGCCTGACCCACTTGAGGAGAGCTGCTCCTCCTTCCCTGCACTCGCCACCAGCTCCACTCAGGCATGACAGCATCGACATCTGAAACCGAGTCTGAGGGTCTGAGCACCGTGGCCACAGCCTGGGAAGGTGTGTCAGGGAGCAGCCCTGTATTTCCCACTTCCTGACTTTTCAGCATTGGCACCTCCTGGCATTGTGTCAGAGATGGAAGAACAGCAGCAGCTCAAGGCTTTGGGTTAAACACCAGTGCAAACTCCACCCAAATAGCTACTGGGGATTCCACCGTGGGGGAAAGTCAGCAAATGCTGATGGGAGAGCAATGCCTGTGTCACCCCCAAGCAGCCCACCACCCTCTCCTCTAACAGCCAAGCTGTGCTGTGGCTCTGAGACCCTCACAGGCTCAGGGCCTATGGAAAGGACCCATCTGGCCACCTGTGTCCATGAGTAGCTCCAGCTCCACGGGCACCAGAGCACGAGCCGGGGGAGAGGGGCAGAGGACGCACCTCTGACTGTCAACAGCTCCAAGCAAGATGGAAGGAAAACATGAAGCAATTCAAGCTTCTACGTAGCATTTAAGAGCCAGTCACCTGGAAGAGCTGAAAGGACCTGACCTCTGGCATCTCCCTGTGCAGGCATCTCACCACACCCAGCTTGCTGCCAAAGCCTCTCATACAGGAGACTGCAAACTGTGAACTACCAACACAGCGTCTCCGAAAAAGTAAGTGCATTTAGCATCTGATATTGATGTTTTATAATTAGATGTAATACAGCAGATCATTTTCCTTCCCTTGATCAATGAAACCAGGGTTGGGTTTGGGGTTGGGCTGTTTTGCAGACACTCTGATTGCTGCCTAAGTCTACTGGAGCAGTGCCTCGCTCACTTCAGCAGGAATGAGCAGAGACAAGGATGTGCAAACACAGCATCCATTTAGATTTACTATCCCCGAAATATAAACAGAATATTTATTTCTGGTCTTTTAAGCAGTAATTTCAAATTTAATGAGGTACAATGAACATTCCTCAGAGCTAGACTCTATGGCTACTTAACACCACCAACCCTCTAATTACTACTGCAGCTTAAATAAAGGGCATTTGGTTCTGATGGACTTTATTAAACACCGAAGGAAAAGAGTCCAGCCTCCATTTTCTCTTGATGAAATAAAAAGCATTGCAGAGAAATCACTGAGAGAGTGATTTTAGCACCACTCTGCTCATCAGAGTGAGCAGAAGTATCAAACCAGACTATTACAGTGCAGTTATCCCACTAATCCATGCTGAACTCCTGTCCCCTCCCCAAATAAATATAGGCTTTATCTTTTTTTGTTTGAAAATGGATCCGAGACAAGAGGAAAGGAGCTGCTGAGAAGTGATTTCAAAAAAGGGTATAGTATTAAAAACCCAGATTGAATCCCAAGAGCAGCAACACACAACAAAGCCAAAATTGCACCCCACAAAACCACAAATAGCGTTACCCAGCTGGATTTTGTCAACAGATCAGATAAACACAGTATGGTTATGAAGAACAAAAATGCAATCCTAAAAATCTGCCTTACATCCAGATGGCATCTATAACCCAGAACTCATTGGTGGACGTGGCACAGGGATCCCTCCATCAGAACGATCAGGGCAGGCACCCATTTGATACCACCCCTCAAAATTGACTGAAAATCAAAATACTGACCCAGAAGTGAAGCAGGCTTTCTAGGGGAGAGCTTATAGACACATTCCCTGAATTGAGAGCAACCAGGAGTCTGTGATGCCCTAGCAGCTGCCCAGAGCTTCCCCCTTGGCTGGGACAGGAGGGATTTGGGGGCAGTGGGGGCAATGTCTCCCTCCCATGTGTCCACTGAATGGCAGGGGACTCAGCTTGCTGCTCCCCTAGGGCACAGCCTTCTGCACTGGGTTGCTGCCTCAATACACCAAGGAAAATTCCCTGCAGGGATATAAAGCCAATAAACCTAATAAAAGGGTTTTTTCTCATCACCTATGCTTGGGACTTTCAGATGTGTAATGGATCCATGCATGAAACTCCCAGCACGGGCTACACCCCTCCCTAAGTAGTGCAAGAAACAATCTGGATCTAATCAGCAGCCCCAGGGTAATGGGGCATGACTTACAGATTTGTTAAAAAACCTTTCAGAACTGTCCTTTCCCTGCCTCCTGCCATTAGGAATGAAAACAAATATAACAGATGAACCTTTTTTTAAATGTTCCCATCGCTAGGGCTAAATAAAACTCCTTGTCATTCACCTTCTGGAGAGGCAGGTCAGGCCGATGCGTTTTGTAGGGAACAGGAGAAATCACAGATTTGTCACTGCAAAAAAGACAAATATAAAAAAAGAAAAAGAAAGAAGGAAAAAGAAAAACCAAAAATCATTGCAGCTCAGTTAAAAATAGAGAAGGTGTGAGATGCTGCTGCCAACTCTGCACATCAGAGTGATGGGATGCCAGGCTGGCCACCCCACGGGATGCATCCCCGAGTGTGCACAAGTTCCAGGGCAGTCAGGGGGAACGGGAACTTTGGCCCTGTCCCATTTTTTGGTGCAAACCCCATTTCTTCTGATTTTTGGGCAAGCAGTGCTTCACATATCACCTACACACCCCACAGACTTCTTCATCCTATGGCTTCACCACAGGCTGGATCTGGTCCCACGCATGCCCAGGGCATACAGTCATTCATATCCAGATCCAGCTCTGGAGTGGAACCTCCACACCAGCAGCTCCCACCTGGCTTTAGCTAAAATCCCCCAGCACTGGTGGATAACAAAATCAAGACAAACACTGTCCTGCGTGCTCATGGTGTTATCATTTACACTGTTCATCTGCAATTGCTTGGGAAGGCTTGCAATCAGGACAGCCTCAGGCAGCTCCCACTCAAAGCCTTGAGGGAATTTCGCTCACAACAAAACTCTTTATCAAAACCAGTTTTCCCCTGTTTTAGTTTTTTTTTTTCCCCTCCTTTGGCAGAAAAGCACAGCGCTCCAGCCCACAAAATTACCCTGCAGCCATGAGGCTGGCTGTAAACCTGAGCAGGACCAGCCTTCCTCCTGCTGCCATCGCTGTCCTTGGCACCACAGCACCATGGGCAGAGTCCAGGTGGGGAGCAGGTGCGAAGCCTTGCTGAGCTCAGCTCATCCCCCCTCAAAATCCACTGCTTCCCAAAGGTGCCTGCACCCTTGGGGACACACTAGCACTCTCCAAAGAGCCTTTCCTCCCCTCTGAGCCATGCTACCAGCTCCGGGGTGGTAGACAACTGAGGAATTCAGCCCAACAGGAACCTGTGTTCTCCCAGAACAAACTGTAGGGAAATAAATGGTAATAGAGCATTTGCCAGGTTAGGGGATCAGACATGGATGCCCCTCTCCATTCTCACACTGCCCTCTCCCCTGCCCACATCCACCCCACGTTATTAACAGCCTGGTAAACACAGCCCTTTGGTTATTACAAAGATGCCAAAACCTTACTACTTCTTGTTCCTTCCAGTTAATGTACCATAGCCAAGGATAAATTGCTATTACAAGGAACTAAAAATAAAAATGTTTCAGAGACCGTAATTGGCTTGTCTTGTTGGGCTTTTTAAGGAGCCAAAGTACCAGTTCCAGGCTATTAGCCCTAAGGTTGTAGGAGAATGGTATAAAATATTTCTTCATTAAAACCCTACCTTCTTCATAGAGGTGTTTTTCTTTAGGTATTTTTTTCCCACTTTCCTTCTTTCTTTTTTTATTCCTCTTTTTTTATTATTATTTTCTTTTTAAAAGACACGCAATATCAAATAAGCTTTAGTTAAAAGAGGGCTTTGAAAGCCCAGAGGTGATATAAATAGACAGGGCTCGGTGCAGCTGAAGAACCAGCCAGAGCCTTCACTCATCTATTCAGGTCATTTTTCTACAAAACTTACATAATATTCCTCAGATGCATCCATAATCTTGGACCATTTTCAGTGATCAGCACCAAATCTTGTAGTCCTTGGGGAGATGGTGCTCTGTGCTGGCAAGCACCCAGACCACTGGCATGGGAAGGGACCAACCACCACCACTACCCACAGGCTACAACCCTCTATGAGGCAGACAGATGTGCCCAGGGTGCTCCCTGGGATGGGGACTATGGATTTTTTCCTTTCGAGGCTTTTTGGTGCTATTCGGTTATTAAGAGCTTTAGTTAGCACCACAGCTCAGTATCAGCAACAACCACGACAATCATGGCATGACTTTTGGAGAGAGCCAGGAGTTGGACTCCATGATGCTCATGGGTCTCTTCCAAGTCAGGATATTCTATGAGAACCAAACCATTTATTCAGCAAAACCCTCCTTTCAAAAGAAGCAGATGCTCCGCTGAGCGAGCACCCGCTGTCCTGATGACGACGGTGACGATGCATCAGCAAAACAACAATAATTTATGGCTGTGACTTTGGAATTGGCTTTAAGTCCTTGTGGGGCCTGCTCTGACTGACAGAAGCACCTTGGGACTGCCCTCACCACTCGCAAGGAACTGGGCACAGCAGAGGCCTCTCTGCGACAACGGCTCAGTGCAGCCCAGCATTACAATAAATAATGATAATATCAATAATGATGATGATCAATCTCCAGGTAATACTGCCCAGGAGAGGAAGCACAGCAGAAAAATTACAACAGAGCCACTAACCCTCTGTGTTTTCTCAAGGAGAAGGATGCATGACACATTTCTTTGTGAAACAGCAACCCAACAGGTATTTACTACTTTTACTTTGTGATGTGAAGGATGCTGCTAGAAGAAGACTATTTCTGTTAGGTACAATTGCTATTTTTTGATAGTGTCTAAGCCATACCTTGTCAAAAAGGGCAAAACAACAGTTATTAATTACCCTAATTAACCCAATTCATAAGACACATTTGTGTGGCTGTCATGACAACTGCTTTGACTAACTTGCCAAGAATAGCTTAGCTGTCCATTCAAATAAATCCCTGATAATTACTAGTCTAGTTTACTGGGCTTCTGTGATAATAATAATTAGTGCTACTGTACAAAAGGTCGCACTAAACAGTTTATGAATGATGCATTTCGCATGGTGATTACATGAGTCATGCAGCATCCAGCAAACGGACACAGCCACGTCTCCAACACGGAGAGATGTGATTAGATGGGAGCCTGTGGCTGCTCTGCCTGCAGACAGCACAGCAGGCTGAGAGGGGAACGTCATTAGGGTCAGAGGAGAAACAACCATGGGGAAGTTGGGTTGAGCAGGATGGCCACCAACCTGCCTCCTCAACGGAGGGAGTGTCCATCTGCCCTGCCAGCCACCAGGAGACAGTGCTGTACTTCTGATGATGGCACTGGTAGACACTGAAAAGCTTCCACATGCTTGACCTGTTGCGTGTTGGCATCTCACCTCACCACCTCATTCCCCTCCCTGTCAGGGACAACTGGCTAAAGCTCCAGCACACCCTTGCAATCACTGACTGTCCTGTGGGCAGCAGGCACCACTCAGCCCAGCATCATTGCTCCTGAGGCTGCTGTGGGCATAAGAAGAAGAGGCTACCTCCTCCAGCACCTTCCTGAGCTCCTGACATGACTGTGCTCTCATCACATTCATAACAGGAAACCCAGGCATGACAAATACCATTTTTCCTCTGCAATGGGGGGATGGGACCAGACTGTACCCAAATCCTGCAAAACCCCAGTGCAGAGAGGGCAGCAGGGCAGGGATGTTCACTTTTAACATAGAAGACAGCTGCCACCTCTGTGGAAATCTATGAAATCACCCCATTTAGAATAAATTCTGATTAAACACCACATACGGTCCTTATTGTACATCCCTTTTTACCTATCACAGAGGCATCTGCATGTAAACAGGGTCTTAATCGGCGAATATTTGTCTGCTACAGCCCTTTCTTCTCTCACCCCCACCTGAACTTGCAATTATTCTTATTGATTGACTTTAAGAGAGCACCATGCACATGCCTCGAGCTGCCACGCGCCGAGCAAACAAGGGAACAACGCCGGGCTCCGCTGTAATCATTACCGGGGCGAGCAATTGCCCTGTCACACATGGCAGGTTATGGCTTCAGACTGGAGGCAGCAAGGCCAGATGAACGCTTAAAACGTCGTTACAGTGTGAAAAGCGAGGATGTAGAAATGACACCTCCTTTCTCAACAAATCTGTTCCCAGAGCATCTCCCAGCAATGCGAAGAATTCATCTCATTAAGCCTGAAGAGCCAACAGGACCCTTGGAGGGGGGACATGGGCTCATGTCCTCACTGTGTGCCAACATAAGCTCTGATGAGGACATTTTAGATCTGAGGGAGGATGGATTTGAGGTCCTGAGAAGGATTTCAGTGCTGGAGCCTGAGCCCAGGCTGAGCCCAGGCTCTCCTGCACATTCCCCCCAGTCCTGGCCAAATACACATGGTAGAAGATAAGGTGCTTTTATCAGACCAACAAGGAGAAATTAGAGAAACTTGATGCTGAGCAGAACATTCCCCAGTTTTCCCAAGTGAAGTTTGCAGCTCAGTTCAATATGTTAGTGCCTAATGAAGGTTTCCCCCATACTCTGCAGGGTACAATCATTCTCCTCCTAATGAGCATGTGTTAATGGCATATTAATGCTGACAACAACTAAGTGCAAAGAACAAGAGATGAACATATTCCAAAATTCATCTTTTTTTTCTTCTAAACAAAAGAATCCATTGCGTGGCTGAACAAGCCCCAGCCCGGCAGGAGCCAGCGGCTCCCACAGCGATCCTGCCAGATCTGGTCCATGGGCTCACCACGGGATGCAGAGCCCGTATGGGACACAGCTTTGGTCTCTCACTAACCCAACCCCTGCAATTAGTTGTTGTACAGGGAGAGATCTCCGTCCAAGCACAGTGCTTCCCTCAGATTAGGAACACAGCCACACTGGGGGGGAACAAGAAAGCAGAGAAACCACTTGGAAACGCCTGGAAAAGTGTTTCACTGGGCAGAAAGGTTTGGATACTGTTTCTAAGCCAACAGCCGTGCGGATTTGCTTACTGAATGTAGCCTAAGCTGGGTCCCTGCCAGAGCATCCAGATGTGAATCTGAATATGAAAAGTCCAGGAGGGAGCAGGTGATGGGAGGCGCAGGCGTGGGCTCCGAGCCCCGTCCTGGTGCCGGCGTCCCAGCCCATCTGGGTTTGTCTCACCAAGTTTACACAAGCTCTCAGGCATGGAAAAGAACATGCATAATGGGTGTTTTCCTGTTTTTATTTCCTTGCTTGAGAGAACAGCTCCCAAAACCCTGACACCTCCCCAAAAGCAGCATCAATCTCCTCCAGGGTGTGCTGGCCACCACCAGGCACTGCAGGGAGGTGTGGAAGCCTAATTCCCTACTTGTCCAACTCCTGTGCACTCCCACCATCACATACATTTAGATTTCCAGATCGATAATCGATGCTAGAATCAATAACAGGGAATTTAGCTACATTATAAAAACAGTAAAATCAGCCAATACTGAGAAATGACTATTGAGTCTTGTGTTTTCTGTACTCACTTAGTCTAATAACAGTGAATGATATTTTCCAAGTACATTATTCAGCAATAAAACCACCGAATTATTTGATCTCTTTCTAACCTTTATGATTCTAAGCACTCTTTTTGACCCAGATTGAATGAGGCAACATCTGCAGAGCCTTTCACAAAATTGTACTCGGAGTGCACTATTGTAGGTCTGCTGCCAAAGATAAATGTTATTATTTTAAAGCCATCATCCTTCTAATAGATGAGCAAACACACTGCATTAGCATAGCCTGCAGAGCTCGAGCACGGGTGAGAAAATGCCAGAGGGGTTTCGCTTAATGGAATTTTACATACCTGACTTAGGATGGGTTAATGCAATCCTCCAACATGGGAATTTTAAAACCTGCCCTGTGGCATACACCTGCCATTACAAAAGATGGTATAATCCAGCAAGCTCCAGATCCCCGTGAGAAACACGAAGGATTCACATTCAGGTCTCTGGTGACCAGCAGGGTGTTGAGACAAGGACCTCATCTACAGGGCTCCAGCACACACTGACCTCTGCCACTTATCACTGACCTGCCCCATGCATGAGGTGTCAGGTGGAGGAGCGCTGGGGTTACCTGTGGGGTGCTCCAGGTTTCCATCAGAGGGTGCATGAAGTGCAATAGCTGGCATGCACATCAACCAGCACCAGCAATCACTGCACTCCAACCTTCAACAGCCTAAGGAGAACTCACCATAATTCCGTGTTAAACAGGGAGTAACTACAAAGCTTGGCACTAATCACTTGTCCGGCTGACATAACCCATTATCTTACTCCAAACTTAGACAAGAAACTAGAGCGAGACACTGAAACAATGATGCTGTGCTCTCTTCTCTGGCAAACCCTCCAACAGGTGCCATTGGCAAGCTCTGCCCCAGCAGGAGCAACAAAATTGGGAGCCATCAACAGCCTCAGTGTCCCTTTCCAGAATGATGTTCTCCTGGGGACAGCCAGGCCAGCGCTGCCTGCAGAGCACCCCATCTATCACCAATTCAGAGCACGCTCTAATTTAAATTATAATTACACTTATAAGTACACAGATTACAACTGTTTATGCTACCAATAAGACCATCCTGTACTTTAATTAACAGAAAATGATTGGAACTCAACTATAGCCACTACTGGGAACAATATCTAATAATTTATTGAAGAAAGGCCGTGCCCAGCCCCCTAGGCAGCCTGGCAGGAAAGAGGAAGCGGGTAGGGAGGGGGGTCCTGCCCATCTGAGCTCTCACACGAGAGCAGGAGCCACTGTCAGAGCAAACAAGGAGTCAGGAGAGAGGGCTCCCAGGAGCAAGAGAGATGGCGGGCTCATCCCTGGAGACCCTGCAGGCAGAACCTGTGGATGGAAGCAGGCAGAGGATGATGGGTGGGCCAGGTTCTGCCCTTCCTGGCTCTTGGGAATTTAGGAAAAACCTGAGCAGGGCACAGTGAAGGAGGGCAGGAGCCCAAGGACCTGAGAGGGCACCTGATTGAGGAGCTTCTCTGGCTCAAAGACCTCAGGAGGGATTTCAGGAGATGGCAGCTGGAAAATACAGCTCTTCCACCCAGCCAAGCAGATACACATAAGGTTATTTAAAGGCTACTGCATTTGGCCTCAACGATGCCTCTGCGTGAGCGTGTGCTATATGTAAAGGAAACAAGATGGAGAAACCACAAAGTTGAAATTGCTCAGTACAACACAAGTTCACTTGGAAACTGCTATAAGAAAGCCCATAAGTAGCATACAAGATTACCCTTTTGATGGAATTTTAAAAAAGGCTTAGTAGAAATCTTTCCCAATTTAAGGGAGAATTCTTATCTGCCATGCAAAATCTTTTTTTATAGACTTCACAAGTTATGCATCAGAAATATGAATCAGAAATTCAAATTTACTAAGAGGAAATATTTAAGGAACCTTCCAACCCAAATCATTCCAGGATTCTATGAAAACAAGAGGAAGCCTCTCTACTTTCTGTTAAAATGAACCATAAACCCCAAACCAGTAGCATAAAAATGAACAAGATGTATATGCTTATATGACATACTCTACACTCATTTACCTAATTAGGTGCAATATGTAAAACTTCTATACACACTTTTTATGTGCATATGGATACAAGGGGACCTGGCAGTGTTAGGTTAATGTTTGGACTTGATTTTAGAGGCCTTCTTCAACCTAAATGATTCTGTGATTCTATGTAGTATATGACCTATGATATATAAGACATAATATACAGTATGTAAGGTATAACAATATAATCATATCCATGGGAGCACTCAGGTCTTGCTGTCAGAGGAGAGGGTTTTTACTGTTAAATACAGCATGGCTACTGCCACCACACCACACACCAGCCCTAATCCTCCATGGACCCTTGGAGCAAACCTCTTGGTCCCACCCAACCACGACCGTCCTGCAGGCTGGAAAACCCCTGGAAAAGCCAAAGAGCTGCCAGGATGGGGTCACAGCCCCATACCATCAATACAAAAAAAATACATGGTTAATCTGTGAACTTGGCAGTGTTCAGCTGTCAGTTGGACTCAATGATCTTAGGTGTCTTTTCCAACTGAACTGATTCTATGATCTTAGGAAAAGCCAGAGCATGTAAGTAAAGGCTTCCCTAGGACCCAGCACAGCAAGGGTGGCATGGTTAAACATGAATGGGAGCTGGCGTATTTATCTCTGTTGCAAGGTATTCAAATGAATTTCTCCATACAACAGCTTGGAGCGATTACATTAGGAGATGTATAATTTGGTTAGGCTGACCTCGGAACGGAATAAAAAGCGGCTGATTTCCATAATGTCAGCCTCCAACGCTCGGAGAGGTCAGGGAACCTACAGCGATACACAAAACACTCTGGGAGTAGTTAAGCTGAGAGATCTGCTGGGATTTGGAGTGAGCAGGGAGAGCAGCCGGGGAGGCTTGGGGTTCCCACCCCAGAGGCTCCGGTCCTCAGCAATGCAGCGTGGCGCTTGCTGCCCGGACAGGGACCGGGAGCTGTCCCCAGTGAGGAGATAACCAGTGGCTGTCTAACGCTGAAAGCATTGTTCCTCTCCAGTGGGTTCCTGGAGGATAAAGGCTGGGGCTGGCTCCCAGAGAGGGATGCACCGAAACACCGAGGCAGGAGGAGAGCTGTGACCTGTGCTTACCCGTTGCGGTGCACATCACGTCGCAGGCACAAAAAAGTGCTGAGTTACAGTGACCTCCCAAGGAGAAAACAAGACTGGCAACGCTGGCTGCGAAGTCAGCCTTCCTGCTAGTGGAACATCATCACTGATAATGCTTTAATTATTATCCCTGCTGAAAATAAGCCTTATTTCATCCGCCTGGCATGTCTCAACACTGCAAACTTTCTCCGTGTTGGAAATCATCTCCTTTTTTTTTTCTTTCCCCCCTGCTCTATACACAGCATTACTCAGAAGCAAGCCAAATCCCTTCCAATTATGTATCATGACGTTTCCCCAGCGCTGCACTAAAGTAAGGCCCTTCACTTCTAAATGGCATGGTTTATAACAAATTGTCTGTTATACCAGACAGAAACTGATTTCCTCAAACCCAGCATATTAAAGTGAGTACATTCATTCTGGTTGTAACACACAAAATGTGATTATAACAGACACTTTGGGGGCTTTTTAAGGCTAGCGGAGAAGAGGAGGATAAGCTGGAGGGGAAGAAAGAATTGACAAGTAGAGAAATGACAGAGAAAGAGAAACAGCCACGCTGATTTCATTTCTTACAAAACAAAAATCTTTGTGTGTTGTAGAAATGTGCTTTAGTTAACACCGTCAGATAGCCAGAGCAAAAGCTGCCGGTGCTGCCTGAAACCAAAATTGCTCTATTGTGCTTAGAAAACCATTTCCCACAGTGAAGAGAACGCTTTCCAGGTAGTACAAAGCAGACCTGAAACCAACAGGGCCTTATTCTGCAACTCTTGCTTCCTCAAATAATCCCTGCAGCCACGAGGAGCCCAAACTAAATCAGTGTGAGTGAGGATTACGCGGGAGTGTATCAAGGTTGGGGGATTAGACCGGGATTATCACTAAACCAGTAATTCCCCATCTTACTGATGGTGGCCATCAGCTCAGGAGGCAGCGGATCACCGTGACCCCCCGGCTCCAGATCCAGGTCTGGGAGCCACCGGCTGTGTGAGTCCCCAGAGGACTCGGGTCCTGTTGGGTCAGGGGCTGCTCCACCTTGCCCTGCTTCTCCAGTGGGACCTACCAAAGCAACACCAGAGCAAGACTATGACTGATCCACACCCTGCTTACAGTGTAATGTCAGCACTGCTGCTTCCCTTCCCCAGTGCTGCCACGACGAAACCATCCTGGACCCCCAGCAAGAGTCAGTAAAGAACCTCCATGCTAATTCCATCTTTGCACATCCAGTCTGGCAAAGAAGGCTCGCCCTCTCCCATTCCACACCTCTTCACCTCTCCCATGCCTGGTCCTGCCTGGGACTGGCCACCACAGTGGCCCCAGGGGAGACCAAGGGGCAGAGTGAGCTGCCATGCCCAGGGTATATTCCCCAACCTGGGACAGCAAACAATGCTTTGGCACTGTTTCCCAAAGTGGTGCAGATCTGGGATGTAAAACTGTCTCTGAAACACGGATGCAGCCATTACATATACACTGTTTACTTTTTAGACCCTGAAGCCAAAATCCAGGCATGTAAGTGTTACCCAAGGGTGGCTGCTCTACATGCAAGTCGCGTTCCCGGGATCCTAAAAGGCTCAGCATTCAGACCGGTTTCCACACCACCCCAATGCAACATGCATTTTTATCAAGGAAGCTGCCTAATGGCTCCTATTAATTTTGATTTTTAATCTCCTGGTACAGGTCCCAGCAATATACACGCAAAACCTGACAACAAGCCCTTTTGGTTTCAAAGCTGACTTCTCCAGCTCAGAAGAAAGATAAAAAAGAGCCCTTGGCAGCAGCAAAGCCTCTGACCGACAGTGCCCTTCCAGCTCCAACATGTCCCACTCTCCCTCCTGTAAAACAAGTCAAAACACTAACGGGGGCCAAGCCTCCCGCTGTCAGTCATGATCACCAGAGCTACTCACAAATGCTTTTTACCATCACTGCCTACAGCCACAAGGATGCTCAAAGGCTGCAAGCAGTACCCCAGCACCCCAAGGGACCACTGAACCCCAGCAGGGCCAGAACATCCCAGGATAACCCCCACTGCATCCCAGTGCTCTCTTGGAAGCCGTGCCCTAGCACAAGCAGAGCCAGCAACCGAGTCTGACCCCACCCAAAGGCAAAAGTTTATTAAGGGTGGTTTCAAACTTCTTTTGCATTCTCAGAGTGGGATTGCAGCCCTGCTAGACACTAGTGTTCAATCCTTTCTGGATCAGCAGGGAAAAGGTGGGGAGCACTAACAAACCCAATTACTGCCAGCACGAGCACGGCACCACCAGTCCCGAGACCTGCCACCGCACGGGAAGAAACATTTCCTGAAGCTCCACAAACAAGCCATCCTTGGGGACTTTTATTTCAAGGTGCCTGACTGTTAAACTAAATGAGCCTCACATTAAAGACCAACTACATCACAAATCCACCGCTGCTGGGGCAGTGGATGTCTGCAGAGACAATCACTTACCCCCAGCCACAATCATCATATGCTAAGTGACACTGCCAGCAACACATTTACCTCTGTATTTTATCTATTATCAACTGATGCTTTGCCTTCCCATCAGGAAAAGTCACTCCTAGGTGGAGCAGCAGTGATATCTTCCTGATGCTGACACCTCATAAAGGCTCCCAGGGGAAATGCCAGCGGCTTCATCACTGGAGGTGATTCAAACCAGCCCAGACAAAGTACCACTGGATGATGTGCAGAGAATGGTTTGGCTCTGGAAGCTCTGGGCAGGATTTGTGTTTATTAAATCCTCATCACCTGGAGGTGTACCAATAGCACACTGCACAGCCACCACATCACACCACAGCGCCTGCTACAGCAGCGACGGGCTATGGGGGGTGAAAGGCTGTGATGGTCTTCCATGGAAGCATCTTTAATGGAGTTTCCATGTCACCCTGTGTGCTAGGACAGGGCTCTCACTCTAGACACTACTGAACCTCCTCATCCTCAGTGGATCACTGGGATTTTTAAAAGCCAGTAGAACCCACACCTCCAGTGAAATAACTTCCCCAGCAACAACTGGGACTCTGCCAAAAAAAATAAACATTCCCACCCTAAACCAAACTTCCAAACAGCTTCTAGCTGGGATTTCTCCTCCCCTTGCCCTGGCCCTGCCCTTTTGTCCAAAAGCATCCCCAGGAAATGAGCAGACCCCCACCAGGACATGCTTCTCTCACCCAAGAGCTGCTGGTCCCTTTGAAGGACTGGTGAGCCGCCCTCTGCCCTCCTGCTGCTTCACTGACACTCCAGGGTACTCATTACAAGAGACAAACTTCTTTCTCCAAGTGAGGTACTGGCTTTTTGCAGCACATCCCACCTGCCTGAGGCAAATGGGGTGAGCTGGAGCCACAGGAAGAGACAACAACCATCCCAGATCTCTCACATGAGGCTGGACAAGGCAGGGAAGTCTCCAGAGGGCACATTCCATGGGATCCCAGGCTATCTGCTGTGAGCAGGAAAAGCATGGGCAGCACTGCCTTCTGTCTGCAGCTGGCTGCTAACTTTATTAGCTGAGCTATGATGATGCTGATGGTCCTTTCCCTCCTCCCCGGCACCACAGACCTCCCACTGCTGGCATGCACTTCTGGATAGTGCCAACATGTGATGGATTTTATGACTGGTGGCAGTGAATCAGAGGCTGACAAGATGTTCCAGTGCTCAGTGCCCATAGCAAGGCACCAGCCAGAGATGCACACCAGAACCCTCTCCAAAGGACACTGCTACAGGAAGGCAGGAATTCCTCAGGGACTGCTCCCTCCAGCATCCAAATAGCAGTGCTCACCCACAACCTTGGGATGCAAACCCAGGCAGCTGGGCATCCTGAGCCCCAGCTGGTATTCGGCAAAGAGCACAGGCAAACCTGAGCATCAGGGGAGACCCCCTAATACATGAAGGGTGGTGTTTCCCACCCCTAGCCCACCTAGGCACAGCACAAGCAGCTGGTGGACTCACTATCAGCTCTTCTGCCTTATTTGACCAGAGACTGGCTTATCCCAAACTGCTCCCATCCAGACTCAGATGCAAAGTCCCTGCCTCTACCCAACAGGGCATTTGGAAGCAGAAATGCCCACGCAGATCTGTGGCTGAAAACATGCAAAAAGAATATATGAGTGCTTAATTCCAGGTCATTCCCATAGAGCAAGTGCCCAAAACTGGGCCGACACCAGTACACAGCCTCTCAGGAGCTGGTTCTGTGTGGCCTCAGCAGAGGTTAAACACCAGGGTTCAATAAGCATTTTGCCAATACAACCACAGCAGGACCAGGCCACCAGCACCAGCCCTCTGCAGCAGCCCTGCAGACTCTCACAGAGGGCCGGGCTCTGCTCCCTGTAGCACCAGGATGAATCTGAAGCAGCTCCACTGACTTCAGCAGCGTCATTTTGCATTTACACCAGCACACTGAACACAAAACAGAGCAAGCTATAAATATTTCAACTGCTTTTTCAGCTTTGTTATCCTGTTCAAAGTGGGAAACATGACAAACCTTTGATTGTTTTGCTTAATACGAAACAATAATTCAAAGAAAGACAAACAAGCAACATTAAATGATGCCTGTGATGTACAGGAAAACCACAGAATTAGAAGAAACTGATGAGGATGGAGTGGATCAGAGTGGCCCCTTTCCCTGCCTTCAGCATGTACCATGCATCCCTCCCATGCCAGCAAGGGTCCTGCATGGTGAGGGAACAGCACCGGGTCAGGTGTACAGGTAATCCCACTGGGGCATCCTGTGCTGTCTGCATCCCCAGCACAACCAGCTGCCTCCAGAGCAACAGCTACCAACACCACTTTCATCAACCTTTTAAGAAAACTCCTGTAAAGGAAACGAGTGTCTCCTGCAAAAATCCACCAAAAATCTCAAAATCCACCTGCAAAGCAGCCACCTCCAGCCTTGAGGCAGCCTGGCCTGGCCCATCCCCACCTGGGCACTTCTGTGCAGTGCCTGGGGGTGAAACATCCACCTATAGCCACACATCAGGGCTGCCCCAGAACACACAAGGCGGGTACCTGCTGCTCTCGCCGGTCCATCCTCCATCACTCCCATGCCCTGGCACGTCCAGCACACAGAAACCACCACTGCCTGTTTGCTCCACACCTCGTTTTGGCAGTGCTTACACAAACAGACCCGCACTCCGTGCAGTCCAGGCACAAACCCGTTCCCGATGCTCCCGGGGCTCGGGCTGTCCACCTGCACTCACCTCTGGCAGCGGCATCCCGTTGATGATGAGGTCAGGCTGCTGAGGGCTCTGCCCCGTGAAGGTGTGATGGTAAATGTGGTTGGAGCCGGCGTTCCTGTTGTTCTGGCTCTCCACGTTGAGGAAGGTGCTTTCGGAGCGGCGGCAGCCCAGCGGCAGGGTCTGCTGGTGGTAGTCGAAGTAGTTGAGGGATGAAGTGAGAGAGGAGCAGCTCACAACGTTCATCTTATCCGTCTCCTCCACATCCCGCGGTACCAGGCGGATATCATTCTTGCTGATCTTCTTCTTCTTGCTTGATTTCTTTTGATGCCCATAGGAGTACTCTGCGATTCTGGGGGACAGAAAGAAAATGAGAAGCTGAGAGCATCCCAAATCCTGCCCCGCTAAATACACATGCAGAAACCCAGAGGGCTTGGCCCCCATCTCCATGTAGACTTCTTAGTCATGCACATTACGTCATGTTTTGGGTCTGGTGGCACGACACCGTCTTTAGCTTATTTTTATATGTATAACGTTTTCAGGTCAAATACGAAAAATAATGGGAGGGAAGAATGCCCCTGTTTTATTCTAGTGTTTGTAATTGCTGATATTTAGTTACTAGGAGTAAAGTCCAGCCTACAGAAGAGAAAAATGGAGATGTTAAAAATCCATGAACTGAAAAGGGTACCTGCATTCATTTCCATGCGTAATAAGGATTTTAAAAGTGATTTAATTTGCTCCTTGTAATGAAAATTCAAAATGAATAGCGGATTTCTTTCCCAGTTCATCTTCCATAGCAGTAAATAAGGCAGACCCAGAAGCAGTCCTAGCTGGCAAGCTCTATTCTCTCACACTCCAAAGGCTGTTTGTTTATTAATGCTTTATATAAATTGCTGGTGTTCTGACTATCTCCTGATCACACCTGATAACTCAAAATCTTTTCTCCAATCGAATCCCATTCTTTCCTCACCCTCTGACACACATATCGCCTTCTGCTTGGAAATGCTTTTACCTTCTGGAAATCGGAGAACAAAAACCGTGTTTTGCAAAGAGAAATCATGCTTTTTGACCTTTTTTTTTTTTTTTTTTTAACTGCAAGCTTGTTTTTCTCTGCCTTGCTTCCCTCTTTGCTTCCCACCTGCCAAAAGAATCAACTGATGAAGTGCCTTGTTTGTGTTCTGCAAAACATCGGAGGAAAAAAGTTACTGCAAAACACCACCCAAGCAAATAATGACAAATTATTTGCACCTTGCATTAGCTGGGTATGCGAGCGCAGACTGACTGTGGCTCCTCTTTCTGTAGCGAGCAACAAAACAGTCCCTGCCGCAAATTTGTACATGCACAGCATTGGGCAGCTCAGTATTTCCCAAGGAAGCACATCAAATGCTACCCACAGTCAGAATACACATTTGAAAGTCAGGATTTTGCTCCTCTTCTTTTTATGATAACAGCATTAAAGAGAAAGAAAGAAAGGAAAAAAAATAGCTGCAATAGAAATAATGGGATGAATAAATAATACCGTTTATCTGGAAAAGCAAATATTGGACAAATATTCTTGTTCCAGAAAGCTAACTGCCTGAGCATGAAAATGCCACCAAGTCAAAGAGCCCTCATATGTGCCTCATAAATTAACACATTTTTGAAGACTCTCTAGCAGCTTTAGTGAAGAACCTCTAAAACAAGGCACTGCAAAGCCTAAAGGCAAGGGGAGAGGGTGCCCCATGGTCACAAGCCGCTGCTGAGCCCGCCTGGTGCTCCCCCACCTCTGCAGCTGACTTCTGCTCAGACACACTGACAACAGCCCAAGCATCCCCCTGAGTGTGCAAATAAATCAGGGGAAGGCAGGGATTTCTGTTGTGCCAACGATCTATATGCTGCTGACTCGTCTAACAATGCTTGATGAAGCTTTAATTGTTTTGTTTACCTAAATGTTTAAGTTTGGCAATGCGAGAGCCCAATTATTTCCTGCAGGCATTCATTTTGCTGTCCTTTCTCTATTGACCAATTATTTAATTAAACCGCACTTCATTAATCCCTAAGCCGTCACAGTAAACCCAGCACTTATACATATGTGGGAAGCTGTTAGGGGCACCACCACAACATGATTTTTATCCATTCAGGTCCTATCCTCATTTAATGGGCCGAGCTGGCAAGAAATCTGGTCTGTGAGCTTTCACTTGAAGCTAGACATCCCATAATACAGCACAGACCGACCTTTATTTCCAGATGATTTTTCCCCCATCGAGCAAAAAGGCTTATATACGCACTTTACACTGTGAAAACGGGGTACAATACTCGAGCTCTCCGGCATTATTTCTGCGTAAATAAAACTTTAAAGACCGCACATCCCCCCGCGCCGCTGAATTGCCGGGGCCGAGCGTGCGTTTCCAAGGTAGAGCAAAATTAATTTCCATCCCTCCCCTCTGAAACGACTCAGTGCCAAAGGAATGGAGAAGTCATGGCTATTTCACTAGTAACAGGATTAAACCATTTATGAGGCATTGCAGCTGCTCTTTTATGGCATCTGATTGATATTCATGTGTGGTTAGCATTTGTCTCCTAACTTGTGTAACACAGAGAATAGTAAAAGAGAGACAATAATCGCCAGGCTGTTACATATTCAGGGGGACTGGATTTCCCCTATCAGCCTTTCAGTGGCTCCGGGCACGGGGCTGACCTCCCCTCCGGCATTTCGGACCCCGGAGCACGCATCCAGCCAGGGCAAAATGACACAGCACTGCAAAAATCCTCCCTCGCCCCATCGCTCCCAGCCCAGCCAGCCATGCCGGGCGCTGGAGCTGCGCACCGGGGACAACCGGGAGGTGGTGGGGGGGTTGCCACTATTTTATGCAGTTGGCCCCATCGCTGGCCGTGGCGTGGAGCCGCAGCGGGCGCACAATAGCTCTTTTGAGCGGCGAGCGAGGGCTTAGGGACGCCACCGCGCCGCTCGCACCGTCGGCTGCGGAGATGCTGCGGTGGCTGGGGGGTTTCCCCCTCACCAGCCCTTGGGAGCTGTGCCGGGGATGGGGGGCTGCTCAGGGGAACCAGCCGTGCCCCCAGTAAAACCGTTCTCCCTGCTTCCTGCGACGGAGCGCGGAAAATCAGGGATGCTGCAACAGATTGTCAAGCCGCACAATTAAGTCGATTCGTTACTCGGCAGGGATTTCTCCTGCTCTCCTCCCAGAGAGTAATTTTTTTAAAGCTTCGCTGGAAATTTTCTTAGAGGGATGGAAACCTCACTTTTGTTCCTAAAGCAAATCTACCTCCCTCAAACCCCACCAAATATGCAGCAGAAAATGCAAAAGTAACTGTGATGGCAAAAATCAAAGCAGACCCGCAGGTGCACAGAAACAAATGTCTTTACCTGCAGTTGTAGGTCCTGATTTCCTTGTTATCCCTTTTGCACTTAACTGCCACGAAGATCATGGTGACAAAAAGAATGGCTGCAATAGACCCCAGGGCAATAATGAAAATCAGGGAGAGGTTAACAGATCCTATGGACTCCTGGGCATCCAGGGCTGGAGATAGGTATATCAAAATCAAGGCAGAAGCCGAGAGAGATGTTTTCCCATGGTCATGAGCCACCACAATCAACTCGTAGGCTGTCTTGGCATTCTCCCCAAAGGCTCTGGTGGTCCTTATCTCTCCATTGACCTGGTCTATCTCAAAAAATCCTCTGTCTCCTTCCACCATTTCATAGGAAAGTCTGCCATTTTCACCCTCATCATAGTCATCTGCCTTGACCACTGTCACCAGGTAGCCGACCCCCGCGTTCCTGGGGATGTACACCTCCGCTGTCCCGTTGACCAGCGGTGGGGCCGTGATCACAGGGGTGTTGTCATTGACATCCAGGACGATCACCCTGACAGTGGCATTGCTCTGCAGAGAGGGATTACCCCCATCTTTTGCCAAGACCTTGAACTCAAAGGCCTTTGTCTGTTCGTGATTGAAGGACCTCAAAGCATAAATATCTCCAGAGTTGGGGTTGATGGAGACATAAGTGAAGACAGGCATGTCCCTGACTTGGGAGGGCACAATCTGGTAGGAAACACTGCCATTGAGGCCCAGGTCAGGGTCTCTGGCAGAGACTGAGAGGAGGTAGGCCCCTGGGGTGTTGTTCTCCTGCACGATGACCTGGTAATAGGGCTTGGAAAAGTGGGGATGGTTGTCATTCTCATCAGTGATCTTGACCGTGAAGGACTTGGTGGCCTGCAGGGAGGGGATGCCATTGTCCCTGGCCTGGATGGTGAGGTTGTACTGGTCCCTCTGTTCCCGGTCCAGCCGCCCGTCAACCAGGATGGTGGAGAAGCTCTCGTACTCCTGGAGTCGAAAAGGCACATTGCCCAGGAGCTTGCACTGCACCCGCCCATTGGCCCCGGAGTCACGATCCGAGACCCGCACCAGGGCGATGACGTACCCCGGCGGGGCGTTCTCGCTCACCTCCACCAGCTCGCTGTTCACAGACAGCAGGTTGATGAGGGGAGGGTTGTCGTTGGCATCCTGGACACTGATGGTCACTTTGCAGTGGGCAGGGATGGAGTTAGGCCCTAAGTCCTTGGCCTGCACATCCAGCTCATACACATGACCCTCCTCGTAGTCAATAGCACCGCTCACCGTGATGAGGCCGCTCTGGGGGTCAATTTGGAAAAGCTCCCGGGCCCGCTCTGAGACATAGCTGTGGAAAGAGTAGAGGACCTGGCCATTGGTACCCTCGTCCGGGTCAGAGGCATTGAGGCGGATGACTGGGGTACCTGGGGGGGCATTTTCAGGCACACTGACGGTGTAGGCCGGCTCCTCAAAGAGCGGGTTGTTGTCATTGGAGTCGATGACACGGATGCTGAGTTCCACGGTGCCAAAGTTGGGTGGGTCACCACCATCCAGCGCCGTGATCACGTAGCTGTAGTGGGACTGGGTCTCACGGTCCAGGCTCTTCTCCACCACCAGCTCAGCAAAACGGGACCCATCACCCCGTGTCTTGGTCTCCAGTCCAAAGAGATCATTGGGGGTGATCTCATAGCTCTGCACACCAAAGCTGCCCGAGTCCGGGTCATAGGCACTCTCCAGTGGCACCCGGGTACCAGGGCTGGCTGTCTCTGAGATCTCCAGCTCGATCTGGTCAGTGGGGAAGCTGGGCGCGTTGTCGTTGAGGTCCTTGATCTCCAGCTTGATCACGCAGATCTCCATGGAGCTGGACATCACCTCCAGTGAGATGACGCACTTGGGGCTCTGTCGGCACAGCAGGTCCCGGTCAATCTTCTGCTTGGTTACCAGCAGCCCCGACCCGGGGCTGATGTCCACCAGGTGGGGGGCCGAGTTGGAGACCACCCTGAAAGCAGTGGGCTGCCGGGGGTCCAACACGAACCCGGCGTCCCGGGCGTCCTTGGCGACGTTAGCGATCACCGTGCCGGCCCGCTGCTCCTCCTCCACCGAGTACTTGAGGTTGACGAGGGCCCCGGCGCCGGCCCACAGCAAGGCGGCCCCCAGCAGCGCCGGGAGAGCCCCCATCGCCGCGCCGCCCCCTCCGCCCGCCGCGCCGCGCCCCGACGGCCGCCGGCCGCCCGCCTCAGGCGCCCGCAGCGCTCATGCGAGCAGCGCCCGCCGGGCTGCCCCGGCGGCGGGCGG
>JAWWES010000150.1:5374665-5414873 GCA_035583135.1 Lophotriccus pileatus
GGGGCGGGCGGGGCCGAGCCCTGGCCAATGGGCGCGAGGGGGCGTGGCCGGTTCGCCGCGCCGCCGCCAATGGGAAGGTGTCGCCGGGCGGGGGGCGGGGCCGGGGCGGGGCCGGGACGGCCGGGAGCGGAGCGGGACGGGTTGGGACGGGATGGGATGAGATGGAGAGGGACCTGCCGCCCAGCCGGGAGCGCGGGTGCCTCTGCTGCCTCTGCTGCCCCTGCTGTCTCTGCTACCCTGCGCCCCTGAGCTCGGCCCGCTGCCCGCGAGCTGCCGGCGCGCCGGCGCTTTGTCTGCGCGGCCGCGGTCACCGGCTGTTCCTTCTTCATCGCGCGGGGCGGCGGCGGGTCCCTGCGGGCAGCGGGAGGGCCAGCGGGTCCGCGCAGAGCGCCCCCAGGCCCGTTCGGTCTCTTTCCCTCTCTGGCAGGAGGGAGCCCGCCCCGCCGGACAGTGTGACACCCCTGGGGGCCGGGAACGCCGGGCGCTCCCAGGAGGCTCCAGCCCCGGCAGCGGTCGCTGCGCCCTGCTGAACCCTGGACAAATCCCTGCCGTGTCGCCTCCTAAAAATGAAATAAAGCTTCTCGTTGCCCATGTGCCGGTGCCTCACCTCGAGACTCCGCGCTCGCCGTACGCAGGGTCCCGGGGTCTCGTTACGGGGCCCAGGGGAGGTGGCACTGGGACGGGGCGGAGGCGCGGCCCCGGCGCATCGCGGGCGCTGTCGGCGCCCGGCTCGGTAACCTCCCAACGCGCGGCTCCCCGCCACGGGGTTAAAGACGGGCCGGTGCCTGCGCATCCACACCGCGAACAGCCCCGCAGCCCACCCGTCGGTCGCGGCCGGCCGGCGGGAACGGCAGCAGAGCAGGCGGTGGCTCGGCGGATCTGCGGCGGCACAGGTCCCGCCGGGACGGTTGGCAGCGGGACCCGACCCCGGGACGGCGACGCGCCCCGCGGGCACAACGCGGTGTCCCCGGCCCGGCGCTCCCCGCCCCGCCCGGCCCGGCCGCGCCGTCGGGCCCCGCCGCTCCTTCCCAGGCACAACGGTGCCATCTCGCGGCCGCCCGCGGGAGCTGCGGCGGGACCGGCCCGCACCGCTCACGGCGGGGCCCCTCGGACGGCACAGAACTGGCGCCGCCTGGGAGAAAGCCTAGAAGGTGAGCGGGACACCCCCTGCCTCCGGGGACACCGTTCCCCGCGACAGCATCCATCCGCGGTCGCCATCCCCCGGGATAGCATCCATCCATGGACACCACCCCCCGGCAGAGGAAGAAGCCTTTACCAGGTGATCCTTACCGTCTCTGGAAAGCAGCACCCTAGGTCATTCTGACCCACGGGGGAGTAGGGGTGGGACGTGGGGAGGCGGCAGGTGGGGGACAGCACAAAGGGGCAAAGCCTTTTCAAAGTCTTCCATGAAAAAATTAATTCTGATGACTTAAACTGTGCCATGTGGATTGAAAACCTGGCTGAAGGATCATAAACAAAGGGTAATTAGAAGCAGGGGGAGGTGTTTATGGGGTACTGCAGGGATCTAGGTTAGGGCTGCTCTCATTTAATACCCTCATTAATGACCTGGAAAGAGGGAGTAAACTACACATTAATGAATTTGGCAGATGATGCTATACTGGGAGGTGCTGCGAGCTCCAGCAAGCATAGAGAATTAACACAAAAAGGGCCTAGTGAGATTAGAAATATGGGCAGGAAGCAGCTAAAGGAGCTGTGCCTTGGACAGATGTGAGTGAGCGTGGCTGGAAGGCAAAGGCGAGCAGGAGCCAACAACAGGATGGGCTGAGCCAAGTGCTGGAGCTACTCCCCAGTGAGGTGTCTGGGGTCAGCAAGGGGGATGCAGGAGGGTGCTGAGCATAAAGCCAGCAGGGATGGATCAGCCTGTGGTGTTTGGGCCCAGCACATCCAAGGGCAGCAGGGAGGCACTGGAAGGCTCAGGTGTGGCCAGAGCTGGAGTGCAGGGCTCCCTCGGCACAGACGTGTTGGCGGCAGTTCAGAGGGAAGCCACACAAATGATCAAAGGCACAGGGAGAGTGATTTCTGAAAGAAGATTAAAAGGCTTAAATATATATATTGCTTGGTTAAGAGCTGTCCATGGGGAGACAAACTAAGAGCCTTACAGATCTGGTTGGAGTAAATAGAGAGGGAGGGAAGGAATTATTTAATAGAGTACAAGGGGCATCACCAGAAGGGATGACAGGAAATGAAGAAATGGAGCATTTAGGTTGAATGTCACAGGGGAAAAAATCCCCTCTGCTGACAGCGAAAATTATGAGGCTGCGACGTGGTTCCCTGGAGGGAGAAAGTTCTGTGGCTTGAGATATTTAAAACCAGACAGGATCAGTCTGAATATAAAGGCGCCTGGGATCAGCCAGTGGCAGGGGCTCTGTAGAGGAGTGAGAGCTGGGCAAGGATGCACCTCATTTCCCAGCTCTTTTTTCACTGAAATATTTCTTCCTATAGCACATATATAGAAGATATAAATTTTTTAATTATTGCATATATGTACTTCTGCTACTGTAAAGAAAATCACTGACATGATGGATGCTGTGCCAGGCAGGGCTCAAAAGGCCTCAAATTCTGAGAAATTTCTCTATGGGTATAGAAAGGGATTAGAGATGTGTTAATGACAGGTATATGGGGTTGCTGAGTGTAGAACCTGCACAGTGGGATAAGGCCCTGAAGCACAAGGCCTCCTGCAGGTTTGGCTTCTGTAGAACATCTCTTATCTCAGTGGCTTTCTGCAGGATGCTCTCCACTTAACCAAGGAGAAGCCAGGCCACAGCTGGCCAGCTGCAGATCACCCATAACCCTGGTTACCACTCCATCCTTTCACCTAAGCTAATGCTCAGTTTGCCAGAGGCTGTGACAAGATCCCTTTGGAACAAAACAGCATCGATTGCAGCCCCACCCCTCCCCATCTCCTGCCTCACTGGAGGTCTGTGCGTGCTGTCAACAAAATGGATTAATAGTCCTATTATCAGTTCAGATGGATGGCCAGGGTGAGGAGAAAACATCGCGTCCCAGGGAACTCAAGTAGACACATTAATAAAGATGCCACATTTTGGCTCTGAAATCTAAAAGCTTCGCTCCACTCCTTGCAACACAATTAGTTTATCCAAAGCCCAACACTCCTGTTGCAATGCACCTGATGATGCCCCTACATTGATGCCTGGTGGCCTGGCTGGGAAGGAGGGAGCTGGTGGTCCCCATGTCCCCCTTGGCCAAACTCCCTGCAAGAGCTCTCCATAAGACAGCAGCTCACTTTGTAGCACCCTACTCCAGTCCTGCTGCAATTAGGGAGCTGCATCCCCTCCCTTGGAGCCAGCTTGATGACCCCAGCATCAGGTTGGGGGGCCGGGGTGGGCACAAGGCCAGCCTGAAGGCTGAGGAGCAGGACAGCACCATGACCTGTCAGTCACCCACCCCACTGATGGGTCCAGGCAGCATGGAATGGAGATATTGGTTCTGCCCACACTGTAGAATAAGGAAAGCTTTTAATCAAAAGCAAGTGTTGCACCTTGCAGCCCTTTGTTAGAGCACTAACGTGATACCTCCTTTCCAGCCCAGCATTTATAGCTGTCTCTCTCATACCTGTCAAAGAGTAAATCTCAGCATCTGAAACATGTATATTTAAAACTATGATATAAGAGGCCCAGCAAGCCTAAGGGTTTTATTAAACATTCCTTGTGCAGGGATGAGAGAAAAGGACAAGCAGGGGATGGGCCCTTGCCCACAAACATCTGCTGCCTGACCAGCTCCTGGTCACATCCCTGCCTCTCCTGGGATGTGACACTGCAGAGGATGGTGGGCTATGGGGGCTCGATGCCCACTCTGCATCCCTCCATATCCAAAGGCTCTTATGGTGGTACCTGAACAATCACCCACATCCTCTGCTACAGCATGGGGGGAGTAAAGGCTTCTCAACCTCCCCAAGCATCCCATTTCTCTGCAGGAACACACACAAAATAGTGTGAAAATTTGAAGTCTGTTTTAAACATCAAGAAGGAACTTTATCTTTTTAATTTTTCAGGACCTTTCTTTTAATTTCATGTTTCTGAAGTGTTGTTTTTCCCTTTTCCATCACCTTTTCCTTTTAGCTCCTAAGTGAAGTAAAATAAATGATGTAGGTTTATTTTTTCCTTTCTTTGCTTATCCAGTTCTGCACAACTTGAAAGCTTTTCAAAGTATCTGGTGTCAGGAGTTACAGTTTAGGTTTGTGCTTTTTTTTTCTCCTAGCAATACTTCTAATATCACAGCAAAGTAAAAAAAGCCCAATACTACCAACCTGTAGTGTAGAAAAAGAAAATGAAGAAATAAGAAAACTCAGAGTAAAATCCCTAGACCATTCAGCCGTCAGACATCTACTGTGGGAGGAAAAAGGGAAGGTCTAACTGAAGAAAAATGCAAGATTTTATGTTTGGGGGGGGGTGTTTAGAAAATAAAACATTAGAATTAAACCCATTTTTTTTCCTTTCATCTTGTGGGAATTCAGTGCCCGTTCTCAAGAGGGTTTGGAGTGAAGGGATCCTGGCCAGCTCTGCCCATCAGCCCTCTGAGAGCCAAACGTTATCGAGCATCTTCAGGACTTGCAGACATCTGTCTGTGTAACTCTGTTAGCAGTTTGCACATAATGCAGATAAGGGACCGCTGCTGTAAAATATTGAGTCTTTAGACTATAAAAAACTGTCTTTCTAAGCTGAAATCTAACTTTATTTGTACTCCTGCAATTCCACCCAAGTCAGCAGGGTTTCCTGGCTGTTAGCAAGGGCAGCGTCTGGCACGCTCCTTCCACCGGAGAGGTTAAAGTGCCAAAGAGAGGACAACATCACTCCAAGGAATTCGATAAACTCCTATCACTCAATAGCTTAATTCACTTTTACTGATGCAGCATCTTTTATCAAAGATTACATAATGCTGAATAATCATGAAGCACATAATGCAGTGCCAGACAGGCAGTTATAATCAGATTTAAAGCCTATATTAAAAAAGTGACAGGTGCAGGGCTGATTCTCCGCTCCAACACTGGTGTCGGTCCAGAGGAAGCCCGCTGGACCCACTCCTGATGTACACAGCCTGCCTGGCAGCAAAACATGGGGAAAGGGGAGAAATAGTCGGATGGTGCTTTCTGGAAGTACCTACGGAGCCAAGCAGGCACATCCTGTGTGAACAAAGGCAGCACAAGGCACAGCAAGGAGCTGAGAAGTGGCTGGCTCTCTGCAGCCTGCACAGAGCAATAGCAAGGCAAGGGCAGCCAGCATCACAGAATCACAGAATGGTTTGAGTTGGAAGGAACCTTAAGAATCGTCTCTTTCCCAACCCTCCTGCCATGT
This sequence comes from Lophotriccus pileatus, assembly GCA_035583135.1. Classification (NCBI taxonomy): domain Eukaryota; kingdom Metazoa; phylum Chordata; class Aves; order Passeriformes; family Tyrannidae; genus Lophotriccus; species Lophotriccus pileatus. The sequence goes on from JAWWES010000150.1 coordinate 5,379,999, forward strand.
GCAAGGACACCTTTCACTAGACCAGGTGCTTACAGCCCCATTCAGCCTGGCCTTGGATAATCACAGGGCATCCACAATTTCTCTGGGTAACCTGTGGCAGTGACTCACCCTCACAGGCAAGAATTTCATTCTAATATCTAATGATGGAATCTAAATCTACACTCTGTCAGCCTGAAGCTATTCCCCCTTGTCCTATGATTCCGTGCCTTTGTCCGAAGTCCCTCTTCAGCTCTCTTGTAGACCCTTTTAGGTACTAGAAGGTGCTCCAAGGTCTCTCTGGAGCCTTCAAGATCTGAAACAAAAATGCTGTGCGATTCAGGGGGCTATAATAAGTGATACAGCCTTTCCCCCTACTTCACTGGCCTTTGCCCCGCTGGCAGCTGCAGGATCAAACCAACACACTGTGCAGCTTGATTAATTTAATCCGATAGCCTGCAAGAAAAGCTGACCCGAGGGTCTGAAGAGGGCTGCTGGTCACCCCCACAAGTGGCTCCCCACAGTGCTGTAGCTCACCTGCACCTGGCAGCCTGTGGGGAGACACAGGTTCCAGCCATGCTGGCTAAACATTTCCCATGCAATCAATTCCAGGGTATAAAACCATCAAACAGGATAACCTTGTGATCAAATGGCCAACAGAGAGAAGTGCTTAATATTATCCACTCCAGATAATGAGCCGTATTTCCAGCTCAGGCCCCAAACACACATCACCATGCACTAAATGCCCTGCAATTGCCTGCACAACAAGTTAAGCAAAGATTAAAAGCGAGGAGGAGAGAAGGGGGAGGGTAGAAAATGAAGCACAAGGAAACTGGAATGTGTGCCCCTGGCACATGCGGGAGCCGAGCCGGGGGAGCGCGGCGGTGCAGCTCGCTGCACAATTCCGTGCTGGACCTTCCGCACGGCGCGTTGGACGCCTGCCTGGATTACAAACCGTGCGTGCTGTTCCCCACACAGGTGAAGAACAGACGGCCTCGGGGTTTACAAGGCAGCACTGCCATGGATGAATTAAGAGGCAACCGAACCTCTCTCTGCAGGAGACCCGCCTGCTGGTGAAGGTTATCCCAGGTGATGGCAGAATCTCTGCTCTTTCTACCCTGCTTACAAATAGCACGTCTTAATTCAGTCCCTGGGTCCCCACCTGCACAAACAGATTGTGAAGGTTGGGGAATAAAGACACCTGGAGAAGGACAGTGATTTAGTGAAACAGAGAAGTGCAGTGCCTCTAGTCTGAATGGCTTCACAGACAGCACATAGAGCTTAGCCAACTCCACACAGCTGCTCCAGCAACGCCCATCCCATCTTTGAAAACAGTCATGAACACAACTAAATCACTTATTCTACATTCCTCTTTCTCCCCCTTTATTCCTGCATGCTACTTTGTCTGCTGCTGACCCCATGCAAGGGGTCAGAGAGAGTGCAATTTTTCCGTCTTCCAGCACAAATTAGATACCTGGCACTGGCAGAATGGTGACTGCTCCCAAACATTCATCTGCCTTTACCCCTGAGCCACAAGCCTCCTGCCCAGCATGCCAACAGGCAGGAGAGCGCATTTCTGGGATATACATCCTCCTGCCACAGCGCTGAATGCCAGCTGGGAGATTTCGGCAGCATTCCTCAGCTGGTGCAACTTGCCCCAGCTCCAGAGCTGCTGATGGAGACAGGTAGCACCAGATGAGAAGCAGCTGCAGGGCCAGGACACAGCTCCATCCCACCAAGGTGCCCACTGGGGAATCTGGCTCTGGTTCCTCAATGGTACTGACTTTGCAGCATCCCACAGTTTCACATTCCAAGCACTGCCTGCCTTATCCTACACCTGGCAATTAGCAGTCCAGGCACCAGTCATGGTGTGCTTCCCTCCCCTCCTACACCCTCTGCCACTCCTGCAGCTGCAGACATAGGGAAACTGCAGAATATCCCTGTCAAAACCCCAGCTCTGCCCCAGCATCACCACATGGATCATTTTCACCCATCAAACTGAGATTCTCACATTCTGGCACCCCACCTGTGCTGTCTGCAGTGAGCCTGATGTTCCCACACTGCAGCACAGCTGGGATACCAGTGGTGTTTGAGCTGAGCGCTCACTGATATGGGATGTCAGAGAAAGCGATTTGTCACATAACATTACCTGTGAGGGAAGGGAGAAAAAGCTAGAAAAATGCCTAACACTTGCTGTAATTATGTCCTCTTGAAATGGCTACACGATGTCAGACAAGGGCTGGCATATCTTATCACAACTGAACCTGGGTGGATGCTGTTCCAAGCCAGTGATTAATAGTCTGCAAGGATTTGTTTTGGCACGGTGGAAAAAATGAGCACAGTGTCTCAGAAAGATGCCAGATGGATGGCCTGGAGCAGAGCCCCCCAGCCAGCCACCAGCACACCTCAGAGCAAGGGCTTGCTCCTTATTTGTGGGGTAACAGCATCCTGGCAGGGACCAGCTCATGCCACTGCCCCAGCACTCCTCGAGCTGTTCCCGGCGCCTCACAGAACGGGTGGAATGCTAGATGCAAAAGGCAAAGTACAGACAAGGTTGTTGGCTCTGTCCTCCCAAAGCACAGGCTGCTGAGCAGCACAAGCACGTGGAGGCAGCCTTATCACCATCCCTGCATCAGCTGCACTTCCACAAACAAGTTCCTGGGCCTCATTTCCAACAGGAGTGCCAGGGCAAAGCCTTCCTTCTGTAGCACAGACTGGTCCTCCTCCCCTTCTCCAGTCTGCAGACCTCATTTGCTCTGGGATGATGAGATACCACACTCTGGGCACCCGAAACAGCAGCTGCATCTCCAGAAGTGCAAAAGTATGAAGAATGGTCCCACGGGAGGCCACCCACCTGCCATGGAGCTTGTGTGCTGTGTGCCCAGCCTGGGATGGATCTGCCTTCTCCCCAGAACCCTGGGACAACATGCTACCACAGCTGACATGGACCCTATCCTTCAGAAAAGGACACAGCAGAGATGTGGCAACCAGGCCCATCCAGCATCTTACATCACTTATCCCTTTGGAAAGAGGCAGATCTTGTCTGTCCATGGTATCAGGTACCAACATCTCAGTGTCTACTGATGCCAATATATCCTAAGTGTGAGGCGCAGGATAAAAGTAAGCCCAGCTGGGCCACAAGACATATTGTTTGGGTCAGGCTGAGAATCACTTATGCAGTGTTTTATTAACCATAATAGATAGCTGTGCCTGGTAAAATAAGTAATCTTGTTTAAGGGCTTGCTCCTGAATGACACAGTGTTGTTGCCAATGCTTCAAACTTTCCTTACTGCTCTGCAGGCCAAATCCTGTCCTGGAGCAAGTGATACTCAGAACAGAAGACCACAAATAAGGCAGGAACAGCTTTCAGCCTTTCTTTCTCTTGCTTTCTTCTTTTTCTTTAAAGAAATAGAGATAATATAGCAGGTAACATCCTCTGTCTCCCAGTCTCTCTGATTTTCTCACTTCATCTCATCTCAGTCCATCAGCAGTGCTATCTTACCCAGCACTTACCCAGCCTGCCACTCCACATCCAGCCTGGGTGTTTCCCAGGGACAGCGCTCTGCCTGGGGTAAATGGCTGGTGGCTAATGGAAGGAAATGGAGGAAAAAGTAATTTACATCAGCTAAGCATTTATTCTGTACACTGTTATTTTGTGATCATCTGTAATTTTAATCTATTAACAGCAAAAGGTGCATCTTTTCTCTGGGTTCATCTTGTTTACAGGTGATGTAAACAAGACCAAGGGACCAGTCTTCTGTTTGAGAGCATTTGGGGAAATTTTGTGTCTCTGCAGTCTTGAGTCACCCCTGAAAGCAAGGCAGGGCTCTTGAGGAGGGACAGCATCCTACCTGATGGAGGAGCTGCCTTTAAAGCAAGACCTGCTCCAATATGTGACACACTCGCGAGCAGCACCAGGTGCCACATGGATACAGCCAGGACACGTTTGGAGTGATGAGACACCCCACTGCCATCACCCCAGCTCTGGGTAAAGAGAAATGAGTGGCAGTAGCCTGGGGACAGATACCCAGGCACTGTGCAGAGCTGAGACCAGCCTTGGAAGCTGCGGGGAATGCGCCAGGATCCCAGGGAAGGCAGTTGCTCACGGCACAGCTCCTCATACGCATCCTCCTGACAACTTCTTCCCTGGGCAGATGCAACTCCCCCAATGGCAGGGGGTTGGAACGACACAAACTTTAAGCTATTTTCCAATTCAAGCCTTTCTATGATTCCCTGCTTCTCTACACAACATCCAGGACCTTCACCCAGCCAATCTGTGACTTAGGGCACCAAACTCTCCTGCAAGCAGGAAATAACCATTAAACTTAGGGCAGGCACCACGTTCAAAGGGAAAAGTCAGAATTACAGCCGAGACTGCGCGTCACAGTTACGTGATACGCTACGTAAAAACACACCCCCCCCGGCAGAGATCTAACATATACCCCAGCCCTGTCATCTTGATTTACTTTAATTAGCGAGCTAATCAGCTGACGGCGCTGTGGAGCCAGGGCTGGCACTGAGTGACAACCGAGGGTCCCGGTGGAGGCAGCCACCGGTGTGAGCCACCCTCGCAAGGCACCCCGAGCCCACGTTAAGCTCGGAGGGTGCAGGTGGGGGGGCTCAGCTGTCCTTCCCTGTCTGTCTGTCCGTAGGGAAAGCTCTGAGCAGCCAGCCCGCGACCGAGATCAGGTTTCCAGCCCTGAGGAATGAAAACACGGCTCGTTGAAATTCCGCCTTCCTTCGCAAACAAAGCCCGCTGCTGCTCCGGGCTGGGAGCCCCGGCTCTGCCTGCACGGCCGGGAGTTCAGGTGGACCCTAGGAAGCAGCAACACACCTTCTCAGTCTCCTGTACACAGCTAATAAAGGGAGATAAATACTAAACAACTCCCTTGCAGTGCACCAAAATGCCATGGGGACCATCGTCTTTAATGCGAGCCAGTCCATCCGTGGTTGCCTCCTTTGAACTTTGATTTCTTCCAAGCCCAGGACCCTTTGCTCACTGCTGTCGAGACCAGCAGCACCAGCGAGCTGTCCCCTACTGCTCTCCCTAAAGAGATGTTCCTGCTCACACCAAGAAATGGAACACACCAGGATTTTGGCTAAGTCTCCTGTCTCCAGAAATCACAGCCACCACCAGGAGCTTTGCCCACTGGGCTCTGGCTGCTCCCATCATTCCAGCACTGAGATTTTCATGGCTTTAGGTACTGCAGAACCTGAGCTGGAATGGACAGAGTTGGTTTAGGTATTCTGCAAATTTGCAGCAAACAGTTTATTGAAAACATTTAGCCCTCTTTCTGTTCATTAACGAAGTTCAAACACACTTTGATTTTCTTCATATTTGCTCATTATTTGAAATTGCACAGGGATGCTTTAATGGGGATGTTCCTGAGTGGGGACTGCCTGCCCGTTGTTCAAAGGAAGCAGCAGCCACAGCACATCCCTGCTCCGGCCCCGACAGGCTCTGCAGGATGGAAACCTGGCAAGGATTCAGGCCCCTACTGCCGCCCCCCAGACCTCCTCTTCCCACAGGCTTTTCTGGAAGCAGACTTTGCTCCAGATGCAGCAGCGCTTGCTGAGAGCAATTTAAAAGGGTTTGCAAACACCAGCATGGTTCTTATTGAAACAAATATCCACCAATCTGCACTGTGCCCTGACTGCACCAGCTCTGGGAAAGATCCCATCTCCCCCCAAGCTGGTTCGGACATGATGCCATGGCAGCAACCTTGGGGCATCTCAGCCACAGGCAGCCTCCTGCCAGCCCTGCACACGCCACAGGGCATGAGCCCAGGACACCTTCCAACCCTGGGACCAGTGCTGGAGCAGAAGGGGAGAGGGCAATGCAGCTGGAGGGCATGAGGAGACACTCCATGACCAAAATATCCCCTGTGGTGGGAGCATCCAAGTCCAGGCACAAGGTCATTGTAGGCACCAAGCACATATTCTCCACCCTCCCAACAACTCCTGTGTGGCCAGCAAAGCTCCATTAGCGTGAGGCAAGGAAGCACAGTACAGGGCCATGAGATGTCTCCTTCCCCTGCTTCTTCAGCCACCTCCTGACCTGGGCCAGGTCGAGTCACGAGGGGGTCTGTCTGCATGACCCCGATTGGTGTAATCAGAAGGGAGAACTGTAAGGTAAGACACAAACCCCTTATTAAACCTGGTTACACCAAGAAGCATCAGTGTCACTGCCACATCTCCCAAGCTGCAGAAGAAGGTCTCACCCAGGCTTAGCAGAGCTTCCCTGACCCAGTGTGGGATGAGCAGCCTCTGCAGGGATTTTCCAAACCAGGAACTGACACCAACCAGCAGAAAGCTTTTTTGTGTGGATTCTCCCAACTACTGCCAAAACTTCTGTGGGCTGAATATTCCAGACCTGCTGTGACATTTGCATACCTCACATATATTGCACAATCCCAGTTTATTTTAGGAATTACATGGTGATGGATAGCTAGATGCAAGGAAAGGCCATTATATGCTATAAAAAGCTGCACAGTCTTCCTGACTGCTCCGTGCTCTGTGACAAACCATCTGCTTCTCCTGCACCTCCCTTTGTTTATCCTGCTCAGCTCAGCTGAAATTAAAATTGACAAAAGCAATTTCTCCCGATCAAGTTGGAAAGATAAGGAGAGCGGCTGCTGCACACACTGCCATAGAAACCTGGGCTACTCCAGCACTTCATCCTTCTCCCCATGCACCAGCTCAGCCTCTGAAGTGAAGTGCCCAGCTGCAGTGGGAAGATCCTTCTGCTCTCGCCAAAGGAGAAACACAGATGGATTTAGCCATGGGAGATCAGTCTCACAAACGCAGCGCTGAGAAGGAGTTTTGTTTTATTTGTGCTCCAATCCCCTCCCCTTGGATTCAGAAGTACAAAGTGGCCCCTTTGATTAGAAAAGCACATTTGGATGAATTTGGAATTATTTCCTGTTCAAGGGAAAGGAGGAGGGAAAGCATATTTTCTTGGAGAACATTTCTGGGGCATTTGAGAACCTTCTACATTATATTTACACTGCTAAAGCACTTTTCAGATCAAAGCACTCTGAAAAATATGGGTCCAGGCTGCAGACACAGCTGTAGCTCAGCTCTGGCATCAAGCCTCCAGGATTCAGTCCCACAGCCTCTGACAACACACCTGCATGGGGCTGTAAAAGCTGTAGGATGGGAGAGAGCCCCCATCACTTCCCAGCACCTCTCCTCAACATTCTGGGGCAAAACACCTCCCTTTCAGCCAAGCAGGGCCAGCTCCTAAAACCTATTTGCATCCCACAATGCCACACAGCTCACATAGAAGCCAGGAGCCGGAGGCACTGAGCACAGCTCTTAAAAGACGAGGGACCTTCATATTTCTACATCCAATTTCTTTAGACATGTTAATAGCACAAGGCCTTTTTTCTCTCCAAGATGCAGGAGCAGCTGCTCGAGTCTCCACTGAATTAAGCTAAGGGCAAGTTTTATGTTTTGAAGAGAGACTTTGGGGGTCTGGTATTTTTCTTTCAAACCTGAGAGCAAAGAAAGACATCACAACAACATCAAGCTGCAAGACGTGCCATTTTCCCTGTGCTGGTATAACTCAGGAATCGCTGAATAAAACCACAGTCCATGTTCCTGACAAATTCCCCAGTGGGCTGAGTAAAGGCTTGAGAAATTCCACCCCAGAAGGTAATTACTTACTTTTTTTTTTCCTTCCTGAAGTTATTAGAGTCATAGAAAGGCCTTGCAACAGAAGCCCCTTGACCCACAGCAGCAGCAGCCCTGTGCAAGCTGGAGCCCATGGGCTGCACACAGGGATGGTGGGCTGCAGGGACCAGCCCTTGCAGGGCAGTGAAACAAAGTCAGGAGCAAAGTCAGGGGGCATCAGATATTACAGCCCTTCTCTCACTAAAGTGACAAGTGGAGACGTCCAGGGACTGAGAGGAAACCAAGAAGCATTTTAAGTGGAAGCAAGAGCCTCATCAACACAGACTGCACCTTCTACAGGCATCCATGACTTCACAACCACCTTTGGCAGCAAAGTTGCCTCAGCTCAGGTGCAATGAGAACAGAGGGTGCTTTGATTTGCAGCCAGCACTTAATCTCCTCCCTCTATTGTACTGCTCTTACGTAGGAAGTCCCATGGTTTCCCAGCTGCAGCAACCACCACAGTCCTGCAGCTGGAGACGCCCAACACTCACTGCCAACAGTTAATCAAGATTCATCAAGTTTCATCAGCTGCTTTGATTGTATTACACATCAAGGGGCAGATAACGCCGATAAACCCCTCCACCGCGAGGGGAAACCAGAGTGACAATGCCAGCAAATCAATAGAGCCATTCTGGATTTGCATGGGATGCATTACCTCAGGATCTGGATCTGCTCCTGGGTTTGTCCAGGATAAGCAAGATTAGATCTGGATCAATCCCGGGCTTACTGGGGCTAAGCAAGATTAGACCACAGATCAGCCTGCGTATTGATCATATAATTTGTCACTACTATGCTGGGGAAAAACATCCCTCATGCAGCTAATGGAGGCTGCACCAGCAAGAGAGGGCGGCGGTGCCAGCCCTGCTCCGCTTGCTATATTCATTAGACATGTCACTCACTCGGCACAGTCATTGTTTTCTGTGATAAAGCACTTAAGATTCAGCAGTGCACTCTTCCCCACATTTAAATAGAAACAGAGTTACCCCTGGACATATATTATGCATTAAAAGAGCATTTTAAGAATTGGAGTAAGAATTCACCTGACTCCTCATTTATCTGCAACTAATGAGGCTCCACAAAGCAGCACCCCATGAACGCTCCTGCCCGGGCAAGAGCCAGAGGGACCATGACACCAGGATGGCATGCACAGAGGGAGCAGCATGTGGTCTGGGAAGTAACTCAGGGGAGAAGCCAGATGAGCATCCAAGGAAACTGGGTGCACAAAGAGAATAGGGAATGATCTGCAAAACCACTTGCTTGACAGCATCTGCCAGCCACCGGCCGATGCAATGTGACGTTTTGGTGTCTGGGATGGGGACATGACTTCATCTAAACCTCACTAAGTTGCCCTGGGAATTTGAAGGGATTGATGATTATAATAACTGGTTGTTTTTTGTTTGGGTTTTTTTTTTTTTTTTTTTGCATGAGCCATTTTATGCATCCCTGACTGTAGGAGTTAGAAGGAATCAAAGACTTTCAAGCCTTCTGGCAGCTTTGGGGCCCACAGCCCACTGCGAGCAGGGAGTAGAGGGAAGAACTCTCCTGGCCTCTGAAGTCTGCTCCTCCTCAGGGAGCAGTGGGAAGTTATTTCTGCAATATTGCAGCTGGATCAACCAAGGAGGATATGACATGAGATTAATGAAATAATCGTGCTCTGTGGGCAGAGCGGGGAGCAGGGCAGGATATTGCCCTGGCAATGCTCCTGGCAGCAGGCTGAGCAGCAGGCAGGGAAATCACAGTCACCAACCTTCTGCCCCAGCCTTTTGCCTTCAGCAGCAAGAACTACTTCTGCCTGCATCTCTCCTATGCCTTGTCCCCTCCTGGGCAAAGGAGGGTCATTTCCAGGTGCAGAGACAAGAAGTTACTCTGTTCAGGAGCACCAAACCACAGCTTGCTTTGTTCAGTGTGGTGAGCCTGGTGCTTAGTGCTCATCCATCCAAAGGTCTCCCAAATTTCACTGCATTTCCCCAAGGTATCCATGTTCTCCTCTTGCTGAGTGCACTGTTGAAAGGGTTATCTGCTAAAGTCAAGTGTTTTCACAAACGTGGTAGGTGACACCAATAAATCACTGGGTCACATTGCTCCCAGGGAGATCCTGATGGGCCACCTAGTGATGGGTTTGTGACCCTCTCGACCCCCACACCTCCCCTTCCCACCCCAGAGTCTTGCTTTTTTGTCCCCTGGGAGTCCCTGGAGAGCTCAGCCACATCTGCAGACACCGGTTTCTGCAAACAACCCCTGTGCAGGTTGGGTTTTTTTCACTGCTTATCCCAGTAAATATGTTTCAGTTAATCCAATTTGCTCTCACATTGAGTCGCATCAAGCACAGCAGCTGCCAACCAAATATTAAAGACACAAAATAAAACAGTCCAGCCTCTTGCTCACAGTTTGTGAGAGAAGGCTCAGCATGGGCTTCACACTCTGCAGAGGGCAAACAACTCCTTTGGTCCCCCCAAAACACCCCTGGGGTGCACCAGTGATGAGCAGCAAAACACATAGGGGCAAAGGACTAAATCACACTTGTACATCCTCCTCCATGTTTCTCTGCATTGTTTAAGAGAAAACACGTTCTCTTCTAGTCTTTACTCTTTTGCGCTCAATTCCTACTGCAGGCAAGTGAACTAAATCAAACACTCCAAGCCCAGGTTTCACAAAACCACTCTGATTAGACTCTGGGTCTAATCCAGGTCTAGGAAGTCATCCCCATTCCTGCAGCAGGGCCGAGCAAGCTCTCAGATCAGGCAGACCCAGAGCCATGCAGACCTGGGCTCAGCAGAGCAGATAGCTGACATGCATGGACTAAAAGCCCAGAGCCCAACACTTGCAGCTTTGAACTGCAGATCCAGGTCCAAACTCTGGGAAAGAGCCATGCCCTGGGAATATACACATGGGCAGCTGCCACTGACTCTTCCCAGGACCGTCACAAGACAAAGCACGAGCCTGAGGCCACCATGTCAGGCAGTGTTTAGAGCAGAGGGCTGACACCACACACCAGCATAGCCCCATGTTCCTCACTTGAGCATCATGTGGGTCTGGAGAACTTGCAGTGCCATCACACCAGGCTGTCTGTACAACCCAGAAGGAGCCCATGAATCCCCCACATCCTCACAGCACCAGGACCTTGCAAGAGCACCCCTGATTTTCCCAGAAAAATGACTCCTATCTGCTCCACTCCCAGTAGACACCATGGGTAGAAAAAGGTGGGATGACAGATGGGCAGCCCCACTCAAGGCTGAGTAAGGGCAGGGAGGGGATTCTTCCCCATCCAGGGCACCTGGAAGGTCATGAGGTTAGGTCAGGCATCAGCATCTCCATGAAAAACCTACCTCTGCAGAGCAAAATTGATTTTTTAAATTAATCTATTTATGGAATTCAGCTAGCTTTAGGTGCTATTTGAGCTGCTTTCCCTATGCCTCGTGTTCAGCATTTGCATGGTGGGACTAAGTCAGATGGGGGGAGCAGGAGCAGAGAAATGAGCACCTCTGGGTGTCCAATGTCTACACACCCAGAGTGAGGTCTGAGCCTCCTCACAGCCCTCTATCCTGCCCAAAGCATCCTCCATCAGGGCAAGGCTGGGGGAGCAGTGAAGGAGCCCCAAAAGTTTTGGGGTACAGCACTGGAGAGCCAGATGCCAGTAGCCTGAGCTGCTCCAGCCCAGCAGAACCCCCAGCAGCCTCCACCAGAGATCCTTCACATGTTGGAAAAAAGCTTAGCGAGGAAGATTTCTCCTCTCTGTCATTAACCTGACATAATGTCTTTCCTGCTGGCAGCTTTCAGGCTCAGCAGGTTTGTTATAAAATTCATTATCAGATATTGCAATCACAGTCACCTTTATTGGGCTCTGCATTTACAATAATTAGGCCAATAAACACTGATTTATAAAAATGACAAACAGGAACTCCCAGTAAGCAAGAAAAATGTGCTTTCTTTAGCAAGCAGTTTCTCACAGAACAAAAAGAATTGTAAAAAGGCAGAAACCAATCACTGCAGCTGACTGCAAAGGAAAGCAGGTTCTCCTGGGAACTTCCACTTCCCAGCCAAGACCTCACCAGGGACAGACACAGGGTGCAGACCCCAGTGCCAGGGTCTGTAGCCTCTCCTGCTGCAGAGCTGGGGAGCAGGGGAGATGCTGGATGTGGAAGAGAAGATCTTTGCAGGTGACATGGAGAGGAAAAGAGCAAGGAGAAGGCAGCAGGAACCAGGAGAGAGAGCAGGAACACAGTGAAAAAAGAGAAAAATTCAATAAAAGGGAAGCACCTTGGCAGGGAAGGCAGAAAAAAAGAACCTGCCAAGTATAGCAAGGGGAGAGCAGAGAAGTAGGAGAGAAAGAGGGTGAGATGGAACTTCGAGCCCTAATGTCAGGGAAAAAATAAGAGCAGGAGGGAGAGAGGAATGTGTCAGAGAGAGGGCACTACAGATGCTCTCTGCATTCCCAGACTGCTCCAAAGGTGCAGAGACTGTCTCAGGCCACTACAAGTAGGTTTTGTGGGGCACAGCCAGGCTGTGTCAGCAAGCCAAGCCCCTCAGAGCAGACTCCTATGTGTATGTTGTGCAGAAGGCAAGGGCAGACACCCCACATGCATCAGTTTGTGATGATGATCCCAAAGGCAAAGACTCACCAAGTCAAGGAAAGAGCAGAGCTGTGGCCAGCCTGGCTGCAGGGGAAGGAGGCAGCAAACTCGTGGGACACAGAACGGGGCCAAGCACAACACCAGTGGACCTGCACCACAGGGGTGTAAGCCAGCCCTCCCACAGAGCCCAGGACAGGTGCTAGGAGAATCTCACCCAGGGTCAGTGTCCTGGGGCTCAGGCACCTCCCAAAAGGGCAAGAGCTGAGTCACCCAGGTTTCGGCAGCACCCCCAGTCACAGTGGGGCATCAACTCCTGGAACAACCCACAGCAGCTCCCTGTACCACCAGGAGCACTGGGAACCCTCCGGCCCAACACCACTCAGGTAGTAGCCTCAGGACAGGGCTGTCCCTACAGCTGGGCTGGAGGGAGCCCGGCAGCACGGCAGGAGCGGCGTGTGCCGCGGGACATCGGCAACAGTATGCTCATCGTCTCCCCTCTGCACCCCCTCGGCAGCCCATCTGCGAGCACACATGGCTGAGGCGGAGAGAAAGCTGCAGAGGAGAAGGAGGAGACCCTCTCCTGCCACCATCGCCCCGCGGGCACACAGCCCAGCCTGACACAGATGCCGCTGCCCTACAGGAACGGGGCTGGTCAGTGCACACATCACTGCCGTGACCCCACGGCTCCCACCTCACCTGCACGCACCAGAGCCTCCCCCCATTCCATTGCCTACCTTTTTTTCCTGTATTTGTCCCAATTTCTTCACATTGATCCCCAACACACTGTATTCCTGGGAGCCCTGCAGCCCCCCGCCCCCAACAGCCAAGGGCAGAGCCCAAACCCCCCTGCACCCACCCCATCCCCTATATACCCTCCCAACCAGCTGAGCAACCTTGGCTCCAATCACTTTTGCTCGTGAGGCACACCTGAGGCCCCAGGTGGAAGCATAGCTGCCTGGAGTGCCCCCCAACCTGGGCACCACCAGGGCCCCTTGGCTTCCAGTGAGCATCCAGAGGGGAGCCAGCACCAGCTGACAAACCCTAAAAGACTTACAGAGCTTTCCACTACTTCTTTCTGTTGGAGGCAGAGGTGGGCAATCATGCTGGTTTTAGATCGTTTTATTTATTTTATTGATTTTTAAAAGAGCTGCTTTTTTTCCAAAAGGACTCTGGGGCTGTGAACAGCTTGACTGTATATGTGAGAGCTGTGAAAAAGGCAGCAGTGGAGCTGGAGGCACAGGGAAACAGGTAAGGCTGCCTGGAGACACCACTGAAAAAGGACCAGGAAAACCATCATCTGAGCCTCAGAATCTTCCCAGGAACCTCAGTGCCCCCAGTACACCTGGGAATTCATCCTCCCATCTCCGGGCTGAGGCTGCATGTGGTCCCAGAGGACAAGTGAAAATGGTGCTTGCAGCAACACAGAGCAATTAATGGCAAAGGCTATAGATGGGAGATTTAATGACAATCAAAGAAAAATTAACTGCATTGAAATGCTTTAGTTTAATGGATTCTTTCTTGATTAGTAGCATTTAGGAGTACTTTCAACTCTGTCTTTCTTGCTTTAGTAAGTAAGTAACATTAATATGTATATCAAGTGACAATAAAATAAGACAGGAGCCTATGCAATACTGAACTGGTTCAGCAGGAAATGTTCAATATGTTAATACTAAATATTTTAGGTTTGCTAAGCAGTGATAACACACTAGTTATTCTGTTCACACAATCCCAGTGCAATGAAGTAATTTTTACCAAAATTTTTCTTCTCCCTGGAGCTCTCCCACTGTCATGTTCTCAGCTGAGGTGAGGTACTGACCTGGCAGTCCCTCAAAGGGGAACCTGGTGCCTCTCCACATTGGGCTTAGTGCTGCTGCTGGAGGGACCCAGAGTATCCCTCTTTCCTGCAAGAGACCCCCAGACCTGCAGTACCACACCTGCAACTCTCCGAGGAACCAGACTGGCCTCATCCACCTCTTTCTCCTGCACCTCAGACACAGTCATTACAAAATTACCAGCTTCTAATGAAGCAGGCTGGCAATTAACTGCTGCCAGAAGAGCATTGGCACCACTCCGAGCATCATCTGCCGCCGTGAACAGCGAACCAAATACCACCCTGTACGGTGGTTTTGGGGAATGGGTGACAGGGGGGAGATCCCTGCAGGGCAGTGGGGATACCAAGCCATCATTTCCAGGTGATCCTCTTCCTGCTTTCCTCTCTTGCACACCCAAGAGGAGCTGCAGATTATTCCTTCAGATCTAAACAAACCTCAAACTATTTTTAATAAAAGGCTTTTTCATGTGACACCAACACACACGTAGCTTTCAATTACATTTTAGCTCTCCCCGTAGGAAACAGCTCTTTACTGGGAAAAGTGACTTATGGGTTCGGTCTTTGAGTTACAGGTATTCAGAGCCTGATGAAAATAAAGACTTCTCAGCACATATTCTGCAGCTGAGCTAAGTCCTGTGCACGGGGAAGCATTTGGGAAGAAGTTAAGTGTTTGAAATAAAACCGTGTAGTCATCTGGTAGAACAGAGACATGAAATTGTTATTTATCAAGATGAAACTGGCATTTGGATAAAATTCTCCGGCGCTGTTAATAACTTCTGTTGACGAGGGAGCTGCAGCAGCAGCAATGAGGCAGCCGTCCCCTGGGCTCGGAGGAGCAGGATTTTTCATGGGCTGTGAGCAAGGAGAAGCGTGTGTCTTCAGTAATAACTTTCTGAATGCCTCCATCAGAACGGCCACCATGAATTTATCTTTTCCTTTTCTCTCCAGAAAGCTTTGTCAGTTTTGAATAATCTGCTGTGAGCAGCGGCTGCTGGAGTGCCACATGGCCACGCATGTCTCCAGCACGAACTCCAGCTCCCTGAGCAGTTTTATCATAATGATTAAGTTTCTTAACTTAAATCAAGGATGTCTCTGGAGTTCTCTGCCATGATGTGAACTTAAGATAAACAATGAATGATGAATAGGCCAATTAC
This sequence comes from Lophotriccus pileatus, assembly GCA_035583135.1. Lineage (NCBI taxonomy): Eukaryota > Metazoa > Chordata > Aves > Passeriformes > Tyrannidae > Lophotriccus > Lophotriccus pileatus. The sequence goes on from JAWWES010000150.1 coordinate 5,395,208, forward strand.
TGAAACCTCCCTTACTGAAACTTTCAGTTAAGGCCGTCTATAGCTGGTTGATAAGAGGAGGGGCTCGTCCTCTCATCTGACAAATGTTTCAAAAAACAGGATGGTTTGAAGTAAAGACGGTTCTGTGTAATCAGGCTCTGGCTAATGAGCAATTTTCTTTTATATGTGATTTTTCCCTTTCTCTGTTTTGCTGTCTGGGATGTTGGAAGTAGAGAGGGAGCCGGCAGCCTCAGCCACATGCACACAAATGCTTTATTCTGGTACAAATCCCTGCCCTCTGCCCCCACAGCTGGTCTCAGTCCAAGGCACAGAAGTAGCAGGAGATGGCCAAGGGCTGTGTAGTGGCACTACACATCTCCTGATGGCGAGGAAGACTTTCCTGAGAGACCCACCCAAACCAGAGGAACAGCATTTCCGTAAGTCCAGTGGCAGCTTGCTCAAAGCTTTGTGGGTGCAGCTGCAGAGGGGGGCAGACACCTTGCACCACAGCTGAGGATCAAGGGACAGGCACCTTGTGCCAAGGATGCATCACCTCAGACAAGCTGTCAGCCAGTTCTCTGGCTGTGTTTTGGAGCTTAAGCACCTAAAAAAGGCATTTTCCCTCAGTGGAAAACAAGGAGAAGGGGCAAAGGCCAGTGAGAGGGGAGACGCAGTGGGTTCCCTCAGGTACTAAGGTTCTGTGTCACTCCCCTGTTCTGTCCAGGAGCAGGTGCCACCACTGCCACCACACCACCCCCAGAGAGAGCAGCATCCCACGGTAAATGATGTGATTTACTTACTGCCCATGGAATTGCCCAATTAATTCACTATCTGCATTAATATTATGCCTCATTTTTAACTTTACTGTCTCCATCGTTCCAATTTAGTGCTGCTCAGAGATGCTGCCACTGACCTTAATGGGTTTTTCATTACAAAAAAGAGCACGATATTAATCACGAGGGGCTTTCAGCTGGAGATTGCTGCCCTTGCCCCACTGCTTTGGGGAGCTGCTTTTTAGTGGTTTGGGGACCTGTTTTATTTCTGCCGGCTTTTCGTCTCCGCTCACACTGTGTACCATCCTTTGTGCTGTCCAGGAGGAATTTCTTGGTATAACATTTCCAGGCACAGAGATTTTATGCAGCAGTCAAGCTACGCTGCGGATATGATGGATTTTTCCGGGCAAATTGGAACAAGGAGTAGAAAACTGAAAGGATGCACCAGTCATAGCCAATGAGCCTCTTATTGTCCTGTATAAAAATCAAATGCCTTTTAATCATTTCAAATGTTCTTCTGGGTATCAATTAGTCACACATTAATATCAGTATTGCTTCTCTTCCTCAGTTTGCATCAGATTAAATTCTCCCCTGTCATATGCACTCGTGCTCATTAGCTTCAAGGAAAATTAGTGATTGTTCCCTCTTCATTGGCATTGATGAGAGATTTTCATCAGAACTGCTTTTTATACAGGGAACCTGATTGTCATCTTAAAGAGATTGAGGGTTTTTCCCCCCAAATCGTCTTTTCATAAAAATTTTTTTTTTTCCCTCTAAAACCCTCAACTCTGAGCATTGGGGAATGGGGGTGGGGGGAGAGAAGCATTCTTGAGTGTCATCCTGCAGTTTCTGTCACTCTCTGCATCTCAGCTATCTGTGTCCTTGTCAGGATGCAGTGGCTGTCGCACACCCACAGCTGCTGAACAGAGGACACTTGGGGTTGCACGGGGTTTTGCTGCTGCTGACCCCCCCTGTTCAAGGCTGAGTATTCATAATGCTCTCTGTGGAGAACAGCAGTGTGGAGGGGTCTCATTCTGCTCCCTGCCCTGTCTGGAGCTGGGATACACAGTGCTGAGCTGGCTCTGGGGCTCCACGTGCGTGCGTGTGTGTGCATGTGTATGTATGCACTGTATATGCCCCACTCCCACAGCTCCCCTTCCCTCCTGGGCAGCAGTGCCCAACTTTGCAAGCTGCAGCAGAACTTGGTCTCCAGCCCAGCCACAGGATCCCCCCACACCCCCACCGCTCACCCCGGCTGCTCCATCCCCGGCACTCCAAGGGCTGGAAGGGACTGCTGATATTTATTGAGTTTTATTAACTCCTGGCCCTGGGAGGTTCTCACCTCTTCCAACTAATTCAGACACCTGACTCCTGCTGGAGTTACAGTGATTGCCATTAAAAAGCTTGACATTTACCTTACAACAGTAATAAAATAATAATGCCTAATTTAGTTTACGAGTGGTATTTGCAGTGTTTCCTGTGCCTTGAGTGGGGGATATGGTGAAGATCCCTGCTCTGCTGATCAATTACGTCTGTTTAACGCCACTGCTGTAATTCTTTCCTGTAATCAGAACCATCTTTCAGTAGAGCTGTTCCAAAGTTTTCCTCTGAAACTCTAATTTTGACAAGAAAGGAAAATGTTTTCAAATACTTCAGTTTCCAGTGAATAACAAAAACTTTTGAGATGGAACTTTCCAGTGAGAAGTGGAGACAGACAAACCTGGTGTGTGCACAGATTTGCTGCATTTAGATTTCCAAAATCTCTCAGATATTTTCAAAGGCTGCCTGTGATTTTTTTCCATTAAAAAGGGATTTTTTCCCTTCTCCAAATAACCTCATCAATATGATTCCGTTCTGTTATTGGCATCTCAAATATTAAACTCCCCTTGTGTGTTTCACACCCCTGGCACTGCCAAGGGGGCTGTGGGGTGAGGAGCTCGTGCTGCTCCAGGGCCAGGGAGCCCAAACCCCTTTGCAGGGAGCGGATAACCAGGTAACGCTCCCCTGGCACACATAAGTTCACAATGCTCTCCCCAAGCTATTCACCATCTCCACTTCTGTTCCTCCAGGATTTACTCCCAGGCTGCAGGTAGTGATGTTCCCAATGCTTGCAAAGCCAGCCCTGGACCTGCTAAAAGCAATTTTTGACTCCATTTCTCATCCTGAGCAAAACTCGGTGTGGATTTTCATTTTTTCTGTGCAATTTTAATTAGTACATGATGTGCTCTGGGTTTTTATTAGAGTAAACAGCTTGGAAAAAGAGTTCCATGCCAGCCCTTCTACACCAGGGAGCCTCATCATGTTCAGACTAGAAACCTCACTCCAAACTTCTGAAAGCCTTTCCTGAGATGGGTTCATTTCCATGAAGAAACGCTACGAATTCAACACGGGGAAGTTTTTGAGCGTATTGAAAGAAAAAAGTTAGTCAGGAAATTCCTGGCTAGGCCAACTTCGGGACAAGGCTCCGCACGAGGCGGGCGTGGGATGCCACAGCCCTCCTCTGGGAGAGATCGGGCTTCGCGGCGCACACACATTGCGCATGTGCTCACACACGTGTACGTGCACAGCCGTGCCCACGGTCATGCAGACACGTTGCACACACACACACCCACCTCTGTGTGCACACATGTGATGTACATGCACACCCATGCCCACCCCTGCCTGTGTGCCTGCACACACGTGCTCATACACACGTCCCACACACACTTGGTCCCCCGCCATGCCCATCTCCCCCCACCACGCCCACATCCCCCTCCCACGCAGTGACCCCACTGGCAGCTCCTGGGCCGCACCCGCTGCAGAGCCTCCCTCACACACACCAACACCCCTGATTGCAGCAGTGCCCACGTCCCCAAACTGCAGGGGACCAGCAGCATTTGCACAGCCTGGGGACCTCCAGCCATTGGTGCATGAGCAACAGCGTAGGGTGGAAGCAGAGATTAAACCAAAAATGTGACCCTGGACATATGTGATGGACACTGACCGCGTTGTGAGGCTTCACGTGGGCTTGTCTCCAGCAGCGTGGGAATAGTTGTGCCCTGCAGACGGGAGCACTGCAGGAGTGCCTGGGGCCCCGCAGGCTGTGGGGGAAGCTGGCTGCACCTCCACGGGGGCGGCCGTGACCCAGCCTTCCCACCGCGTGTGCAGACAGAGCCTCTCTAACTCCACCTCGGAGCGGGCTGGCGTCCTCGCACACGGAGGAGACCATGGGAGGGACGGCTCGGGAGAGCCCGGAGCACTGCCGCTTTCTGGACGTAAGTTCATGGCTTGCCTTGCCACCCTGCATCTCTGCAGCACCACAAATGTCTGATACATGCGTGTTCTCCTCCCTCCTCGAATCCTCAGTGCGCTCTGGCTATCACTGTTTTGTCATTAATTAGGCAGAAGCAGCCAAGCCGCGGAAGAAGAGCTGCCCCAGGTACCAGCTCTGTGGACTGCTCCTCAGCGTGCTGCTCCTTTCTCTTATTCTGATATTTTTTGGTGTCAAATACCTCTGGAACCCAACAGCCAGAAAAGTAAGTAAAAACTCTTTGATACAGCATTTCAAAGCCTTGTTTCCCCAGACAGAGTTGTCCCCCTCCTTTTAGCCCCTGAAACTCTTAACTACTCCCCAAAACCCTAGCAACTTCACAAAGTGCATTTTCTCAGACCACAAGTATTCATGGCACTTTTAAAAACCTCTGTATTATTCATAACTAGCTTTTACTTAATACAGGCTGAGTTTTTTCCCTGTCACAGCATTCTTTCCCCAGTTGACAATTACAGGGGATGGGAGCTACGCCACGAAGAGTTAAAGTTACTCTTATTTCACCGGCAGCAAGTTTTATGACAAGTAAGAAAATATTTTCCATTTCATTTCAATTATCTTGCCAGAAACTGGTGGAAAAGTCATTATGCCACTGCATAAAGAGGAGAGAAAGCCAGGACGCAGTGGTGATTGATTGTCATGGATTATATTTCTTACTTTAATGTGTCTGCAATGTGAGGGGATGGTGAGATGGATTAGCTTCTGGAGGAGCTCCTGCTAACTGGATTGGGCTTGTTTATTCCCAGCTCCAGACGGACACTGCTGTAAGTGACGAGCGTGTCGGGGTGGCAGCAAGACTGTGCATCCCCTATCTGTCTCTGCCCGCTGCTGCCCAGCATCCTGACAGTTCTGCCAAACCCTTTTTTTATCCCATACTCCAATTAAATCGCTTAACATTGAAGCCAACAGCCTGCCCAGTACCCCTCATTCTCCTTTCCTTAGAATTTCCGTGCTCATCCAGGAGGCCCCACTTTGCACCCTGGTGCCAGCAGGTTTTGACAACTCTCAAGAACATCTACAAAATTCCCGTGTGCAGCCAAGGCAACCTCTTTCCCACACTGGCACCTCCTCTCTCCTTCCTGCCCCACGCCGGAGCTGCTCCAGCCCAGCCAAGCTGCCCTCCTGCTGGGCAGAGGAAGCACCCTGCTTGCTGGAAACTTTGTCTTCCTATCAGCAAATAGAAACAAATACCCCCCAAAATAAAAGAAAAGGCAACAAAAGCCAGATGTGCCTCCAGGATCCTGCCAAGATGGTTATAAAGTCTTTACTGTTCCTAGAAAAACAAGGGTCATGCCAGCCATGAGGGGAAGAGGCTGTTAACCCCTGGAGGGGAGGATTTCTCCAAGCCAGCAGCGCAGAGACATTGCCACAGCCTCAGAAAACATATCCAGAACATCAGTCCTTGGCATCCTCACCAGTGGGCACTGGTGGAGGATGGAGTCCATCCAGCCCTCACCAACACCTGATGGCAGACAAGTGGAGCATGAGGTCACAGGAAAGCAGAGTGCGGTGGAGCTGCACGCTGACACTCCCAGTGTCCAGCACCATCGTGTCCCTATGGCTGCAGAGCAGTGTCTTCCCCACCTGACCCAGGAGCACTTGGGGAAAAGCAGGATGGGAGAGGCTGGAACTTCCTAACACTCAAAAATATAAACCAAGGGGAATTAAACTCTTTAAAGAAGGAGAAACCCTTCAAGTTCCCATAATGTAACCAGAGAGTGGGAAAAAAACTTGAGAGTTGTTCCTCCGAGACATTGCCTTGGACGTGGCTCTGCCCCCTGCAAGGCAGCACCCGCACTGGCTGGCACAGCAGATGATGCAGCTAACAAGGGGTTCATCGCAGCCTCACAGGGGGGACATTTCAGTGATTTGCCAGAAAGTGTCATTTTTAGCCCTAGAAAACTTCTCACAGCTCCCTGAATAGCACAGAGCTGGCAAAGCCCAAGTGGGTTAGCTGGACGCTGCACTGGCCAAAGTAATTCTTTGTAAATGGAGAGGCACTCGAAGGTAAGGTGCCACCTGGGATCCTGCCCTCCTAGAAATGATTCATGGCACCATGCACATTTTTCAGTCAAAACCAGCAGCCTTACAGCCATTTTAGGCTTCAGGCTATTTTTACTATATCATAAAATCCATTGAGACCTATATATCTTTGTAAAAGCTTCCTGCAAACCAACAGGAGATGCTCATGGCTGCCAAGGTGCATATCACTCCTCTAACCTTTAAGCAGGGGTGAAGGTACCTAGCAGTTCCCACAGCCAGTTCTGTGCCCAGGTGGATGCAAAATGGAGTATGCTGATGCTGGAAACATTGCTAAGAGACTTTGAACTCCCCAAATGGGAAGATATGTGCAGGAATCAGGAGATTCCTGTGAAAGGGGGTTTGGGTTGGCACTGAAGGCTGAGCCCCTGCCCCACACCAGTGGCCCAGGGTGCTCTTTCCCTGGCTCCATGGCATGTCAGGGGATTAACAGGGCTTTACCATCTTCATGCCTCCACCCCTCCTCCCTACCCAGTGGACTTGAGGGGTTTTGCACAAGCCCTTTACTTCCACACAGCACCGTTTGATTTTGGAATCAAGGCTCCCCGAGGCTCTCCAGCTCTCGCTGCGCCAGCAGGATCATTTTTGTGCTTCAAATAGCATCTGCCACTACTCGTCCTTTAAGGGTCAGGCATCCGCAGAGACTGGAGGGCTGCCGGGCTGGCTGAGTGCGGCGAGCACCTGCGAGGAGGAGAGGGCTGCTCCCTCCGGCGCTGCTCGCCCCGGCTCCCCGTGGGGAGGAGTGCCGACGGGAAGCCGGCTGCTACGCCCCGAAGCTCTTCAGCAGCCCTCAAGGAGGTCTTTGATCCGCAGGCAATCCTTCATCTCCTCCAGGCAGAGAGAGGCTCTTACCTCTGCCTTTCCAGGAAAAACAGAAGGCGCGGAGATGGAGCGAGTGAGCTGGGGACACAGTGGTGGAGTAAGCGAGACGGGTATGCGAGGATAGAGCAAGAAAGACAGGGAGACAGTGATGGAGCAAGCAAGGCAGGGAGGAGGGAAAATGAGGTCTCCTTGGGTTCAGGACTTCAGTCCTGGGCTGTAACCAGGCTCATGCTACAGAAAGCACCAGCAAAGGCTGAGCTCTGGCAAAGCTCCTGGTGCAAGTGTGGGATGAGCATTTTTTCCTAGGTTTGACACACATTCCAGGCTTGACAGACAAGTTGCCCCTCATTCTGGCTGCATCTTGCCCTTCTGCTGAGCCCTGGCACGTGGGAGGTGCTTCTCCTTATGCTATCCAGAAGGTTGCTTCGGCTCAAGCCGCCGTGTGAGGAAGCAGCCATGGCAGGATACCCAGCATGTGGGATAATGCACCCAGCACCTACCCATTCACCCACTGGGCAGCGTGTGAAACTGGGAGGGGTGTTGAGCTGACCCCTGTGTGACTTTGCCCTTACAGGTCTATGATATGGAACACACGTTCTTCAGCAACGGTGAGAAGAAGAAGATTGTGATGGAGATTGACCCCCTGGCCAGGACAGAGACCTTCACCAGTGGGAACGGCAGTGAGGAAATCCTGGAGATCCATGACTTCAAAAATGTGAGTGTGGCAGTTTGTCCCTGAGACCCCCCAGTCTTGCAGCAGGACTGATGGGATCCCTTAGAGTGCTGTGAAGAACTATTTGCTCCTGCATCAGGGAGAGAAATGCTCAAACTCTCTGGGGATACTCTTAAAGGAGATGTGTATCTACATAAGTTTCCACTGGTATTTTATAGTGGCGTGGTTCAGTTCCAATGAAATACATCTTCAAGCAAGACCTGGTTATTGGATTTACCCTTGCAAAGGAACACAATCATCATCAGTCTATCCAAGCCCAGTACATTCATCTGTCTGGAGAGCATTAAAACCTCATGACACTGTTGTAGGCTCTCACTGAAACCTAATTAAAATTTGTAGGGAAATACCCGGTGCAGTGACATATGGCAAAATTTTGAGCTAATAGCCTAGTAGGAACTGGGGGCTGAATGTTCATATAACCATAACGGTCAGATGCTATTCTGCATATTTTTATTTATGATAATGAGAGCTCATGATAGTTATAAGGAGAAGGGGAGCGGAGTAAAATTTTATGACTACCTGCTTTAAAATATTTGCAAAAAATCCCAGTTCTCCAAAACCATAAAATGCAATATCCCTTAGGAGAACCTGTTAGTGCATCTTAGCACCACTGTAGAACAGAGGTGGCACAAAAACATCAACATCAAAAATATGACTAAGCTCTCCTCCAGCTGTACCTTCTCTACAATGGGTGATTTGTCCTCCTCTTTGCCCTGACTGCTTTTTGGGTGTTTGCTTTGATCCTGTAGGGAATAACTGGCATCTTCTTTGTGGGACTTCAAAAATGTTTCATCAAAACTCAGACTAAAGTCCTACCTGAGACAACAGAGGCCAAGATCCCTGAGCTTGAGGTAGGTGAATAAAACAGGGCACCTCTGTCCCCAATGAAGCCCACTCCTCTCCCTGGCATAGATGAGTGGCTGGCATTCCTGCCACCCTCCCATCTGCTCCAGCCTTCCCAGAGATGCTGCAATAAAGAAATAATGAGCTGTGATCGCTTCATAAAATGCTCTTATTTCAGAGGATTGCTTATAAAAACAAGTGAAAAGAGACGGGATTAGACAGCGACAGACAAAAGCTCTCAGCACAATACCGGAGATCAAGAACAATAATCCTGTTGTAGTCAAAAGGTCGCAAGGCAGCTCAGGATTAGCAGGCACCAAAAAGTCAATCAAATTGTTTTCTCCAAGATTTGAGCCTCATGTTCTGAAGCAGAATGAGGCAGAAGTAAGGGATTTAAAAGAGCAGCCACTTCTAAGAAATGCGATTTGAGAAAACTCTTGGCGTATAGACCTGAGAGGTGGGAAGCAGCAGGCTGGGGCCGCTTCACTGCATGGACTTTCCTCCCACTGATGTCCCTGGTTGCTTCCTGCATCCATTTATCTTTTGCCCGCTGCACCCTGCTGCAAGGAGCCTCACATTTTTCATGCTGCGTGGAAAAAGGCGTTGGACTCCCTATTTTAACCCCTCTCTGACAGCATGCCCTGGAGTCATGGCTCAGTCCTTTGATGGCAGTTGTCCCCTGGCCCTGTCCCCATCCCCAAGGCCCCCCCTGGTGGCACAGCCTTCCTGCCTCCCATTTGAGAGACGATGGGTGTTAGCAGATTGAATCCCCCCCAAGGACGCTGCTGCAGATAAAACACCAGCAGGACATGTGTTTGAAACGAAGCGTGGGCAGAAACATTTCCCTGAATCATGACCCAAATTCCCAGACACCGATTCTTTGATTATGCCCTAAGAAGCTAATAGATCTTTTCAGCTACCATCATAAAAGGGATATGACTTCCCAGGCTTTAGCAGAACATCGCCCCGGGTAGAGAGCTGAAATGTAAAACCCAATGAGATAAATGTAGATTTAAGCTCTAGCCATCTCTTCTCAGAGCCTGCACGCTGCCAGGTCCTGCAAGCAGCACCACCCCAACCCCTCAGCTTCTATCAGAGAATCCCAAAACGACCCAGGCTGGGTCAGGTTGTGTTGGGTCCTTCCTATGTCTTCCCAAAGTCATAAGAAAAAAACCCTATAAGAGAGATATACAGCTCCAGATGCCTTCTGAGAGAAAAATGCCTCTTTCCAGCATGCTCTAAGGGCTACCACCACCAACACAGACAACGTTGCCCTGGCAGAGAGCTCAGATCCATCCAATAATCTTTATATATCTCCCTCCCTAAGTGCCTGCACACCATGGACTAATGCAACGACAGAGACATGTGGTATAAATTACAGAATACAGCCGTGCAAAGAATTTCTGTGAGGAATAAATTAAAGTGTTCGATCACAAAATCAGTAGCAGAAGGAGAGAGGCATTAAATACTAAGAGCAAAGCAGAGAGGAGATGTTTTAATCTTGTGTTTTGAATTAGTTGAGGTTGCTCCAGAAGGCTCTTCCAGATGGTGGGGACTGCACAGGAGAAGGCCCTCGGATGATCAACCAGAAGAGGAGAGAGCACAGTGGTTTTGACTGAAGGTGGACAGGAAAGACAGGGCTTATGATGGGTCCCCCATGTGAGGACCAGCTGGGTACTTCGTGTGCACCCAGCAAGCACCATGAGCCAAGGCAGACAAAGTCCAGATGCTCTCTGGGAGGGGAGAGGTGCCTCTGAGTAAGCCAAGGGAAGGATAAGCAGCCAGTGGTGGGGAGAGGGTGTCTCCCATGTGGGTGACCATGCCAGGGTCAATTCTTGCTCTTTTTCCAGGGAGAAGAAATCACCACCACCTACTTTGAGCAGTCTGTAGTCTGGGTCCCCGGGGAAAAGCCTATTCAGAACAAGGAGTTCCTGAAGAGCTCCAAAATTTTTGACATCTGCAGAAACGTGACCATCTTCTGGATCCACCCCACACCAATAGCAGGTACAAGGAACCATCTCCTCCCCAAGGTGCTCTTGAGCCCTCTCACCAGCAGCAGCTCTGTCACACACTCGTGGCCCCCCTGCTGTGTCCCCCACTGTGACATGGTGGGAAACCCATTTTCACCTCCTCACTGTAAATCTCAGACAAGAACACAATGTTGCCCGTGACCACAGGAGATCTTGGCCAGTGTAATAGCAGGGGCTGAAGTTTCTCTCTGCAAAGCGCTTGTCTCTGCCGGCTCCCCATCGACCTGCACTTTGCAGTGGCCACCCTCCTCATAACCGGGCAAAAAAACCCCAATCCTTTGTACCTGCAAAGAAACCAGCACTGCTGGAAACTGGGACACCTAAATTCTCGACACCGCATGAACATCAGAGTGTGAGCAGACATCTGCATCTAAATCACACGGCGGGGTTGCCACCTCCAGCTGCTCACTACGCAGCCCTCACAGAGGTTCTGGCCTCTGAGATCTGCCGGTGTAATTACCCGCTCTCTCTAACCCACTTCCAGCCGAATGAGCTAGTTCAAAAACCACTGCTGAGAAAACTCCCTCTGCTCTGCAGCCACAGAGCCACATCATGTCCCCCACAGGTACCGGCCACCGGTGGTCCTGAGGGCAGGTGGGCATCAGAGATCCTTGGTGCAGAGGGATCTGCCCCCTTTCTGCCTCCTCATCCCTGCTCTTAGACCCCGTCTGCAGCAGCGCTTGTGTCCCAGGTCAGTGGGTCCAGCTGGGTCTCCAAGGTGCATCCAGTGCCTTTGCCAGGACAGCAGTGTCCCAAGGCTTCCTGGCATCTCCCCCAGCAAAGGAAATTAATGCTGCTCTGGGTCTTACCCAAGCTATGAGTGCTGTATCTGGGCATAATCTGCCCCAAACCTTGTCACTTTGCTAGGGCCCTGCAAATCCACCTCTCAGCAGCAGATCCCACCATGAGGATGTGCTTCTACACACCCACAGCCTCATGCAGGAGATGCCAACAGCACCCATGGACACCCATCACCCATGGGCATGGGGATGGAATGGGCCAATACCTCCTGCAGCCCTTCTGTCAGGCTGGGTGAGAGCAGGAGGAAATGTAGTACTGATTTCCTGGTGGGTTTTTTCTGTACCTTGGCACCAAATTCTGGTAGAAACATTAGTTCTTGCTGCAACTTTTGTCCCTCTGCTCCGTAGTTGTTTACAGCAACATTTGGGCTCTTCCTCTAGCTCCTGAGCTGGCCAACCTTGAAGGGGCAGAAGAAGAAGACCCTGAGCTGCTCATAGACAGCCAGAGCTGGTTGGATGGGGGGAGTGAACACAAGGTGGAGAAGGATGCACAGCAGGAGCCCAAGCGCCGGGCACGGCAGCTCACTGAGGAGGATCTGCCTGTCAACGACTATGTGAGTGAGAGAATCACACCCTGGTGTGCCCTGCCCATGGTCTGGGGTGCCCTGGACACAACCCTGGGGTGTCTTGGCCATGGTGCCAGAGTGTCCTAGCTATGCTCCTTGGGACATCCTGTCCGTGCTGCTGGAATGCCCTGTCCATGCCTCTAGAGTGCCCTGTCCCTGTTCCTGGGGTGCTCTCCTCATGCCTCTGGGGTGCCCCGTCTGCCTTCCCAGGGTGTCCTGTCCATGCCCTCAAGGCGCCTCAGCCACACACTCCACTCACTGCACTGACTCTGCCTCTTCCCCGCAGTCGGAGAATGGGCTGGAGTTCCATCCCCTGTGGGACGAGCGAGGCTACTGCTGTGCCCAGTGCCGCCGTGCCAACCGCTACTGCCGGCGGGTCTGCGAGCCCCTCCTGGGCTACTACCCCTACCCCTACTGCTACCAGGGCGGGAGGGTCATCTGCCGGATCATCATGCCCTGCAACTGGTGGATTGCGCGGATGCTGGGCAGGGTGTAGCACCCACGGCTCGGGTGCTGCCCCACACCCACCTGCTGCGTCACCACCCAGCCAGGGGCATCCTGACACAGCCAACACATGGGTCAGGACCAAACACCTGTTTGATGTCCAGTGAGGTGTAAACCTGCCGACTGTGGCGCCCTCACCATGTGTATCCCCCGGCATCCTGCACTGCTCCGGCGGGGCTGGGTGAGGCCACGCTCGAGTGCGTCGCCGCCACGCTAAGCAGCAAGAGGCAAACAATAAATGTCTTGTATGAGCGATTGCAAAGAAAATGGAAAGTCTTTTAGTCTCAGTCTGATGCTTAATGGGTCTGAGAAGTGATCTAATTGCTTGGCTGCCTCGTCATGAGCATCCATAACTCAGGTACTGGGTCTGCCGGCGCTCGCCTCACTGGGTACGTGCAGAGGTCCCTAATTTGCTCTCTGATGGCACTGGTGGTTGTTCAGCATGTCCTGACCCCCTGTTCCAGCATGCTGTGATGTGTTCAGTAGTTGTTACTGACAGCCCAGGGGTGCCACCAGTACCCTCTGGAGTCGTCTCAGCACAGGCAGAGGCAGGAGCTGGCACAAGGAGCTCCCCGAGGAACCAAGCAGGCAAAGTCAGAGGGAGCAGAGGGTGTGGAGTAACCCAGGGGTGACCAGCAGTCCCCAGCCCACAGCCTCAGGGCTCACACCAGACCTAAGTTCAAGCTCTCATCCCAGGCCACCAGCTGCTGCCAAGGAGCTCTGACATCCCACAGGTATCACCATATGAAACCCTCTCTGTGTCACCAAGGAAGCACACACTGCCATGGCCAGAATGTACCCACAGAGAAGGGAGGAGAGGTCAGAGCCAGACCCTCCCCACATTCCCACATCTCCCATGGGGACATAAGCACATTTTCAGAGCAGTTCCCTTCATCCCTGTTCATGGCTATGCTGACAGTGAACTCCCCACATGACATCCCAAGGGACACCAACCAGCTTTGAAGACACCAAGCCTTTCTGACAAATCCCCTGAGACATTTATCCCCCAGAGAGGGAAGGTTCAGACACAGTGGTGGACGTGTGAAACCCAGCCAACCATAGCTGATGCGAGAAAGCAGAGCCCTTCTGTCCCTGCTCAGTGGGTCCAGACAGGTGACCAAGGTACATACAATGCCTTTGCTAGGAGAGCAGTGTCCCAAATCTGCCTGGCACTTCCCCAAGCACATACCTGTTCCTCTGAAACTTCTCTCCAAATTAGAGTGAGTTATCTACTTTAATGAGTTATCTACATAAGTAAGATCCACACACTCTGATGGCCACAGTGCTGTTGCTGCCTATGGGCATGAGCAGGCTGAACAAGCCTCCACACTCCCCAGGTTGGCACAATCCATGCTGGTTTTCCTGCTGCAGCTCAGAAACCTCCAGGCTGCCCATGTCACTCTCCCATGTCACCCTCTGCCAGCACTATCCCTGCTCGCCTGGCATCACGTCCTCCAGCCACCCAGGAAAGGGATCTGCCTGTGGAAGCAGGGACACAGACCAGGGCCGGGCACTGTCCTTCCCTCTATGCAGGCTTTCAGATGAGGATGGTTTTGTCCAAATATGGCTCTGCTTCTCACATGTCCTTGCCCTGTCTCCATCCATCCGTTAATTGCCATCAGTCAGTCTCCAGTCTAGTTTCCATACTCTGACGCACTCTGCCTCGCCATCCTAAGCCAGCAGGCTTTCAGCCTGCCAGGAGCTGACAGCAGTCTTGATTTACTCACCTAGGTTAAATGCAACACAAGGATTTTGGGTGTTCCCCTCCAGGTTCCTCCGTCAGCAGGGAGGCTGATCCGTGCCATGGGGCGGCTGGGCTGGGACAGCTCACCCAGAAACGTTTGCCAGAGTGGTGACGCTGACAAAAGGGCCACCACTGCTACCCCTGGCTTCACTGCTCCATTTACACCTGCCTCCTCTCCAGGAACAGGACAGGCAGCCCAGCATCCAGCCAGACACAGCTCATTCGAGTTCAGTGCTTGAGACCCAAAAATCCCCCAGGCTTGGCAGAGGGGAGCTTCCCTACATCGCTGCAGCATCAGGCTCGGCAAGGCAAAGGCTTGCTGATGAAAGCCCCAAGATGAGCAGTAACAAAGGAACATAAAAGCTTAAATCCACATTTCTTGCCCTGGGGAGCAGCTGTGGACTGCCCAGCACTGCCCTGCCCTTCACTCCAAGACAGTGGCCAGCCAAGGATGCATGTGTTTGCAATGGGCTGAACTTAACCCACCTGGCTCCTGGGCTGGGATGATCCAGGCCCTCTGCTTCAGCACTGTTACACAACCTCTGTTATGAAGAAAATTCAATTACAGAAGTTATTTGCAAGCACAAGTGCATCAGTGCACGTTGGAGGAATGTGAACTGCAATGGCCAGAGGTTCCTGCCTGGCCCAGGGTGAGCAGATACACCCTGGGGGGCTTGCTGCTTTTCAAGCAGAGGAATTTCCAGGACACGAAAGAAAAGTCAAGGAGGTTTCATAGAGTAAAATATCTTAATATTTATTGTGTCTCAGGACAAAAGAGTTCTATTCAATACATAAAATGAGTTGAAGCAGCATATAATACTGACAATCATGTCACAGCTGACTCGGTGCAAGGACACCTACCAAGGTAAAGGCACCAGGAGCTACATCACCAAATCTCACTACAGCTTACAAAGAACCACTACAGCCTGTACTTTAAGATGTACAACTATAAAAAGTATATAAAACCCAGGGCAGGGATGAGAGACAGCTTGGCAACAAGCCAAGACCTGGCCGAGCCAAGGCTTTGGCCAGGCAGGGCCATGTTTTAACAGGGCGACAGCCTCATCTCAAGAGCAACCACATCCAGAGAGTGAGGGGATCTCAAGGGGCTGCCAGAGGGAAGGGAAGCATTGCTTTCCCAATGGAGGCACTGAAGATGAGCACTGTGAGTCCCACGAAGCCGCCAGTACGGTCAGTTCAACATGGCACAGCACTCTGCACTGCAAAAGAGCCGGGGGCTGCAGTGCCTGGAGAAACATGCTGGCTGTAACCACCGCAGCTACTCTAATTATTCCAGGCAGTGGCACAGCAGAGTAGTGTCAGGACAAGTCCCTGAGCACACCAGGACAGCTCGTGCACTCATTTCTATGAGCTAGGTGAGAAGAAGATCAGTCAGTTCAAAGCAAGATTTCACAAGGTGGCATCCAGAGGAAAAATTAAGGTGGAGGCATCCTCCCCAGCCATGGAGAGCATTCCCTGAAATGCACAACAGCAAAGAGTTAACAGGATGGATTTATACACAGCCTAAAATGACATAGGAAACATGGTCTTGCAGGTTCCCTCTAAGCACATGCCCCACACATGGTGCCCCTATCCCAGGGGTGACCAGGTAACAGCCAGGGATGCAGAGACAGCCCACTAAGCTTACAGACATACCCAGCCACAGGCACAGTGTGCTGGGGGCCAGCTACACCATCTCATACTGATTGTTCGTGATGTACCGGGACAGGCAGCAGGCGAGAATGATGCCAATCAACTGAAAAAGAGAAAAAAATCCCACGTATCAGAGGTGGCCAAAACCAAGATGAGGTGTTTTACGGAGAAAAACCTGGCAAATTGCTCCAGAGTTATATAAAATCCAAAGATGGACAGTGGTGATTACAAAGCACAACCGGGGCTGCTGTGACCTGCTTTGGAATCACTGAAAGTGGCTGAAGCAGAGGATCCTGGCAAGCACCAGTCAAACAAGCTCCTCACAGGAGACACTGCACATCCCATCCCACTACATTTTGCTTCATGAAGCATCTACTGTTTTATGGTAATTGTGGAGATTACACAGATATCAGGAGAGTCACAGCCAATTACACAGCCACCAGAGAACGGCAGTACCTCTCCCTGTTACAAGGGCAGCGGGAAAGCAAGGCTGCTGTTCTCACATCAGCATCTGAAGGACACGGTACTGTTACCACAACATGCTCTGTTATCACAACACAGCCCCCCAGCACCCGTGCAGACATTCAGGGACAGGTCCTGCACAAGCCTGACCTCCACAAGTGGAGTTAGAGGCACAGCAGCACAATGACTCCCTGTCAGCCACAGGGAGTGGCAAGGCTTGCTGAAGGAGCAATAAAAGCTAGGAACGGGTCATAATTCCCAAGCCTGCCATCAGCTGAGATACTTTTGCAGCTGGGAGTGTGTGTGTGTGAGTTCACCATCTGTGTGTCAGCCACATCTCAGTGACCCCACAGCAAGCACAGCCCAACCAAGGAGGAGCGCGGGGTGAGCGAATGGGCACAGCAGAGCAGCTACATCTCCCAGGCTCCCCTGAAGCACTTGGTAGCACAACCTGCAGCCAAGGGCTGTCAGTCCATGCCTCTCCCCCAGTTCAGTCCATCCGGTACGGAAAACACACGGCAACACACTCATTACAGCAGAGTATCTTGGCAGGGTTCCTTCTCCCCACGCCAGCACCGGCAGCCAGTGCTCCTGGCCAGCAGTGCTCATGTTATGGCCTCTGTGTGCTGGGTGAAGGGGTGGGTGAGTTCAAGCCCCTCCAAAGCCAAGGCCAGCCGCTTAGCGCCGAGAGCCCAGCAAGCTCCCTCAACCCAGCTAAAGGAGGGACGGCCGCACATCCTGCAGCTCCCGCAGCGGTGCGTCGGAAAACCCTCGGCACCTTGGGAAACCCCACCGCAGCGTCAGCGTGCCCAACACCCAGCCTGGCGGAGCTGGGGGCAGGGGCCTCCCGCTTCCTGCCGGGATAAAGCCTGCCGGAGCAGGGCTGGCGAGCACGCTGCTGCTGCGGCTCCTGCAGGAAGTGTCCTGCAGGATAAAGGGGAGGTTGGGGAGCGGGAGGGAGGGGACACAATGGCAGGGTAGGGTGGCACGTGGGGTGTCGGCCACCAGTACAAGTGGTGCCCCACAGGTATTCACAGGAACCCTGTCACACAGAAACAATGCCAAAACACCTCCCTGAAAACAAGAGAGGTTGGTGGGTATGAAAAGAAAGGGCGCAAATTTGATCCCTGCCAAGAGCAGGCACAGAGAGTTTGTTTGTCTCTGGTTTTCCTTAAGTCAGTGGTTTCAGAGGGGAGCTCTTCCCAAACTGCTTGGGCTCATGGAAAGAGAATCGGTGCTTCAGTCCTGGGTGTAAGAGACTGGAGCCTGCACAGTGGTGAGATTAAACCCAAGGGGAATCTGCGGAATAGCTGCTCCTCCCTGGCTGAAACCGGCCGTGCCTTTTGTACACATCAGACTTTGAACTGAAATTAAATACCTCCAGAGACACACTAACTTCACTCTGCACTTCTCCCAAGGCAGGAAAGGGAGATTTACCTGGAAACATGCGATGCCAAAGGAGATTCCAGCCACAATGCTCATTTTGGACTCCATTGTTGATGTTACCAGGAAAAAACAACCCTGCAGAGGAGGGAAACCAAGCATATGGGTCCAGTGCTTTTCACTCCCAGGAGTACAAAGCAGCACCTCCCCAGAGCACCGGCAGCTCCAGGGGAAAATGCTCCTGTGCAGGGAGATGTGGGGTTCTGGCTGTCCCCCTGCTGCCCGACTTCAGCTAAGCAATTTCCCTATCAGTGCTGCCCCAGGCAGACTCCCAGCCCAGATACTTGATCAAGGGGAGCACTGCCCTTGGGCTGCTCCCAGCAGGAGCACTGAGTGACTCATCAGAGCAACACGCTTTGCATCATCCAACCATCCCTGCCGGATGAGGTCACCTGTGCTCACCACCAGGTCAGGACTTTGCACCAATGGGAGGTGTCAGCACTACCGAAATAAACTTTACTGGGAAACTACTTCCTTAAAACACACAGCCCCAAGTGCCAATGCTTGGGTCCAGCTGGTCCCTGACTTCCAAGGAAGGAGTAGGGGGACCTGAGACAGTAGAGAGGACTCCAAACCCTTCCCCTACCTGCACTTCAGGGGAGTCTCTGGGCCACAGACCAGCTGCACTGATAGAGCAGTTCTCCTTTCAAGCCTCCCAGGGACAGACTAGCACTTCTCCACACACCCATCCCTGCCTCTAGGACTGGCAGGGGGATTTTTCTGAGCTTAACTTACATCCACAAACACTTTCAGCTTGGCCTTGTTTGGGTCTTTCAGATCTTTCTCCAAGCAGTCGTTCTGGTTCTTGCAACAGCTCGGAGGGATGCCCTTCTGGCTGAAGTATTCAGTCCTCTCCCAGTCCGAGTAGTTCTGCACCCCGCAGCAGTGCAGCTGGAGGTGGAAGCACATTTTGGGGAGCATGGTCACACCAGGGCACTGACCCCCTAGTCCCACCTTCATTCCCATGGGTCCCCAGCCCTTGCTTCTCCAGGAACTGCAGGATCTCATCCAGCATCTGTGAGATGGTGCCCTTATGACAGGACTCTGATGCCGTGGGGGGTCCCAGGGGACACCCTGGGGCGAGGGGAGCGTTCCCACCTTATGCCAGTCAGATGCCAGCCTGGAGTACTCACCGTCCTCTGGATGGTGTCGACGGCCTCGCTGTGCCGATCCGCAGTCACGTTGTAGTTCTCCAAGGCCAGGTTCAGGTTACTCTCAAAGTTTGTCTTAATCTGCAGGAGAAAGGTCTCAGTGGTGGTGCCGTCCCCTCCCACGCTCCGGGACCCACATCCCTGCGTTAGTCACCGCTCCGTGATGGCAGGAATGACTCTGGCTGTGGCCAGCAGACACTTCCCAGCCACCAGGCAATTAGAGGCCGTATTAAAGGGCAGCTGGATGCACTGTGGCAGCAGGGATGCTACGTGTAATAACAAGAACCTGCACAGTGCCAACCCCCCTCCCAAGCAGGCTGCTCTGTGGCGCAGGAACCCTCTGAGGAGCTTTAATTACTGAAATTATTGCAGAAGATAGATCAGAGCCAGAAATTACAGTCCAGGACTACTCTGCCTGTTCTGGTAGAGGGGCAGTGTGCCGTGCTGGGCTGACCCTGACCTAGGCTCATCCTTCTGGGTCCTTACAGGGACCAAGATCTTTGGGCTGTTTTAATACCATTTCTGCTAAGCTAAGCACCACTCTCCAGCAGCACCCCTGTACCTCCAGCGACACCTGCAACTGCACTTGGGTTAAAACCAGCATCAAACTCACTCCGAGATGGCAGCAGCCACCCAAACTCACCTCGTGCCTGAAGACAAAACCCACGACGGCGGCCACCAGGACGATGAGGAAGATGAGGGACAGGAGCATGGCATACTGCGGGCAGAAAGGGTGGGATGGGATGGTGTAGGATGGGGTGCAAGGGGGTGAGATGGGACGGAACAGGGTAGGATGGGACGGAATGGGGTTGGAAC
>JAWWES010000150.1:5414973-5470844 GCA_035583135.1 Lophotriccus pileatus
TGGAAAGGGTGGTCAGGCCTTGGCAGGGGCTGCCCAGGGAGGTTTGGAGTGCCCAGCCCTGGAGGTGTCCAAGGAAGCTCTGGGCTGGGGGACAGGGTGGGGATGGGCACAGGGGGATCCATGGGCTGGGAGGGCTTTTCCAACCTCAATGATTCCGTGATTCTATATATTTTTAATCAGAATTTCTACTAACTGATCAAAAATCAGGTTATATCTTCCTCCTCATAAACCATCTTTTTAATCACAATTTTCTGTTTACAGATCTAAAGTCCCTCACAGCGATAATAACACCTTTTCTCTGCTTTGCACAACTGGTACAATTCTAAATGAAGGACTTAGTGAAACTTGACACCAAAGCTGATGCCAAATCCTACATTTCTGCAAGAGATTTTCCTCCAAACACACACAAGGACAATGAGATTAGACAGAAACACTCAGAAAATCAGGATACTCAGGGTTTCAAAACTAACACAGCTTTCAAGGGTGTTAAATCAAACTTATCCTGCAGAGGAGTGAGCACAACCACGGGGTTATTACAGAAGAATCAGGGAAATTAAGGAAGAACAAATACTAAGGAAGAACAAATATTAAGGAGGAACAAATATTAAGGAAGACCAAACATCTATTTCCCAATCAGTGACTTTGCTTTACGTTGCCACAAGATGGAGCCTTGAGATTAAATCATTTGTTTGAGGGTCAGTTGTTACTTAAGAAAATTCAGCCACATTTAAAGACACAAGTTGCATTTGCTCATATGATTATCTGTGGGGTTTTTAATGAATCAGGGTTTTCATCATCTCTTATTAGTCAGACATAAGAAAACTCTGAAGACTCTGTCAAAATAGGTGTCACTGGCCTAACTCAGCAGAGGAAGATGTTGAACAATGGGGGTTTTCTTCTGCAAGAAGAAATCATACTCCAAACCAGGTGACATTACCTGGGAGGGGGGAGTGGTGGAAGAAAGAGTACTTTGTGGGAAAGCTGAGGCATGAATGGGGACAAAAGAGGGATATTTCAGAGGCAGTACCTTTTTTTGCCTTCTGGTTCAATTTTACTTCTGCAAAACCCCCTTATTACATATCCCACACTTATTTCTGAACTGCAATACAAAAGATGTCCCTGCCCATGGCAGGGGGTGGGAAGGGCATGGACAGGCAGGATTGGGCAGCATGGATAGGCAGGACTGGGCAGCATGGATAGGCAGGATTGGGCAGCATGGATAGGCAGGACTGGGCAGCATGGATAGGCAGGACTGGGCAGCATGGATAGGCAGGACTGGACAGGCTTCCCGCAGGCAGCTGCCTCTCCAGCCCTCGCAGCTCCAACGCTGAGCAATCCCTCTCCTGGGAGCTCCACCCTTGGAGAGGTCTTTGTCTTTTCCAGATAAAAAGCCAACACCCTTTCGTGAGGTTTCTTGTACCGGTTCCTTTTTATGAACGTAAAAATAGTTGTAAGCGGTGACTCAGTCGTAGCTGAGCCTCAATTTTTATTTTCAGACATTATAAAGAATTTTGCTCCCTTTTTCCGTTTCTCAGTTGGAAATGTCAGTGTTCCTGGGACAGACAGAAGTGCAAAGAGACAGGGATCTGCTCAGCTTGAGTGCATTGAGGATACACTTCCTGAGAACAAAGAGAGCTCTGGAATTCCCTCAGTCCAGGGCAGCCACGAGGCTGCAGAACTTGCCCAGAACGGATCTGTGTGTCATGGAATGATTGCTCAAAACCCCATCTAACCCAGCCTTGGACACTTCCAGGGCTGGGGCAGCCGCAGCTTCTCTGGGCAACCTGTGCCAGGGCCTGCCCACCCTCAGAGCCAAGAATTTCTTCCCCATATCCCATCTGACTGTGGCAGTGGGAAGCCATTCCTCCTTGTTCTGGCCCTCCGTGTCCAAAGTCCTTCTGCAGCTCTCTGGGAGCCCCTTTAGGCCCTGGAAGGTGCTCTAAGCTCTCCAGGGTGCTCTGAAGGGTAGAATATTTTTAAGGAGCACTGGATTTCACGTAATGCCAATACTTCCCTCTTTCCCAGCACTGTCCTGCACCACATTCCCTCTCCTGCCGTTGCTGTTCTTGCCTCCCCCGCTCCATCCCTTGCCCAGCACTTTCCAGCCCCTCCTGTCTCGCTGTTCAGACTAATTAAAACCAGCACCTTCATTCAGAATGATGCTCATCCAAGAAACTGAAACAACACTCTCAGCAGGCAATTCCAAAGACATACCTTCTATACCGTGTGTTTATCACTCCCGGTAGGTTAGACAGGATATAAATGAAAGAATTTCAAATGCTGTATGTATTTCAGCAGCATCTTTTCCTATCAGAAACCACCATCCAACTCTGCTGCCTGAGAGCAGCTAAATTTCAGCAGAGTGGTTAAATTTGGGTTCAAAATGGCATCATCTCCAGGCCTCCAGCGTATGACACAGAGTAAGGGGGACACAGTAGGGGAGATCATGTCCTTCATTAATAGAAATATTCACCTGGGAAGAAGTAGAAGAAAATAACCTGGAAATAAGGTCATCACTCTCCTGACAGCCCCATGGGAGACTCAAGCAGTGCTGAGACTGAACTAATTTTCCTGCTGAGCCTCCCAGGCATGTGGAGGCCACTTGACATGGCAGCAAAGGCAGCAGGCTGTGAGCAAGGGAAATGTTCTTCTTTTTGGAAAATATTAGAAATCCCAAGAGAAGAACCTGTAAAGAGTCTCTAGGCCTTTGGGAAAATGATCCTGGATGAATTCCCAACACAAGGATTTTGAGATTATCGATGATGAGCCATGATTTGCTTCCTGGTTTATCAGAGCACTGCCAGGACATGAAACATTGCACCACAACTGTTGAGAACTGTATTTCTGGGTGATGCAACCCTTGGAGAAGTGGAAGTAAACACTTCCTCCTGCCTCTAGGTCCTTTCTTGGGATGACTGAGTGCCTGCCTTGAAGAAATGGCTCAAAGCATCAAAACAACTGAAACTTAGAGCTACTAATTTCTGAACTGCTGCAAATGATCATTTGTTTACTTGGGCAAAAAGGTCACATTCCTGGAAACCCTTCAACCTTTGGCCAGAGCCCAACTCTTCTCAGCAGTGCCAGAAGATAGAAACAAGGTGCCATGGCCCCAAACTGTGGTTTGGGAGACACAGGTTGGACTTCAGGGAACAAAACTCAGTAGGAAGGTGCTACTGGAGTAGGTTACCCAGGAAAGTTGGGACTCTCCATCCTTAGTATTTTTCAGGATTCAGCTCCACCAATCCAAATCTAATGTTGGTGATAGTTCTATTTTGAGAGGAAGGTTGGGCTAAAAATCAACAGAATTCTCTTCCAACAAACACTCTTATGTTTCTGGATCTTAAATTCAGGCCAGTGAACATCTTTAACATTAACTTGGGGAGATTTCGATACATCCTGAATTGTTTTCCTTAAAAATACTTTCTTTATGAATTGGGAAGCTTCACACAAAAGGGCCATAGAAGAAAACTACAAATTTTTAGTGATTTTTTTTTATTTCCACTCCTTCAAAACACAAATGCTGTTCTCTCCACTGTCTGCTGGAGAGCCAACCTGTTCAAAGACAGTAGCACGTGGGGTCCCATCAAAGACTTGTCACATCACCAGGTGTCTCCTCAGTATGAAGAGATTTTTTTGGAACAGGAAAAGAAAGTACCACAAGTTATTTCCTGTATTGTGATGTTTCTGTGCCACGAACAGAGAACACCTTCTGCAGTGAAACCTGTGGTCTGCAGATTTGCTTTCCCTGGAAATCAAAAGGCACCTTCTCAAAACCGGGACGTAAAAATGAAACGATTTTGTTAAGGTGTGTTTTGACGACGTAGTATTTCATCCGTGGATTGAACCTGGGGTTTGTGAGCCTGTGTGAACCTGTGTGTGTGTGACTGTGTCTCTTCCTCTCTCTGTGAAGAGTAAACTCGTGTGTGAGTGTGTGATCACAGCCTTCCTCCACGCTGTGAGCAGGAAGCACCAGCCGGGTTTGGCAGCATCCTACACCCACCTTTCATCTTCCCCAGCAGCAGACACCACACTGTGCCGAGGCTCTGGAGCTGTCAGACCCTTTGCTCACAGATAAACATCTTCACAGGAGACCACTCTCACCTCCTCGACAGGAAACCTGCTCCCCCTGCACAGCTTCACCGACAATCCGCAGGAAAAACCAGCACTAAATCTCTTTAACTGACAATGTTTGTCCTCAGAGCTGCTGTTGGCACAGGTGTTCTGTGGTATTGCTATTTTTGACAGCACAGGCTTCACACAGATGAAAAGAGACACCTGTATGCTAAAAAAAACTTAAAAAAGGCACCCATAGGAGCAGACGAGGGTGAAAGCAGGTCCATTTTCCATCGATGTGCTCACAGCCCAGGGTTGATTTCTGCCAGTGTTAATGAAGCAAAGTTTGTAGGTGTCATATAATAAAATATTCTCACTTTCTGCAACTCCCTGACAGGAGGGGGGAGCCAGGAGGGGCCGGGCTCTGCTCCCAGGGAACAGGGACAGGAGGAGAGGGAACAGCCTCAGGCTGTGCTAGAGGAGGGGCAGATTGGATACTGGGGAAATTTCTTCGCTGAAAGGGTGGTCAGGCATAAGAAGGGCTGCCCGGGGAGGTGGTGGAGTCCCATCCCTGGAGCTGTCCAAGAAACAACTGGATTTGGCACGATGGTGTTTGGTCAAAGGCTGGACTTGATGATCTTGGGGGGCTTTTCCAACCTCGATGATTCTGTGGTTCACTGGAAGATTTAACCGATGCTGTGACCTCCTAGCAATGATTTCCAGAGTCCAGGAGCTCCAGCTCTGCAGGGATGCCATTAAGGCAGGAGAGAGCTGTCCCTGTGGGCAGGGCCCTACCGGCTCCTGCAGAGCAAACCCACAGGGAACAAGCCAAACAAGCTCCGCCAGGGAACACCGAGTTGTGACAGTGCTTCGGGGATCTCTGCCAGCCCAGCTCCACGGAGCTGGGAATATCCTCCCCCAGCTGCAGGGGAAGAGGAATGCCAAGGACTGAGGGGTGAGGTTGTCCTCAGCACAGTCCCATTTACGGTGTCCAACAAGAAACAGTCCCTGAAGGCTCTTGCCCGGTCTGGGGGTCCTGACCTGCAGCAGCCCCAGGCAGGGGAGCTCACACCACGGTGCTGCTGAGCAGTGAGCTGAGCCCACCTGGGCAGAGGGAGAGCTGCTGGGGTGGGTTTGGGGGGAAAGCAATCCTGCGAGGAAAAGGGGGAACCCCAGATGCCACCTTTCAATGGCGATGTAAATGCTAATCTCTGTCCAAAAAAGTGTATTTAGTCAGTTCCATAAAAGGCACTTTGAGCTTTGGGTGATGACTGGTCGCCCTCCAGCAGCATGTTTACAGTGCTTTTGTAGATCTGCCAGGACTCAGACAGGGTTCTGACAGATCTCCGGTGTAACTCTTGCCTCACTGCAGTTACACCACAGGCACAGCTGGCCCTTCCATCCTCTGGGGTTGCTGATCTCTCTGGGCATGCTGCTTGCTTGGCAGATTTTCCAGAGGACTGGAATCTCTTACAGAATTCTGTTCTGTGAGGCAGTGGCTGTGTGGGCAGTGAGTCCTCTCCAACACGGGCCTGGACACAGCCAGGATGTGCTCTTGATGTCCTTGCTTAATTGGTAATCACCTCTTTGTCTCTGTCTTCTTCAGACTCCCTCTTCTCATGCCTTCCACATCTGGTCACTACAGACAAAAGGGACTCATGACTTCTCCCTGCATGTAAATAGGCGATTTTCCATTTAACCAACATTCCTGTTGTGGTGTTTTGTAACAAATCCATCAGCAGAAATGAGTAATGTGTGTTTTCTTTGCCACAGATGTTAATCTAACACTGCTGCAGTGAGGAAAAGCCTGCCAGGCAGTAAGGGAAGGCTGCAGAGCAAACAGAAGAGCAAACAGTTTGCTGTCCAGACACAGAGGTCCTCAGTCAAGGGCCCAAAGTCACCTCGATTTGCTGGGGAAAACTTTCCTCTACAAAAGTTTATACTGGCAGCTCTCAGCAGTGTGAAATCCAGATGGATTCTGTCCAAACAGCCTTAGGAACAGGTAGAAAGGTAAAGGAGGTCCCAGGTCACTGATTAGGGAAGGAATGGAGACAGGGAATGCCAGAGCTGGAGAGTGAGGGTGGGGAGGAGATGAAGGAGGAGTTCTTAGCAAGAGAGTTGGGGGAGGAGTGGAGGCAAAAAGTAGAACTTCAGACATCTGGATAAATATAAGATGTCAAACTGGGAGAGGGTATTTTGTAAAGGAGAAAGTCTGTAGTTTCTCTTTCATTTTTAACAGTCCTGTGTGACGCACTTGTTGTTTACTGTTTGTGGTACTTCTTCAGTAATTACAGTGCTCATAAAAAAATCCAGTTGCTGGATAGAGTGTATATTTAAAACTGTTAATAATTATATGTTAATTACTGTTTCTTTACACCTCGAGCCCAGGTTGGGCCCAGCTGTGTAATGCTCTGGCAGCCCTGTCCCTGGGAGCTCCTGCAGCGCCAGGGAGGGTGTGCAGCTCCAACCGAGCAAATACACTGAGGTCTAACAAAGCCCTTAAACACGTTTACCACGGAGCTGTGAGTGACCATGGAAATGCAGAGCGTGTGCTCACACGTCCTGCCAGCCTGAGCTTTCCTCCCCCCAGCTCTGTTTGAACTAGAACGAGATCCACCACCGAGGATTATGCACAGACGCAGCACCTCCTACTTCAAAGTGTGTGAGAATACTTTAAAAACTAGGACAAATATAACACCACGTTGTTCCCAAGAGGTACAGAAGTGTTCTCCCAGCACTAAAAAAAACCGAGAAGATGGGATAAATATCCACGTATTTTAAAGGTGGAACTTTTAAAAAGTGCATTAGAATCGTTACAAACTCCCACATGGTAAAAATGAGTTTTAGTGCAGGATTGCTCGAGAAGGAGCTCCCGGTGGGATTATGGGATTGGTGCAATAAAAGGTACCACCTCACCTTACAAACCCTGCTCTTTAATATTCTTAGACTGTCTGGGCTCCTTACAGCATCACTACCACTAAAAGGGAGGTGTCAGGGTTTAATGTCACTTTTAAGAAACACGGTTCCCTCCTCCTTGTGAGTAAAATCGAAGGTAACAGAATCCCAGCCGTCCCACCACACCAGTTCTCCCTTCTTTTGGCCAAATTCCCTCAATCTTTAAGACAATTTACTCCATATATTTGTTGTTTTTTTAAGCAGTGTTGCTTTAACATTACAGACACCAGAAGGATTGAAAGGATAATTAAGGATCAGGGGTTAATCTCTTGCCAGTCAAGGTGATAAAGACGATCTCAGAATAAATACTAGTAAACTAAACCCAGAGTATTTTAATAGTAAAGAAAATCAGAAATATTACAGAATTCCAAAGAAGAAGTGATATTAATTGTTCAGATGTCTTGGGATTTCCAGGCCTGACCTGCAATAAATGACAAAAGTCTGAAAGAAAACTGGGCCACAACTAAGAAGCAAAAGCATTTTAGAGGTGAAGCAGTGGAGTCATCTATGCAGATCTCTAATATTTATTCAGCCTGATGATTTCAGGATGGAAAAAAAAATCTGAATTTTCTCCTGGGATGGAATTTGTCTTCCCAACCTGGTATTCTACAATATACACTCGGATTCCTGTAGGAGGAGATGTGTTTGGAAGGAGCAGGTACTGACTGAGCTGACCGTTGGTGTCAGCTGTGTAAGGATAGGAAAAACTGAGAAACCTCTTAATCTGTCCTAAATGTGTGTCTCAGGGACTTTGAGAGTATAGCTTGATTTATTCCTAATATGCTAAAGCTAGGAAGTATAAAAATTGATTTTTCACTGCTTTGTTGGTAAAATGGGGTTAAAATGTTTTCTGGTACTAGCCCAAGTCAGACTAAGTGGATACAGAAGACTTTGTTCTCCTCTGACTGAAGTCAAAGTCAAAATTCTTACGAACATGAAAGGCAGCAATATCAAGCCTATGATCTTGAAAGGAAACACAGTGAATTGCATCTGTGGAATAACAGGAACATGCTTTGAATGCTGGAATACACACTGCGTGTTGTTTACACTCAGAAGAATTACTTATTGCAATATTTGCATAAGTGTTCGGCTCTGTTTAATTACAGCTGTCTGCAAGGGAGGGGTCCGTGGTGTGGGCACCAGATTCAAACCAGATTTCTTTCTAGAGCTGTAAAGCCAAACTCCAGAGAGACAGACACAGATTTCCATCTATATGAAGGAGAATGTTTCAGACAGTCTAATACATGAAACGTTTCATTCTCCCTGCTGGGGCCACAGCTTTGGCCATAAACTAAAACACCACAAGTTCCACCTCAGTGTGAGGAAAAACTTCTATCCCTGGATGTTGGCAGAGCCCTGGAACAGCTGCCCAGGGAGGTTATGGAGTCTCCCTCTCTTGAGACATCCCAATCCCACCTGGATGTGTCCCTGTGTCACCTGCCCCAGGTGACCCTGCCTGGGCAGGGGGTTGGACTGGGGGATCTGCAGAGGTCCCTTCCGACCCCAGCCATCCTGAGATTCTGTGTGATCCTGTGATTTTCCCTCCTTGGAGATGTTAAATGAATGGTGATGTGTTCTCTGCCTCCTTGGCTGTTACAGAACCCTTGGGAGGAGCTGGGGGGGGATATCGGGCTCTGCTCCAGGGAACAGGGACAGGAGGAGAGGGGATGGCCTCAGGCTGTGCCAGGGGAGGCTCAGGTTGAACATGAGGAGGAATTTCTCCCTGGAAAGGGTGGTCAGGCCTTGGCAGCGGCTGCCCACGGAGGTTTGGAGTCCAAAGAACGCCTGGACGCGGAGCTCAGCGCTCTGGGCTGGGTGACAAGGCGGTTGACAACTGGCCAGAGGCCGGACCCGATGCTCTCAGAGCCCTTTTCCAGCTCAACAATCCCACGGATCCCTGTCTGACAATCCCCCCTGGATCGCGGGGGGAGGGGCGGTGACCGCCTGAGGCGCCTGTCCAGCAGGGGGCGCTGTGCGCGCCGCCGGGGGGCGGGGCCGCCGGAGGGGGCGTGTCCTGTCATCGCCCCGCCCCCCTCCCCGCGCTGTCCCCGCGGCCGCTCCGGGACGCGGCAGCAGCAGGGCCGGCGCCATGGTGAAGATCGCCTTCAACTCGCCCTTCGCGCTCAAGGACGAGCCCAAGAAGGAGGCGGCCGAGGCCCTCGTGGCCGACAAGGTGCGGGCGCGGCGGTGTGGCGGGCGGCGGGAGGAGCGGGGCGCTGTGTGGGGGGGGGGGGGCGGGGAGCGGGAGGAGGTGAAGCCGCCGCCGCCGCCGCCATTTTCTCGGGGCCGAGGCTGGTGCGGGGCCGGGGCTGGTGCGGGGGGCTCTGCCCCGGGGGGGCTGCGGGAGGGTCTCTGCCCTCAGGGCGAGGGGCCGCCGTGCCTCCCTGAGCCTCCCCGGGCGGCTCCGGGTGTTTATCTGGCGGCTGGGCCCGAGCCAGCGCCGCGCTTCCTGACGGGGCTTTAAAACCTCGCAGCCCGTGCCCGGGGGGAGCGCGGGGAAAGGGCCATCCCTCCCCCCCCTCTCCCTCCCCGGCAGCGCCTTCCAGGCGAACAAAGCCGCACAGAGCTCGTCCTGCGGCGCCCGGAGCCGCGCTTAAATAAAGAAACCTGCCATAAAGGGTTTTAAATAGAAACCCGGGCCAGCACCCTGCGGTCGGCTTTTCCTCCCCGGCTCGCCTGGAAGCTTCCCCTTTTGCGGGGAAATTGGGTTTGAAGGTGCCCCGCTTTTAGCCGGAGAAGCTCAGCCTGTAGGTAAATACAAGCAGTGGCTCTGGAGGGGGAATGTGGGGTGGTCCCGGTTTATGTGTAATGAGGGAGTAAGGGAACTTAAAAAAGCAACAACAGAACTCGCGGAATTGGACTCTAGTGTCTGGCTTTTCCATTTTTTCCTCTCCTAAGCTGTAATCATGAAGGTAGTTTGCCTTCCAGCCCACTCAGCCTCACCTGAAATAGCCTCCCTTTAGAAGGAGAAGGGATGCAGAGTGATTTTATTGCTCAGTGCACTCCTCTGAGCTTTAGGAGTTTTATGTGTGCATATTTAATACAGTAGCACCGAGTTATAAGATCAAAAGGAGAGAGAGAAAGCAGGGAAACAGGGTAGATAAATAATTTAAATTTTGAAGATGTCATTAACCAGTTTCTTGTGGGACAAACTCATCAGCTACTCCTGAGGCAGCTTCTTATATATGTATTTAAAGCCCCGTACCGTACAAATTCTGAGAATAATAGTTCTAATTAACACCTACACTCCTTTTTTTCTTCTTGTGGGAGCTGCTCCTCTCAATTTAGAATATTCTCAGTGTTTGCACTACGTGGGTTTTTAACAACTCTTCACTCTGACTTCAGGGCTTGGAGTTGCCTGTAAACATCAAGTTCATAATTTTACTCCAAGACAAACTTGTTCGAGTGGTTGTTAATGTCTCCTTTTGCTGGGATATTTGTGCAGAGCAAACAAGCTCAAGGGCTCATGTTGGCTGAAACAGCACAATAAAAGTCCCCTGGAATATCTGCACAAACCCCTTGAGCTTGCAGAATACCCTCCCTTCAGAGTCCTTGGGACTGACTGGCAACAGTGTTAAAATAAGTGTTTTTTCTTTTCCTCTCTTACACTGGTTTGTAACGAGCTCTGAGCTTGTTACAGCTTAGACCTGCATTTTCTGTGGAGGTTTTTTAATGATTTTTACCTGTTATTTTTCAGCAGAGGTTTTGTAACCTACTGGAGCAGAGTCTTACTGCGTTCTCAGCTCTGTCAGCTCTTCAGGTTGAGCTGCCCACACTGCAGCTTAACGTGCTGAAATCCCTTTGCTTTGTTTGAAATGGGTGTGCTGCAAGTGGAGCTAATTACATGTCGACATCACTGCCACTGGGATGGCTGGGGTGCCAAAACTGCTGCAGACCGGTGTGTTCAAGTAGTGACAGGCTGGATGAGTAAGGCATTGAAAGGTGTAGGTGAAGGTGGGAGAATGTGAAGAGAACAGAATTAATAAAGCTGCTTAACCCTGAGAGATGCTTTTCACGTAGAGCCATATAAATGTGGCATAATTCTGACTTGAAGTTAGGGTTTCAGTTGGCTTTTTCGGGTTTTTTTGTTTTGTTTTGAACAAATGCTTATCAAGCCAATTGCAGCAGCTTGTGTCTTGCTGAAGCAACATTTTTGTGTTTGGAGGATGTGCGAGTGGAATGTGGGAGTATTGACTTTCACAAAACAGCTTGGGTTTTGTTTCAGGACTTGCATAACTGATGTTTGACTTTTATGCTGCTGCATCTTGCTGAGCAGGGGAATATGTGGAGCCTTGTTGTGGGCACAGGTCACTTCATGTGCTGTGTTCTCTGGGAGGGCAGACAGTGGGACCCAGATGAAGGCCATGCAAGCTGCTGTGCCCAGTCCAGCCACTGACTCTGGGAGCACCTCACAGGAAAAGATCTTTTACTGTGAAATCCAGTTTTCTTCCTTCCTGACCAGTACAAAGAGCAGGTCTTGAAATTGAGCTACTAAATCCCAGAGTCAGGAATCGTTAAAGGGATATGCTTGACCAAATACAGAGCTTACCTAAACGTTGTGGGTTTGGGTTTGGGTTTTGCCTTTTTTTCTTTTTTTTTTTTTTGTTTGAAAGACCCAAACCCAGTGTATGTTTGCCCAGAGGAAACGTCTCTTGTGATGGTTTGGTGTTTTGAAGTATTTTTGCTGTTCCCTTCTCTGCTTGGCTTGTGTCAACCTTTCACCTGGAAGTGTGGGAAGGTGCTGAAGGAACTCTGGAGGGTTAAATCTGCCTTTCAGACACCACCACTGCCTCTGTGGTTGGTATTGCTCAACTCACCAGCAGCTTATATGAGAGCAGTTTCCCTTGGGTGCAGTCATCTTGTGCTTGAGGGAACACCAGGAGGGGTAAAACAAGTTCTTGAACTAAAGAGGGACGTTTCAGGCCGCTAGAAACTAAACTTCCTGGGATTTGGGTAGAAGAGAGAGTATTTTGAAGCTGCAGGGTAGGATGTGCCACAGGGCCTTGTTTTTATTTGGCATAGTTGGAAGCTGAGTTTAAGCTGACGAGTGGTTTTCTTTCAGAGCGGACTTTGCTTGTGCATATTAAAAGTTCTGAAAGCTGGTGATTCGTGCCAGTTGTCTGTTCCCCAGCCAACAAAGTTGCATCTTGGCTTCTCCTCTTAATCCAGCTTTGTGAGGAAAAGTAATGTTAGTGCACGTGATAGCAAGAGGGGGAGAGGGAAGAGGCCTCAAAACACTCTGTGCCTCAATGACCTTGATCTACAAATCCTGCTTTCTTTGAACTACATTGTGGCTGCAGCACTGTATCTTTTATTAGAGTTATTTAAATTTCTTACACCACAAATAGTGTCTGGACAAAGGTTTGTCTAGAAAACATCATCTAACTAAGAAAATACTCTCAGGACGGTTTGAATATTGATCCTAATCTGATGCAGTAATATTTCATGTAAGTATTATTGTATGATGCTGGCTTGCAATTCTCACAGCTAGAAGAAGATGGTGGATCGAAGTGAAGCAGTCGATAACAGCTCACTTTAAATGCAGAGCAGCTGCATTTTCTAAGTTCTCATCCCTCTTTATTTCAAGGACCCAGAAGTTGCCACACACAGGGGTGAAAGCTCGTCTGGAAGATGTCTGTTGACTCTGCTGGGTCTGGCCTTCATCTTGGCGGGGGTGGTTGTTGGAGGAGCCTGCATCTACAAGTACTTCATGCCCAAGGTAATCTCCAAGTTCTTTTTTCTTTAAGCAGCACCGAATGTAAGAGTGTAATTAGAAATGGATTACACTATGCTAGAAAACCTTCAGGAAGTGGGCCACGAGAGCTGCGGGTGCTGTGTCACAGCAGAGCCGTTAGAAACGCAGCTCCGAGCTCGTGTGCCCTGCCTAACCAGCCCTGCTCTCCCAGCACAAGGTGTACCGCGGGGAGATGTGCTACTTTGAGAACGAGGGCCGGGAGCGGGCGGCCGAGCCGTACTTCCTTCCCATCGCCGAGGAGGCCGAGATCCGCGAGGACGACAACATCGCCATCATCGACGTGCCCGTGCCCAAGTTCTCCGACAGCGACCCCGCCGCCATCGTGCACGACTTCGACAGGGTGAGGCACAGCCCTGGTGTGGCACCCCGGGCCCTTACAGCTCCCTCAGCAGGGCTGGGTTAGGGGTGGGAGAGCTCACCCTCTGAGCTCTGCAATGGGATTAACTTTGCCAGGGTGAGAACTTCTCTGCCTGAATTGTTTCTCAGGAAGATACATCTCCCTGCAGTGCAACTTTAAATATTGTTGCCAGTGGGATACCTGGAAGCGCCTCTTGCTGTTTGGTCAGGAACCCGCTGTAAATGGCAGGAATATTGTAAATGTGAGCTAAGAAACTGAGGATTCAGCCTAAGGCTTTGCCAAACTTCCAGCAAAATGCAGAATTGCAAACAGGTGGAGAAGGGAATTGAAAAAGCACTTGATACAGTTGAAACCTTGAACATGACAGTGCTGCGTTAGTTGCATGGGTTTTCTCTAAGGCAAAGATGGGAGGATGGCTTTAATTTGACTTTTTTATTAAAGTCATGTCAGTTGTATTAACATTTATCCTTAGTCAGCTGTAGAAGCTCTGGTAGGTTGTTTGTAAAGCCAACCTTGGCAGTGCTGATAGAATAAATAGATAATTCTAGTTCCTGCAGTTCTTGTGCTCAGTGATAATGCTGATGAGACTTTCTAGAGCTTAATACTTTTCCTGAAGAACTATTTACGGGGAATGATTGTTTTTCAGCAGCTGGCTACCTTTTGTTTGCACTGTGCCTAATGACACCTCTTCAGTTTTGAGAGCATGATCACAAATATTTCCTCTGTGTTAGTACAAACTGTACTCCTTTAGAACTGTGATAAAAACTGCTTTTATGGTCAGCTTTCTGGTCTGTACAAAAGTTTTGTAAACTATCACTGTAGCCACTCTTGGCTTGCAAAACTGGTAACAGTTCAGTTCTCAGAGTAGACAGTTCCTGAATGCATCACTTCAGAATAGCTGTGTGTGATTTCAGCTTCCTTCTTAGTCCTCGTAAAGCTGTGTTTTAATAATCCAAGGCCCCCTTAATTAATTGAAACCTTATTTTTTTAAAATAGCTTTTGACGGCGTATCTCGACTTGCAACTGGGCAACTGCTACGTGATCCCTCTGAACACGTCCATAGTGATGCCTCCAAGGAACCTGATGGATCTCTTCGCCAAGCTGGCGGTATGTGGAGCTTTGCTGCTGACTTGTGCTGACAAGATGGCTTTTGATAAGGGAGCTGGTGCTGCTCCTGAACTCCAGGCTCTTGCTAGAACAGTCCTCCTGCCATCAAAGTCCGTAATCCCCTGGCTCAGTCACTGTGCTGGAGTTAAGGCCAGCTGTCAGTGGATATTATGTTGAGTAGATTCATGCCTAATGCTCTTATTAATACCTGGCTTTATGAGAGCTGAAAGCAACCAGCAGATAAGGTTAAATTTAGCTGTTAGAAAGGAATTTGATAAAGCTCCAAATATCATTGAAAGCCTAAACCTGAAAGTTCCTCCCGGAAAGCTCGGTTGTCCCGTGAGAGTTTTGATGAAAAGAACAATGGTAACTTGTTCCCTTGTTGTTGGCACTGCACTTATGAGCTCACCACAAGCATTTGGACCCTTCAGTCACTAAAACTGGTGTTTTTCCAGGGTGACTTACGGGTCTAGTTCGTAGAGCTTGCTGCTACTTCCCAATTAAATGCAATACTCAGCTATCGGGTGTCAAATGGACTTTTTAAAAAAGCCACTGACTGTTTTACATGTAATTCCAGAGGCCACTGGTCTAGTATAGCTTGTTGTGTAGTTTTTTAGCTCCTTGAAGACAAACTCTAAGTGTGTCTGCCTGCCCCTGTGAGGGGTGGGAAGCAGTTTGTAGTGCTGTCATCTCCTGATGAAGCCTTTTGTGTGTTGCTTTTTTTTATATTAGAAATATATTGCCTCAAACCTGGACTCTCTCACGATACTTTGTTTCTCTTTTAACTGCAGACTTTGTTGTGCACAAATAAACTTGACCAGGTTCTGTTTATGTTTGCTTCACGTGAGGCTGGCAGTGTTGAGGTTAACTGTGCTTTGTTTGGATGGAGCTGCAGCTGTTTGAAATGGCCTTTGTCAGGTTTTAACTTCTCTGGTATGCAGCTGGTCAAGCCCAGCATATCTTAGTGTTAAACAGAAGGAAAGCTGAAATCTGCAGCCTGAAGTAAGATGTAGAGCTTTGTCTGTTAGCAGAAGTCTGTATCTCCAGGTTTTTTCTCTTTCAGACTGGCTCTTACCTGCCTCAGACCTACCTGGTCCGTGAGGAGATGGTGGTCACCGAGGAGATTGATAATGTGTCTGATCTGGGCATCTTCATCTACCAGCTCTGTGTGGGAAAAGAGACCTTCAGGCTTCAGCGCAGAGACCAGATCATGGGTAAGTTCCCTTCAGTAACAAAACAAACCTGTTCTTCAAAGGGGAAGAGAGAGATACTCAAACTGTGGGAGTTTTCACACTTGAGAATCCGAGTGCTCAGCATGAGCTGAGGCTGAGCATAGACATGCTGGGTATTTCCCCTGCTCCCATGTATGGGTCACTTGAACATGCTGAGAAAGTTTCACTTACAGAATTACAGGCCACAGGCCCAAACCAAATTGGAATTTAAGCCTATTTCTGTTCCGGCTTTTGGTTGAAGTCGTAAGTTAGTTTGGCCCCAAAATTCATACAATCCATCAGATAACGCAAGTCTCTGTAGGTGCAGCTTATCCTGTCACTGTCCTATCTAAAACTGGGTTACAGGAACACCGAGTACAAACATTATCTTCTGCTTGACTTGCTCTGAAAAACAAAGTAATTGAGCAGTGAGCTCCGGACATCCCTGACTTCCTCTCTGAAAGAGGAAGGGCACTTCAGAGGAGCTGCTGAGCTGTTCCTTCATTGCCTGTCCCCTCCTGCCACTCTGCCATTCTGAGGAAGAGCCTGAGGTGTCAATGCTTTGACCTTCTGGGAGGAGGCCTGGGGTACAGAAATCTGGGGCTGTGAATTTTGGATCGCTGTAGCTCTTCAATCATTTCATATCTGCTGCTCCCACCAAACCCAGGGAGCTAATCCTTTGTCAGATAGAGCCTTTCAGAATGCAAATGTTTGGTTTGTTGGAACTCCCTGCTCCTGTTTTCCTGCCAAGCTCTTAGGCAAGAGTTCCTTCAGCCCAGTTGCAGCATCAGGAGCCACATGTGCTGCTTGCTACAGTGTCCTGTGCTGTTTGGAGGGCAGGCTCCCTGTGTGGGAGCATAAAAGGGGTTCTCTGGAGCTCGTGCTGTAGGGCACGTGAAGGCAGAGGATCTGCTGCCCTTCTGGGAGGGAGAGGCACATGTCTGAGCTGTTGGGAGGGTGATTTTTGGGAACAGGGCTAAATTGACAGCTGCTGTCACTGCAAGTCTGCAGACAGTACTGTGAAGAGTGTTTGTGATGGTTCCTTAAATCATCCTGCTAGAGCATGTTGTTGACATCTTCACTGCAGAGAAAAAAGATTTCTACAGAATTCCTGCACAAAAGGATTCTGGTAAATGAATAATGTTTCCTGGTACTGTTGCTGTGCTGTAACTCTCCTTGTTTGCCTGAGGAGGGGAGAGGTTGGAAAGTCAAGTCAAACAGCAGACTGCTGCTGCTGAGGAGAAAATTGTTCAGGGCTGTCTTGCCTTCCCAATCACATTTTTTGTATTACTATTGTTAATAAAGCACACCTTTATTGCTGTGTGTCCAAGCCATGCACACATAAAAGAAACAGAAATGGATAAACTCCTTTAGCTTCCCTCATGTAGCTGTTGCTGCTTTGGCTCTTGGATTTTGTAGAGTTCCTGGGTGATCTGTTGGATCAAACTGACCTCAGGTTCTGTGGCAGTTCCCTGGATTTCTGACTTGAAGGCATGGGAGAAACCAGACAGGTCATCCTGTTAAATGGGCATTCAAAACTTCATCTCCATCTTAATGTCTTAATGCCTTGGAATTGCAGCACAGCCTGTGTTTTAAGTGTTTATAAATGACAGCAGTGCCCTGCTGGGCTGGCTTTAAGAGCTAGTGCTTGTCTTGCTTACTGTGAACATTCTCTGCTTATTAAACAATCTATAAATCTTCCCTTAATTGCTGTAAGTGCTTTAGGTGAGCAGCTTGTCTTCAATTGTAGAACTGCTCTGTTCTTGTCCCCTAGTAAAGAGTCACAGCTGATAGAGGTAAACTGCCTGGGTCAGACCCAATGCTGGCATGGCCCAAAATAGAGAAAATCACTTTAGCAGTGTTAGGAGAAACTTGAGGGAGGTCATCAGCTGAGTGGCAAATCCTCCCAAGGTGAAGGCAGCTCTGCAGAACAACCTTGGGAAATGCACACGGGGGTGGGGTGGGGATTTCTGATGGAAAACAACCCAATGCCAGGCTCTGCTGGCAAGTCCTGGCTGAAGAAACACCACTTGCTGAGTGATGGTATCTTGCTGCTGTTGGTGATGATACAAAGCTGGCAGTCCTTGCTGCTGGGTTGTGGCTGTGCTTTACTCAGCTCTCGCCCTCTCTCGTCCCCAGGTGTGCAGAAACGGGCAGCAGAGAACTGTCACTCCATCAGACACTTCGAGAACTCTTTCGTGGTTGAAACAAAGATCTGTCAGCAGTGAAGGGCGGTGGATGAGAGGTGACCTGTCCACACCTCCCTTGGGAAGTCTGAGCATTAGACATCGACTTCTGAAATTAAAACGTGCAGTGATAATCAAAAGCCTTATGCATCTTCTGTGTACTGCTTGTATTTCAAAAGACAAAGTCACCATTTCAGCTTTCGTTGATCCTTGGTATAACTTTTTAGTTGTCTCATGTAAAACTTAAATTTGAGTAAGGTTTGTTTTTTTTTTGAAGGCTAATACCAGTTTATCTGTCGAATGTGTTTGATTTAGTGTAACCTGGGAATGGCAGAAAAATATATCTATATATAAAAATGTTAACCAGTTCCTTGGCTGGAACCAGTTATGTTCACCTTAACTTTCACAGAATGATTAATATTAATAATCTGTGGTTTGCACATCTTGTGTAGTCCTGTAGAGTAGCTCTGCACTCCGTACCCTGGGTCAGCCCCCCTGATCTGGATCATAAAGGTTTATTTTAACGACCACGTGTGAAGCATGTAAAATCCCAGCTCAGTGACCATAAACCTTTAACACTACCCTGTTTCTTTTGTGCAATTACTGTATTGAATTCGTATGTATATTTGGAACCTTCCCCGAGCTTACGTTGAGTTCTTCTCCCTTGGTTTGGTTTTGTGGCATTTAGTTGTTAGATTTGGATAGAGTTGCTCTTAAGGCTTGTCAGTATTTTTGGTTAGGACTTGGTTTATCCTGTAACTTCCTCTTTCAAGGATCTGTTCTGGTATAGCTCACTTGTGAATGTGACTGTAGTTGTAAACTTAAACTACTCGGGCTTATATAAACTTTTTAGATCAACTTTTTATGAGCAAGTAGCTTTACTGCTGCAGTCAGAGCAATGTTCCTTTTTTTCTGAAAGCTGCAGTTTAAAGATAACCAAGAGTTCGTGTCCTGCAGTTGATAAACTCGAGAGATTTATTAAGGGACTTTATATTGGCATAAATTCTGCAACCCTATAATAAATGTTTCTCTAAAACTTTGGTGTTTGTGTGACTTCCTGGTGCTCAGAGGTGAGGGGAGCGATGCTGTGGGCCTGGGGCAGCGCTCGGTGCTTTTCCTTTTACCCCTCTTAACCTCTTTTTCAGCTTGTGAAGCTGGACTTGCTCTTCCTGGTGCTGTGGAAGTGCTTTGTGGTGCCAGACAAGCTCGAGGAGCAGAGGGAAGAAAAGACCCCACGGGGAGCTTGGTGTGTTCAGTGCTGGGAGCTGAGCTGAGCACGTGGGCAGTGACTCAGCTGGGGCACAGCAAGGCAGGGGTGTGTTTAGCAATTCTTTTGAATATTGGTGTTGATGAGGCTGTGGTGGAAGGTTGGCCTGTCCCAGTGTGCCCAGGGCACTGTTAATGAGGGGGTTGTTCAGCATGTCATGATAGACTGAGACAGCGGAGGGTTAATGAGCAGTTTGGGGCCAGCTCTGCCCCTGAGCTCTCAGAGGATGGTCCTGCAGTGAAAAGTCTGTGACTCAAAGAGCTAAAGCGTGTCCTGAACCCTTCTGGCTTTTCCTGGAAAGTGGCTGGGATTATACAGCTGGAAGGAAAACAGCAGGATTTCTGTGCAGAGCACTGGGGGGAGTGGGAAGTGGCTGTGGGAGTCAGTCATTGCTCCTGAAACTCTGCAGAGGAAAGGAGAACACAGGAATTCTAACACAACACCCTGAGGTGTTGGGTGATGCCATGCAGAGAATGTGTCCCAAAACTACAGCTTTGGCTCTAAAATAGTGTGTGTAGGAGAGTATTCATTATATATTTGAATTTACTGAAATAAAATGCTGCAGGGAGCAGTAATCACTGTCACAGAGTCAGGTTTGTTTTCCTCAGGTGTGTTATTGGGGGAAGCAGCTGCACTGGGAAGTTTCTGCTCCAGACTTGCTGTGTGCTTGGACAAGTGGGGATTCCTCCTCGGGACTGTCTGGGGGAATGACCAGGGTGGGTTTGTTTTGGTAGCCTGGAGAGGAAGGGCTTGGAAATGTGTTGGTTGAGAAGATCAAGAAGCACTTTCTTGCAGCAGGAGATTTGATTTTATGGAAAACAGACCCCAGGAATTGTTCCTTCCAGCTCAGAGTGTCTGTGCAGAGTTTGGCCAGTTCCAGCCGTGTACAGGAGTGCTGGACCTGTTTCCAGAGGGACTGAAACACTTTCTCTTACCTTTGCCTGGTAAAGCTCTTAAAAGCAGTGAAGTCAGTTCCTTGAGAAGCCATTAGATGTTCCGGGCAGGGCGCCAGGACACGGAGGAACGGATTGTTCGTACCTGCCCCGGCGCTGACAGGAGCTGGGCTGTTGAGCTGTCCCTGAGCGTTGTGGGCTGGGTGTCCAAGCCAAAATACTGGAGCTTTAAGGTGTTCCTGGGATCTCCTCACGCTGTGCCTGGCTTTGAGCAGCTGCTGTGCTCAGATGGTCTGTAGGAAGCAGGAGGGAGTTGGAGCCTTTTGCACCAGTAGATGGCATAGGCAGCAAACATTTGGGTGTAAAGTGTGTGTAACTGGTAAAGACTTGGTGTGTTCCTCTAACATGGGGGTTTTCAGGTGTTTTGCCAAAATTAAACCTTAAAATGGTTTGATCAGAGCTTCCTTTAGCTGGTGTTTAGTGTCTTTGCTTAGTTGTTATTTAGTAAGGATCATTTCTGTCATACAGCTGTAATCTGTTTAATGTCTGGGCAGGAGGACTGTCCTACAGGCATGAGTGTGGTGACGAAGGGCTGACACTGCTGGGATGCAAATGCCAACTTATTTACTGTAATAGCTTCCTTTACATGTGTGTTTACTGGAAAAGCAGCCAGTGTGCACGGGGCAAGCAGCAGCTCTGCCATGATGTACTGACAGCTTATTTTAGCTTGCAGGTTATTTTTCTGACCTGCTCATTTACATGTGAATTTTAAATACCTTTAGCAATGTTCAGCTGGCAGTCTAGTGCTTTGGGAGTTTCCTCTTCCAGCATTACATGCGATCTGTTTTTTTTTCCTTCAAGTTTAGGGACATTGATCAGAAAGCCACAAGAGAAAAATAATTATTGAGAAGACACTTGGGTTTGTTACTCGTAGGAGGTGCCGTTGACCTTTGCAGAAGCCTCCTGGCTTTCCGTGTGACTGAGGTGTGGGTGGCTGGTGATGACAGACCCTTCCATTGCAGGAGGTGCTGGTGTGCACTTAGAACTTCAGAGCCTCCACAGGGGGAGGTGCTCTGGTCCCCTTATCATCCAAGGAGGACATGGAACTGTTGGAGTGAGGCCAGAGGAGGCCACAAAGTCGATGATGATAATCCCTCCCCTGAGGAGACAGGCTGGGAGAGCTGGGGCTGTTCAGCCTGGAGAAAAGAAGGTTGTGGAGACCCCACAGCACCTTCCAGGATCTGAAGGGGCCAACAAGACAGCCAGAGTGACAGGATAAAGGGGAATGAGTGACAGCTGAAAGAGGGGAAATTTAGGTGAGATATTAGGAAGAGTTATTTTACTGTGAGGATGGGAAGGCCCTGGCACAGGTTGCCCAGATTAAAGCTGCTGTGCCTGCCCTAATTCCAGGCCGTGGAGGGGTGGCTTTGCTGCCAGCTGTGGCACACAGCCCAAATGCCAGCACTGATTGAAGCTTCCAGGCTGCAACCAAAATAATTACAATATGGATAATTACAGCCACATTATTTCATTAAAATTGTTCCTTCATTAAGTGCGTATATTTGTGATATTGCCTAGGCAGTACAGATGGGTGTATTACCTGTCTTGAAATAATTAGAGGCTCTCCACCTGAACTCCACCTCCCAAGGAAATTATTTCTTATAGTTCAACTATTCTGTTTACTTAAGTGTGTTTTCTCTCTTTTTGTCCTGTGACACCCCCAAGTTCCATGTTAACAGATGTGAAAGTGAATTTACTGTCTGAGAACTCCTTCTGGCCCTGGATGTAGATGTTGTGTCTTACAGAAGCCTTTGGGTTCCCTTGAGCTGTTCCATTTTGGTGATGTTTGAAAGTGCTGTGGGTTAAACCCACGGGTGGACACCTGATTTGGAACAAGGAACTTCCTTCCTACAGACCTAATCCCTTGTTGGAATGGAACCAGGTACTTTAATTCTGGAGTGAGAGCATCAACATGCGGGATCCATCAGGAATAGATCTGTGGATGGAGGAGGTTTAGATGGGATACTGGGAAGGAATTCCTGGCTGTGAGGGTGGGCAGGCCCTGGCACAGGTTGCCCAGAGAAGCTGTGGCTGCCCCATCCCTGGAAGTGTCCAAGGCCAGGTTGGATGGGGCTTGGAGCAAGTGGAAGGTGCCCATGGCAGGGGTGAGACTGGGTGGGCTTTAAGGTCCCTTCCAACCCAAACCATCCTGGGATTCTAAAGGCTGTGGAGACCTGATGCTCACTGTTTTCTCCTACACTCAAGGCCCTCAGCCAGACACTTTGTTTTCCCTCGATCAAGGGTCTTGATCTAGGGGGAAAACCAGGCCTGAGCAGTGCCCCAGGAGCCAGCAATGCCGGGGACAGGCTCTGCTCAGCCCACACACGCTGCTGAGCCACCCCCAGCAGCACAGCTCTGCCACGGAAACCCTTCAGAGAGCCGAAGAGATGTCTTTGGAGCACCATCCAGAGATCCACCCACTCCAGTGGTGGCCTGTGACGTGTGTGAAGCTCTGAGGAGCGCAGAGAGCCCTCAGAGGCCCAGCAGAGCAGCTCTCAGTGCAGCACAGATGCCCCTGATAAGCTGAGCTTTGCTGTGTCTCTGGCTGGGGCCGTGACGGCCCCGCTGCCACCACGGGAGGTGGTGCAGGCTGAGCCTCCCCTGGCTTTGGGGGTTTTTTTGTCACCATGTGAGGAGGCAAAGCTGTAACTGCTTCCAGCTTCAGGCTTCTGCAGCCCCCTGAGCTCAAGGAGCGTTGGGACAACGCTCTGAGGGACAGGGTGGGATTCTTGGTGTGTCCTGTGCGGGGTCAGGAGTGGGACTTGATGATCCTGATGGCTCCCTTTCAATTCAGCATATTCTGTGATTCTTATTTTTAAAAACTTAAGAGTTAATTAGTGAACAGGCCTGAGGACATGAGGGTGACAAAAGCCACGACCACCAGGTGCAGAGAAACCAAAGCAGGGAATTAATTATTTATCGCCAAGTTACCACTGGGACCATCACCCCACAGAACCAAATCACCCTCCACTTCCCTTCCTTCCCAAGGGGTTTTTGGTCATCAAATGGAAGCTGCTTTAAATAACTGGCCTTTTTCCCCCAAACTAGATCTCCTGCCCACTGCTGTAGATCCTGTGGGTCACATTCACAGAGCTCAGGCTGGAGCTCCTCTGCCCTGACTTAACCAGACACCGCCTTGACAGGCCCAGCTACTGTTTTGTCAGCATTTTATCAAACCATCTCTGATAAGATTTTATCTCTTTGGTTCTGTGCTGGACAGGGTGGACTCTCACAGTGTGTGGGTCATGGGCTGTGGGTTGGTTTAGCTGTTGAGGTGTGAGCTGTGGTGTCCAGCAGCACCGGCGTGGTGCTCTGTGAGTGCCTTTGTGCCCAACCAGCTGGGGACAACGCTCATTTTTAGGCTCTAACAGCAAAAAAGGAAGTGAACTGTTAACAGTTAAATGTGTCAAAGTTTGCTGCTGCTGCAGCTTAACCCTGGCAGGAAAATCTAACAGTTACAGAGAAACGGGGAGGCTGCCCAGGATGTTGAGCAACCAGATGGCAAAACAGCAAATAAAAACCTGGTGCTGATAAAAAAAGACATGTGAGGGGGGGAAAAAAATTCTGCTTAGGTAAGAGGAGCTGTAAATCAGCTCTTTTCATGCTGAAAGGAGGTATTTTGGGTTCATGAGCAGTGGCTGGTGACAGCAGAGGAGATGCAGAGGGCACTGGAAACGGGGCTGGGATGGGCGGTGTCGGAAACGCGCCCAGAGCCGCTTCCACCAGCCCCGTGCCAGCCTTACTTGCCTTGCCTCATGTAAATAAGACTTATCAAACCCCTTGGTGCTGTTTCTAAGCAGCTTAAGCTGCCCAAGTGCCCCCAAGACCTTCCCTGGCTCTGTGCTGCTGCCCTGATGGCTTTTCATTTGGCCCGGCCCGAATTAAACCTAATTCTGTGTCCAAAAGCCACTTGTCACTTCAGCACAGACTCAGCCTGCTGAGATCATTGGCAGAGACCTCAGTGCTCTGCTCCTCAGCGATAACAACCCTCTGGGGGGGAGCTGCAGGCAGAGGAAATACTTCATGCAGAGTGAAGGGGATGTTCTGGGGTATTTTTTTTTGTGTTCTCAGTTATGTTCTCATTCAGATCCCCAGCCCTGTGCTGACAAGAGATTATTCAGACTATATTACTCAAAAATCTTTCCAGAGAAAAGATTTTCATGGGAAGCTCAGCTTTTGCTGGCTCTGAACAGGCTGATGGAAGGCAAAGTCCAGGTGAGGAGTCAGACAGGTCCCTCCTGAATTCATCTCCACTACCACAGTGATTTCACCCAACCTCCTGTAAAAAGAGGTGTTTAATCTGCATAACCCCCATTGCTGAGGCAGAGGGTGCACCCATGGGATTTTCTGGGGGGAAACATCAGCTTGTTGAGGTTTCTCTCAGTGACCAATTTCTGAACTTCTGACACCACTTTATGTAACATCTTTTTCCCCTCAGGAGGTAAAAGTAGCTCTGGGGGGGTTGGCCAGGGCTATCCTGCCCCCCTCCCACGGGGACCAGAAAGGACAGTGATGGGCTTGATTCCTGCAGCTTTAGTAATTCCCTGATAGTCCTGATAAACCCACCCCTTTGCTTTGCTCCCCAGGGCACAAGAGAGAAGTTAAAATAATTTTGCCAAAGCATCTGAAATGTTCTGCAGGTGCTCAAGAGACATCAGCAACCCGGGTGCTGCCACGTGTTGTTGGTCTATGTAAGTGTGTCTTGGTGATGCAAAGGGAAAAGTGGGCCAAGAACCACATTTAAAAAGCATCTTTAAAAAGGATTTTTTTATTATTATGTACAAGAGGAAATACAAAAATAAATATTTCTTTTCACTATGGTTAATGTGTTACAATGTACTTGGTGGTC
Organism: Lophotriccus pileatus; assembly: GCA_035583135.1. Classification (NCBI taxonomy): domain Eukaryota; kingdom Metazoa; phylum Chordata; class Aves; order Passeriformes; family Tyrannidae; genus Lophotriccus; species Lophotriccus pileatus. The sequence goes on from JAWWES010000150.1 coordinate 5,439,668, forward strand.
TCCTGGATTTATCAGTGCTTTCTCAGCCTTCGCTCAGGTATGGAACTGGCTCAGATTCCTGGAGGGATGAGGTGGTGGAGTTTTATTTTATTATCTGGAGGAGTTTTTGAAAAGAAAAGAAGAAAACCTGTATTCCAATGCTCTCTGGGCTTCACATGATTTTCCTACAATATTTATGTTTTCCTATAAATTATAAACCAACATTGGCATAAATAAAAACTCAGACTGTCACAGCATTTTACGTTTCAAACTGTAACGTTTCAAATGTTCACAGAAAAACACATTTGACAAGAAGGTGCAAATGAAATCTCAAAGGCCCAAAGCTTCTGTGGTTTGATTTTGAAGAAGTTATTATTAAAAATACATCCACGTTTGAGCCTTTCTTGGAAATCACTTGTAGGCTCTTGGGTGGCACAGGGAGTTCCAAAGCAAAGTCTGGAGAGGTTTGGATCCTCTGACTGTGTTTTAATCCTGCTGCTGTTAATGAAGAGTGGATGTGATCTGTGGGTCAGTTATCAGTGAAAGGGAAATAATTTGCCCCATTTTTGGTGCAAAGAGGACCTGAAAGCCTGAATAAATCCCCTCCAGACACAGCCCCCTACACACATGGCTCCAAACCACGTGACTTTCCAGCAGAAATGGGAACTGATGGCACAAAAATAGTGTCTGGAAGCTTCAGTGACTGTGTGATTTGGGGGTCTGTCATTTGCTACACCCCAAGAGGGAGGTTTCTTTAATTATTTAAATGGCAAGTCCTTTGGGGCCACTTTTTGCTCCTCGCTCTGTGGTCAGCGTGGCTGGAGGCTCCTGGCACGAGTTAGTCCCTGCTGGATTGTCTTGTGCTTCAGAAATATAGAATATTGGGTTGTCCTGTCACTTATTTGGCTCAAACTCTTTCTGCATAGCAGGAGCCCAAAATCTTGGCTGTTTCTTGTTGCAGTGCATGACCAGGACACGGCTGGGAAGTGCCACAGGTGACAGTGGGGCACAGCATTGCTTCTGCCATGGGTCCTTGTCCTCCCCTTGCTCCAGCCTGCCCAGCTTAGGAATGGAAATACTGTTATTTATATTCAGAGAAAAACTGCAACTCAAGTTGCACATCCTTGGGTTTTGATGGGTTTTTTTTGTTTGTTTAATCCAACCCTCACTGAAAGCAGAAGTTTGCCTGAGAAGTGTGGAGAACAGTGAGCCAGAGCCCAGAATGGAGTGACTCCGCAGTGCTGGCAGCTGTGTGGGGCAGGGCAGGGCAGCGCTGCTATTCCGTGGTGTCCTCCACGAGCACGTCCCTGGAGTGTTTCCTGGCGTAGCTGAGGTGCTGCAGCTGGATGCTGTCGTGCAAATCCTGCCTGGAGAGGCGCCTCCTGAACTCGTCCGTGGTGAAGTAGTAGATGACGGGGTCGACGCAGGAGTTGAGGCTGGCGAGGCACAGAGCCACGGCGTGGAACACCGAGATCACCTTCTGCACGCACCCCCCCTGGATCTGCTTGGTCTTCACGAAGAAGTCCAGGGGGAAGCCGATGTGATACGGCGCAAAGCAGATCAGGAACACCAGGGCGCAGGTGAGGATCATCTTCAAAGCCTTTTTCTTCTCCCCCAGGTCGCGGGAGGCAGAGTTCTTTGCTTTTAGCGACAGGACGGTCTTCCACGAGCAGTACAGGATGATGAGCAGGGGCGTCACGAACCCCACCAGCTCCCCTATTGCCATCAGCATGATGGAGGCGGGGAGGTCGAGCTCCCTGATGGGCAGATCCACAAAACAGGTGTTTGTGTTCTTCTTGTCGAGCCTGAGGAGCGGGAAGGGCAGGCAGGCCACGCAGACCACGACCCAGCCCACGATGCTGACGTAGACGTCGCAGACGCGCTTGCAGTCGCTGAACCTGAAGGGGTGCATGAGGAACAGGTACCTCCTCACGCTGATGCACACCAGGAAGAAGATGCTGGCGTACATGTTGACGTACTTCAGGTAGAAGCAGAGCAGGCAGAGCCCTTCCCCGAACTCCCACGTGCCCGTCAGGTAGTAGAAAATCCTCAGGGGCAGGGACAGAACCTGCAGCAAATCGGCAACGGCCAAATTGATCATAAAAATCACGGCCCTTTTAGTCTCCTTCATGTACCCGTAGAAGACCCACAGGGCCAGTGTGTTTGCTATGAGGCCTGGGATGAGGATCACCGTGTAGGTAACGGCGTAGTAGCGCTTCAGGTCTGTCTCTGTGCAGTTGGAGCTGTTGGTCATGGTTGTGCTCCGGGCCCTGGCACCATAACATGTCCTCAGGTGCTTCAGGGAGGGATTTCAGCCCTGGAATCCACGTGTGGGGATTCGGTGCTGGGTCCTCGTGGCCACTCTGGGGAGGAGCTTCGTCTCCTTGGGGTGAGGGAGTCAATCCAAGCCCTGCTCACGTGCTGTGCTCGTGCTCTCTGTCAGGTGGTAGCAGCAGGGTGGGCAGGGAGGGCATCCACGCTGGGAGGTGCATTGCCCAGGGGGGCAGGTCCTCACAGAGCTGTGCCTCTGTCACCTTTTGGGTGGCATTTCAGCCGCTTCTCTCAGTGCAGGAGTTCAACAACTGACGTGGCCCTGCAGCTGAGGACAGAAAGGTGCAGTTAGAGCATTGTGGGGAGACGTGGGTCAAACAGAGCTGGAAAGAGCCACGGGAACAACTGTCCAGCAGAAACCTTTGTGGCTTTGGAGGTGGTCAGCTCTCCTCCTGCCTAGCAAGCACCATGCCTTGTCCAGTGGAGGTGTGAAACCACTGAGGAATAAATGGAAAACATGTTTAATTTCTGCTACAAACCAGTTCTGTTGGTCTTCCTGAGCCCAGGCGTGTGGCCAGTGCCGAGCTGCCTCCCCCCAGGCTGGCCGGGACACCCTCACCTCACACTCCCCTGTTCTTCCCAGGAAAGCCCTTCTGAAGGTTCAACCCCCCCTCCCCCAGGGCTGGAGGTGACAGAGGGCGATCTGCTCCTTGTGTAAGACACGATGTGACACAAACATTTCCCGCCGGAGCAGCCGGAGGGGAAGTCACAGCTCGGCGGCTTTCGCCAAGCCAGGGCCAGCCTTTTCATTTCTGCTCGTAGAGAGAGCATGAACCATCCCTGCTGCGAGCAGGGACGACTGGCCGCTCTCTGACCACCTTCTGCTGCACTTTCTCACAGCTGCTTCTTCCACACCTTCCCTCACCCACCCTCAACCAGGGGCTGTTGGAAATACCAGACACCGGCACTGAGGGGGTTGTAGGTGGACTTCATTTCAAATGCTTTGCACAGTAAAGAGCTGATGTTACCTGAATGTGTCAGGCAAAAAAACCTCAGCCAGCTCTGATAAATCTGGGGGAAATTCAGATTTCTGCCCAAACTCTCTCTCAGGTTTGCCTTTGGCTTCCATGTGAAGAATTAACCTGCAGGTCTGAGCGGCAGAAGTTTGGAGGTACCAACCCAGATGCCAAAGGCACGGTTATTTAATTTTTAAAGGTTTTAATTTAACTTTTTTTCATTTGAAAGGTAAAATGACACCCTGCTGCAGGCCCTGCTGGTTTTTCCTGTGCTTTGAGGTGCAGCATTAAAATGTGAACACTTATCAACGATGCTGACGTTTGACACTTGTCGGTGTGATGGCACCGAAACTTTGAAGTAGCTTTGGGTGGAAACAGGAGATCTTCTACAAAAGGAAATGGTTGGGGGGGTGCAGCCTTTCTGTGTCTATTTGTGCAGTTTCTCCTGCCTTTTTATCACCACTGAGTGGTGAGTCCAAGGAGACTGAGACAATCTTCCTTCCCTGCAGGGAACCAGCATCCACATAACCAGTGGGGCAAAATGGCTCCTGAAATAATCCCACTGGACTCCAGGAGCAATGATTAATAAGCCATAGAGAAATAAGCCTTCAGCTCAAAGGCTTCCCAATTCCTTTAGCAATTCTCCCTCCAACTTCCAATGCACAAACCTTTAGGAATGTGAATAATCTCTTCATCAAGCAGGAGAACTCACTGCTGCTCACCTAAATCCCCGTGGGTTTTATCCCTCAGTGATGGGTCACTTGTGCTGAGGGCTTTGATTTCCATTTGATGGGGCTTGACTGGCACATCCCTGGGAGTGTCCCAGGCCAGGTTGGACGGGGCTTGGAGCAACCTGGGCTAGTGGAAGGTGTCCCTGCCCATGGCAGGGGGTGGAACAGCCTTGGAGCTCAGGGAGAGGGCTACAAAAACTCAGCCATGTGAGAAACGGCGCTCTGGAAATCCCAAACAGCGACATCACAAAGTTCAGCCCCACGTGCTGTGTAAAAACCAGCAGGAGGCTAAAAAAAGCTCCAGAAAGAGGAAATTTTGTTTTGTGTGCTCTGTGCTCGCTTCCCCCCCTGGCTCAAGGGGGGAAGGGGAGAGACTCTCCCCAGGCACAGTCCCCTTCTTCCCCTGAGTGGCTTTTCCCCCTGATTTTGCCAAGGAGACCCCCCAGTCCCACGCTGGGGCACTGGATGAAGACTTTGTGCTTAATGAGGCAGAGGCAGCAGGTAAAGTTTGCAGGCAGACTTAAACCAGCTTGTTCCAGCTGGACATGCCCTATGTCCACATTGTCCCTGTGCTCCATGTGAGCACCTGCAGGGGATGTGGGAGCAGTCACTCAGGGTCACACCTGTGGGCTCTGCCCCCTGCCCTCATCACAGGCCCATCAGGGGATCCACACCCGAGGGGGCTTCAAAATCCCGGGTCAGCCCAGGGTCTCGTTAGCAAATCCTGAGGGGTTTAGCCCAGGAAAAGCCTCAGCAGCCCTTAAACCCAGCTGGGTGGGGGAGAGGCTTTAATCCAGCCTGGGGGAGGGCAGTTCATGGCCAGGCACAGTTTGGGGTGCTGTTCCTGCTGGAGTGTTGTGACTGGAACTCTTTTGGGGCTCAGGTACCCCCAGGAGCTGGGATGCTGCCCCATACCTCCTGCTCCTTCCCAGAGCCAGGGTGAGGGATCAGCCTGGATGGATCCTGCCCCAAAGCACCGTTCTTGCTGCTGGCAAGGTGAGCTGTGGGTGCAAAGCCACCCTGTGTTCAGTTTGGGGCTGTATTTATGCTGTAAGAACACGTAAAGCCTGTGCCAGAGCCGACCCAGGCACAGCAGCAGCACCCTGGTGTCACCGCCTGACTTACCCTCTCGGGGGAGCTGGGCTGTGCTGCTGCCTGGCACCTCTCTTCTGGCTTTCCTCCTTCTCCTCCACAACCTAAAATAAAAGCAGAACATGCACGTGGGTAACATCAAATGGAAATTCAGTTTCCTGCTGAAGCTGTGGGGGTGTTTCTGTGCCTCCCTGTGGGTTCTCTGGGCCGTGGGGACAGGACCCAGCGGTGCCCCATGCTGGGCTTCTCCCAGTGCCTGCTTGTTCTCCAGCTCACTGGAGTGCTGCTGCTGCCCTGTTTGGGCAGAGATAACTGTTGGTAACCAGTGGGTGTTAATTAACAGTTGGTATTCACTGGAAACAGAAATCACAGAGGCTGGTCGCTGCACGGGTTTTCTTTTCGATTCTTTCAATTCGCGTCAGGGGAGGAGAAAGGCTTCTCTGCCCTCAAGCAGTTTCCTTGTAGATATTTGTGGTTTGTATCTCCCTCCAGAGAGGCAATATTGCCCTTTGCTGTATTAGCTGAATTCCAAGAATCTGTAGGAAATCATGGTGGGATCGTTGGGGTGTCCTGTGAAGGGTCAGGAGTTGGGCTCGGTGATCCTGATGGGTCCCTTCCAACTCTGCACATTCTATGAAATGCTCTGCTTTAATGCCCCATGAAATACTCTGCTTTGGCCTTTTAATCCTTTGCAAAAGCTCTTGTCCTCCTTTGTTGATATTAATCTTGGTTAAGAAGGGGAAAAACAACCCAGAGCAGCCGTGCTGTGTGTTATCCTAATCCCCCAGCCCTCTTCTCCTCTCCTGGGAGATGTTCATGGCAAGGAGCACCAAAGCTGTGAGTTTTCCACCCAGGCCAGCAGGGCACATCCCCCCAGGCAGGCACAGCCATGTCCCTGGGCTGTGAGAACCCTGCCTCCACCCTTCCCTGATTCTTGCAATTAAGTGGAAAATGACCTGTGGAAAATCCATGTGGTGTCTCTTACGAGGAACAGACCACTTGGGAAAATCCATGGGACAAATAGCGTGAGACAAACCCAAGGAAAACCCAGAGCAGTGAGTGAACTGGGTCAGTTGTGAGGACGGGGCTGTGTGACCTCAGAGCCCACTTACAGGCAGCTGGGAAACGCTGAGAGTCACTGGATTTGATGTTAATCCTTAAATTCAGCTTCTTGATACTCACATAATGATAGCAGAAAATACACTTTGGGCTTCAGGGCGGGGTGTTTTGGCTCCAGCCGTGCCCCTGCTCTCCTCGGGTACCGGAGCATCCGTGAGCAGGCACAGGAGCTCGCCCTCCCAAAGCAGGAGTTCCTCGCTCCTCACCTGTCCCTGGGCTTACTCAGTGTCTCCTCAGTGCTACCCAGTAACTTCTGGAGGGTGGGTGCTCAGGCAGGGCCCCCCTGCCCCTCCCTGGGGTGTCCCATCCCCTCTGAACAGGCCCAGAGCCCGCGGGCAGCGGCGCCGGCTCTGTCACAGCTACTGAAAACCAGCCCAGTTTCAACCCTTGAGCTGGAACCCCAGTCAGCTGGGAGAGAGGGACCAGTCCTACCTCTGCTGTCCTGCCAGGCTGCTCCTTGTGCCCCCAGGGGTGCTGCCAGCAGGTCCCACCGTGGGTCCCTCCCTCGCCCTGCAAAGCAAAAGTGCAACTGGTGGAGCCGCGGCTGCGCCCGCGCAGAGGAACGGGGTGGGAGGGCACTGCTTTTGGGGTGCTCCCCCTGCCCTGGGGCCTGCCTGGGCCCTCCTCCTCTTTCCTTTTCTATTTTTGTGCTTTTCTGTCTGTATTTGTGAAGGTGCTGGTGGTTTCGGGGTGTTTTGGGAACAGTTTCCCCAGTAGCTGTCCCTGCTGCTGGAGATGGGGGCTCTGGGGGGGTTCATCCATTATTTCCCTCCCCTCACTGTCCCCTTCGCTCTCATCTGGGTGTTGTTACCCCCGTGCTGCAGTCCCAGCGCTCTCGGGGGGCTTCAGAGGGTCCCCCTGGTGTTGATCGTGGCCAGGTTTGGGCTCCTCCAAAAGCAGCGGGTTCTCCACAGTTGTTATCTTCTTATTCAGTGGATTTCACGGAGCAAACCAGGGTGAGAGCCGAGGACTTTTCTTTTCCAAGTGTGTCCAAGTGGTGTCACCCATCCCCGAGTCCCTGCGACATCGTGGTCCCCATCGGCAGAGGGCAGAGCTGGCTCTGGTTTGATTTTGAAAAGCAGCACTTCCCTGGTTATCCAGCTGGGGACTCCAGCTCAAGGAACATTAGAATTATCATTTTTTAAGATCAAGGGCGGTCACTGGCTCTCGATTCAATTGGTTAATTTGAAAAAGTGACTTTTTTAACCATTTCTGTAGCAATTCAACCCGAAGTGATTTGCAACTTCGTGATTTGCATTTATTCACCTTTTTTTTCTTGCGTGTCTGGTCAGGAGAACAGGGCACGTTTGCAGCATGATTTGTGGAGGGTTTCAGCCCTGCCAAGGGTCACAGGGGCAGTGAGGTGCTCCCCACCTCAGCACCTCATACCTGCAGCGGGCACCAGGGTCTCGGTGCCACCTACACCTTTCAAGCATCATTGATTTACTCAGATCACAATTCCTGTTTACAGCAGGGGTCTGTAGCTCTCAGTGGAGGATACTGCCTCAGGTCACGTCAGTCCTGGGGTGTTTCCCTAATTTTGGCAGGATCTGGGATGTGAAACGTTCCCAGCACCTCCCAGCAGCTGCCTCTGCCACTCTCACACTCTGCAAAGTGTTTTCACTGTAGGGATTTAAAGAAAAACCTTTTACTTCCTCTCCCTCACCCCAAAAATATGTGATGTCATCCCTGGTGGTCCCCAGGCTCTGTCCCTGCACCCCCCAGCCTTTCCCTGTGTGCCCCTGGCACCCCCTGCCTCCCACAGGGACTGAGGGGGGTGTTTTGGAAGTGATTTTAACAGACAATAAAACTGAGGCCAGTCCCAGAAACAGCAGAAGTCCCAATCTCCTCGTGGCTGAGCACACCTGGCCTTGGGGATGGACTCCTTTGCTTTTCCCACTCACACATGTGGTGGATTCTCCACTTTCATTCCCCCAGGAACCTGTTTGGGAGACAGCAGAGCCTGAGCTCGGGGAGTGAGTGGATGTGCTGCACTGAGAGAGGTTTTTGTTTCAGAAACACCCTTCAGAGCACAGTATCCTGGTCCCACTCTCTGTGTGCATCACCACCAGTATCTACCCCATTTCCCATCCCTCCAGGAGCCTCCTTGGGGCTGTGGGTGGGAACTGAGGGTGCCTTTACTGGCAGCCAAGGGCCGGTCTGGGAGCTGTGCTGTGCCCAGGGCACACAGGGGCAGCACTGGCCAGACCCTCCCCAATCCTTCTGTGCTCGAGGCCACCAGAAATCAGGAGGACTTGGAGCTGGGCACCACATCACAAGCAATTATTTTACAGTGTAAGATAAAATTTTATCTGACAGTCGCATTTTTCTCTTATTCTTTATATTTTACCTTCATGCACGTTTTTATTTTATAAGGACTGGAAATTTTCAGGTTAGCTACGAATGTCCTTCATGATCTTGTGGGATTTCCTTAGGGAGAAGCAACGAAGGCCTTCCTGATCTGCAGGGAGTCTTTAACAGCAATAATTCCTGGGAATGGGCTGTGTGTCTGCTCTCCACAGGGCTGGTGATGTCCCAGGGGAAGGGCACAGGCTGGCAGGGGTGTGTTCCTTGAGGTGCTGAGCACCCTCACAGTGCTGAACGTGGCTGTGGCATCCAGGCAGAATTCCCAGATCCCTGTGCCCCCAGGAGGACCCTGCAGCACAGCAGGGACTGACAGACACTCCTGGAGCTCTGATGTGCTGTCCCACCACACCCCATGGCTGGGGCCGTGCAGGGCGGTGCTGGCTGAGCCCACGGATCAAAACACAGGATTGGGGTCTGATGAAATCACGGTTGTCTGGAAAACTGCTCCCTGGCTTGGAAAGCTGCTCCCTGGCTGGCTGGGCTTGAAGCAGCAGAATCTGCTCTCTGTGTATCTGGGCTGTGCTCAGCCCTGAAGTTTGTGTTGGTGTTTGTTCCTCTGCCAGGCACAGCGTTTCTCCCTCTCCAGCACAAGTTGGGGGGGTGGAGAAGCTGCTCCTTGCCAGCAGTGGTGCCAAAAATCAGGAGAGTCTGAGGCTCTCACTGCTGGCTCAGTGGTGTGAGCTCTGCTGGGGCTCAGTGGTTTTCCAGAGGCAAAGTCACTTTGGGGCTGGACTGGAAGCGTGTGGTCACGGAGGGAGGATAAAGGTAATTTTAGCAGAGAGAAAAGCAGCTTCCCTCCTTCCCTGTGGGGCCCTGGAAAGCATCGAGCACGGGGATGTCTTCTTGGATACTCCCAAGCACTGCATTTCTGTAGGGATATGTAAGTGTATGGGTAGGTGGGATATTGGGATACTGGGAAGGAATTCCTGGCTGTGAGGGTGGGGAGGCCCTGGCACAGGTTGCCCAGAGAAGCTGTGGTTGCCCCATCCCTGGAAGTCTCCAAGGCCAGGCTGGACAGGGCTTGGAGCAAGCTGGGCTGGTGGAAGGTGTCCCTGCCCATGGCAGGGGTGGGACTGGACGGGCTTTGAGGTCCCTTCCAACTCAAACTATTCCATGATGGCCCTAGAACTGATAAAACAGGAGGCTGGCAGGTGTCTTGTGGCTCCAGAAGGGAAGGAAACACCAGTTTCTACTGAAGAAGAATGTTTCTTCAGGGTTTGGTTTCCAGAAACCCCAGCAAAATCCTTGCTCCCCAGTGCATCTACCCCAGCAAGGGCTTTTCCTGCTGTATTTCCCACAGCCCGGGGAAGGGTTTGCTGTCGAGTTCCCACGTGACAGATCAGTGAGAGTTCTTGGTTTGCTTTCTCTTTCCTGTTTTCTGTTTGGGAGGGGGGAAGCTGCACGGCAGAAATGTCAGCAAAGCACTGTGAGAACCAGCTGGCAAAGCCCCAGCGGGAACTGGAGCCACTGGGAAACCCGGAGCTGGTGCTGCCAGTAAGGTTGGAGCCACTGTACGGGATCTGTGGGGTCAGCAGGACTTATAAATATCTGTCTGTGGTCACTGAGGGCTACCTGGATGTCCAGCCTGGCTACTCAGGGTTGTACCCTTCCCAAAACACACCCCCAGGAACACCCACGCTCCTGGGGAGGGTGCTGGTGGTGTGACTGGTCCTGTCTGTGCCCAGAGCCAGTCCCAGCAGTGGGGAGGCTTTCCTGGTTTGCCTCCACCCCTGAAAACGTCCTGTTTTCCCCTGAGGCAGACAAGGAAAACATGCCCTTTTGTTGTTTATATTTTTTTTGAGAGGAGGAGGAGATCTGGGACAGAATGAGCCGCAGGGCAGCGTGTTTGCTGCCTGTCCTGGTGTTTGCTGCCTGTCCCTGGCATGCTGTAGGTACCAAAGCAAATTCCTCCAGGTTGTCTGGATCCCCCCATCTGGTTTTTTCCCCCCTCCAGCCTCAGCACTGTGAGAATAAACCCCCGCCCTCTCCGTGTTTCCCAGAAACGCTGCATGGGTTGGAAATGTGCATCCAATCATGGGAAAAGCTGTTTTCTATCAAACCCCGTCTGCCTACGTTTACTTATATAATTCCCCGAGGGTTTTTTGGCACTGCCTTGACCCAGGGGGAGGGAACCTAACAGCCCCTCCACTGGCCCCTCTGTGAGGGGCTGTGGTGACAATGGCACCTCTCTGAGCCCCAAACTCGAGCGTCCATCCCCAAATTGTACAATTATTGGGCTCCACATCTGCTCTCAGAGCATTTACAAGCACTTAAAATAATATTCCTCAAGCTAAAATACGTGTTGGGATCATTTTATTTCCTCGGAATTTGAAGCTTTCAGGATGTACTTGGGTCAGTTCTGTAAACTTTTCTCGGGACCCAGCGAGGGTTGGGACGTTTTCTGGTATTCAAAGCAAAACTGAAGGCTTGGATAACATCTGAATGTGCAACCACAGGCGTCAGCAAGGTGACAAATAACACAACAGTCCTAATAACGACACAAGAAACAGCAACACCAACGTGAGTCCTCGCTTTTGCAGCTCACACCTGGTCTCTGCGAGTAAATGTGCCCAGAGAGACTTCCTTCATCTTCCTCTTGGCTTGTGGCATATCCATCACTGTTTGTCTTCAAATATTCATCCCCCCCCATCAGCTGAGCACCCTCCAGCTCCCAGGAGCCAGGTGGACCCTCTTGCTGAGCTCTGGGTGCCTTTTCCAGCAGTGTGAGCTGAGCCAGGTTTGTTTGCACGCTCCCTTTAACACCGGTGGGGTGGAGGTTAATGACCTCTGCTTGGTGTATGTCTGTGGAGTTGCAGACTTGCAGTCCAGGTTAGCCTGGATCAGGTCTGGCTGGGGGATTTTTGTAGTGGAAAGAGGTTCAGTTTGGGTGGAGATACTGAACTGTCCTGATCCAGAGCCTCCTGTGAGTGTGGTGGATGCTCTAAGTTATTATGGGCTGCAGGTGCCCATGGTCAGAGCTGGAACTCCTGGAGCTGTGCCACTCATCACAGCTCAGGGTTCAGAAGGATTTTCAAACATGACAAATATACAGAAGCACTGAAACACCAAAATGAGAGCGATCTGAACCTGCTGTGGTTCAGCACAAGGAGCTCTGGCATCGCTGACAGCTTTTGGAGGGATTTTAACGGTATTCCAGTGGGAGGTGGTGTAAGGCAACGCTCCTCAGCAGCAACAACAACACTACCAGCAAGTCTTTTGGCATCACAACACCCTGCTGGGTCAGACCCTGCCATCTGTGGCACACAAGATGTATCTGGAGACCTGACGCAGCCCTCGAGCGACGGGAAGCGCCTGCCCGGGCAGAGCTGCCGGTGCTCAGGAGATGGACTCCAGCAGCAGCTCGTCGGGCGGCGCAGGCGGCATTTCCACGCTGTTTATCCGGCCGAAGAGCTTGGGGAGAGACCAGAAGGTGAAGCGCGGGAAGTTCCTCCTCCTGGTGCGGATGTCGGTGCCGGCGCTGGAGAGGCTGGCCCGGCGCTGGCCCAGCCGGGCCCGCAGGGCGACGCAGCCGTGGCGCAGCAACTGGTCCTGGAACTCGGAGGTCATGAAGTAGTAGAGGACGGGGTCCAGGCAGCAGTTGAGGCTGGCCAGGCACAGGGAGACGGGGTGGAAGCGCAGCGTGCCGCGGTGCACGGCGCAGTCCCGGATCAGGTTCTCGATGACCATCATGAAGAAGGGGAAGTTGATGTGGTAGGGGGTGAAGCAGATGAAGAACACGGCCGAGCACATCAGCACCATCCTCAGGGCCTTCCGCTTCTCGCCCGCGCTCTGCGGCTGCGCGGGGCCCTCCCGCAGCGACTGCCACATCTTCCACGTGCAGCCCGCGATGATCCCGAAGGGAAGGACGAACCCGAACAGCTCCGCCACCGTCACCAGCGCGATGGAGGCCCCGGGGCTCAGCTGCTTCACCCCCAGGTCCGAGAAGCAGGTGTTGATGTTGCCGGACAGGGCCGGGCTCCTGACGACGATGAGGGGCAGGCAGGCGGCCCCCACGAACAGCCAGACCAGGGCGCTGATGGCCACGTCGTAGCGGCGCTTCCAGCCCTTGGCCTTGAAGGGGTGCAGCAGGAACAGGTACCGCTGGATGCTGATGCAGGTGAGGAAGCAGATGCTGGCGTACATGTTGAGGTACTTCAGGTAGAAGCACACCTGGCAGAGGAAGCTGCCGAAGGGCCAGCTGTGGTTGATGTAGTAGTACGTCCGTAGCGGCAGCGAGAGCACGTGGGCCAGGTCGGCCACGGCCAAGTTGATCATGAAGATGATGGCTTTGCTCTTCCTGCTGATGAAGCGGCACAGCACCCAGAGGGCAGCGCTGTTGGCCAGCAGCCCGGGGATGAAGATCAGGGTGTAGGTGGTGGCGTACAGGGTGGACTGGAAGGACATCTGGGGGTCGGTGCAGTTCCCGGAGGACACGTTGCTCTCCATCCCGGCTGAGTCTCTTTGCTCATGGGGTGGTTAAGGCAGGTAGAGGGTTTCTGTGGGGAGTAAAAAGGGGCTGTAAAGCCAAAACCTCTTCATGGGGCAGCTGCACTTTAGTACAGAAGAATAAGTTTTGTGCAGGCGTATGGGCAAGTCAGTGTGTGTGCTGGGAAGGGTGTGGAGCCAGACCCTGCTCACAGGGAGTGATCCCAAGGATCTTCCACCCATCTCCTTTGAGATGTGCTCCTCAGGATCTCCTGAGATGCCCCAATTAGTGACATGCCCACTGGGCTCCATCTCTTTATTGCTGGTGCCACAGAATTGCTTTAGCTCTCCAGGGTTGTTAAGGACCACTTTTATTTCATTAAGTTTTCCATCCAGCTCCTGTCAAATCTGTGCTCTCTGGTGTGTCTACAGGCAATTTTGGTGGGACTGTAAATAAACAGGGATTTTTAATGGATCTAGACACCGTCTTTGCAGATCCTTGCAGAAATCTGATGTGAATCGGCAGCAAAGGGAATAATTAACATCTGCAAACGCTGGTGCTGGCAGGCAGCTGGAGCAGAGGCAGTGGGAGAGGTGCAGACAGATCTATCAGCTCTGGCTCCAGATTTAAGGCTGGATTTATAAGCTAATAAGTGGCCCAACACACGCCAGTTGCTCTGCTGGTCCTGCTAACTCAATTCCAGCCCTCGGGGCACGTTGTGCAGGCATCGTGCTGCAGCAACGGGAATTATCCCTCAGCAGCAGGAATTATCCCTCAGCAGCAGGAATTAGCCCTCAGGAAGATAAACACATCTCCCTTCTAATTAAAGCAGAAATTCTCTTCATCCACTCTGCCATCCCACCTCACCCAGCCCTGAGGGGACCAGTGGGGCATGGAGAGTTCACAGGTGCTCTCTGGAGAGGTGATGGATTTTGCCATTCCCGAGCAGAGCCCGTGGGAATCAATCTGGTCTTTCAGGAAGAGGTGATTTGGCAGCAGCACATCACAAATCAAGGAGCTCTGGAGCATCATCTGTAACAAACAGATTTTTCCCCTCAGAAACAGGCTGTGCTGCCCAGAGCTGGGTCTGCCAGAGCCCTCAGCTCCTGCTGTCACTGTCACCGACCCCTCAGCAGTGCTAATTAATTAAGAGGCAGCCACGGTGCTGTTTCCCACAGCCCTGAGCCTGGTGTTCACCACAGGGTGGATTTCCAAGGGTGAACTGCCCGTGTTGCTTTGAGGCACGGGGTGAAGGCTCTTCCTCCCTGCTCCTCCTCACCCAGGCAGCTCTTTGGTGGGGTTACCATGACTGCAGTTTCAGGAGGAAATACATGTTTTATAAATTCATATACAGATAAATAGATCAGATATAGCCCCAGCCTCTCTGCTGGCTGCTCACCACCCTGCTCTGCTGCAAGGAGGGTTGATGCTCACACCTGGCTTTCCAAACTGAGCCCTTCCCAAACTGCTTTCTTCCTTTTCCTTATTTTTTCAGGGTTTGGCTGCAAAAAAAGGCAAGCCTGAAGTGGAACCCAGGCTGCTGGGCAAGGGCACTTTTTTGGCTGCTGACTGTGTCAGAGGTTTCTGATTGCTCCACTGAGCTGGGAAAGGCAGGAGAGGGGAGGTGTCAGGACAGAGATGGTCCCGTGGCCTTTGGTTGGAGTTCTGTTCAGCAACTTTATAAATCTTGGACAGGACCCTCCTTGCCTTTCCTTGATTATTTTCCATATTTCATCCACACATGGCTTTATTCATGGGCAGGAGCCACTTTTTTAAGTGGCAAAGCTGAGTTTTATCCAGATCAAATTCCAGAAAGGAGACCAATGCCACTGTCTGAGGAGTCAAACTCCCGGTTGTGGATGCAGCACTACAATTCATTAAACATCAAATACCTTTGCAATTAATTAGGAGGCCAAGGCAGCTCTGGGTTCTTTTTCAGAGTATTTTGGAGCAGTATCTGCTCCTGGAGACGTTGTGGCTGTCACTGCTGGAAACCTCCCAGCTCCTCTGAATCACCCTGTGCCCCACCCAGCCCCACACCACGGTGGTGTTACTGCATTTACTGCTCCCAATTCATTGGCAAACTCATCCTCATCTTTTCCATGGGCTGGCTGGCCAGTCCAGGCTAAAGCTGAACTCCAGGCATGGCTGGGGAGAGCCCCAGGGCTGGAGGATGGGGGCAGAGCTGCCTCCTTTCAACCTTGGGATGCTGGAGAGAAAAGCAGGCTTGGGAAAAAACCTAAATCCACTTTTGGCTTGAAAAAAAGCTCCTGGTCTAAGTAGTGGAGTTTTCTGGCTCTGGGGCCATAAGCAATGATTTTGTTCGTTTAATCTCGGTGCTAATAGGAAATGTGTAAACAGAGCTGGGCAGTTACGGCAGCCTCTGTCAGAGAGGACAAAACTGAGGGCTTTGGGATCCAGTTGAGAGGTTTGGGATCAAACAGGCTTTCCCCACATCCTGCCCCCCCAACCCACGCAACCCTCCCTGCTCCCCCACCCCGACAGCCGAGCACAGGACATCGCAGGGCTCTGCCCGATACCATCTCCCGAGGAGCTAAAAAAAAAGAAATACCAACCCTATCGCTGCAAAACGGCACTAATTTCATCCTGCTGAGGAAAGGACAGAAATGCCACTCACCTTCCTTCGCCTGCCGTGCCCCAGGGGGGGCACAGCCATCCTAGAGAGCCTGATCTGCGAGCCTTTCCTCGCCCACCGCGCTCCTCCGCCAGCCCAGCGGCTCCTCGTTCAACTTCCACATGTTTTCGGAGCGCTGGAATCCTGCCGGCATCTGCAGCCCAGGCCGGTGGCTGCAGAACAGGAAATCCTGTATTTTGTTTCTCTTCTCCCACCGAACGTGGACGGCTAATGACGTTAAAGCCGCTGGGAAGGCGATGACGTCGTTTGGTCCAAGTGGGATGGAGAGCGTGGGTTTCTGTCCCTCTCTCGGCGCAGGAGTTGTGGGAGGTGATGGAGCTCTTTCCCCCCAGCTGCTTCTGCTCCTCTCCACGGGCACTTGCCATCTGCCTGCTAAAAGCTCTGAAATACAGGAGCACCAACCTTCCAATGAGCGCTGGCTGAAGGAAAACTGAACTCTCTGCCAGTGTGAGTTACTGGAAGGGAGTAATTTTCCTTCATTTTCTTGGAAGCTTGGTTAGCCTCAGAGTACCAAGGCTACAGGCTAAAGCTGTAAAGGGTTTGGCCTTTATTCCTGAAATAATAGTATGGTTTAAGGTGGAGATTTTCCCAAAATACCGCTGTATAAAAAAACTCATAATGTGCATCATTCCCAATTTTTTCTTTTTGCCTCCTTTAATTCCTTTCTATATGCATATATATATATATAATTTTTAGTTCTTTTACTGCCTGCTGAGCATGACCTCCTTTCTGCACTGCTGAGAACCACAGGTATATGCTGTGGTGTAACTTCTGAGGTGCCTCATTTCCAGCTGAACAGTTTTCCCTGATATCCAGGGTCACATCTCACAGCCCAGAGCTCTGTGGATTATCTGGCTGTTGGCATCTTTCCTTCTCCAGTCCTGGGTAAAGTATAAATAGAACCATTCCTGCTCTATTCATCAGTTTTCTGTAAGTGGTTCTGTGACCCCTCAAAGTTAATGGGAACAGAGCTGTGGACGAGAAATGAAAGAAGGAACCTTTTGGTTCCCAGTTCAGGGGCTGGGATCGGGGGTGCACCAGAATCCATCAGCTCTGCCACCCACTCAGCTGCCAGCTTTCTCTCTGCAAGGAAATCATGGAATCCTGGAATGCTTTGGATTGGGACCTTAAAGACCATCTCATTCCCACCCCCTGCCCTGGGCAGGGACACCTTCCACCAGCCCAGGTTGCTCCAAACCCTGTCCAACCTGGCCTTGGACGTTTCCAAGGATGGGGCAGCCACTTCTCTGGGCAACCTGAAGCCCCACACTCCTCATCTCCACTGACAAAAAAGGGATTTGGAAGATGCAAGAGCTGTTTGTCACTCCAGGTTTTCTTCCTGGGCATCTTTTGCAGCAGCTGGTGCTGATCCCTGGAAGAGGGAGCAGAGCTCATGCATTTGGGAAGCATTCCCAGATCCCAGAAAGGAGGTTGGCACTGCGCCCGTCCCTCCCCGGAGGTCAGAGGTTAATCCCAAAGCAAAGGGGCTGTTTTATCAGGATATCCTGCCTGGGACATCCTACTTCTGTGTCCCCAGCAGTGCATCCAGCCATCCCTGAGCCCTATTTTTAGCTGGTTGTTTACAGCCGGGGAAGGAGAGGTCGGGGGATGTCGGACCAGAGCGAGGGGTTTGTAACCACGTCGAGTCCTTCCTCTGCTCCTTGGATTTCTGGAGAACTTTTGGAGAAGATCACAATGTCCCTGGCCACGAAAGGCTGGTGGACTCACATCAAGCCTCCTCCTTCAACACACACCAATCAACCTCTGTGTTCTTCTTTCAACTGAGAGCACGTTTGTATTTCTGGCTCGTCACCGACACCAACGTGCATTTTACACTTGGCACTGTCCTCCTTTCCAAGGCACAAAGGAATTTTTAAATAACTGGGAGGCTTTCCCTCAGGCCTCCAGATGAAGGTTGTCTCTGCCTGCAGCCTGGTATCCTGTGGGCAGGAGGCCAAATGCAGACGATCAGCATCTCAACAGCACTCAGCACTGAGAATATCTGACAGGATGCACCTGAAGGATGTCTGAAAAACAAGGGGAGGAGGAGGGTTGGCTCACACAAAGCAGCTCACCCTTGTGCAGACCTGCTGGGGGTTGAGCTGAGCCATTGGCACGTGGGGCTGGGGAGTCCCTGTCAGCCCTGCACAGTTCTCTCTGCAGGGACAGGATTTTGGGGAAGCTTGGATTTATTTGTGCAGCAGATAGTTGTCAGCCACTCCCTTACTTTTTGGGCTAAGCCTTTGTCTAATCCACAGGTCAGCATTTTTGGTTAAAATGCACCAGTCATGCCCCAAATCTTTTCAGTGCAATGAAGTGGTTTCACAGTTTTGGGCTGGTTGTTGAGCTGTTGTCCTGCATTTACAGCATATTCTTGTTTTTCTCTGCGCAGAGAGCGAGTAATTTCATTTCAGGGAAGCAAACGAAGCCGGGGTGCTCACGAGATCCTGCAGCTCAGAACCTGAGGCTGCAGAAAGGTGTTAAATCCCACAGGGCTTCTTTCCAAAAACATTTGCTGCCACGCACAGGAGGGCTCTTCCAAGCAGGAGAGGAGATACCAGACCTCTGGTACTGGTTAAAAATGGGGTGGCACTGCATAAGAACACCTTTTGTGTTGAATGGCTCATGTTCTGGAGGAAAAGAACAGGTCATGCAGTGCTTTTGCCCAGGGTTGTGCCATGGGGACATGCACTGTGTCAGTGAAAGTGGCTTGGAGACCTCACCGTGTTTCCACCTTGAGCAGTTCCCTTCAGGACCAGTCTGGACACAAAGATCAGCACCAAGAGACCCCTTCAGATCCACCCTTCACATTCCTGGCATTGTGCTGTTCCTGATTTGGTTAAATTCTGCCTTTCTCTGGCATCTCTGTTGAAACACTTGCTTTGTGTCTGCCCAAGAAGGATGAAGATGCCTTTTTTATAGCTGGTGAATCTGGGCAGTGGGACCAGCACAGGAGATAATCCAGGAGCAACATCATGAAATTGTGTTTCCTCTTGTCAAAATAATAAACATGTTTTCTGGTCACGGGAAATGGGGTGAATTACAGGAACTGGAGCAGGGCATGTTGTGCCTTTGAATGTTTGAGAGCACTGGCAGATAAAGCAGCACCTGCAGCTCAGGTCCTGTGTCAGATCAAGCCCCAACCAGCCCTGAGGGCACCTGAAATACTGTTCTCCTCAACAGAACTCTGGATTTGTCTGTTTTTCTCTTGAGACACACGCTGAGGCTTTGGAGAACCCGAACTAAAGCCTTTGGTTTTCATTTCTGGGTTTGTGGCGGCCAAACTGATGGCCTTTGATTTCTTAGGTGCTTTCAGAAAACTCCAAGCTCTCCCTGATCTCTTTTTGCTCTGGGTTGTTGCTCTCGGGGCCGGTTCACCATCATGACCACCCTGGCTGACTCTCTGTGGTGGTTTAACCCCATCTGGCAGCTGAACACCACAGAGCTGGGTCAGCTCCGTCCCAGCCCAAACCAGGGCGCTCTCCCACGCACCACAGGAGACCTTCAGACCGAGCTGTCTGATCTCCTGCACGTCACAGTGACGTGACTTGAGTGGCTGGAAGCGGTGGGTGTGTGACTTTGCCTCACAGGCTGGGGCTGCAGTGTGGAAAACAACCGTTTTGGGGGAGTTTAAGGGAGTTCAGAGCGTGAGTGAGGCGGGAAGATGAGGGGGAGCCAAGGTGCTTGGGATGCCACCATGGTGATGGGGAATGTTATCCCTCATGGAGCCACTAAATCCGTGTTAAGGGTAGGGGTGGGAGAGCCAGCATCGCTCTGGGACATTCAGCAGCTGGAGCAGGTATTCCCAGACTAGGTCCAAGTTGTATCTTCCAGTATGTAGGAAAGCCTTTCCTCCCAAAAAGGCTTCTAAATTCAATGTGACTGTGGTAGATTTAAATAAATAAATAAATAAATAAACATGAGTCAGAGTGAAAACCTCTCTGTGGACAAGCAAGAAATCTAAGAATGATAAACACTGATGTGCTCCTTCATTAGAACTCCTTGATCCAAGGAGGAGCTGATCCCACACAGTTTTCTGGATACCAGTGATCACTGTGAAACTCAGCTGATGTTTGCAAAACTGTGTTTATTTTTTAAAGCATCAGTTCCTGGGAAGAAAAACACAGAACAAGCGACAGAGTTCCCGTAATGGTGCCTTTGACTTGTTTTCACCTGATCAAGGGAGGATTGCACGAGAAAGAAATGACAGGAAACGTCTCCCACTCACGTGCCAGCACAGCAGGGTCTATAAAAACCCTCAAAACAACCATCTAAAGCAAAGTCTCCTCGACTGACAACATCATACAGAGTGTAGCTTATGAGAAACTGCTGAACTGAGAACAATTTTGTTATAGTTGACTCCGTACCTGAGCATCAACCCCCTTTGTGAAGGGACTGCTTGCAGCGTGTAAAACATTCCTGGGTGTGACTGGCACCCCAAACTGCCAGTTACATCAGAGAAAACATTTCCATCCACTCCAGTGTAACATCCAGTTCATGCCACTGCAGCCCACAGTCATCTTTTCACACGTGGGAGGACAACTACGAGAGCTTATTGTGCTTAGTCAGTGTGCCACCACCTTTTGGAGCAACTCCAGTGAGAGGGTTGTTTAAACCTGGCTGCTGCTCACTTTCCCCCGTTTGTTTTGTAAAACAGGGAAGTGGGAAAGCACAATATACAGAAAATATTTGGCTGAGTTAAAATGTAACTGGGTGGAATTGAGTGGGGAGATTTAAAATAGACTTAGCAAGTGTTTCTGGCCTTTCTGCTGGGTTTGTAGCAACGTGCAAGATATTTTCTGCTGCAGGATTGTACCTTCTACAAATTGTACACCTTCTCTTGAAAACATGCAGGTTTTCAAAGGTGATAAATCAGTGCCTGTCTTCAGCCAAATCAACCCCCAGGCATCACAAGGACACCCTGGAAGTTCCCCCCGTGGGTGGACTTGGCTGAAGGGCTGTCACTAATTTACAGTAAGGGGTAAGTGACATCCTCCCTTGTCACCGCTTTGCACAGCTACATAAAAATGTAAACATCAGGATCGTGAGAGGAGCTGATGGGAAAAAAAACCCACAATAATTTATGAACTTAGCCTGTGGTCTGTTATTGAAATCACCTTGGCAAGGACCTGTTTCTAAAGGGGCAGCTTGGAGGAAAAGCAAGTCACTGGGAGCAAGGGAAGGTGCCACTCTCTGGAGTGCTGGAGGAGACAGTCTTGCACCAGCTGTACATGCAAGTTCCAGGATGTGTCAGCAATTAAGGAGCAAGCAGAGGTGGGTGAGGAGGAAATGGGGGAAGGGGAGTTTGGGAAAGGTGAAGCAGAGCTGGTGAGCAGTGGGATGCACACAGAGCCAGGAGGGGGCTGGAGCTACTTCAACACCTTCACCTGTCCACAGCCCTGACTGTCTTTTATGATTACTGGCCATTTTTATGCCCTTGTGTGGTTTTCCCAGAGAAGACACTTCAGCAGATGTCAGTGTATGGGTGTGGGATTGTCTTTGGCTCCCTCCTAGCGCCATGGAGCTGGGAAAAGAGAAGAAAAGCTCCTGGGGCTTTTCCACCACTTCCTAGCAAAAGTTTTGTCTCTCCCTCCTGGGTGTTTTCTAGTCCAACCAGGCTGGGCGTGGGTGACCCAGCAGTGGGGAGGGTCACACCAGTTGGGTCGCTCATCAGGTTCCAACACACCAGTCTTAGACAGAGTTTTATCTTCTACGTATCAAAGCTTTTCACTGCCACAAAACTCCCCTGGACTTGCAGGATCTTGCACAGTGGAGTTGGCAATTGAGTATCCCAGAAGAGTCCCAGATTTCCTATGAAATAGCTTAGCTTTTTCTCAGCTGGCTTTCTTGTCACTCCTTGACCGACGAGGCGCTCTCCTTGCTCATGAGCCGGCTCCTGATGACCATGCTGCTGTGCCTGGATATCTGGTCCTGGAACTCTGAAGTCATGAAGAAATAGATGAAGGGATCCAGGCAGCAGTCCAGACTGGCCAGGCTTAAGCAGAAGGGCTGTGTGTAGAGCGTGATGGTCCTCAGGAGGCAGTCGGTGATGACGTTCTCTTTCACCAGCATGTAGAAGAAGAAGTTGACGTGGTAGGGGGCGAAGCACACGCAGAACACCACGGCGCACATGGAAACCATCCTCTGGGCCTTGCGCCGCTCGCCGCCGCTCTCCTGCGGGATGTGGAAGCCCCGGAGGGATTTCCTGGTTTTCCAGGTGCAGAACAAGATGGTGACGAGCGGCCCCACGAAGCCCAGGAGCTCGGCCATGCCCGTCATCAGCACCGTGGCCACGCTGCTCTCGATCTTCTGCACCGGCAGGTCGGCGAAGCAGGTGTGGTTGTTCTTGGCCTGGCTGTTCTTGGCCAGGTCGTAGCTCCTCATGATGGGGAAGGGCAGGCAGGCCACCCCCACGAAGAGCCACACCACGGCGCTGATGGCCACGTCGTAGCGGCGCTTCCAGTCCTTGGCCTTGAAGGGCTGGTACAGGAACAGGTACCGCTGGATGCTGATGCAGGTGAGGAAGCAGATGCTGGCGTACATGTTGAGGTACTTCAGGTAGAAGCACACCTGGCAGAGGAAGCTGCCGAAGGGCCAGCTGTGGTTGATGTAGTAGTACGTCCGTAGCGGCAGCGAGAGCACGTGGGCCAGGTCGGCCACGGCCAAGTTGATCATGAAGATGATGGCTTTGCTCTTCCTGCTGATGAAGCGGCACAGCACCCAGAGGGCAGCGCTGTTGGCCAGCAGCCCGGGGATGAAGATCAGGGTGTAGGTGGTGGCGTACAGGGTGGACTTGAACGTGATGTTGTCACTGGAGCAGGACTGGTTGCTCTGGGTCATGACTGGGCTGCTGGAAGTGTCTGTGGTGGTGTAGGGCATGTGGGTCATTCCTGTCAGGAACAAAAATGGGATGTAAAGGCAAAGGCACTGAGAGAGATGTCAATAGTCATGTTTGCCTTTCCTGTTTGACTGTTCAGTGCCAAAGTGGAGGTTTGGAATTGTTGTCTGTACGAAGAATCCTGCTGCCTTCTTCAAAACTGCCCTTTCAGAGGTCCCACTCTTCCCACAGGAGTGGGGGCCATTCCTGGTGTGTCAGTCCCACAGGCACGGGTGAAGCTGAGCCATACTGGTCACAGAGCAGCATGAGAAGCTGCCTGTCCTTTTGGCCACCTCCTCGAGGTCACCTGTGGTT
The DNA here is from genome assembly GCA_035583135.1 of Lophotriccus pileatus. Lineage (NCBI taxonomy): Eukaryota > Metazoa > Chordata > Aves > Passeriformes > Tyrannidae > Lophotriccus > Lophotriccus pileatus. The sequence continues at coordinate 5,462,517 of JAWWES010000150.1, forward strand.
TGGTCTGTGGGTATCAGGGGTGAAAGGTGGGCCATAGCCCAACCTCTGTGTGAGCAATCACACTGCCCATTGACCAGAGTGTGGGTGACCACTGAGTCATGGAATCATGGAATGATTTGGCTTGGAAGGGACCTTAAAGGCCATCTCATTCCAACTCCTTACCAAGGACAGGGAGACCTTTCATAGCCCAGGCTCCCTCCTGGCCCTGGACACTTCCAGGTGCATGTTGGGCTCTGCTGGGCACAACTGTGTTGGTGAAATGCCACGTGTTGAACTGTTGGGCCACCTTTCTCTTGTCAGCTGTTGTAACTGGGACCAGTAAGTCGTGTAATTGTTTTCAGGAAGGCAGGAGGAGTTTGGTTTTGGCGGGGTTTTCCTCCCAGGGCTATAATTCTCATTAAAGCGATTCCCTCCTGTGTTAATATAACGGCTAAAACTGAATATCAGCTTCCTATTCCATGTGGCACTGCAGACACTGATTCACTGCTTCTGACTCATTTCCTGCACTGCTGGCAAGGGGCACTTGCCAGAAGAAGTGTCTCTGTAGGTACATATTAGTAACTCCTACCCCGTTACTAAGGTTTTTTTCCCTTCGTGCTGCAAAGAAAGGGTTGAGTTTGGAGCTCTCAGTGACACAGAACACCAAGAGCTGTTTTTTTCAGCTTGTGAATCGTTGAGGTGCTTGGATTTGGCAGCTCATACAGACGCTGCTCCAGGCTGCCACGGAAGGGTTGGGATCCAGGCCCCAAAATGCCCAGACATGGCAAGGTCCCCATGGGACACACCACCCTCACCATGGGTGCCCTGGCTCTGGCTGATGCTGATGGTGACACTGCTCCTGAGGGCTCCCCAGACAGGTTCTTGCTTTTCTTTTTCAGCCTCTCTTTCGTGCCTTCAAAAAGCAAGGTCTGCATGTTTACCTCCTGCAGCTTTAGCAGCTGGGCTGCACCTCCAGCTGCACCAAACATCACAGAAGTGCTGCAGCTGAGAAACTCTCTGTCTAGTCCCCTTCCTCCTCTGAGATGGCCCAAATGCTGGAGGCCTCAGAGCTGGTTTTATTCCCCCAGTTCACTCCCAACAATCCCCCTCCACAAGGCAGCTCTAGGACAAGTTGTCCATGCTCCCCAGCTGCCCCATCCCAGGACAGCACAGCCTTGCTCCTCTCACAACACCATAACACGCCCATGAAGAGAGAAGAGGCCCAAAGGGTGCTGGAAACACAGTGGAAAGATGCATCTGGCTCATGGATTTGTCTGCACCAGTCCAAGAAGCAGCACTGGAGGCCCTTCCACTCTCCATCCTGGTGTTCAGGACACTGAGACAGGGAGTGGCAGGGCATGGAGCCGAGCACTGGGGTGTTCCCTCAGGCTGGTGCTTCTCAGAATGGTAGGTGTGGGTTACATCCTGGCAGTGCTGTGAATTCCTGGGGCTCGGGATGTTTCATTTCCATCTGTTTTTGCAGCTCCAGCTGGACATGGCCATCTGCTGCCCTTGTCTCTGGTAAGAGCACTGCTCTCCACACCCAGTTACTGTCCCTTCAGGTGACCTCCCACTTTGCCAAGAAGCCATTAAAGAGCCATTTTCAGTGTCATTATCTGTCTACTTTCCTTAGATATCGAGGTGGGACTGACTGCCCTGTGCTCCTCAAACCCAACTGCTGATGAACCCACAGAGGATTGGGTACATTTGCAAAACGCTGTATTTTAAGGCCAGGTTTATCTTTAAATGCTGGCCATGGGTGCATGTTCTTCACTCCAGTGAGCCACAGCAGCTCACTGAGGTGTCCTCAGCTACAGTTAGCGCTTATTTACATCCCGCGTGACCAGAGCGCAGCGCCAGCGATGGGGGTCGGTGCTGACTCAAACTGGGCTCTGAAAGGCTGCCTGGGGTAAAACCAGCGTGTCCAGGATCTGTCCCTGTGACACGAGGGTGATACCAGAGCTCAGCCTTCTCTCTCTGCTGGCAGCAAACCGAGCCCAGGCACAGGGAGCAGCCCAGGGCTGAGCACACCCAGAGCCTTGGCGGAGCCCACGCGTGGGGAGGTTCCCCTCATCCACCACCTTCATCTGCTAATTGTCCACAAGGTGTCAGAGTTAATCAAGATTTTATTTCTCTGCCCTCTTTAAGCTATGATTCTAACCCCCAGGCGCTGTCTGAGTGGCAGAGGTGGCAGTGGGAGTGTTGTTCTCTTCTAGGGTGATACCAAACTGAGAACATCTTGTGTTGCTGCATAACTGATATTAGGAAAAAAAATGCTCCCAGGAGTGGTCCCATTGCTGGTGAATGACTTCACTACAAAGCCATAAAAACATAACCAGATTAAACCATCAGAATGCACCCAGACATATGCACAGAGGACCACAAAATTACTGCTTTTCTGCCCTTCCTCCCTCTTCTGCTGAGGCTGAAGCCCAATCCCACACCACCCCCTCATCATCCCACCTGTGCACAAAAGCAGACACACAGGAGTACCACTGAGTGCCTTAAGATGAGGTTTCCAAAGCGGTCAAGAAAGCAAAGTCTTTCTCTGCATGATGTGTGTGTGCAGCCAAGGCTGCAGAAGGCTGAGAAGCTCCATCAGATTTTATCAGTGCTGATTTACATATTGCAGAGGCAGCTCCTGTGCAGCAGTGCTCTCAGAATGTGAAATTTAAAAAAAATAATGGTAATAAACAAGTACACTGTGATCTAACTACTATTTCTTACATTTTTGTTAGTCTGTATTTCTGAGGCTGTTGCAAAAAGGACATAATAATTGTGCACGTTGTTGCTGGATCTTTGGAGAATAACCATGGCATTTCCAGGACAAAGGTGTTCATCTGGGAAGGACTGAGGAGCACAGGAATGTCGTTCCAGGGTCCTGAGTCTTTCTGAGACGCCCATCAGCAGAGAGGTTAATGAATTTGGTGAGGACACAAATGCCTCTGCCCTCACAGCAGGGCTGTGACTGACACACTGCACTTGCAATGAGGTGAAACCTCTGCTCTCAGAGCAGAACGTTCAGCAGTTAAAGGTACTTTTCCCTCACAGAAAAAGAGCAGATCTGGGTTTTCTGAGGAGTTTTTGCTCTGCAGCACCAGTGCAAGTCTCCCTCCTGCAGCAGCAGCTGGAGCAGCAGAGGCACCATCACCCTCCTCCCAGGCTGGGCAGGGGCTGTCCCGTGGAGGGATTTGCACCATGGATGTCATTCCCGAGGCTGGGGATGTTGGCACTGGAGCCAAAGTGCCAGCACTTTCACTTGACACCAAAAAACACGTCCTAGAACAAAAATCCCTCTCCCTGCACAGCTCCTGCTCCAGCCTGCTGAGGAACCCTCTCCTGCAGCCTGACATCCTGACCCCCATTCCGAGGGATTCCCTCTCCATTCTCTTGAAGAAATGTCACATTCAGGGGCCCCCCACCACGAATCCTGTCTGTGAGCACCAAAGCCACACGTGCTGCTTTGCTGGGCTCCCAGCAGAGCTGAGCTGCTGCTGCAAGTGAAAGCAAAAACAGCAAAAAAACACCCTTCACAAATTACAGCTTCAAACTCCAGCCCGTTAAGTTTTAATCCAGAGCAGTGACTGCAGTTTGAATCATGAATTCAAAACCACCTCAGGATTCTCATTAAGAAATGCATGTCCAAGCAATCTTGCTATTTTTTGCCATATTGTGCCCCCTGACTATTCATAATTTCCTCCTGCCGCAGCTCAGTCACAGAGGGTTGGGTGGCACAAAACAGGCAGCACGCTGATTATTTTATGGCAATACAAATCACCATTGGAAAAAAAAAAACCAAACCAGACTTGCGAGTTGCTCTCATTGCAGAGAATGACTTTTAAATAAGATATATTCCCTGAGACATCAGGCAAGACAAGGACACTAACCGTGCCTAGTAATGATGCCGGAGAGGAGCTGGAGCACCTCGAATTGCCCACGCTTAACATTTTGCTTTCTCCAGCACCAGCAGCCGCTGTTTCAACTCCTCCATGTGCTCACACGGAGGGTTGGCCCACCAGGACAGCGACTGCTGCTGTTGCAAGACTCGAAGCACCACCAAGAGCCAATCCCCAAGGAAAAAGCCCGGAGAGAGAGGGAAGGGTTTTTACAGGGAGCAGCACAGGTTTTGGATCCAAGGAGAGAGTGTTTAAAAGCTGCCTTACCTTGCAGAGAGCCCAGCTCGGCGCAGCCCAGCTCAGGAGGAAGCGCCGAGTCCCTTCTGCCTCCTCCTTCACACGAGCTGTGGGACACGGGTGACATCACGGGGCCACAAAGGTGCTGCTTTTTTTTTGACATTTCTCCTGAGCTAACCCAGTCAGCAGCTCAGTTTACGCTTGCTGGGGCTCCCTGCCAGCAATGCCAAAGGGTGGCACTTGTGACATCGCTTCAAGGAACGGGCACAGATCCAGCCTGCCCCTTATGCCAGGGCTAAACGCTTGGGTGAGGCCAGGGCTTCACCCCCTTGGAGGATATAATGGTTTGGATTTTCAGAAAGGGGATCTGACCTGCTTTGCCTCTCTGGGATCTCCCTCTGGCCCCCAGCACCTGACTGTCCCTTCCCTTAGCAGTTAAACTCGACTGTCCCTGCTCTTGGCAGTTAAAATCTGCTCTGTTGTGGCCTGAATGTGAAGTCAAACATCTCTGCAGCGGTTACCTGATGTGGGGACAGTGCAGGTGTTGATGTCTGACTGCTCAGAAACCTCAGAAACCAAAACTAATGGGTCTGATTCAAATAATTCATGCCCTGCAGGAGCAACCCCTAAAATCCAGCACTGTGCTTTCCAGACAGTCCCATTCCCATGAGCTGTGCAAGGAGGTTGGTACAAGTTGGGAGCTTGCCAGGTGTTTGTTTTAAAATTATTTCTGTGGGCTTATGCAAAGCCATAGTGAGGGGTTGGCTGGTGCTCAGTGTTTATCAGCACATCCTGTTTAGCTGATTTTTATTTTAATCAGCAGTGGAAGCGCATTTGCTGGAATTTATCCAACCTCAAATCACCACACAGCGCTCTGCAGCCTGGCAGCTCAGAATTTGGGAACAGCAATTCCAGACCGGTTCCCCGACTGACCCCACGAGATCTGTGGAACACAAACGTTGGTAGAATCAGAGAATAGAATGGTTTGGGTCTGAAGGGACCTTAAAGCTCATCTGTTCCCATGGGCAGGGACACCTTCCACTAGCCCAGGTTGGTCCAGCCTGGCCTTGGACACTTCCAGGGATGGGGCAGCCACAGCTTCTCTGGGCAACCTGTGCCAGGGCCTCCCCCCACCACTATCAGCTCTTCTGCAGATGCTCTTGCCTGCAGGAACCTCCACCTCTGACCCTTCATGCCTCGCTCAGATGTCACTGACAGACCTGGCTGATGTAAGAGAAAGCCACAATCTTTGTAAAAAAAAGAGAGATAAAAGATGCAGCTGCTCTTCCTGCCCTTACTCATGGCCATACATTATTCTGGTTTGGGGCCAGTTGTTGGACAAGAGATCTTTAAAGGCACGAGTTGTTGCACTTGCAGAATATTCTGCTGAATTCCTTCTTGCTGAAATTGATGCAGTTGCAAAGGGGGCAGAACGTTTTCCTGCCCCAAATGGAAGGATTTGGCTACCTGGGCATCAATGCTGGCTCTGCCACTGCTGTGTGAGGGATAATCGAGCAGGGAGTGGCAAACACAGCAAAATTCTGCCCTTTTATCTCTGTGTTTGGGTCCTGAGCTGATAGTAATTTTTCCCTCACTAAAAAGAAAAAGAAGCAGCAGCCACAGGGAAAAGGTAAGAACGGGGTGGACTGTGAGAAAGAATCTCTAATTCCCTGCCCGCGTTTTCTGGCCACTGCAGCCTCGCTGCTCATTAGAGGCTCTTTGTGCTGCTCCAGAGCCACAATTACCCCGGGAGTTAAATCACGTTGTTAATTGTTTCCTCTGCTCCCAGCACAGACACACACGGCACTTCTGTCCGCAAGAGAGGCCGATTCTGTTGGAAATGGATAGGTTTTTAATTCAAAACAGGAGCATTTCTTAATAGAGGAGCCTGTTGGCTCTGCCTTAGCCCATCCCTGGCTGCATCCCTCGGCAGTCGCTCCTTCCCTGCGCTCTGCAAACTGTGGATAAACAACGAGCTGAAAACGTTCACACCAAGTGTTTCTACAAAACAAAAACATTCCTGTCTGGCGGCAGAAAGGGAAAGGAAAGCTTGGAATGCTTTCAAGCCTGGGGTACCCAAACCCTTGGAAGCCTGCCCCAGATTTTGCTGGGACCAGCTGGGCATCTTTTGGATCCCTGGAGCTGGAGGGAACTCCAGGAGCTTTTCTCCTGGCCCGTTTGGGCTTTACCAGCAGCAGCCACAGGGATTTGCCCATCAGAACCGTTGCCCTTTGTTATTGTCATTTGTTGCCTAACTTCTGTTTTTCAGCAGAAGCTAAAAAGGAGGAAATGTCTTCTCCTCTCACCAGCCAGAGACTCTGAGAAGTATTTTCCATCCAGCTGGTGCTAAAAATAACCTCGGTGGTTGCCTTTGCTGAAGCTTCTTCTCCCTCCTTTGCAGTTCAGAATCCCTTGACAGGCAGAGCCCAGTGACCCTTTTGGAGGGGATAAAGGAATACTTTGAGGGAGAGGGACGTGGGGAGGGAAATGAATTCTTATTTTTGTCAGTGGTGATTTGAATTTCTTTGCCCAGTTTCATCTCTTTGCAACAGCTCCCTTCCCAAGGGGGTCTGTGTGGTGGTGAGACGTGAGAGTGGTGTGAACCTGGACATCCCCACTGGGAACCTGCCTGAGATATCACCACTGGCTCTCAGCAAACGAGGTTTTCAGCCTGTAATGGAGCCATTCCCATGGCCACAGCTCATCTGGGAGGTGGGAGGGCCTGGTCAGCAGGGGAAGGCTGGTGAAACTGGTGTGGGAAGGTCCATGGTTCTGGGTTCAGGTATTTGCATGTTTGTAGGACTTCCTCTCACAGACCAAGGGAGTTCCCACCTGCTACGTGACACTGGTGACCAGCACTGACACACCATCATTTTCCACAGGGGGAGAGCAGTGGGTGTCTGGGAGGCTGGAAGGAGCTGGAACAACCCAGAGAGGTTGTGGACTCCCCAGGCCAGGTTGGACAGGCCTTGGAGCAGCCTGGTCTAGTGGAAGGTGTCCCTGCCCATGGCAGGGGGTGGGATGGGATGAGCTTTGAGGTCCCTTCCAACCCAAACCATCCTGAGATTCCATGGCTCTGTGGGGCTGCCTCCAAAGCCTGTGGTGTGCCAATGTCCCAGGTGACACTGCAGCCTGCACAGGGTGGCTGCAAAGTGAGGGAGAAGCATTTCATGAGAACTGGAACACAAAAAGCAATGAACTCCGTGGGGAATTCCCAAGACACTGGAAAACACCCTCCTAATGAACATGATCAACCCCCAGTTGTGTTCTTCATCACATCTCCTTCACAAGGCTGTCCTTCCCCTTTCACTTCATCTGGGCAGCAGCAGCAAAGATTGCAGCAAAGGGAAAACTTAATTACATTTAAAAACTGGGGGAGATTTAGGTGAGATATTGGGAAGAAATCCTTCCCTGTGAGGGTGGGCAGGCCCTGGCACAGACTGCCCAGAGAAGCTGTGGCTGCCCCATCCCTGGAAATGTCCAAGGCCAGTTGCACCTCTTTATTGTCAGGTTATTCATAGAATCCCAGGATGGTTTGGTTGAAAGGGACCCTTAAATCATCTGGTTCCACCCCTGCCATGGGCAAGGACACCTTCCACTAGACCAGGTTGTTCCAAACCCCATCCAGCCTGGCCTTGAAACCAGGCAGGTGCCGTGTGGGACAAGCAGGGTGTCTCACAAGCATGAACACAGGGCTAGCCTGGGGCTGGTACCAAGATGTAAACAAGTCAAAACATCTGCAGCACGGATTTCACTGTTGGACAGGAATAATGAAAAGCCACGAGATGGTTTTACTTTATCCCTACTTTCCATGACTCCAACAGAGCAGGACGAAGGTTTGGGGGCTGGTTTCGTTTCCCTGCCCGAGAGCAGAGCTGCAGTGATGTGTGTTCTTTATCTCAGCTCTTCCCAAGAGACATCAGCTCAGCTTAACCTATTTGGGATTTTTTAGCTTATTGGGATCTTTGTGAGCTTTAATTGCCTGGATGGGCTTGGACTCCCCTGAACACCAGCAGTCCCAAGCCAGGTCTGTGCCTTCCAGACCTACAGCACGACAAGTTCCAGGCAAACAGGCAAAGGGGAGCTGGGAAGGAGCTGTGACATCCCCCAGGAAGGTGGATTTGGCCTCCAGAACCTGATGGGAGGGAGCAGAGCAGGAGCCAGAAGGTCCTGGATGTCCTTCTCCCCATCCCACGAGGGCTGTCACGCCCGGCTG
>JAWWES010000150.1:5480466-5543004 GCA_035583135.1 Lophotriccus pileatus
GAGAGCTGGAGAGGGACTGGGGACAAGGGATGGAGGGACAGGACACAGGGAATGGCTTCCCACTGCCAGAGGGCAGGCACAGATGGGATATTGGGAAGGAATTCTTCCCTTCTGGCACAGGTTGCCCAGAGAAGCTGTGGCTGCCCCATCCCTGGGAGTGTCCAAGGCCAGGCTGGACAGGGTTTGGAGCAATCTGGGCTGGTGGAAGGTGTCCCATGTCCAATCCAAACCATTCTGGAATTCTATAATTCTGATCCTTTCCTTTTAGAGTCTCCTGCAAGAGATTAAACAAAGATTTATTCCCCCATGGCTCAATATCTCCCCTTCCTTTATAAAAAATGGGATCCAGCCTTTATTTTTTTTTTCCCTTTAATTATCCCTGCCTTTATTCCTGACATTGCTGAGTTTCCTCCTGGTGGTGATCCCGGGGCTTGGAATCCCAGTGGGATTTGTGCAAGATGGGGCTTCCCTGGTATAGATAACCCAGGTTTGGGGTTTTACTGACAGTCAGTCTGTACCTCAGGGCAGTGCAGTGGGAAAACATCTTCTGGCGTTGGAATAACAAGCATTTCATCAAAGGAACCTGTCAGTGGTGGAATAAAGAAGGCAGATTAGAGGGAAAGGACCTAAAGAAGCAGCTGGAGGGGGAAAAATTCTCCCTGTGAATATCTGGCAGAGGATTTGCAGTCACTTGGATAAGCAGCTTTTGGAGGAGCTGCTTTGGAGGGGTCCTTATGAATTGTTTTCCTTTATCTTTCCTCTGCTTACAGGGGTCATGTGGGTGGCCAGGATGCTTTTCCTCCATAGATACCCTCAATTTTCTCTGTCAGGCGATCACTTTATGCCAGGCAGCTCTTTCTGCGGTGTTTTCCTGGTTCCCGGGAGCTGCAGGACACCCCTGGTGTCCCACGGCTGCCCTCTGGTGCTCTCAGCCCTCGGCAGCTCCGGCTGTCCTTGAGCAGCTTTTCATGCACAGTTTGTAGCCTGGAGCTACCGAGGGCTTTCTTTCATGTTGTTTTTGCCGTTGCTGCATTTGAAAGTATAATCCAGGGCCAGCCTCCAGTGAACAGCCCCTAATGCAGACACTGGTTTGTTACAACTGGTTTTTACCCTAAAAAGTGATTTCTTACAACTAGATTTGTGTTCTTTACTAAATGCTTCACAATTTCTGCACCTCTCCCCTTGATGCACCTTTGGATTTGTCCCCTCTTGTTATTTTTTTATGTCTTATACCCATTTAGTCTGGGATACAATGAACTTCACGCTGGAAAAGAAAACGTGTCTCTTTTCCTTATTTTTGCAGCAATTAAAACCCTGTTCCCTTGTGTGAGACAATGCTTGTGGTTCAGAAAGCCAAGTCCTTTGGGAGCACCTTGGATTCACTTGCTTTTCTAAACACCACTAGCTGTGTGGATGGAATCCTCTGTCACTGGAAAATGCTCTCCTTGTACACAGGACAAGAATAATTACGTGTGTAAAGCTGAGGAGCTTCTTTTAGCACCTTCAGGGCTCAGACTTGCACAAAATCCGCCTTCAAAAAGGCAAGATCCCCCAAGTTTTGAGAGCTGGCCTTTGGGATAAAGAGCAGGGAGTTGGGCATGCCTTGGGGAGAGCCCTGAAGAGCCAGGAATGCTGGAATCCACCAGCACTTTGAACCCTGAAGAGGTTAATTGGAGAGGCCCAAGTCCTAATGACAGTGGAGTGTATTGACACAGAGTTCCTGCAGGAGGATCAGGAGAGGAGTCACTTGTGCTTCTGGGAATTAGGACAGACAAAGCCCCAGTGCTCCCATAAAGCTGTCCAAGGCACCAGGGCTCCCACATAGCCTTGACCACCTCCCAGCTCTCCTTGGTGGGACAGAAGGGTTGGAACTCGCCAAAAACTCCTCACTGGCACCGCTCAAAGGGGTCTCAAACAGCCCCTCTCATTTGTGAGGCTCAGTGTTAATCTTTCACCTCGCTGCAGGGTCTGCAATTAAATAGGATGCAGGTCAGAGGAGAGGGGTTTGTGGTTTGCAGTGAAGCACAGGACAGAACCCTGGAAAATCCTGATTTTTTTCCCAATATGGGAGTGGTGAACAGCTCACCTGCAGCACACACAGAGCAAGGGGGTGAAATCAGAACTGAGCTGCCTTTAAACCATGATTTGCTGCCTCCTGAAGTTTCACTGGGTTGAAAGCAGGAAGAAAGCCTTGGAGATGGGGACTGGCAGGAGCTCTCACCTCCAGGAACACAGCCCTCTGGGTGCTGTGAGGTGCTGGGTGGGAGTGGGGGTGTCAGTCACCCACCCCCAGTGGGCATCAAAACTCTCCTGCCAGATCCAGGATGGAGATGAGTTCGCAGTTGGAGCAGGGGCTGTGCTGCTGCACCACAAACAGGTTCAGAAAGTCTCCAGAAACAGGATTCTGCGGGAAAAGGGGCCTGGGGATGCTCAGGTGCTGAGCAAAGCAGGTGCCCTGGCCCCGAGGGATTTCAGAGCAAATCAGGAGTTGTCTTCCACAGAAACCTGAGCACCCACCACATGGAGTTTGGGGGCTCCATCAGTTTAATGAGGAGGGGTGCTGTGAACTTGCAGAAGCTCAGTGATGTAACCAACAGAAAACTGATGGGATCTCACTGCCTGGTGCCTGGTGATTGTCTGGGAGTCGATGTCCATGTGCACACAGTGGGCAGGGGGTGGTTTTGTGCCCCCATACCCTGGGGTGGGGTCCCAGCCCCTGGCTGGGCTCTCCTGGCACGAGCACTGCTGTGTTTTCAGTTCCAGTCTGGCTGCACCAGCACAGCCCTTTCTGCAGAGGAGAACAGGCTGGTGGGGGTGCTGTTTGAGACACTTGTGTGTGGGAGTTGATACCAGCAGTGACTCTGGACCTCTGAGCCTCTGCCCTTTCCTCTGTGGTGCCTGGGACAGTTGCAGCCTGTGATAGACGGGGGTGGCTATAAAAATGTGACTCATGCTGCTTTATTTCTCCATTTTATGCTTTGTTTGGGGTTTTTCCTTCCTATCTGTCCTACTTCACCTCCCCCCTCTACCCCACTACATCTGTTCTGGACCCAGCTCTCTCCTTCCCTCCAGCTCTTACAGGTTTCCTTCTGCTTTACCTCTTTATTCCCCCAATCCCATTTTTACCCCTTCCCGTCTTTCTCCCAGTTTTTTTGCACGTCCCCTTCTCATCTCTGTCTGGTGTTCCCTGTATCCCCCATTCCTCTGGAATCATGGAAGGACTGTGAGCTCTGCCTGCTCTGTTTTTTAGTTAGGTGGAAGCCCTCAGCCCATACTGGTTGTTCCCACCCTCAGCTCTGATTCTTTCCCTCAGGGAAAGGGTAAAATCCAGCTGAGGGGGAGGCTGGGGAGATGTGTTTGGGGAGCAGCAGCTTCCAGGAAATACCCAGGTGGATTTCCAAGGGTGGATGCTGCAAAACCAGAGCTAGGGCTGATCTTACCTTCAGAAGTGTCCCAAGGCTCTGTAAGCAGTTCCTGCCTGAGAGTGGGTGACATCCCCGTGCCTGCAGCGGGGCAGGGGCACAAACCCAGGCTGATGAACCTCTTCCTTTCCAGGGTCCCATTCCAGAGGAGAGGCAGAAAGTGTTGGGATGACCCTCAAACCTGATCCTGACTGAGCAGGAGCACCATCTGCCCACAGACACCAGCCCTGCTGACACCCCAGGTCGTGCCTTTGGAGCACAGGTAAGGAGCTTGACCACCCAAACCTGCTTTTGGGGTACCCCACGCTTATGTTGTCCATGGAAGCTGAAAGAAAGGATGTTTCCCAGTCTAGAGGCTTATTTGGAGGTGGGATAGTTTGCATTTTTGTTTGTTGTGGTGTCTCATGAGCCATCCTGGTGATGTGTGAGAGAATGGCAAAGGGACACAGAGTGTGTTGGGAAATGGCCCTGAGCCCTGGACCAGGAATTCTAACCTCACTTCTCATCTGAAATGGGCACCAGAGCTTCAAAGGCCAAAGAGAAATACTGACATTGCCAGAAACTAAATTCTTGGTATTTTGAAACAATTCCACAGCTGTTTTCTTAAAAATTAGCATGAAATCCAGCGTGGTCTGGCATGGTCAGGGATATCCATGGTCATGTTGGACCACTGGCCTCCTGAAGTGAAACATGGCACACCTGGATACTCCCAACCTCCTTCCTGCTGCTGGATTTGACTGAAGTGCTGAATTTTCAGAGGGCAAAAACACTGTTGTCAACTTTGTGGCTGCAGAATCCTCGTGCTCGAGGCCCTGGGCTAGGGAGGTTTTGCTGCTTCAGGTGCCCAAACTGCAGGAGTTTGCAGACTCTGCCTTTATGGTTTGGTTGCTTGGACTGTGCTGTTCAGTGCCTGGGGGGGTTGTTGTTGTTTTAAGGGAAAATTGCCTGTGTCATTTCCATGGCTGGGAAAAAACAGCCTGAAAAAGCAGAAATACAGAACGTGGGGAGGAGGATCTCGGTGTGACCCCTGAGCTCCTCTGACCCTGGGACAGCTCAGGGCCAGCTCAGCACGGCTCTTTGAGCCTGGTTTTAACCCTTGGGGTTTGGCTTTGACTTCAGGAAGGTCTGCACAGTCTCTGAGGTTTGTTTTGGGGTGCAGCCTAGGTCCTACCTGTGTCACAGCCCTGAGCTGGAGCCACTCATGGGGTGGGTTTGCTCAGAAACAAGTGAATGTGGGCAGCAGAGTGGGCTGGGTTTCTTCTTTTCTGTGTATTTCTAAATAAACAGCCCTTCATCTAATGGAGGAAATCTAGATTATTTAAAGGAAAATGAGTTTCCATGTCAACAAACTGCTGTGGCTCTTCCTCTGCCCATCAGTGTGACTATAAAAGATAAGTGCTCTGACATCAGGGACTACATTAAATGTTTCTGTGTGATTCCCTTGAAAATAAACCCTCCTTTGCTCTCTTGCCCTGCATCTTCACCAGAAATCTTTCCATTTCTCCTCTTCCATTAGGAAACACAAGTGTTAAGTGGTGTGGGGATATTCAGACCACACAGCAAGAGCAGACCAGGAATTTGCAGATCCTGAAATGAAGGATTTTCACATTGGGCTTTTACCTTAGAAGAGTTTTTTACTTTTAGATCAGGCCTAAAAATAAGGTTTTGTGCATTTGGCATCACATTTGCTGCAGAAGAAAAAGGAATCAGGTATTTAAATAGTGCCCTTTCCCCTTTGCCAGCTTTCCCTGCTTAAAAGGGGTTGCTATGGGAATTCCAACTTGCCAGGCCATCGTCTTAGAGCTTGACTATGAATCATGAAACAAAAGGAACTGGATGAAAAGTCTTTTTCTCTGAATAGGCATCTTCAGCAGTGACCACTTGTAATCAAAATTCCTTCCCTGATTTCCTGCAAACCTGGCTGCAGCACAAGCAGAGCTGACACCACTGATTCTTGGTCACTATGGTGCCGGGAATAAACAGCCTGTTTATTAGGACAGCCTCCAAAACACCCCTGGGACTTGCTACCTAACACACAGTTCAACCCCTGAAGTATTTACATCCCTTTGTGTTTCGATTTACCCTGTGTTTCCTTAATTAAAATCCTGGTTTCCATATGGGGATGGAGCTTCCTTCCCCTGGCTTTTCCGAACCAGAAACCTGCCCCTACCACCAGCTTTTTTGTCCTGAGAAATTCAGTGGAAACCTCTGAGATCACTTGTTTTTTAGCCAATTGCCTCTTGAGGTCTGAAACTGTGGAATGCTGCGATGCTGAGCTCCATTGTTACGAAAATAACTGGGCAGATGGAGGTTTGGGAAGAACAAATAACAAAAAACCAGTGAAATAACTGAAGTGAGAGGCTTTTTTTCCCCCGTGGGGTGAGGCTGCACTCGGGCTCTGCTGTTCCAGGCGGGGCAAGATGTGACCTTGAGCTGCACAATCTGACTCTGGGTGATAAGCCCCTCGCAGTTCTGGCACAGGGGGGTGTTGTGAAGCTGAGGCACAGCTTTCAGCAGCTCTGGGAGGTGCCTCCAGGCCTCTCACAGAGCCCAGGGTTGAGCTGGTTGAATTCTCCCTGTGAACACGTCCTTCCATGTGTTCAAACTGGGCTGTGGCTCAGCCCATCCAGTGCAATGTCAGTGGTCCAGACAGACACCAGGCCCTGTCCCTGGGCTTTATCCAGAGGTTATTGCAGAAAGGGAAAGAGAAAGGGAGGGGAGGGAAAGGAGTAAAAATATGCTTGATATGTTTTCATAAGAGAGCACTCTGGAATACACTCTTTCACTTCAAACTCTGCAAGGAAGGGAAGTAAATCTGATCTCTGCTCCTTGCCTAGAGCCCTTAGGTTGCTTTCTGCAGCAGGCAAGTGAGATAAAGCCAGTAAAAATATATCCTGTTGTAGCCATTGGGCTCCCCCTGCTCCAGCTGCCTGTGCAGCCTCAGCAGAGGGGATTTTCTGGCAGGGACTGGGAAACTGAGCCGGGTTTTTGGGAGCTGCTTCACATCTCCTGTGCTACCCATCTGCCCCCAGGGAAACCTGGAGCAGGAGAGCGAGGGGAAGGACAGGGAGAGGTGTGAAAACTCGGCAGCAACAGCTGCTGGAAGGGTCAGTGTTTGCTCAGAGCCCTGTGTGGTGCTGACTGGGATTTCCTGTTTGGAGCGGGGAGATGGGGGTGTTGATCACTGTGACCAGATAAAGGTCATTTTTAATGATGAGACAGTGCAGCTAAGAGGCTCTGCAGGAATCAGGGACATTGCACTGCTTGTGCAGAGGCTGCTGCTTCCAGGGGGAAGCAGAGAACATCCCTTAGGAGCAGAGGGTGTGACCACTTATAGGATCACAGAGTGGTTTGGGTTGGAGGAACCTTAAAGGTCATCCAGTTCCACCCCCTGCCATGAGCAGGAACACCTTCCACCAGCCCAGGTTGCTCCAAGCCCTGTCCAACCTGGCCTGTAAAACATCCAGAGAGCACCTTTTTCTGAGATTGTGACCTCTAAAGCTCCCATTTCCCAGTCCCAACTCTTGTCAGAACGGGAACTCTTGCCTTGGGTTTCCCCTAAACACACAGAGGAAGATGTAAAGGTCACACAGGCTGGCAGTCCTGCAGCACATTTCCCCGTGGCTGGCAGTCCTGCAGCACATTTTTCCCGTGGCTGGCAGTCCTGCAGCACGTTTTCCCAGGGCTGGGCCAGGCTCCCTGGAATCCCTGCCAAGCCTAAGCCGCGGCTCAAGTGACTTGGCACCCGTTTCTCACAAAGCCCCTTGGTATCCTACCCCTCCACACACATCCCAGATACTTCTATTTATCTCTCCCTGATTAGGGCTCATCTGTTGTGGAGTTTCTGCAGATGGTGCTTTGTTTAACCCGTTCCTGATGAAGGGAAGGAAGGACAGAGCCGTGAGGAGGAAGGAGGTGTTTCACAGCATCCCTTACTCTGCAGCAACTCCAGTGCCAGGAAAACGTGGACATTGCTCATAATTCTTCTTGTCTCATCTGTTTTTCCCTCCTACTCCCCCCTCAAAAAAAACCCCACCAACAGGAATTCCCTTCTTCCTTCCTTACTAATTAAACCTCTCTGCCTATAACCAGGAAGGTCTGTCAGTGAGGCACTTTGTGGTCAAACGATGGTTGGAACGGCCCAGCAGGAAATTTGGGAGGAAAATACGACCTCAGCAGCTTAGCAGGGTTTATTTTTAGGGCTGGTGAGCTTGTTGAACTCCGGGCTGCAAAGTGCAGACTCCTATTGTTGTCAGATGGCTCCTGTCCCGCAGGCCTGAGTCAAACCGGGGACTCGCAGACAAGGGGGGTGGCTTTGGCCATGGGCCAGGCTTTCCTTCCCTCCTCCAGCCTCAGATGGAGACAAAACCTCCAGTCTGAGGTGTTAGAACTTGTTTACAGAACCAGCTTCCAGCCTGTTGTGATGAAACCCCTCCTGTTTGTAACCAGAACCGTCCGGGAAGCCCCCGAGGGGCTGAGGTTGGGGCTCTGCAGACCCCCAGGGCTGGCCCTGCTCCTGCTCAGGGCTGGCCAGGTGCAAACCAAGCTCCAAATGGAAACCCTGTTCCCTTTCCAGCCATCCCTGGAGCCGGGATTTGCTGAGCCTGGAGCACAGAGCTGCACTGAGGCTTTCAGGTGCGAGCCGCCTGGCGCTCGCCCAGCTTGGCAAGGGGATGTAAGTCCCGGGGAAGATTCCAGGCCAAATGTTATTTGGGGAAATTTATGTTCTGACTCCAACACACAGCCCCTCTCCTCTCCCCTCAGCCTTCCTCCTTCCAAATCACGGAGTTGTTTAGGTTGGAAAAGACATCCAAGGTCGAGTCCAACCCTTCACCCAGCACTGCCGAGTGCACGACCCTATAACATGTCCCCAGATCCTTACCCTCCTTTGTAGTACAAACTACCCCTTCTAGAATTCCCTAAATTGGTTCCTGGAGATGCATTTGGGGTTATCTTGGACTCCTTCCATCTCCCCTGGGGTCAGTTCTCATGTAGCAGAGCTGTGGTGGATTTTTAATGTTGTTTCTTCAGAGCACCTTGCAAAGATTTTGGGGGCTGGCTCAGGAGTAATTTAGGAAGAATCAGACTTGTGACCTCTTTTGCTGTTCTCAGTCACTGTTCCCACCTCACTCAGAGCTGGTTCCCTGGCACAGGGGGCTTCTCCTCCACATCAGTGTGCCCTGGGCATCGTTGTGTGGCAGCTCTTCAGGCCCTGAGGACACAAACTGGTGCTGTCAGTGTGGATTGTGCCCAAAAATACCCCTTAAACTGAACAACAAGTCTGGCTCTAATACAGCACCTTGTTCTGTACCTCTTATCACTGTGGGAAAAGGCTGATGGCCTGAGCAGAAGGTACAACTAAAACTTCAGTTAATCAGTAGTAACTTTTTGCTTCTAACAGGTTTTGTGGGTTTAATGTTCAGTGGCTTCTGTACTGAAGGGTCTGTTGTGATTTGCTCACGGTTGGTAACAATATGAGTTTACTGTTTATTTTACTTCTAAACAATTTATGAGTGTCTCACTGACCTTGGGCCCTTCACTGAAGTGTTTGATCACTCACAGTCTGAGGTTTTGGTGACAGACACATCTCTGTGTGATTTTTAAACCCCTAAATAGCCCAAAGGTCCAGTCCTGCAGTTTTAAGGCCAATCCCAGCCCGGCTCAAGGCTGTCCCAGTCTGTCACACACAGACTCCTCAAGCACTCAGGCAGTTGTTCTCACTATTTCACAGTGTTATCCTGATTTTTTTTTCCTCCCTTTCTGGCCTTGTGATTGACCCACACCCTCAATCTGTCCTGCTTTGTCTCACAGGAGACAGTGATAACTGTCCCTCCTCAGATGCTGCTTCCTTGAGAACTGTAAGGGGTGTTCTTAGTACTTTCTATTTCTCTGCCAAGGGCTCTGTCAGCAGAAGGTGTTCTGAGAGCTGGAGTGCAAACCCAAACAGGTTCAGATGACTAAATAAAAATGGGGTATGAGCCAGGCTCTTGGGGTAAGGAAGGTGACTGTTTGCTGGGGGATGTCAGAAGGCTACACAGCGTAAATGACGTGTGCAGTGGGTTCTTTTCTATATTGAACGGTGAAATAGTGTTTTTTCAGTCTTGGTAACTCTGGTTTGAACCACAGACGTGCTGCCTTGGTGCAGCTCTTTAAGGATGAGATGGCTTTGAGGTGCTGGTGTTGTCAGCCAGCGAGTTGAAATGTTCCTTCCCCACACACCTGCCCTTTGTTTGAGAAAGGGGCTCTGTGATGCACCGACCTGAGCTGCAAAGGTGCCTTAAAAGTCCCTGTTGTCCTACCCTCGTGGCCACCCTCCCTTCAGGGCTGCCAGAACAACCATGGATTGGTGTCCTGGGGGTTGAGTTGTGACCCTGAGGAACGTGTCAGAGGGTGAACACCCAGCTCGTGCCCAGACTGGGCTCTGGGGTGAGCTCCAGGTCAGCATTCAGAACCAAAACTTACAGCTTTTCTGGTATTAGGGGGGAAACGAGGCTTGGGCTGCTAATCCTGCGAGGAAAAACTATGGCTCTTTCTTAAACTAATGCTGAGAAACAAAATCTGCTTAGTGCAGTGAGGGGGGCTTTGTTCCTGTTCCTAAATCCTGCCCAGGGATCTCTTTGGATCCTGTCCTTGGGGACACAGCAGAGCTCTGGGGTTGCCCCATGCTGAGGGTCCTGTAGGTCACTGCAGGAGCCACTTTCACTGGACCTGCAGGGTCTCACTCCAGGGAGTTGGCTGGGAGCAAGGCATCCAGGATTTCTGTTGGATGTTTAACAGCTGAGCATTGCTGGGTCCTGTCTCAGCTTCAGCTAAAGGCACCTCCATCTAATTAACTGGATTTTTGGTTTTAAACTCGTAATTGTGGCATCTGCTTTTGCTGACAACAGCCCTTCTGCAGGGGAGGAGGAACACTCAGCTGCCCCTCGGCCAGAAAAACTGTGAATCCGCTTTTCTACCGCCCTCTCCTCCCAGCTTGGCTTTCCTGACATCTGAAAAATTGCTTCTCCTCTCTCTGAATGCATAACTGGTTATTTATACACAAACCATGGAGTGTTTACTCCGTGTACCTGATCTAGAAAAAAAGGTTAGTCATGACCTCTCCCACCAGATGTGTCAGTCAACATGTGATCTCCATATAATTTATAAGGTCTTAAATTACAAAATAATGGCTCTTTTCAGTTAGCATTTGGCACATGATGATAGTGTTACATTTTATGTGAGAGGATCGACCACAGCTCTTGCCCCATAAAACTGCAAACAGAAATTTGTAACCATTGGCACTGGTTTGGCTTCAAAAAAGACACCCATTATGCTGGGATTACAGTCCAGCCATGGATGGAGAGGCTGGAGCTTGTCCAGTCCCACACAGTTTTCCCTCCCCCCCTCTTTTAACATTTCCTTAACAAGCCTAGACAGTGGTTTCTAGGCTGGATTTTTCTCTCTTCCCTTGGATTTAACTAGAGGAGGGTCTGTGGGGCACACACTGAGCACAAGGTCTTGCAGGACTCTGGCAAATGAATCTGCAGAGAATGTGAGAACAGTCCCACAAAGCTCCCAAACCCCACAGAATTCAGCAAACCTCATCCTGCTGCTTCTTGCCTGCCAGGGGGAAGAAGCAGCTTTAAAATAAGATTTACAAGGTGACAGTTGGATGCTGCCCACTGAGACCAGGCTGTGTGTAAACAGGTTCCTCTGTAAAACTGAATTAATCAGGGCTTTGCCTTGGACAAGAACATTCATTCATGTACCATATATTTTTCTGGCAAATAGGAAGATGGGTTTTCAGACACGTGGTGGGGTTGTTGGTGCGTCCAGTGCAGGGCCAGGAGTTGGATTTCCATGATCCTGGTGAGTCCCTTCCAACTGGGGATCCTGTGATTCTAAATGTACCCTCAATTTTCAGTGAATCCTTCTCCCTCTCATTCCTTCTCTCACCCTTCCCCAAACAACAGGGCCTGTAGTGAATTCTTTCCACCCTCATTCCTTCTCCCATCCCTGAAAACGCAGCTCTTGTCTCATTAAACACTATTTTAACAACAATTTATTGGTGGGGCAGCAGGAGAGGGTGTTCCATCTCTCACCCAGTTTGGGATGTGTCAGAGTTGTTGGTTGCTCCACAACCCTCCTCTTCTCCTGAGGGGGTGAAGGATGATTTGCTGCACATGGAAAACCCTCCCTGGGTGGAAGCCTGAAAAACCCCTCTGGCCTCACTTTGCCTTTTGATGTGAAGTTACGGAAACAGCTCCTCTGAAACGCAGACGGTTCATGGTGAGTGTTGGAACAGGCTCATCAGCCAAAAGAAATACGGATTTGAAAAGTCCCCCTGAAGGGTTTGGGTCTGGCAGGAAAGGGGCAGGGCACTGCCTGACACTTTGCCTTGGGTAAATGGCAAACATTGCTGCTTCTTGAAGCCTAGCTCCTCCTTCTGCTTGAGGTAAACCCTTCCCAGCAGCCGAGAAATTCCCGTGTCCTGCCCCATCGACCTCATCCACCAACCTGTGTGAATGATCTCTCCATGTCTGCACATTTTTCTGCTCCAAAGTGCTCGTCTGAGGGTTTAACACGCAGCAAAAGCCTCCCCAGCCAGCCCTGTGTGCAAGTTTCCAGTAAATCTCACTGTAAGTTAGAGCTGAGGGATGTGTAATAATGATACAGGATATTTTGGCTGCTCTCACCCTCTCTGTGTGTAAGGGGTTGATCAAACACTGTTCTCCAGTCAGAGCCAATAAGTGACACTTTAGGGCTGAAACAGGATTATTTCTGGGGTCTGTCAGCCTCGGTAAGCAACTGACTTCTTTATTCAAAGTGAATGCAGTGCTAAATAAATATTCCCTTCAAAGCATTAACATACTTTACAGCTGAATTCTTTTCACACTTAAACCTCTGTTGCTTTGGGTAGTGATCACATTGGACGTGCAGCTCTCACATCTCACGAGGCTTCAGCACAGACACTTAAAATACAGCTGAGTGGAAAACATCTGTTCAATTAATACTTTGCCTCTCTTTTTTTTTTTTTGGCAACATAGTCCTAGAAAGAGCTTTATGCTGTTCCATGGAAAAGGCAGATTGCTGATCTAACAAGCTGTAACTTTATACTTTGTCAAATTCAAAGTGTTTTCCTCACTTATGCACCTCACACTTGAGAATGGATCAGCCTGTGAAGGTCAGCAGAGCTTCAGCTGTGAACCAATACTGGAGAAATGAACCACCTGATAAAATGGACTGACTGCAGACAGTTAACTTTCCTTATTTTTCTGTCATCTCTAACAGCAAATGGGATAAATGAACTGAAAAACAAGACAATGTTGCTGTAACCAAGTAAGAAAAGAGTGCAGCAAATTGGTTTACTATTTTAGGGGAGCTACTTTGAGCCTTTTTAATTAATTGACTCTATAGCAAAACTCATTAAGCAATCAGAAGATTTTCTCCTAATTGGCTGCTCTGACACCAGTTGTCCATAATCCAGTGAGGTCAGTGCTCCCTGGTCCTTCAGCTGCTCTTGGTTTCCACACAAGAGCTTTGCCCTTGGAAGAACTCTGGGGCTTCAGGCCCTTTTCCAGCTGACTTTACACCCCAGCCCTTCTCAGAAATAATCGCATATAATCCCCTGGGACATAAAACCCCAGGTGCAACAGAACATTTTACTCTTTGCTTCTCCCTGGAGGTGGCATTTAAATTTAAAATAAATTAAAAGGCAGCTTAACCTTGCGAAAATGAAACTTATTTCAACACTGCATTATTAATTGTGTTTTCTCTTACTATTTTTCTCTTCTGTCACTAAGCAACTCCTTTGCCTACTTTCAAAACAATTATTTACACTTCAGACTTCTCCATACAGTTAATTCCTGTCTCTAGGAACACACACTCTTGCAGTGGAACGAGGAAAAGCCACAAGCTTTTATTATGCCTTCTTAAGCAAACATACATATTGTGTGAAGTTACTGAGTTAACATACGACGATGCATCTCCAGAAGCCAGGAAATATCGGCAGGAATCTCCAAGAAAATGAAATTTTCTGTTTCCCAACTGGTCCCATGTCAACTGCTGGGGGCGGGGGGGGAAGCCAAATGTTGGCATTTTGTGATTCAAGTTGTTCTGTTTCCTCCTGTGTTGGTGGAAGTGTTGTTGCCTATCCACAACCTCCAGAGGGAGATCCACTGGGGTTTTCATGTTCTGTGTTCAGCTGTTGAGGCTGATGGGACCACCCCAGGGTGAGGGTTTCTCTGGGGGCACGGTCGTCCCCCAGCAGCTCTTGTCCATCAACACCACGTGCGAAGCCGTGTCTGGTGGAGCAGCTCTCCCACACGTGGTGTTAACCAAGAGCCAACGGGGGATAACTCCACGTGTAAACATCTCTCTAGAAATGGGACTCAGAGGTGGGGTCTCCCCCGTTGGTGATGGCCTGGTCGCTCAGCTCGTCCTGCGGCGCCGGCAGCGCCGTCTTGGTCAGCGGCGTCTCCGTCTTGAAAAGAGAATCCATTTTGATCTGGGTTTTGATGTTGAACGACTTCTGGAAGGACTCTGACGTGAAGTAGTAGATGAAGGGGTCGAAGCAGCAGTTCAGGGTGGCGATGCACAGCGTGATGGGGTACATGGTCCGTGCAAACCTCTCCAGGGAGCAGTTGGCGATGGCCTGGGACCGGACCAGGGCGTAGAGGAACAGGATGGAGTTGTAGGGCACGAAGCACACGACGAAAATGGCCACGTGCACAATGATCATCTTCAGTACTTTCTCTTTGTTTGTCCCAATCTGGGACAAGGTGGCGGGTTTCCGCAGAGTCCGCAGAACTAAGGAGGAGCACGTGAGGTTGAGGAGCAGGGGGATGATGAACCCCACCACCTCAATAAATATGGTGATCTTGGACAGGTAGGTTTTCCAGATACGCTTGGAGAAACCTTCGAAACAGGTGGTGCTGGTGTTGGAAACGTTGGTGGTGGAGAACAGCGAGGCCGAAATCCCACCGCTGAGGACCAGGATCCAAACACCAGCACAGACTATGGCAGAGTTCCTCCGGGTCCTGATGGTGCGGGAGCGGAACGGGTACACGATGGCCAGGAAGCGGTCGACGCTGATGCAGGTGAGGAACAACATGCTCCCGTAGATGTTGGTGAGGAAGGCCGTGCCAGAAATCTTGCACAGGCTGTCTCCGAAGGGCCAGTGCCTGTTGAAGTTGTAGAAGATCTTAAAGGGCAGGGTGAACACGAAGAGCAGGTCGGACACTGCCAGGTTGGTCATGAAGATGGCGGTCTCGCTCCTCATCCTCATGCGGAAGCAGAAGACGAAGAGGGAGGCACAGTTTGTGATCAGGCCGAGGATGAAAACCACGCTGTACACGGCCCCGTACAGGTTGTACTTGAAGGAATCATCCGTCAGGCAGGTATGATTGTTGCTGTGGTTTCCCATGCCAAGTCTGTGACGCGCTTCCAAAGGGGCCTTCAAAGTCTACTTCAGGGACATCCATAAAATAAGGCCGGGAGCTCGTCCCTTCCCGAAGGAACGCATTCCAGGGAGGCTGAGTGACCCTCTGCTACCACGGCTCCATCACAGACCCTTCCATCCTGCAGGAGAGAGAGAGACAGCTGCCATCAGTCAGCCAAGGTAGTTGTGCAGGAGGACACCTTCTCTTCCCCTCCCGAATTAATGGATGTGCAAACCAGACCAGTAATTAATTTTCAGTAATTAATTTTCAACGTGGCCTTTGCAGATCCCACTCTTACCAGAGTTTTTTGAAGCTGAACACAGCACTTGCTGCACTCAGCCTTACCTTTCATCCCTCATCCTCCTGTTGGAAGGAGAGCGATCCCAAATTCCAGCTTGCTGGTAAAAAATATATTTATTTAAAATCTGGGAGGGAACTGGCCCAACGTGTTTGGAAAGGCATTGAATTGTGGACCCACGACACTGCCCAACCAAACAGTCTGAAATATTCACCTAAACTTGTAAAAAGAGGTGAAAGAAGCTGGAAGTTTTAGTGTTTGCTTTAAAAACTGTGCAGAAAGGAAAGTCCTGTGGATTTTCAACCTTTTCTGAAGCAAAAATATTAAAAGAAAACCCCAAATACATGATAACCAAGAGCTGCTTTGCCACTTGAAAGTAGGAGCATCCTTTACACATGTTTTTCAAAGTGAAAAACAGCCATGTTGTGCCTCAGAAATGTTTCTCAAAAACCCTTTCCAAAGTCGTGTTTGCCACTTTTGGCAATCGCTGCCCTTTTTTTGTTTGCCTTAAAAATGTCTGCAAAAATGGTATTACTTTCAGAGGGACTCTTACTGCAAGGGTAAAATGCTTCCCAAAAAGGGATTCCTTCAGGTGCACTGACAGTTGCATTTCTTTTTCCCTCTTTGCTGAGGTTTGGAACCTGAAATTGGGGAAATCTCGTGTTGTGAACCTTTGTCCCAACTCAGCAAGCTTTAGCGATAGGTAGGGTTGATATAACCACATTGTTTGTTGGAAATAAGTGCTTTCTGAGCGGTCTTGATCTTCCCTTCTTGCTGTTCTAAGTACTTTTAGTGCCTGGGAGGATAAACCCTTGGAAAGTCTCCGTGGTTGGAGCAGGAAGGGTTTGTGAGCTGAGGGGAGGGTCTGTGAGTTGGACCACGGGCACGGCACGGAGCAAAGCTGGATCGCTGAGGGAGAGACCTTTGCCTTGTAAAGCACAGCCAACCAAATGCTAAACAAAGTTTGTAATCTCCTGGTAATCTCAGAAACCTCTCAGCAGCTACAGCTGTGAGTGACTTGGAGCAGAACCCCTTGTGAAGAGCAGGATCCTCTCCAGAGGGTGACCCTCTGACAGCGCAGCTTCAACAGCAAATGTGTCACTGAGTTGTGCTAAAGGCTGAAATGGCAACATATAAACAAATAAGCTAGGGAAGAAAGCATGGATTTGGGACAACTTGGGGTGCAAATGATGGAAATCAGATGTTTTCCGTATGTTTTCCTCCTGGGAGAGCTCAGGCTGACTGTTGTGCTTGTATTCAGGCTGGCAGTGAGTCAGCTGGTGAAATGTCAAGTGCTGGGGAAGATGGAACAGCCACGGCTTTGCCAGGTGGAAGGTGCCAGTTCTGCCCCCACCTGGGAACGCCCGGAGGAACCACAGGCTTCCCAAAAGCAGTGCTGTGACCCAGGGAGATGAGGCAGCACCTCGTCTTCTCACCCTGCAAGTCAGCTGGACATAAAGCCAAGTAGCAGGAAGGGAGGGTGAGCAGATCTCCCTTCCCAGCCGGTTTTCAAGTGACTTGGGACCTTTGCACACCCAAAAAGATGAGTTGGAGCCCTGAGGTGTCTCCTGTGGGAGGGCTGGACTCCAAGATCTCAGAGGTCTTTTCCAAGCTGAAAGATTCCCTGGCTCCCTGCAGGCTGAGGAGGGAAGGGAAGGGAAGGGGTGCTTTGGGCTGGGTTTGAGGTGGGTGCTCTGAGCCCCAGAACAGCCTGTGGCTTTCAGGGTGTCTCTGTGCACACATTTCACCCCCCTGAGGCTTCACTTTGAGCAGCACACTCGTGATGATGTCCAGCACTAGCAGGTGATCAGACCAGGAGCAGATCTGCCCTTGGCTGGTTGATGTTCACAGTGTGGCAACAGCAGAGGAGCCCAACCCCACCCTGGGGCTTTATCTACAGCAGGGACTTCATTGTGCAACTGCAAAAAGACAGGTGGGGAATAAAATGTTCCTTGCACCCCTTTGGCTTGTGCTCATCTGGGAGTTTCTCCTGCTAAATTCTGGCTAAATGAACTTTGTTGTGAAACAGCCCAAAAAAAAAAAGACATCAAACATTTAAACTGTGGAAAGTATAGCAGTAAAATCTCAAATGTGCACTTTCTTTGGATCTGTGGCAGTCTAAATAAGGAAAGGTCTTGCCTGAAAGTTAAAGTGCCTTTAAGCAAGAACTTATTGGATTGGAAAGTGCACATGAGCTCCAACAGGAATAGCTGTGCCTTGGCTTAACCCTCAGCCTAAAGCATTGAATTCTTGGCTTGTACCTCCCCTTCAGTACAGAACTGCCTGTTATCTCCATCAGGAGTAGGTTTTGTTTATGCTGAAATGTGACCCCTGTAAGTGTGTGAAAACCAGGTGTGCCAGACTCTCCTGGTCCAGGCTCAGCATCTGGGTCCTGGCTGGGGAGGTTTGAGGGACTGGACTGGGTGTCCTTTGAAACCTTGCAGAGATGGAAACCCCGCTTTCCAAGCCCTCCAGGGTTTTGGCAGCTCCTCAAGACCCAGCCTGGCACAGCAGGTTTGAAACCCTCTCCTTTCCCACTGACAAAATGCTCCTTGCCTGACCCAGCTGCTCCTCACACAGCAGAAAAGATGCTCCCCCACTTGATTCTTTGCTCCCTGCTCTGCACCAGACAACCTCAAGGTCTTCTCCCATTTTTTTTCTAGTGGGTAATCTCTGGGAATTGCCTGCCAGCAATTGTCTAGTTAACTTATGGGCTTTAAAACGCAGCCTGGCTTGTTTACCTATGGAACCCCGAGGGGTTGAAACAAGCTGACAAGTGGCTTTGAAACCCAGCCATGTGCTTTAAATTCTGCACTGTGACTCTACAGATTGAGTTTTTGGAGTGTAAAATTCACTTTCCTCCCTTTTCACGAGGGATTAAAGCAGTAGGATGCTCCTCATGGACACCACGGGCACCACTGCTGTTGTCTTGCTGGGAAACAAGCAATACATTTCAAAAGCTGAGTTAAGTAAATAGAAAGAAACCCACTTTACCATTCTGTATTTCAGGCAGGGCAAAGCTTTAAATTCTGTATTTAAACTGGGGGGAGGGGGGAGCAGTAAAGGAGGGGAGGGTTTTCTTTTCCTCCTGTGAGATGTCAGGTGAGTGGAACTTTATCAGTCTGAATATGCAGGACAACCCTTGTGCTCGTTTCAATAACACTGCAAAGCCTGTTCCTGCAAGGTTGCTGCAGCCCTGAGGTGAAAACCTTCCAAATCTGAGGGATCTCTTGCCAGATTATCTCTGTGTGTGCTCAGGTTCTCTCTTAAATCCCGAAAAACAAAGGGTTTATAGGAAAACTGAAGGATCACAGGTGGGGATGTTGGGAATTTGGGGGGTTTCTCTGGGGTTTGTCTCAAGGTCATGGCAACACTTGCTGTGTTTTGACAGTGTCTCAGCCCCCACCTTGGCAATAAACAGGTATTTTCCTCGGGCACAGCATGTGCTTTGTGCCTGTTCTTGACAAGAAGTACAGTCATGGGAGGGTTTGCCCTTCCCTGGTGCTCACCCTTCCACAATCACCGTGTGATGTGTAACTCTCCTGCCACCGAGCCCAGCACAAACTCATTTCTGCAACTTCTTGGTGTCTCTTTCCCTCTTTCATTTTTCTTTAATTAGGTAGAAGGCTCAAAAAAAAAAAAAAAAAAAAGGTTTTTTCGGGGGGGATTTTTGATTTTTTTTTTTTGGAAGATTTTTGCAGAGATGATAATTCTGTGTAAGTTTGTAGGACTTGAGTTCTTCCAGGCAGGAGGACCACAGGAAAGGCGAGATGAACTGCGACTGTTTGAAGAGATAAAATGGAAACTGTGTGATGAAAAAGAAACTTTTTCTACCTGAAAAAGTATTTGTAGCTCAGTTCCTGTAATGGGATCTCCACTGCCTTGTACTTCTGCCTTTTGATAAAAGTTGCATTAGACATTTTTTGGTCGTGGAGAACTCCGAGAGAATGAACTTTAAATGGATATAAGGGCACACCTCCAGTTTGGGGCTGTCTGGTGGCTGATTTTCCCCTGTTTGAGGCTGTCAGGGGAATAGCTGGTTCTGTACAGCTCTGTTTTCCCAGTGCCAGCAGTGCGGGCTTCTGGAAAACTGGAGCAGCTCGAGCAAGTGATGCTGGATCCGGAGAAATATCTGGGGATGGGAAATCGCTCGGGACACCAATTTTGGGCTTGGCTCTTAAACCGACCAGTCTGAGCTCTCCATCCTCCCCAGAGCCTCTTGGGTTTCCCAGTAACCTGCCCTGGTGTGGTGGGAGCAGGGAAAGGGTGGGATTGGAGGGTGGGAAGCGGAGCAGCTGCCTGTAAACAAAGCTCTATTGACGATCCCAAGCGATGGGAAGGAGAAACGCTTTAATCTCTTTCATTTCCTAATCCCAAGTGATGTATTCGAGAACAGTAGGACAGGAGCAGACAGAAGTGTGACTTTGAAGTCCGGGGAAGGTTTGTGGAGCTTCAAAGAGCTATTCTTGCCCGGTTTATCGAGTGAATGCCCGGCCGGTGTGCCGGGGAAAGGGGACGTTTTCGGGTGATTAGCATAAAAGACAAGGCAGGAAGGCTCTTATTCATGGCTTTGACACTTATTGTGCTGAGGCTCTTCAGTGCCCTCGGTGCTGGCACTCCCCGGGATGTGCTGCGGGTGGAACAAGGCCGCCTGTACCTGCCGGGAAGGTGGAATTGTGAGTTACTCCAGCCAGGATTCACCAGCTGCTTTTCAAATGCTGTTTGATAGAAAAGAAACCTTTCCCTCAGCCACCACGGCAGAGTCAGGACCCGCTGGGATGGGGCAGGACAGCAGCGGCCGCTCCTTTCTCCTGGCGTGGTTTTTGGCTCTCAGGGATCCTCGCACACCCTCCAAGTCCAACACGACCTTCTGTTGCCAACGAATTGCAGCAGGACCCCAATTTAATTCTCCTCCAGGATGGAGCAGGGAGGAGGAAACCTGAGCCTCTCTCGGAGCGAACCCTAAAGGCGTATTCCTTTTTTCTTTCCTTTTTTTTTAATTTGGTTTTTAATTACTCAGCACCGCCGTTGTCTCCTCACCGTCCTCTGAGACTTACAAAGCATTTCCTGCTCGTGGTGCCTTCTCTGGGCTGTATCTGTTTTGTGTTGAGCTAATTAAAATGTTTCCTTCAGAAGAGAATAGTGAACTGCCTTACCCCACATTCAGCCACTGATCCTCAGGGCATGACTCTCTTTTTGTTTTCACTGAGAATGTCTCTCTCCATTTACATCACCCCTTTAACCCTTGGCGTGCTCTGATTTCCCCATCCACTGGCAGCTTCCAGAACGATGGAACTCGCCCCAAACTTCCCAGCAAAACTTTACATTATTTTACACTTGCAAGAGGGACTTTTTGCTTTGCCTCTGCCGGTGGAGGGCTGCAGGAATGCTGCTTGTTTTGACCCCCGGGGCTCTCACCGAGGGGGCACGGCTGTACAATAGCATTGCTTGATTCACCGGAGAAGATTTAGATGCAAAGAAAAGCTGATGAACTGATGAAAGGCAGAGTTGCTCTGTCCGACCAGGTCGTTTTCACCCAGGAATGATGTTTGTGGTGGAGGTTGCTGTGTCTTTGATGTAGCCCTGTTTATTTACAAAGCGTGGCTAAGAAAAAAACATAAAAAATAAGCGAGTCCTGTTTCCCTGAACCTCTGGGGACTCCAACAACAGCCCGAGGTTTATTTGCTTGCAGCTCCAAAGGCTTTCCAGTCAGGGGCCTGCCCAACAAGCTTCCTTTCTTCGCTTTCCCTGACACAATTTCCAGTGGTTCCTTGGTGATTGCTCGGCTTTTTGGCTCCTTGGTGCCTTTCCTCAGCCACATGAAACCCTCCTTTCACCAGGCCTTGTCCAGCCCAGTGGAATCCTCTGCAGCCCCTTTGCTGAAGCAGGAGAGCTGAACCTTCACCTCTTCATCCCAAATTTATGGGCTTTTTTTCCCCTTCCTTGCATCCATTAGCACCAACAGGCTGCCAGCCCAGCAGCACAAACACCTATTTCAGCTTGGCCAGCTGAGCTGGGTGTGAGGGGCTGTGCTTGGTTTGCTTGGGGACAGTCTTTCCATGGGGCTGGACATAATCCATGTTTAGGGCCTTGAGAGATCCGTGTCCTGCATTTACTGACTGCAGGGAATTGGTAAAATAGGGCTTTATTCTCTTAAATTGGTTTATTCTGTGGGGAAAAGGGAAGGTTTGAGATTCCTAAAATGGTTT
The DNA here is from genome assembly GCA_035583135.1 of Lophotriccus pileatus. Lineage (NCBI taxonomy): Eukaryota > Metazoa > Chordata > Aves > Passeriformes > Tyrannidae > Lophotriccus > Lophotriccus pileatus. Next base: position 5,501,816 of record JAWWES010000150.1, read on the forward strand.
GTGCTGGAAAGGGACCTTAAAGCTCATCCAGTCCCAGTCTCTGCCGTGGGCAGGGACACCTTCCACTCTCCCAGATTGCTCCAAGCCCCGTCCAACCAGGCCTTGGACAGAACTCCCTCTGCCAGAGTGTGGATGTGGCATCACCAGCCTTGGTTTCATCTGCTCTGTGGTCTGTCCTTGCACCCTGGAGATCCCCATCCCTTCCTGGAGCTGCTGGATTCCCTGTTCCCCTTGGGACACGTTCCTCAGCGAGGAATTTGGAGCATGACTGGGGTTTCCATGTCATCTCCCTCACCTCACCTGGGTGGAAAAGCATTCAGGTCCCAAAAGATATCCCGTGGTGTCTGATGGAAGGGTGTGTGAGGGAGCACAGAGCAGAGGAACAACTACAGAGGGTGAATTTTCACTGAGGTGTTAAAATGAGTAAGAAGTGACTCCACACTGCAAAAATATCAGATTCCAACCACCAGTAAATGTTTCAGCAGTGAAGTGTCTTAGAAATCAGATTGCTAACCATGAGTTGAGAGCAGGGGAATGACATTTTGTGTAAGGGACGGATGCTGCTTTTACTGCTAAATATGGTCATTTCCACTTGCAAAGTGCAGGCTGGGGTGGAAGAGGGTGCCTTATCTGATGGTTCAAAATGTGAAAATGGGAATATTATTAGAAGAAAAAAGGAGGTGTGTTGTGCCTGTCAATTTACAGCCATGAGAGGGTCTCAAAGAACGATGAGATTGTGTTTTGTCCAGAGAAAGAACCTGCTCTGCTGCCAGCACCCACCTTTGTCTCGGGGCTCAGGGACTGATGAATGTCCCTTAATTCCACTTGCCAAGATAAAGAGACTTGCCTTTTTCTGCAAACCCAACCCATCCCAAATAATTCAGCAAACTTTCCTGCAGCTGGGGTCAGCTGAGGCTGGGTTGGCTCCGGAGCTGGGTGGATCTTTACCCCCTTTTATGGGGCTGAACAGGGAAGCTGGTGCAGGAGGAAGCCTTGCAAAGCCACTGTCTGCTCTGGGAATAAAGAACTCCTCTTTTCAGGGAGAGAATTTCCCTTTTGTGAAAGGTGGTGGCTCCTCTTCCCCGAGACTAAATCGGATCCTTATTTAGGGAGGATGAGCAGAGTGAGCCTCTGCACGCACACTTGACCTGGAAAGACCTCCTGAGGGTGGCTGTGTGCTCCAGGAGCCAGCCCAACCCACCCCAGGCTGTGATGGGATGGCTCACTGTGTCTGCTTTGGGATTCTGGAGCACTGTGAGCCACCAGGCCGGGACCACCACACCCTGCACTGATGCTCAGATACCAGTAAAGAGCCCCAGATCCCAAATATGCTCTGAGCAGAGTCAGGGACAGCTGGCACAGCTGGATCCTGGACACTGGAATCAACCTCCATGGCTGCAGTGGCCACGCTCCAAGTGCCAAGGCAGCACCAGCAGGACAGAATCCAAACTGCTTTGCCAGGTACCTTCCCACAGAGCACCCTTTCCCTGGGATCTGCCCCAAGGTCTGCCTCAAATCCCCTCAAATCCTGCCCCGGTGCTCCAGCCGTGAGGTCACAGCTGGAGGAGGGAACCATCTTACAGCTGCGAGTGCATCCTCTCCCTGCACAGGGAATGTTTCCATCCCGGCTCCTCGGGAGGCTGAGCTGCAGCTTTGCACGTTTTTGTGCCTCGTTAGGGCGTTCTGAAGGAGAGTCGAGGGGGGAGTTTAGGATTTCCTCGTGTTTGTCCGGGCAGAGCTCTGTCTGTGCACTCCGGGATTTGAAAGACACTGATTTGTATCAACCGAGGAGGATTCTAATTTTCAGTCATTTAGAAATGTGTGCTCAGCCTCCCCTCCCACCCCCTCCCTCCCTCCCTCCCTCTCATGTGTTTCAGAATTTTCTTTTAAAATCCAGAGGCTTTGAACCCCCCAAAGCACCAAGGTTTCCTGCCTGGCTTTGGGAATGCTCCTAAGGAATATCCTTATCACCGAGCTGTGAACTTTGCACTTCCCATCCTCTGGATTTGGCTGTTCTGCTCATGCAGGGCAGCAATACAAAAACCACACACGACTGTCTCCTCTCAAACAAAGATTAGGGAATGTCATTAAAATCCTAAACTTTTCCTGCAAATTCTTCTGCAGCGGACTTATACTGTGCTAAGTCCCCTTTCTTCTAAACAGCTGAATCTTTAAATCATGTGTTCATCATTCATTAAATCATGTGTTCATCATTCATTTTACTTCTGACACCACTTTTTCTGTCTGCTTAGAGCTGTATTTGATTTTTTCTCATTTAATTTTGCAGCTTAAAAGAAGTAGATTTTAGCCATAAATGAAGGCCAAAGTGATAAATTTTCTTCTTTTTTTTTTTTTCCCCAGTTTTTCAGTATAAAAATTTGTAAGTTAATGCCTACTTTTAACATAGCTTATTGGAACCAGCTCTCCATTACATGAAGCTGAAAACACGTATCATTGCAAGCTGAAAGTCTGCACTCACACCACATTTGCATAAAACCCCTTTTTTTTAAGCTTAAAATGTCTTTGCGATACCGAGTTCAAGTACGAAAGACAGCTGGAACCCAGGGCTATTTTTCACAGACACAAAAGAAGCAACAGCACAGAAAAGTCCTTAACTTGTCACCTGCGAGTTACGGGGCGAGTCGTGGCGATTGCCCCGCCAGGCTGCAGGAACAGCTCACACAGCAATGACCTGCCCAAAACTTGGAGCTTCATCTTTTTCCTCTCCGAGCCGCCCTTCCCGTCCCAAGCCTCGCTAATCCCAACTCCAGCCCATCCCTGCTGCTCTCACCCCCAGATCCATCCCAGCCTCAGCTTTAGGAACCCCCCCAGCCCTGCCCTGGAATCCTGGGCTGCTTTTCCCGGAGCTGGGAAGGGTTGGGAGCGAGGACTTACCGGGGCAGCACCATCGCCAGGGCTCGGTGGTTCAGCGGGATCCCGCCCTGACAGCCCCCATGGATCCTTTGTGGAACACGGGCCGCGTTATTCCCACGCGGGAAAAAACCCTCCAGGACCGGCCGAGTTCAGCCGCTCATCCCTAAACCCCGCGGTGGGTGGCGGCTGCTTCCCGGCCTTTGTTCCGACGGGGATCGGCGCTGCCGAGCTCTGCCATCGCTTCTTGGGAGCTCGGGACGCAGGAATGGCCCCGCTGTCTGGGCAGGGGGAACTCTTGGGGGTCTCCATAGGAAGCGCTTTCCATTGGGCAGGGCTGTGTTATTAGCGCTGAGCCCGCCCCCGGCGGGGCTCGGTGGGTCCCTCTCGCGGGGCTCTAGCCCTGGATTCCCTTCCAGAGCCTCTCCCGGTTCGGAATTAGCAGTTTAAGGACAGCCCGACAATGAGCGGCGCGGATTTCCTGAGCAATTAGCTGGTGGACCCGGCCTGGGAGAGCGTGCCCGGTGGGAAAAGCGCTTTAGAGCTCGGGTTTTCCTTTCCACGGCTCCAATTGTTTTGCCTTCCAATTAAAAAAGTGAGGAGGAGAGGGGGGAGCTGGGAATGGCGAAAGCAGCGGGTAAGACTGGGAAGCTGCAGAGCAAAATAAAATATCTATCTAAAGAGATTTAAAAAGGGGCTGTTTGTTAAGTTGGGAGTTGTTGGGGGGGGGTGGTGGTGGTGTTATATCTTCTCAAAGGAGCTGACTAAAACAGTCTGGGCTCTTTTTCCCCAGCAGCTTGCTGTGAAAACTCTGGATTCCTGCTGGAAAACCGGTCAGCTTTCCACTTCCAGGGTGATCATTCCAAATGCTCCAGGGAAGCGTGGCTGTGTCCGCCTCTGAGCTCTCCCAGGAGCCGCTCGGTGAATCTGCTCCCCCCCCAGCACAACCCCTCCTAAAAGCTGTTTATTTTTCTCTCTTACCTTCGATATCAGCCCTTCCACTGGGCACGAGGATCTTCTGGCGGCAGGAGCAGCTCAGGGGCTTCATTTGCTGCAGCCGGTGCCCCTTTATTTCATTTTCAGCCTCTCTGGTTCCATAGGTCTGAGATCCCGGGGCTGCCGCTAAAGCCCAGCCTCCCACCTAACGCGTCTCGCTCGCATTGTGTTTGTCTCTCCTCTTCCTCCGCTCTCCTTGGCTGTTCCCACAGGCAGCCAAGGCCAGTAAACAACTCATTGTGAAGCTGGAGCTGGATGTTATTCCTTGGGCTGGTGGCCGCGGAGTCGCCTCTGCAGCACCAGCTGCTGCCCCAGGCTTTTATCCAGCCATGCAAATAACTTCCTGAATATCTCATGTAACAGCCCGGCTGCAGGCGGCCAAACCTCAGCCTCGCACAGCTCAGGGTTTAATCAAACCTAAAAACAGCGGCGTGGATTCGCGCTGAAAACCGTGTCCGGGCAGATGTTTCCTGCTCCTCCTGGTCAAAGGTCCGTTTTACTTGTTTAGCTGCTGAAGAGACAAAAAAAAAATGTGGGTAAATGGTGAAAGGGTGGCCAAAGCATCGGGTGTCCTGGTTACAGCTGGCGGAGGGCTGGGGATGTGAAATCCACCGGTGTCACCAGTAAGCTTACACACACAGAAATCCAGCCTCGTGGCTTTCTTTGGGCATTTTCGGGTCGGGTGTGGGGAAATCCTGATCCCTGGGGAGATCCATGAAAATCCTGTCCCTAGGGAGATCCATGGAAATCCTGTCCCTAGGGAGATCCATGGAAATCCTGACCCCTGGGGAGATCCATGGAAATCCTGATCCCCGGGGAGACGAGACTTTCACACCCATTCTTATGCGCGGCGGAGAGCTCTCAGTGGGGACCGATTAACCAACACCTCGCCCTTTTTTGGGGAAAGAAGGATGTGGGAGGCCGGGGGTGCTGACACAGATTAGAAGGAGCTCACTGAAACCCTTTGCAGATTAACATCTTCTGTCTGAGCTTCCAAACTAGCAGAGCTGGGCAAACCCCTTAGAGAGGTGACTGGTGACTCCTAGAAGATGAAATACAGCATAAATCTTCAAACAAAACTTGTGTGTCTCTCACAGCATTCAGGCAGATTGTGGTGGCTGTGCCAGCTCTGCTGCTGGAAGGGAGCTGTGCCTGGTTGGGGTGTTTGCTTTCTCTCCGGAGTTATTGGTTTAATTAAACACTCCTAACAAAAGTCTTCAGCTGCTGGGAACTTCAAGGATTGGGAGAACTCCTAATAATGTTACCTCTGATCTGTCAGGAGACTGGGAATGGTATTTCTGCCCTCTGTGGGGTCCATCCTTCTAAACCATTGTAGTGGTTCCCACTTCACATCCATCCGTGGTTGGCATTGAATCCAAAAGCATCTTTAGTGAGCAGGTTATTCAGTCACCACTTATTTTGGGGGTTGTTTGGAGTTTTTCCTTTTAGAAGGAGCATTTTTTCTGCTAGCTGTAGCCAAAACTGGAAGCTGGAGAAGTGGAAGCTCTAGGTTGACCCACGATGCCACTCTCCAATCTCCAGAGATCACACACACATAAAGTAAAATCCCAACCTTTTTCCTCATGGAACATAAAATTTTTGGTGTGGATGAGAAACAAAACATCCCCAGAGCAAGATATTCCTGCTGCCCTCCAAGGCCCATTTCTCAAAGCAGCACACACAGGCCTTTATCCTTCTCCACACCAGCTCCAACAGGCCAAACGTTGTGCTCTCAACCCACTCCGTGTCTATTTTAAAAAAATAAAGCACAAACATTTCCAACAAAGTGCCCTTAACGGGGGTTTATTTGCCAAACATGAAGAAAGGAGAGGCTCCCTCTCTTCTTGGTTACAGTTACAGGCAAGTGTTTTCTTTAAGAGGGAAAAACAATGAAGCGACTCCCGGGCTCTTCATCTGCTCTCGGGGTCCCCACCCTGATCCCACGGTGCTCGTCCTAGACTGGGGACAGGGTGGGATGTGGTGAACTCTCCTTGTTAAAACATTGGCAGCACATCAATCATCTCGGGTTATTTTGGAAAACAAGGGAAACTGGGCTGTTGTTGGAAGCTGAGGCTGCTGAGAAGGCACGACGTGTTTGAGCAGCAATTCCGCCCCGTTTGCAGTATCTTCTGACACCCCACTGCTGTGGTACTTCTGGGATGTCTCTGCTTGTGTCAGTGCTTGGGGGGCTTTGGGACTGGCACAGAGACACTTTCCAGGGATTTCAGCCACGCAGGCACACCTGAATTTAAGGAATAAATTTGCATTTCCCAGCTTAATTGTTCTGCTGTCAAACCCACTGAATATTTACAGCAAAACCATGCTTTGTTGTGACAATTGTCCTGCTTCAGGGCCCTTGGGAGCACTCAAAGGAGCCAAAAAGCAGAGCCCAAATCAAAATGGCATTTAAAGGCCACTAGAATATAAATCATAGAGGTATTAACCTGTCCCTTCCCTCCTCTGTTTGTTGCCAGGGCTCCTTTCCTGCTGTGCTTTCCTGCAACTGCAGAATTCATCTGTCATTGGGGAGGTAAATATTGCATGGATTTGTTTCATCCTGAGGCTTCCCTGGAACCTTCCATCCAGAGAGTCCATGAACAAGCTAAAAAGGGTGCCAGGAGTGGCCTCATGGCACCAGGAGGGTTTAGGGACCCTGCCTGGGGAAGGGGGTACCCCCACCATGCCAAAACACCAACTCCTTGTGCTGCAAACTCTTGGATTTAGAAATTCTGCAATATATCCATGATATCTTGTATCATTCTCTCAGCCAGCTTCCCATGGTTTCACACTATTAAAGCATCAGCTGTAGGACCACAAGTCCTGTGGGATAATGTTTAATGTCTGGGTGATCCCAGAGGATCGTTTTTGGGATGATTAAACCAACAGCTTCAGTTCTGTTTGAATGGGGCATTTCACTGAGGTGTTTCCAAGCAAAGATAAAGGAAAAAATCAGTAATACTGGCATTTTCTTGGGGGAGGGGGAAAAGAGAAAAAAGTCACTTTACAGAAACTGCAGTTGGTGCTGGAAGAGATTTTAAAGGATAATTCCTGAGCAGATGTAGCAAAACCAGGTTGGAGCAACCTGGTCCAGTGGAAGGTGTCCCTGCCCACGGTAGGGGGTGGGATGAGATGAGGCTTTAAGGGCCCTTCCAGTGCAAACCATTCCATGATCCTATGGTTCTGTAATCCTCCAGGAGCTCCCAAATGCTGTGGTGCTGACTAATTCTTAATGGTTTCTCAGGGCCCCTCCATCTGAAATCTTTTTTGAAGAGTTTTATAACACGGCAACCAAAAATCACTCTGGAAACAAATGGAAGTGCAAAGCCTCATCCTGTTCAGTTTTTGGGTTTTTTTAAATACACATTTAGAGGGAGCTTTTCAATAATTTTAAGTGCTGTAGAGAAGTGGCAGAAAAGAAAAATGAAAGCAAGTGCCCATTTGAAACAGTCCCCTTGCAATTTTTAAAAGACTTCATTTAAAAATCCTGGCTTGTTATTTATCAGCACTTATCATTCCATTACTTCCCTGTCCAGCAGGACTTTTTGCTAACAGATGCCAGGATATTTCTTCTCCAAATGTTTAGGCCTCTCTGTATTAAAGGCACTTAAGCAAAGGCAGTAGATCATGAACTGCTGAAACGTGTGTCAGTGTAGGAAAAGTAAACCAAAAATTCGTGTTGTTTGCTGGCTCAGGCAAATTGAAAGCTCGTGTGGCACCAAGGCCTGGACCTGAATATCCCTCCAGACCTCGTGTTTTGTCCTCAGCTTTTGCTTTTATGTGCCAGCTGTCATCCCCAACAAGCCAGGGGAGTGTCACCCTCTGGCCAGAGCCCTCTCTGTGTTTCTGACCTGCCTCTCTCCCCTGCTTCCCATGTCCTGCAGTAATTAAATCCAGCTCTTCCAGGGTTGTCTCAGCCATTTCAGAGCCCTTAATTTCTCTTGTTGATGGAGAAGGGATTCACTTTGCAGACTCATTCTTCCCCTTCCCCATAACCTGAGGGATTTCCAGTTTGCATGACCAAATCTAGTCCCCAGTGTCTCCCTCCAGGAACCACATCCAGGAGTCCCTCTGGGCCAGAAAGAAATTCCTGATTATTCTCTCCTCCAGAACAAGTTCAGGAACTCACTGTGTCCTAACTTGCTGTGGGATCTGGGTCTGTTGGTCCTTTTTCCCCAGCTAGAGGGGCAGTTTCCCACCCTGTGGTGACAGACACAGTTGTTTCAAAAAGGCACCAGTGATCCCGAAATCCTACCCCTGGCAGAGGGAGCAGGTGTTTTCCAGCAGAGCCTCTGCCAGCACCAGCTGAGCAGAGCCTGAACTCAGACTGGAACAGGACATCAGCAAGTGCTGGTTTACACTGGGATAAACTGAGTTTCACCAGGAGGGTTGGGCAGGATGAAGAGCCACTGCAGGGCAGTAAAAGAAGAGAAGCCCGACAGGAGATGTCCAGGCAGAGCAGGGGCAGCGTCTGGGAGCAGTGGAAGGGTATTAAATTTCAACAAACCCAAAGACCACGAGAAGTCAGTGAATATATTCTGTGTTCTGACAGCAAAAAAATCCGGGTTTGGAAGGGTTGGAGCACCCAAACAATTGGAGGCACAGCCGGGCAGGAGCACAATCCTGCTGGGATGAATAGAAGGAAGAAGCAGCTGAATATCAGGAAGTTTTCTAACAATGAGGAGTGTTGAGCCTCAGTGGAGGCTCCCAAGGGAAGTGGGAAAAGCCCACATGGGCTGAATAGTGGAAAACTAGACAAAAACATATCATGGAAAGAAATCCTTCAGCACAGTGATGGGCAGTCCTTAGTGAGCAGAGCGTTGGTGGAGTTGTTAATAACATCTCGGGGGCATTTTTGAGTCACAGATTTAGAAGAACCTTGGAAAGCAGGGAGCTGGGATGGGAGGTCTCTGTGTAGGGCCCTTCCCCACGAGGGGGAGATGGAAAAGGGGCAGATGGAAAACCCCCCCTTCCTCATGGCACCAGAGGGGTTTAGGGAACCCAAAACACTGGAGCACGGCCAGTGTCCAGCTCACAGATGTGGCTGCACCTCCCCTCGAGGTGCAAATCCCGGGGCTGTCCCTCTCTCAGGCCCCTCAGCCACAGAAGCTCATTAGCTCAGCTAATCCTGAGCAAACCCTGCCCAGCCCCTGCTTTTCTGTTGCACAAACTCCCCCAGTGTTTTGCAAAGCAAAGAGTTATTATTCCTGTTGCCCCCCCCTGAACTCCTGCTCTCCCCAACCCCTGCCTGGTGGCACTTTGGCCTCACCTCTGTCTCCTTGCTCTGGTGTCTCCTGCTCTGGAAGGTTCCCCACCATGGATGTTCAGGGGAATATCTGACCAGCCCTGTCGGTAGTGCCCTTGTCTGACAGCTTTGAGAACCTTCCTGTGACTCATGGACGTTATTTTGGTCCTGATTTGTTTGTTTTTCTGACTGAGAAGCGGTTTCTGAGGGGAGAAATATCCATATTTAATGCCTTAGGGTTATGCCTTTTTTAAATTTTTTTTCCACAAAGCCCTTTTCTATCCACAAAATAATTTCTTCAGGTTTCTTCTGCCAGAGACTCAAAAAAATGCCCTTGTTCCTACAGAAAGTGGGATGCCATGTGGAAAAGAGCAAGGCCTAAATGTGTTGCCACCTAACCCAGAAATGATAGGAAAAAGATATTTCTTTAGTGTTTAACTGTTTGTCTGAGCTCAGGAATTGCCTGTTGCTGGCCTATTTAATGAAAACATTTTTAATCCTGAGGGAAGAGGCAGCTCACCCTGGCAGGGGAAAGGCCACCTTGCCCAGGAGCTTCCTAGATAGGAATGGAAATCCTTGTGTACCTTTGTTACCAGAGGAGAAGAGTCCCTTTTAAAGGCATTGTTTTAAAGAGAGAAGCAGCACCAGCAGGGCCAGGACCATATTTTTTTTTCCTTTTGCCTTTTCTCTGTCGACTGGTGATGTCCTTCCAAGCCTTGGGAAGGCACCACTGCCCCTCGTGCTGCTCCAGGGAACAGCTCTCCGTGAAACCTGAGCCCCTCACTCATAATTCATGGGCTTCCCACTCTATCAGCACTAAAGGAACAGGGAAGGACAAATGCATCTCCCAGGATTTACTCCTGGTTTCATGCCTTCCCTCCTTTGCTGTCTTGCTTCTCCTGTGGGAGAGGATTCACTTAGAGCCAGGGTTTTACTTAGCATTTAATAGTGGCTGCATTGACTGAAGGGAAGAGACCAAAGCAAATCAACCCCTATAGATTTACATGGTCTGATTAATGTCTTTCCTGCTGGTTTCTTGTTTCTTGTGCTAATTATTAATCATGATGGGCTCCCCCAAGGCAAACTGGCTGTGGAATGGGGGCAAATAGGGTGCTTTTGTTGTTTATAATACACCTGAGTGGCTCCTGCCCAAGCTCCATGGGAGCTGTGGCAGTGCCCTGGCTGTGCCAGCTCACAGTACACACTCCCATGAGGATCTGAGGTGACCTGTGGGACCATCACTAGCAGATCCTATATTTGTCCTAATGCTCACACCTCTTTAAATAGCACAGTTTCATGGCAGGTCCCTGTTTAAAGAGCTCACCACTCTCACTTTTGCTGAGTGTGGTTCACTGAAGCAGTTTGAAAGGGAGCAGATCCTCCCTAAATGCTGCTTTGATCCTACATTTCTCTGACCATCAGGAGTTGCAGGAGCCTCTCCCTTCTCTGCCCAGTCGTTGTTACACCTCTTCTGTAAACATTGCTTCCCCTCTTTCTGTTTTCTTTAGCTTTCCCAAACCACCTCTGCTACCACCTTCCAAAATCCTGCTGAACCTCTTCCAAACTCACAGAATCCCAGAGTCACTGAGGTTGGAAAAGCCCTCCCAGCCCATGGATCCCCCTGTGCCCATCCCCACCTTGTCCCCCAGCCCAGATCCCTCAGGAATTAGGCTTTCACTCCTTTGGTTGGGGTGTCCTTCAGCCTTGGTGACATCTATGCACTGAGAGTGACAGCAAACTGCAGCCTCTTTTTTTTTTTTTTAAAGCTTTTTGTTGTCTCTTCACACTCCAACTTGTCTCCCACTGACTTGTGATGCTGCTGATGCATCTCTGGTGACAGGAGGAGCAGCTGCCCCTGCTGCTGTGCCCACTCCTGGGGAGCTGCTGGCCTGGATGGTGGAGAGCACAGCCCAGGGACCAGCATCTCGTGTCTCCCAATCCTCCTTTTTAATGTGCTTTTCTTTATTTTTGACTGGGTTATGTTTTAATGAGGAGAGTGACAGCAAACAACAGCTTTTCAACACCAACCGAATACCATCCCTGGGATGATGAACTAGAATTAAGGCTGGTTTGGGTGGTGAGCAGTGAGAGCAGCAGCTTTAAAACCACTTTTAGGTTTATTTTAAATCATGTGCCTTTACCTGGAGAAAGGAGGGAGGAAGAACCTTTACAAAGCCACCTGATGGAAGGAAAAACTTCCCCAGTGCATGAGCTCAGCTTTGCTTCCTCTGCATGTGGTTCGTGCTGCATGAGGGTCACTTGGAAACATGAAGGTTGGAAAAGCCCTCTGAGATCATCAAGTCTGACCATTCCCCTGGCACTGCCACTGCCCCGTGTCCCCAAGTGCCACATCCACAAGTCTATTGAACTCTTCCAAGGATGGGGATGCCACCACTGCCCTGGGCATGGAGAAATTCCTCCTGATGTCCAACCAGACCCTCCCCTGGCACAGCCTGAGGCCGTTCCCTCTCCTCCTATCCCTGTTCCCTGGAGCAGAACCCGACCCACCCCAGCTCCCCCCTCCTGTCAGGGAGTTGCAGAGCCAGAAGGTCCCCCCTGAGCCTCCTTTTGTCCAGCTCTGTCTTTGCCCAGCCCTGCAGTTGAATTCTCCCCTTGCTGCAGAGGAACACATGGTTTTGCTTAGCACTGGGAAGGAATTACAGCCCAATGTCTTGGATGTGTACGTGCCAAGGTAAGTAACCTCTGCTGTGAGCTCAGCAATCAGAGCTGGTGGCTGTTTGTTTTCCTATGTATAGATTTACCAGCTGCTGCTCTCTGACAGCTCTGCATGTTTTCTCTTTCCCCATCCAGACGTCACTGCCACCTTTCACTGGGTGGTTTGTCACCCCAGGGGCAGGGGGGAGCTGGGCATCCCACGAGGCTTCTCCTCCACCCAGGCCAGGATCCACCAAGGAATCCCAGTTTACTGTTTCTACCAAATTTACTGGCAGGGGAACAGGCACAAAGAGGTTTTTACACTTCCAGCCACCAGAAAAGAACTTGCAGAAGTTCTTAATACAGGCTGTTCAAAATACCAGGGGCTCCTGAAATCCAGGGATGGAGATTTTATGTTAACCTTTCTGAAATCTGCAGCTTCTGTTTGCTTAGAGAAATACATGTTTGCTTAGAGAAATACATATTTTTTTAGAGAAATACACATTTGTTTGGAGAAATACATGTTTGCTTAGAGAAACATACATTTGCTTAGAGAAATGTTTTTGCTTAGGGACCTGTATGTTTGATTAGAGAAAACAAGGGAAAACCTGGCTGTAAATATGTGTATTTTCTCTTGTGAGATTCCTGAATACCCCTTGGTTTTCACTGTGGTTTGTGTTTGTTACATGCTGAGGGGAAGCTTTGCAGAAAGAGCATGTCCTGGAGCTGCCACAACTGGATCTTGAATTTTGCTGTTGGCAGGTGGACATTTGTGTTCACAAACCTGTGGTGACTCCCAAAGGCTTCCTGGGCTTTGTCTGCACCAACATCCATGGGTTAGACAGGCTGGATGAGGCCAACTGGAGACTCTCTGTGCTGTTTGTGGTTCAAACCAACAGTTCTCCATGTGCCTTACACTGAAAAACTGTGGTTTGAGCCCCAACTGTCAGATTTACCCAGCCTGGGCAAGAGGTTCAGGTGTGGCAGGAACTCCTTGGTAAAGGATGAGGAAGGTTTTAATACACAAAATAACTGTGCTTTGCAGAACTGCCCTGGCAGCACTGACAGAAACCAGGGTTTGAGACCATTTTGTTGGCTTGTGTGAGTTGCTTCTACAAATAAAAAGAAACAGAGCCAAGGTTCTGTGGAAACAAGCAGGCAGGGTGGGGTCTGGGGTTTGCCATCTGTGCCCAGGCTGTCCCTCCACCCTTGCACCTTTGTGTTGATGTTTGGGTGAGTTTTCCTCGGTCTGGGAGGATTTCTTGAGCTGCCTCGACCCTGTGGAGCTCTGAGGTTGCTCTCAGCTGAGCAGGTCCCCACAAACAGGGCACAGAGCAGTGACCCAGCCCTGGAACCTGCCGTGTAAAAATAGCCTGGTCAGGGCTGGGAGATGAAAGGAGCCACAACACGTCCCCCAGACACGAGCCCTTTAATGAGGCCGAGGCTCCGGGGCTGGACCAACAACTCTGGGAGATCTGGTAGCCAGGGCAGATGAATGGAGCGCTTGTGGAAGGGGGGCCGTGCCGTTTGCACAGGCAGGAGGGGAAACAACGGTCAATGAAACCCTTTAAAAAGCTCTGCTTTTCCAGGCCAGGGCCGACCCTGCCACTGCTGCCAGCTCGATACCTCCACAGGGAAACTCGCTCCCTGACACGAGTGCACAGAAAGGGGGAGCAAAACTAGTTTGGCTTGATTTTCAGGTAAACTTAGACTTCTCCAGGAGCTTTTTTTTTTTCCTGGCTTTTCATAGGAGTGGAAAGCAGGTAATTTAACACATTCTGAGAGCTTCACAACAGTATCAGGGCCCCTTGTGATGAGAAAGACATCGAAGGGCTGGAGTGTGGCCAGGGAAGGGAAAGGAGCAGGGAAGGGGCTGGAGCAGCAGGAGCAGCTGAGGGAGCTGGGGAGGTTCAGGTTGGACACCAGGAGGGATTTATTCCTGGAAAGGGTGGTTACAGATCAAAACACGCTGCCCAGGGAGGTGGTGGAGTCCCCACCCCCGGAGGTGTTCAAGGAACGCCTGGATGTGGCACTCAGAGCTCTGGGCTGGGTGACAAGGTGGGGATGGGTCAGGGGCTGGACTCAGTGATCTCAGAGGTCTTTTGCAACTTTAATGACTCTGTGAAAGTCCGATTGAGCCCACAATGTCGTGTTGGTGCCCAGATAAAAATCCTCCTTGCTGGGGCCAGGGGCAGTGCAGATGTCACCCACTCGTTCTCGCAAGCGTGGAAGTTTCAGCTGCCACCACAGGCAGGTGGAATGAGTGAGAAACCCTCCCTGCAGAGATACCAGAGAGTTCTGCTGGGTTATTTCAGTCCTTGGACAAGCAGGAGTTTGGCTAAGGAAGGGCTAAGCCGGGTATGACTGCAGCAGCACAGGAACACCCCTGAGCCTGACGCTGTAGGGACCGAGACTCACCCCGGACTGAGATGAGCCCTGGCAGGTGAAGGTCTGCAACCATGGGGCACTTCCATATTTGGGGGGTGGAGTGGAATTGCCGTGGGATGGCTCCCATTGCCTACCTGGAGCTCCAGGTGAGCCCTGCACACACTGCCCTCAGCTCCAGCACCTTTAAAGAAGGAAAACCAGTCCAAAACTGGAAATATGGGAATAAACATTCCCACCAGTCACCTGCTCTTAATTTACTGTTGAATCAATTCACTTTCATCCAAACCCAGTAGAGCAGCTTTGAGCCTCTGAAGAGCATTGAATATTACACTTGATACCATAAGCAAAAGGATTGCAGGGCATGTTTTAGTTCACCAAAAGCATTTAGTGCTTTGCCAAATTCTGTCTCTTGAGGGTCACTGCAAATATGTTCTCCTTCTGCCTTTCATACAGTGCTGCAAAGTGAGCTGTGGTTGTGCAACTGGGCAACTATTCCTGCAATTTTAGCTTGGAGGTTTTGCTTTTTTAATGCAAATGTATCATTCAGTCTCATGGATTTATCTCCCCCTAAAAAAATTAAGTGAATGAGGAACCTTCCTTCCTGTGCCTAAAAGGGCTCCAAGAGAGCTGGAGAGGGATGTTGGAAAAGGGCCTGGAGTGACAGGACAAGGGAGAATGGCTTTAAGCTGAAGGAGGGTAGATTTAGATTGAATATTAGGAAGAAATCCTTCCCTGGGAGGGTGGGGAGGCCCTGGCACAGGTTGCCCAGAGAAGCTGTGGCTGCCCCAGCCCTGGAAGTGTCCAAAGCCAGGTTGGATGGAGCTTGGAGCAACCTGGGCTGGTGGAAGATGTCCCTGCCCATGGCAGGGGGTGGGACTGGATGATCCTTGTGATCCCTCTCAACCCACACCATTGTGTGATTCCATATCCTAACTGTGGATCTGCCACAGCAGATTGTTACCTGGAATAATGGGAATTCTTTCCCTTGGAAGCCAGAGTGAACAAAACAGAGATTCTTTGATGTCTTGATTTGAGAGGCTGCTTGTGGCTCACAGTTGCCTCCCAACTGTCACTGTGGCCAGCTTTAAACCAGGAACCTCTTTTCCTGATCACCTTCTGCTATTTTCCTTCCTCCCTGCAGGATCTGGTGGTTCAGGTGATCATTTCTCTGTGTGTCAGCAATGGACCAGTCGTTTCACAAGACACAAAGTGATGAGCTCACCCAAATCATTCAGACAAGCTGGGCTGTGCAAGGCCATGTTAAATTAAATCAGGAAACAGCAAATGGACATTGCTTGATTTATATCTTCATTTACCTCTCCTTCTGCCCAATGTTGAGGAAAGGCCTTGGTAGGATTCGGTGACGTGCAGCTGCCTGGGAGCACTTGGGGTCTGTGCCATGTTTGATCCCTTGCAGCTGCTCAGGCTTGGTTAATTACCTCCTTAAAAGAGGAATTCCTGTTTTAGGGGATGATTACAAGGCCGATGAGAACATGCAGGAGAGCACAAACCCAAATATTTAGGCAAACCCATAAAGCGCTTCCCAGAGGCGGCACCGCAGCTGCAGCTCACGCCGAGCGCTCTTGGTTCTCCAGGTGATACGTTTTTCCTAAGGGATAAGTTGCTGGAAGAGCCTGAAGGGAGCATCACTCTGTGCTTGCACAGTCAGTGTTCAGGGCAGAGCAGTGGGGAGGGTTGTCTGTTCCCAGTCAGTGTTGCCTGGGTGCTGGGTGAAGCCAGCTCGTCACTCCTGCTGCCTCAGGTCCCGTTGGAATGACAGCTCACACGGGTCATGACACAGTGCTTGTCCTAACACAGCAGCTGGGCTGGGACAAGGGACACCTTTCTGGGTGCAGAGAGCTGGCACAGGTTCATGGAATCACACAACGTGCTGAGCTGGGAGGGACTCACAAGGACTTTCAAGTTCAGCTCTTCACCCAGTGGCCCTTCCAGGGACCACTGAGCCCACAGCTTTATTTATTAGCACCAGGCTCTGACCAACTGAGCTAAGTCAGGGTTAAGTTTGGGTGGCTGTAGGTGTCCCCCAGCTTTCCTCGCTCCCTGACCACGCTGCAGGGCTGGGGAGGTTTCGTGCAGCCGTTGCCAGCACGAGGACGCTCCACACCCCCGCGCCGAGCGGCGTGAGGCCGGAGCAGGTGCCAGCACGGCTCAGGCCCTCAGGATTTAATAAAGATCTGCAGTGTTGTTGCTGAAAAGCATGAATCAGTCCAGTCTCTTGATCTTTGCCTCCCTTGCAGCCCTTTCAGGCAGTAACAGGCACATGGAAGTGATTAATGCAGCCTCGTGCGACTGGGGCTCGTTGTTTGTGAAACCCTCACCATGTGCTTTATCTCCCCAGCGCGAGGGGGACGTGTTTGGCACGTTGTCCTCGGGACCCTCCCTGCACCCCTGGACTGGGAATGGCTTGTTTTATCCTGGGAATAAATGCTTTTTTATTTTGTGGCCCTAATAATCAAGATAAGCTCGTTCTTTGCCGGTGCTGAACAGCCTTTGTGCGGCTTTTCCTTCGCCAGGCAAGGCCTGGCAGCTGCTGGGGGTGGGTTTTGTCTTGGTCGTGTTCCTCTGACCCTCTGTGTCCATCAGCAAGTCCTGGTGGATCCATGGCAGGTGCCAAAACTGAGGGCAGAGGGGAAAATCGATTAAAATCCTAGGAAAACTTTCCACATCCCTTAAGAAATCTCCGTTGACAAATAGTTACTAGAAGGTTGGATCTCGGTTCCACGTTCTGTCCAGCTGGCAGCCAGTCCACAAAGTCATCCAAAAACTGTTTTGAAACCACGTTACTGACAACAGCAACCATTTAACACACCCAGTGAGCTAAAAATTAACGCAAATATTGCAGGAAATAAATGCAGAGCATGTGTACGTTTTGTGGAAATTGAGGGAAATTAAGATTCGTGGAGTGCCTTGGGTTGGAAGGGAACTTAAAGGTCATCTTGTTCCACCCCCTGCCATGGGCAGGGACAGCTTCCACTAGCCCAGGTTGCTCTCCAAGCCCCATCCAACTTGGCCTTGTAAGGTTGAAAATGAGGAATGATCAAGATGGTGGGAAATGCTGCTGGAGGCTTACATGGATTTCACCCAGTTTCTAGTCTTGAATCGAGGACAAGGGTCTTTTTAACCCAACCTGCCCCAAACACTTGTCTGTTAAGGCCCTCTGAGGCTCAGCAGAGCCCCTGCAAGGGCTGCTGCTCTTTGTGGGTCTCCTGGGGTTGTTTGCATAACTTTGGCCGTGCTCTCTAGGTTTGGAGTGCTTGTTTTGATCTTGTTTGAATAATACTTGGAGTGTTGATCCATGACGTGGTTTCCTACAGCCTCCTGAGAGGTCCAGGGGAATAAAAAAAATATTGTTGGGTTTAGGGGGTTTCTTTAATGAATTCTTTAATTTCTTTCATGAACCCAGCCCTGCCAAGGCCACCACTAAACCATGTCTCCAAGTGCCACATCTACACATCCCCTAAATATACAAAGGGCATTTAGAGGAAGATGCACCAGGACCTAAATGATTGGGTTTGACTCTGTGGATGGAATTCTGGAAGCTTTTTGGCATTTCCCAAATCCCTCTGGTGATTTATGGGAAGAGCATCACTGGGTGACTGGGACCTGGGGAAGATTCTCTCAATGTGCAAAGCTGTGGCCAAAACTAAACACAGAGACTGAAGCAAAGGGACTTGTGCTGGCAAACCAAGGTGGTCATGGTTTCCTTTCTAATTCCTGGGCCTCTGGGAAGTAAGGAAGCAGTTGAGAGTCCAGAATCCATAAAAAGGCAGGTAAGGGGTAGCAAAGGTTAAAGCACAGGGTACCCTGAGCCCTCACATCTGTGCTCTCCCCCAGTTCTGAGCTTTCCAACTTGGAGAAACCCCCATTTCCTTGCAGTTTGACCCAAAACACAACTGCCCTCTGCTTCCCTGGGGCTGTGGTGTGGGTTCCCTCTCTGGGGATACACCTGCCAAGCAGCACAGGGAGTTCTAGCAGGGCCAACATGGGAAAAAGAAGTCACACAACTTCTCAGCACTGGAGAGGGACACAGGTTACATCCCCAGCTACACGGTGTGTGGGGACAAATGGGATCTCCCCACCTGAAAGCCCCTCCTCCTGTCTGTTGGACCACAGAAACCGTGCAGGAGGAACACCTGGTGCCCCAGAGGCTGTTTTTCAGGTTGACAGAAGAAGAAAGGAACAGTTCAAACACGCAGACAACCTATCCCAGCAGCACTCAGGTCACCACACGTGTTGAATTGCAGCCTTGGTACAGAAGAAACCTTAAAATGTGCTGAAGTTGAGGAGATGTGCAGTGAAAATGCAAAGTAGAGGCAGCTGCTGTTCAGTGGCAGAGCAACACAGTGATGGGGGAACACCAGATTGAGCCAGGGAAGTGGCTTTCTGCTCCTCTTGGACATTTATCTTCCCTCTTTGGCATGGCCATGGCTGGAAACCGCAAAGGATAAATGAGACTTGTCTGTTCCCCAGAGCCCTGAGCTGCTGGTGCTCCCCAAGAGCAGGGACAGGGACCTCTGCTCTCCTCCTCTGGGCTTCTCCACATGACCTGCCCTCATCCAGAAAGTACAGGAGTCTGTGCCTTTGGATATTCCCTTGGGATTGCCTCGAGGGGTCTCATCTAAGGCAGACCCTCAGCTGGTTTCTCATCCAGCTGGAGCTGCTGCAAATGCAACGAGCCACAAAGATCCCTCTCAGGAATAACAAACATTCCCACTTGTGCATCAGGTTTAGTCACTGTCCTCCTTGCTCTGAGCAACTGCTTGGCTCCTTGGAATGAAGTGATCAGGGATTCTGGAAATTCAATTAATTCCCAAATACACGCAGGCTCACAGAGCAGTTCTAAGACAAGGAGTTAAACTTGTTTCCTTTTCCTTTGTTTTTAAGCTCATTTTCATTGTGTCCAGAGCACAGCTGAGATAAGCTTTGCAGTAAACACACATTAGGGCCAGATTCTGCAAGGAAACATGTTTTTGTCCCCTCTTTTTCTTTTTTTGTCTTAAACTATGGCTTTAACTGGATCCTTGTATAATTCTCAAGGTCATTGTTAAATATTTTAAATAGTTGGTCAAATGCCAAACTATTTTCATTGCTTGAATTCTTATCCCTGGAGAATTTTTGCAGACAATGAAATGTGGCATCTTCAACATTTGTGTCGAAGAGAAACCTGCCATGACAAGCAGATTTGGGACCCAGAAACTTGACTTTTTTATGGTTTTATAGTTTATATATCGCACTGAGAAGGGCCAAGAGTCTCACGGTGTGTTCAATCATCAGGTCTCTGCAGTAGCCTGTGCTGTGATTATTACAGGTTTCATTTATTAGGGGGAAAAAAGCCTTATTGCTGTGTTTTGTATGAAATTGAGGCTGAAACCATCTGCAGTCCTTAGGACTGGCTGGATTCCATGGGGTGGGCAGGCCTAGTTAATGCTTTCTTTCCCCCCTCTGTTGCCTTTTTCCCCTTTTAAGGGAAGGGGAGAGTAGAGGTTGTGATTAATTTCTTCTTTCATTTCCAGGTTCTTAATGAGAATTCAAGGAGACCACAATTCCCACAAGCACATCCCAGGGAGTGAGGGGAGAAGAGTGAGGGGAGAGGGTGAGGTTCACCAGATTCACCAGGAGGTTGTGTGGAGCCATCACCCAGCCCCAGAGGAGACTGGAGTGATGCTTTTTGGGCCAGTTTGGGGGGATCAGTGGGGCTTCAAACTGGCACAGCTTTAGCAGGGAGCCCAAAGGTGGGGGTGGCAAACCTGGCCTAAAATCTGGCTGCATAAAAACCTGGCTGCCTAAAAACCTGTCTGCTCCAACCAGCAACACAGAGATGTTCTGGAGGAGCACATCACTAGGGATGTTATTTCTTTAGGATCTCTTTTCTGGCCTCCTCAATATTTGTTTTATGCAGCTGCCTCCAACATCTGCTTTTCATCTGGGCTCTTTATCCATGGAGGTATTCAAAAATGCCTTTTTTTCTTTCAGCTGCTTTATGTGTCTCCTTGCCTTGTCAATGAAATGTGCAGATAACCGAATTCAAAAAGGGCTTTAAAATAGGTTATTGAGCGTTTTACACACAAATAATTAAAGAAGTGATGTCAGTGCTTTCCACATAACGGAAGAGGTGGGAAAAATAGCGAGAAGAGGCTGAAATTCCTCAGGGACCTGAAAGCGGCCGAGCCCGTTCTGCTCAGTTTCAATTTGAGGGGTTTTCCCCACTTTTCTACCTGATGGTTTCGAAGCTGCTTCCCCACCCCCAAGCCCTCCTCTCTGCGCTCGGGGCGATCAGGCTGTGCTGTCAGGAGCGTTGAGCATCCCGGGAGAGCAGCATCCATCCATCCTTAGCGGCAGGAGTGGCTGATTCCCTGGCTTTTGGTCCGGGTTTGAGTGAAAGCCCTGCCCCGGCTCGGAGAGGGGGTTCTGCTGTGGTTCCATCCCACTTTCAGCCCGCTCCCTCCTCCCCGAGACACGCGGGGTTGTTGCTCTTGGATAAAGGAGCCGAGGCAGTTCTCGAAAAGCAAATACAACTTTTGACCTCAGCGAGGAGCAGATTCTGCCCGGATTGAAGGTCAGCAGCTCCTGGTGCCTCCCCCCTCTGATCCTCCTCGGAGAAAAGCCCTTTTTCTTCGCAGAAAATCCCCCTCCTTTTGATGTTTTCCCTGTTCTTTGTTATTTATCTCCTTGGACGAAGCTCACCCTTGGAATGACACCCCTCCCCGCTGCAGCATCTCCTGGCTTGCTGGGGCTGAGCTTTTCTTGCATCTTGGATCAGCCACAGAAGTGGCAAGTCTGCATTTTCTCACGTAGATGATCAACAGGGAGGTTTGGAGCCCCACGAGTGACCTTGGTCAGGCAGAAAGCACCCCCCCAGGCAGGTGGGGGAGTCCAAACATAACCCACCCTCCCAGCCTGAAGGGCAAAGGGGGTTTGCATCCCTTCCTCCTCCTCCTCCTCACCCTCCTCTGAGCTACCTGAGCAAACAGCCCATCCTATGGAGAGGGGACTGGAAAAAAGCTGCCAGGTCGTGGCTCTGGTGTCCACAAGGCACAGGGGATTTCAAGGAGAGAAACACAGAATTGAGGCCTGATGGGATCAGGGTCTGCAAGCCTTGGAGGCCCCAAACCAGCCCTGAGGCAGCACCAAGGTCAGTGCCCACCTGGATTCACACTCCCTGCTCTTCTTTAGCAGGCAGAGGAAAATCTCATGCGTTTGTGTGTGTTTCTCTATCTGAAAATGTAAAACTATGGTAAAGTGTCTGCTTATAGTGTGACCTCCTAACCCGAGGGTGGCTCTGTTCTGGGGTGAATTCCAGCAAACCACTGGGCTGCTGTATTTACAAGGAAAAGGCCTGTTTTCCATGTTCTCGAGGCCATGGAGTGTCTCATTAACAATCCTTTGGGGAAAAGCAGGCAAGTCAACAAGGAAAAAGTCACAGGGAATATACATTTCTACTCCACTATTCGAAAGAGACAAATAGAAATGAGCTAAAATCAGATTTAAGTAATTGTTTGTGGTGATGCATCTGTTCTGGTTTAAACCATCAAGGTGCATCAGGACTCAGAGCAGCAGCAGGGTGAGTGCCCCAGGTCATGCTTTCTAAGCTGCAGGAAGGATTTAGCCCCCCCTGGGGACTGGGTTGTGCTGGAGCCCGGCCACACAAACCCTTCCCGAGGG
Source organism: Lophotriccus pileatus (assembly GCA_035583135.1). Taxonomy (NCBI): domain Eukaryota; kingdom Metazoa; phylum Chordata; class Aves; order Passeriformes; family Tyrannidae; genus Lophotriccus; species Lophotriccus pileatus. The sequence goes on from JAWWES010000150.1 coordinate 5,523,651, forward strand.
ATGGTGGCTCCCCACTGTGGTGACAGCACGAGTCTGGCAGGGGAACGTGTCAGAGGAGGCAGCCAAGAGGAGAGGGGCTGAGCATGGGAAGGGGATGGAAGGGGCTCTGAGCAACCTGGTGCAGCGGGAGGTGTCCCTGCCCATGGAGGGGTTGGATTAGGTGGCCTTTAAAGGTCCCTTCCAGCCCAAACTGTCCTGTGAGGGCCATCCACGGGGTGCTGGCACCCCCGGGAGCTCCATCCCCCCCTTCAGCAGCTGCTGTTCCAGGAGCTGTTTCAGCGAAGGGCCAGGGGAAATGGCAGTTCCTGAAGTGACAGGCAGGGTCCCACAGTTCCCCACGGTCACCCCGCTCTGTAAACAGCTCCCGTGTGCCTGGCGCCGGATCAGAGCGTGGCCGAGCCAAAACCAATAGATTTATGGAATCCAAACAGCCCAAACGCACTTTATTTACACTGCTGACACTGAAAGGAGAAACAGATGCTTCTGGTTGGGTGCCTGTCCAGCCTAATTTCAGGAAAACGCGGGGATCAGTGGGAGGGAAGAAAGGGAATCAAAATGTGCCGGTGTCACCTCTGTCCTTCCCATCCCTGTGGCATCCTCACCCCTGTGTGTGTCTGAACTCAGCTCTCTGGGCCTCCCAGAGCCACACCTGCACCTGTAATCCCATTTCCCCTGATTATCCTCTCAGACACGTGGCCAGGAGGCCGGAGTGTGGCGCGTGCAGCTGGAAACCAGCACTGCTTTTAGCAAACGTCATCTTGCCAGGTGAATTCCAAGTCATGGACTCGCCTGATCCCTCCATAAATTAAATTTCAAACCATGTATCACCAAGGAGCTTTCCATGGGCTGTGCCCTGGCTGTGTGACCCGGGGGGTCACTCCCAGCTGCACCCTGGGGGCTGTGGGGTGCAGGCAGGACCCTGCTCTGCCCCCTCCTGCCCCCAGGAGTTCCCTTTTGAGGTGTGACACACCATCACACTGCTCTGACAAACAGAAAGCTTGCAGGGGAGAGGTCACAAAGCCAGGCTGGACTGAGGAGGGGTTGAGTGGCAGAGGGCTGAGGTGTCTGGGGAAAGGGGCCACCAGGGGACCAAGTGTGGAGCTGTCACCTCCCAGCATTGCTGTGACACAGTGCAATCACAGCATGGAACCACAGACTGCTTTGGGTGGGAAGGGACCTTAAAGATCATCCAGTGCCACCCCTGCCATGGGCAGGGACACCTTCCACCAGCCCAGGTTGCTCCAAGTCCCGTCCAACCTGGCCTTGGACACTCCCAGGGCTGGGGCAGCCACAGCTTCTCTGGGCAACCTGTGCCAGGGCCTGCCCACCCTCACAGGGAAGAATTCCTTCCTAATATCCCATCTGGATCTCCCTTCCTTCAGCTTAAAGCCATTCCCCCTTGCCCTGTCACTCCATGTCCTTGTCACAAGCCTCCAGCATCTGCCAGGACGAAGGAGGAGGATTTTCCTTCAGGCTGGTCTGAACCATCCCTCTCCCAGCAGAGGGCACGATGTGCAAACAAGAGCAGCGATCGACGGGGCCAGGAGCGGTCCCAGAGATGATGCAGCAAAGAGGAACGAGGATGCAGAGCCAGAACGTGTCCTCGGTGCGGCGGGGACCGCTCAGCACCACGTGCCGCTCACACATTCCCAGCTGGAGCCACCGCGGCCAAACATCTCCCTGCACTTTCGAGAGCACTCGGTTTCCTTATAAAACACCCTCAGAGCTATTTTAAATGTCACTTGGAGACACAGCTGTGAGCTGAAGTAAATGGAGCCAGCAACTGTTAGAAGAAACCCATTTTCTCGTGATTTTCCAGAATTTTGAGGGAATTATATCTATTCCCAAGAACTCTCAGTGTCTTCCATCAACGTGATTTACTGCAGGGAGCAAACCCATCTCTTCAGTTCAATCTGCTCATGTGGGTTGTGGGAGATCTAAACTCAAGCCCTTTGTCTGGATTATCAGTGCTTCAGAAAACAGATCTCTGAAAGATGACCCAGTTGTGGAAAAATACTTTCCTGTCTGACTCTTTCCTTCTCAGAAACAGCTCCGTGGACTGTCATCAAACTTTCTTTGAATTACTGTCAAACTTTCTTTGAATGAGTCCTCCCAGCAGAAGTAGGAGAAAGGTTCCCTTCCTGCCTGAGTGATTTAAGTGAGGCAAACACACCGTGTAGCCTCAGCTGTGTAATTTAACAATTTTGGTCGTTTCCACCACATGGGAATTCCCCTTTTTGTGCATCATTACGTTTCTATTCCAGGCTTTGGTTGCTGCTACTGCAGTGATGCAATTCCTGGCTGACACACACTTGAAAGCAGTGAAATCTAAACAAGTTTTCTTCCAAGATGCAAAATTTATACACTTCCAGTGTCCTCTGAGAGCAGGACACAGATCTTGTGAGAGGCACGTGCCTTCCCCATGCCACCTGTGTCCTGCCCATCCGTGCCTTCCACTGGAATTCCCAACTGCAGAGGGATGAGTGCCTCTCCCTGCACCCCAGAAAAGGCTTCTGAGATCCTGGAGAGGATGGATTGAGGGGTTTTGGTGCAGGAAATAGTTCCAAGGTAAACACTGGCACAGGTTGCCCAGAGAACATTCTTGTGGAGCATCTCCTTCCCTTCCAGCCTGACCACTGCTCAGACACACTTAGCCTTTGCTTTCACTAATTTCTTAAGGAAAGGATTGTCCTGAGGACAGAGACACTCACGAGGATGATCAGGCAGAAGAAATTCCTGAGCCAAGTGGTGAATCCAGAGATTAAACCCCCCGTGTTCCTTGTGCACCAAACACGGCTCCGGTGGGATCGTCCCCGCTCAGCCTCGGCTTCTGCAGGAGGAGCTGCAATGCAGCAGAACCTCCCAAAAGACACCCTTTTGTAACAAACAACCCACAGGCTTTAACCAAACCAATTTTTATTAATCACAGCACTTCAAGTAGCATTTCCTCTCTCCCGAGAGTGTCTCATTTCAAGACTAAGAGCAGTGTTTCACAGTGCACCAGGACATCCCTCCTGCCCAAGGGATCAGCGCATCAAAGGGCTTTAATTGACTCGATTACATTTCTGCTCTGCCTTTTCTCACTGCCCAGCCCTCAGCAGAGCTTCAAGTCTCCTGAGAAAGCCTGTCAGCACCCAGCACTCACTGCTGGCTCCACGGCCACCATCTGGGGGTGGCAGAACAAACACCTCCAGAGGTTCAGTCTCCCAGCAGAGGAGTGGTTGGAAGTGTCTACGGCCACTTGTGCACTGGGGAGTGTCACAGAATCAATCACAGAATGGGCTGGACTGGGAGGGACCCACAAGGATCATCGAGTCCAACCCTCAGCCCTGCACAGGATCATCCCCAAGAGTCACTCCCTGTGCCCCAGAGGATCATCCAGACCCTCCTGGAGCTCTGTCACAGCCTTGGGGCTGTGCCCACTGCCCTGGGGAGCCTGGTCAGTGCCCAGCCAACCCAGCTTGGTGCTCACCTTGTCTTTCCATCCGTGAGTCTGGTGGGTCACCTGGGTCAGAAATATTTTAGGACATGGATCATGTCTTTAGTAAACAACTACATATTGGCTCAACAGATCCCTGAGTAATCCTCTAAGCACCCTTTTGATACAAAAAATACTGGGGTTGCTTTACAACCCTTCCTGGAATGTCTGTTGTTCCACCTGCCTGGTGAACAAAGTCTAAGCAAAGGCACAGCTGGCAGTGGTGTCTCGGTGCCAAGGGGCTCCTCAGCCCCAGCCCCTCTCCATAACCACAGTACCAGCAAACAGGAGGGTTCAAACTCCCTGGGGAGCCCAAACACGAGCCTTGGGCCTGCTTATTGGAGCACCTTCCGTTGGGTGTCACGGCACCGCCTGCCCCACAAACAGGCTCTACTTTGATTTCAGCCTCGCCCTGTTATTAGACACGCTGAAAAATATCTTGTAGTAGACGTAGACATTGAAAATCCTCAAGAGAACGCCCAGGAGGTAAGTGAGGGACCTGAGAAGGGCTGCAGCCGTGCCGGGGAGGAGAAACAAGAGAGCCCAGGGGCCGTGGGCGGGAGTGGAGGCATCGCCGGCCGCCAGGACATCGTCCAGCTGGAGCAGGACACACTCCGCGCCCACCAGGCCCCAGAGCAGCCGGCACGCCGCCCGGGCGTTGCTGACGGTCCGCAGGCGCCGCGAGCGGGCGGGCAGGAAGGTGATCAGGTAGGCCTCCAGGGCCACCCCGCTGAGCAGCACGGCGCTGGCGTGCGCGTTGGCCGTCCGCAGGTTCCGCGCCAGCGCGGCCGCGGGAGACGCGCCGGCACCGAGGGTCCAGGAGCCCGCCTCCAGCGCCAGGCTGGCCAACACCAATGTGTCAGCCTCGGCCAGGCCGGAGATGAGCACGGCGGTGGACTTGGAGGAGACGTTGGCAGACCGCAGGGCGAGCGCGGCGTAGGCGCTGCCCAGCAGGCCCAGCAGCGTGCTGAGCGCGTGGGAGGAGGACAGCACGAGGTACTGGATGTATTTCAGGGCCAGGTACCTCCTGAGGTCCTTCATGTGGTCCCTCTCCATCAAAAGGCCGGTCAGGGAAGAATACCTAGAATGCATCAGAAAAATAAAAATAAAAAGGTGATTAAGTGTAAAATTAGCGGGATAGATTGCAGGCAGAGTGTGCAAACACATTCGGGCGTCAAGAACTGGTTGGAGGTAACTCACAGCTCAGGACCTGAGCTTGTGTTTGCACACTCATGTCCTAAACAGGAATGAAGCTTGTGAAGTGCCTGGATATTTTTAGGTAGCAGCATAACTGGTGTGATATTGCACAGTGGGAACTACCCCTGTGCGGGTTCAGGTTACAAAGACCACCAGGAGGTTAATTGGGTTGAATTATTAGCTCTTCTGATCGCAAAAGAAAGATGCTTGCAATAGGTGGAGTGAGGATTAGATGATGAGTGAGGATTATATGATGAAGATCAGTATAAAAGATTAGCATAAATGTATAAGAATTTTGTTGGAGAGACCAAGACAACAGATGAAGAGCCATGAAATAAGGATGGTAAGGCAAGGAAGGTGAGGTGGGAGGTGGAAGTAAGGAGGAAACACTCCATGGTTGTCATTGAGAAGTTTTAAAAGTTTTAAAAAACTGGTAGAAGTCCCTGAAAATTTGAAATAGCAAAGATGGGGCCTGTGTTTGAAAGGGAGGAGTTGGACAAGAGGAGGCAGAAAATCCTAAAATAATCTGCTAATTCAGTTCTACTAAAATAAACAAGGAAATTGTTATCTAAATGGTAGAGAGGAGATAAGGAAGAACAATGTGGGTGTCTCGCAGTTAAATTTATTGGGCCCAGCTTCCTCCTGTAGCAGGATCATCAATCTCCAGGGTGAGCACCAGCAAGTGTCACATTAAGAGTTCAAATATTGTTTCATGAGGCATTTTTATAGAGGAACAAGGTAAGAAATGTGGACTAGATGGAACTGTGATTAAGTCATGCATAGGGATGAGATAGTAAGGGAAGGCTCGTTATCAGGAATTAGAGGAATGATGTGTCAGCTGGGGCTCTGCAGAGATCTCACATTTGGGCATTTTCATTAACTCTAATAAGGGACTTGGCAGAATTTGGGTCTTGGCTGAAGTGTGTGAGCAGTTTTGAGGCCAACAGCTCAGGAAAGGCATCAGAAACTGAAGAGGTTTCCAGGAGGCTGAGCCCCAGAGATTTAACTGAGAGTAACAACCCCATTTCTTTCATACTGAGCAATTATCTCCTCATGTGAATTCCCAGAGTTCCCAATGGGACTGCCTTGGAGCTGGAACTACCGAGCTTTTCCAGCGCAGTTACCCAACAGGTCTGGCTGGTTGCTTTAGTCATTGCCTGGTTTTAGTTTTGATGGGATGATGATAATCCTGAGTGATTCCTCTGAAAGGTCCCAGCTTTGTTAAGGCTGGGATTCCCGTTGCCTGTGGAGACTCGATTTGTACCAGGCTGACTCATCTGAGATTCACATGAGCCTGTTCTCCATTGTCTTTGAAGTATCTGATCCAACTTGCTACAGGAATGCTCTGGGGAAGAGGGAGGGAAAATTTCTCCCTGTACTTCAGCTGGAATCAATTTGGTTCATCCTGCCTTTGTTTTCCACAGTGATTAAGCAGAAAAATGACGGTGCATTTTGTGGCAAAAGCAAAATCTTTCCCAAATCAGTGCTCTCCCTGTTAAGTCCAGGAGCTTTGAGCCCAGTCCTGGTGCAGCCCTTTGGTGTTCCCTGTCTGCCCAGGATGGGCTTTGCTTCTCCACTGAGGGCGTGGGGAAGGGTTAACCTCCAACCACTGATGTCTGAGCACTGGTTGGACTTAGATCTTAGAGGTCTCCTCCAACCTTAATGACTCTGTGATGGGTTTGATCATTTGTTTTGATAGAGCACCAATAAAATCGAGATCTATTGGATCAAACCTGCCTGGATCCACAGTGTGAAGGCTCATTCAACTCCCTGGCTACAAAAGTTGTGATAAGTGCAGGTAAATCCTGATTTATCTTGCTACTCAAGCCAGTTACTCCTTTGGAAAGGTACAAGAAGAATGTTCTGTCATGATTTTGTTTCTTGAAACCTATCTCTGTGTGTGTTTTCATTAAGTGTATTTTTGAGGAGATAAATCATACGCCTTGTTAAAGTTTTCTTTTTGTTTTACAACCACCAATGGGTGGATTTACAGGAGATCTTGTCCCTGTGGAGCATTTTAGCTCTGAGTTTCTGGACATTGGGTCCTACCTTACACCCAGGGCTTGGTGATCAACTCCTCTGAGTGTTAGGAATGAGGAGCAGCTGGTACAGCTGGAGGAGGTGCCCAAAGCAGCCAGTCCGGACACTGAGGAGCTCAGACTGTTTCTCACCTCCTCCCTTCTTGAAAAATTCCGCATTTTCCTTAACACCAAAACGTCCTTTGGAAAAGATCTGATGTTCCTGGATGGAAAATGCCTCCCCACTTTCTGTTAGAGACATGGCAGAGGTGTCCTTCCTTCCAAGCCACAGCTGGCCCAGGAGTCAGGATCACTGTCATGGGATCATTGTCACGGGATCTTTGTCAGGGCTCCCTCCTGCCTCCCTCACCTCTCTCACACCCTGATTTAGTGCTTAGAACTGCATCCAGAATGCAGCAGAACGAGGTTTGGAGGTTGGATTTCCTCCTTGGCCGCAGGGGATTTAGATGTTTATCTCTCCTGGGTGTCCCAACCAGCAGGTTCCAGGCTGTCCCCAGGCAGGGACGCTTCTCATACCTCCGAAGGAATCTGGGCACGGGGTAAGGAAACAGGTGACACCCCGGGCCAAGGGACAGGGACAGGCCCATGTGTCACCACACAGGCAGCTGGGGGTGTTTGACAGGGAAAAGAACATCCTGATTTCCAGTTCTTGCTCCAAAAGCAGTTTGGATACATCTGCTCTGGTGTGTTAAGCAGAGCTGGGTGCTCTCTCATGGAGAGCAGAGCTTTGGCACCCGCCAACACACACCCTCTGGAATGTCGTGTGGGCTGTGGCAGGAGGCAGGGAATGGTGGCAGGAATCAGGGAATGCTGCCTGGGGGCCACAAGGATGGGGAGAGGACACAGTCCTTGCTGCTCTACCCAAACCCAGTGCCAGAGATCCAGCTGGGGCACAGCACTGGTCAGACCCAGCCTGGCCAGATAGAGATGACACTGAGGAGGCACTGGGTGAAGGACAGATGTGCAGGGAGCCCAAGGAAGGGCTGAAGGCGCAGCCTCCCTGAGTCCCACTGCCAATATCCCACCCAGAGCCCACCCACAGCTGGGAAATCCTGGGGAAGGGGGAGCAGATGCTCCCCACCAGCAGCCCCTCCCCTCTGCCTTCACCTGGGCAGGTGGGATCGTGCCTGGGCTGGGGCCAGCTGGGAACAGGAGTGGGAGAAGGAGGAAACCTGAGCCAATTACAGTTTTCAAAGCAGCCTCCTGCTGTCTGAGGATCCCAGCACGTGGGCAGTGACACTTGGACAGTTTTTTTGGGAGGATGGAACCTCGGTTCAAGCTCATGGGACGTTTCCTGATCCAACACTTCGCGTTTTCAGCGGCACAGGTTTTATCTCCACAGAAATCTCCTGACACACTTCCCAAATTCCAGTTAATAGTAAGTTCTGTTGTTGTAATCTGACAGCAAACCACCTCCCACTCTTAAACAAATGCTTCAAAATTCCTCCTGGAACGGTGTCAAAGAATATACAGAAGAGGAGTAAAAAGTTGGGAACGCAGACTCCCATGGAATATCCTGACTGAGTAATGAAGTGCTACCATTTAGTTTAAAAGGAAAAATACTTACATTTGCTGGAAGAAGCAGCCAGGAATAGTTTTCTGCATCCCTGTGCCTGTGTCTGGGCTGCAGCAGAGCTGAAATGTGCCGCTTCCCTTGGATTGCTTCCTGGGTTTTATATATAGCGCCGCATGTCCAGCACCACGTCAGAGCAGGGAGCCACGGTGACAGAATTTGTTTGGCTGGGCAACTTCCCCAGCACTGGTTTCACAAGGATTACTCACTGGGATCATGGCAGCCATCACCTTTCAGTCTGGAAAAACTGATGCCCTGCGTGGAAGGGCAGTCCCAGACACTTCCTCGGGAGCAGGCTGGGGCTGGAGCAGATTACAGGGTGCGACCCTGCGCTCGTCTGGCTGAGCCAGCACGGGTTAGCCGTGGGTAAAAAGCTTATTCTCAGCAAAAAAAGGGTGTCCCCTGGCATGAAAAGCTGGCCTGGGCTCTCCTGGGGAGTGTTTGTGTTGGTGTTCCCTGGGAGACCCAGGCTGGACGGTGGTGACGCTGCTCTGACGCTCCTGGAGTTCTCCAGGTGTGATGTTGGATGGAAGCCAAGTGCATCCCTGTTCCGGGGAGTCTCTGCATGAGGGACCAGTGAAGAGTGCAGGAACATCCCACAGGCACCGTGGGACACATCCACAGCCACAGGAACCCCTACCACAGCTCCCAGCCCCGTCCTGGATGTGGATCTCCTGCTGCAGCCAGGACATGAAAACAGGGAACTAAAGGCTGTGACAGTTTCTGATCAACAGGGAGAGTTTGCTGCCTGTCCAACACCAGTCCTACCATTCCCCTCATTGCTTCTTGAAGGGATGAAGAGCTGTAAGAAGACAAAGGTGCTGAAATTCCAGGTGCTGCACAGCTCTGTCCCTCCTGTTCCCAGCTGGGGGAAGGCACCCAGTGCTCTCCTCCCTGCCCAGAGCATGGTGGCAACCCTGGGTCTGCACAGGGGCTCTGTGGAGAACATCTGCCAAAGCCCAAGCCCCTGGAAAGAGGGATTGATTGGGCTGGTTCGTGATTAGTATGATTTGTGCTTTGATTTAAGTGTATAAATATTCACTCCTCTGTTTGATTTTAATGAGTGAGCTTTTGCCCAAGACTCTCCATAGCAGTTTTGTGTTTTATGGTATTTTACAACCTCTGTTGCGTTTCACAATTGCTGTTACACTCAGTTATTCTCCCTGCCTGCCGTGATGACACAGCAGAAGCCTGGGCTGCAAAGGGACCGACCCTGCCAGCGCTTTACCAGCAGCTCAGCATTTCACAAGGGCTGCGGGGAGATAAGAGGAGCCCGGGGCACCACCCATTGCACCAGAACGCTTCCCCCGGGGCACCCAATCTGCGAGAACAGCAGCGAACCCTTTGCCTGGGGAGGTGGGAGGGTGGGAAGGGGGTCTGGACCTGGCTGTGCCTGGCAGTGCCAGCTGTGGCACGGCGGGGAAATCTCTGCTCAGTGCCTGCAGTTTATCTTCCCTTGGTGAAGATTACCATCGGTCCCCACTCCCCAGGGGCCCTCTTTGAACCCACCGGTGTCTCCTGTAACACAAGCACACCTTTCCCAATTGATTTCTCTTGGGTGTGATGTGGTTTCCAGGATTTTTCCATAACCTGTTTATTTTGGGCTGCACCTTTGTTTGAAGGCTTTGGCCGGCCCTCTGCAGTGGTTACAGTGCCCTTTGCAGCTCAGGACTCCTCTTTCTTTCTCCTCAGCAGGTGAAATATAGCAGAATTTAATTAGAATTCAGCCACAGGTAAGAAAATTTCGGTTTTCTTCTGTCCAAAACACTCCACTTTTGACCCCTGAGCGTTTCCACCACTCTTCTCTTGCCATCTTCACAGCTCTCCTAAAAACACAAGTTTCCTCTTTCCACCTTTCCAAAGAACTCACCAGCCAAGGAAATAATCACCTCGCTTGTTTGATTGCCTTTCTTCTCCTTTTCCTCTGCAGAAAAGCAAATTGCCTTTTAATGAGGGCAAATGCTGGGTCAGAGCATTACTGAGGCAATGTTTATCCCTTGTGGACAACAATTCCAGCGAGATAAAACAGGTTTCCAGGATTTCATCAGCCCACTTTGCATAGCTGGCAGGAAAGATTTCCTTACAGGGAGCCAGGGAACGTGTTGATGGCACAATCCTGTTTGTCTAAGGTATCAAATCTACCAAGATAAAATCTGCCAGATAAAATGCATAAGGAGATGGTGGTGATTCATAAAACTGGAGGGGAAAGAGCTGGGTGCAAGAAGGTTAATGCAAATCTCAGTGTGTTCTGGCTTCCCCCCTTTGCTGATTCACATTCCCAGTGTGGAAATACTCGTGGCCACAGCACTTTGGGACCCCTGGGGCTTTGGCCCTGCAGAACTCTGCCCCTGCCTGCTCAAACCCCTCCTTGGTGGGGGTTTCTCTCTGTGCTGTGCCACGAGGAATTGCTGGGCTTGCCTCCGGTGCTTTCCAGAAATCTTCTCTCTGAAGATAGACATTTCAGCTGAAATTACCTGACAGACAGAAAAATTTACTGTTTCCTTAGCAAACAATCTCAGGAGCTCTTTCTGGGTGTTGTCGTTGTTGCCTGAAAGGACGAAAGGAGGAAACGAATTCTGTGCTACTCCTGCAATTCCCGAACTAGGGGATGTGTTTGGCTTGGCCATCTGACAAATCATTTCCTAGTGGGACCACAGAGATAAAAATGACTTCCATAGAAAATCAGCTAATTAAGGGAGAGAGCTAAACTGCACCGTTGCCAACGCGGGGAAATCCGCTTGGAAACAGGGTTGTCCTGAGGGGGTCACTTGGACCTGGTTGTGGAGAGATTGTGTCAGCACTGCCAAGGTTTCTCTGTGCTCTCATTCCACGTTTTGGATGCTCAGTAATGGAGCTGAGCCCGGGCAGGTTGAACCCTCGGCCGCCTGGGAAGCACCTCGGCCTTTCGGGTTGGACCCAGCCCTGAAAGGTCACCCAGCAGCTCCTGGTGAGCAGTCACGGGTTTGTGCAGTTCCCCTGGGCAGGGAGGGGTGCTGGGGGTGTCCTTGGAGGGCAGGATGGGAAGGGATTGGTAGTAATGGCTCAGCTGAGGTTGAGAAGGTCACCTTGGAAGAGGAGAGAAGTGGGTTTGACCCGATCAGTTGGGATTCAGTGAAAGGGAGGGATGGAGCTGTTCATACATCAGTTAGTCCTGGCCAAAATGTGCCTCTCCAGCACAGCCTCAGCTCAGATCTCCAGGGAGAACCCCTGACCCATGTCCTGCCTTCAGTCCCCACCTCCCTTCATGCCTGGCTCTGAGGGATGAGGATCCTGCACATCATCCCACAGGGATCCAGCACAGCTTTCCTGACTCCTGCTCTGGAAGTGCCCTGGTCCATCTGGTCTCACCCACTCAGTGGCTGCAGGACCTGCTGGAAATCCTCCCTTCTCCTGTGAGCAACATCTTGCACAAGGGACCAAGCAAGGAGTGAGAGGTGAGTGCACTGACACCTTTCCCGTGTCTCCTCCAGCCTTTCCCTTTCCACATTTGCTTTTTCACCTCGTGCTTTTCTTCCTCTCTCCTGTTGTCCTGTCTCTCCTTCTTTCTGCATGTTGCTACTGCACTACTTTATTTTTCAAAAGATTAATTCTGGATAAAATTGTAATTAAAATAGCCATTAAATTGCAATTCAAATGCTGCAAAGCCCTTCTGTGAGCTTCATCCCCACGCTGTGTCCTGCCAGGCAGCTCCCCAGCTCTCACCCTTGATGCTTTGCCCACTGAACCCTCCTATTTTGTAGAACTACCAAGAAAATTGACATAAAACGTTTATTTCTGGTTGACAAGGAATTATTCTTAAACCACATCCTTTCTGGAGGGTCTGTGTCAGCTGGTACCATGGTGGGGTGGGCAGGTGGTACCAGGATTTCTGGGGTTTAGCTCTTGGCAGGTCACAAACTCTGCTGGAGCTGAGAGGATAAAAGGTCTGGAGAGGGTCTGGGGGTTAGAAGAAAAACAATGGGGGCATTTTTGGGGCCACTCCAGTGTTCATCAGGAGGACTGGGAGTGGTCCATGGCAGGGATGAGGCAGGTCCTCGAGCTGATTCTGCCCTGACACAGCCCTCAGGATTTGCTGGAACAGCTGCTCCTTCCCAAACCTCTGCAAAACAAAAATGAAGGATAAACAAGGGTGATCCTGTCCTGTGGAGTCCTGGAAAAAAAACACTGGGGGAAAAATTGGAAGGAAAACACAGGATAGAAGGAATAATGCACTGAAGCACAACTAAATAAATAATGAGGGGAGCCAAGATTTGAGCTGAACTAATGGCTTGTGGTTCCTTCAGGAAAAGGCTGAGAGTGGGGAGAACATCTGCCTGATGCTTTTATAATTCTGTTCTAATTCTGTAAAGGTGGAAATGAGAGGGCTGAAATTTGATTTTTTGAGCAATGGGAGGACGTGACTGTGGATGGATAAATGAGAAGACAAGCCAGTTGTTAGGGCTGGGCACAAAATGCTCCACGTTCTGCAGAGGTGGCCTCTGAGCAGGCAGATCTGCTGCCCTCCCTGGGGACAGGCAGGTACAGAGCACGTGGCTCACCCTCCAGCACCTGCAGGAGGCTTTGGGGCACAGGAGGAAAGCTGGAAGAGCAACTGTGGAGCTGCCAGGCAGGGAGAAGCTGGGCAGACTAAGCCCAATATCTGAAAAACTGCCTTTAGCATCAGCCTCTTTTCTGTGTCAGCCTGGAATTTAAACACAAGTGTTGCTGGTTTGCCTCAGAAGTCCTCAGATGGCCAAAAAAGGCCAGTTTTTTGTGGTGTAGTTTGATCTTCAGATATGTGCAGATGTTTGCACAGAGATCTGAATTCTTCCAAGAAGGGGTTGGTGTTCTCCCAAGAAGGTTGTGGTGTCAGGCCAAGGTCAGGAGTCACTCCTGAGCCTGACCTTGCAAAGCCAGCTGGGGTTTGGTGCACAAGAGCCACAGACTAAACAGATGGAGCTGTGCTGGGAGGCTTTACATATCCCTGTGCTCCCAGGGGTGGCAGGGATCACAAGGGAGATGATCTTTGGGGTGATTTAATTTCATCTTTCTCTTGGAAAAAAGCTTCCTTAGCTGCTCCCTTTTCCTTTCCCATCCAGGTGACTATTCCATTCCAAAGCCTATTTATGGCACTTTGTGTGCCTGGTCTGCACAGAGCACTTGAGTTATGACACAAAAACAGTCAAATTCTTCTTTATTGGGTATTAAAAAAAACCCCAAACCCCCAAAAAGCACCAACTTCTCAGAATATCAGATAAGAGCAGCCAGTTACAAAACTGAAGGGCTGATAAGGAGCTCAGGGAAGGCATTTTGGGTGCTGATAAGGAGCTGATCGTTGGCCCAGACCAACCACTTCATCTGGAGACTGCGACCACATGTAATTAAATCCAAGCAGAAAGGATGGGACAGAGTTTTGGGAAGACTAGAAGTAGTGGATAACAACTGGATGGGCTCAACCCAGCTGAGTGTGAAGCTGTAGGCCCCCAGCTCCTGCCTCTGAGTGAGAATGTGGATGATTTTCAGGCAGATCCACCCCTGACATTCAGGAAATGAGAGGTTGGAACCAAAACTTGTGTTTCATAAAACTGCCTGGCGGTATCTGCCACGATCTGCTCGAGCAGCAGAGGCTCAGAAGGGCTGGGGGTGGCACCAGTAGCTGTGGGAGCATCTTGTGACAGGCTCCTGGTACGTGGGGTCGCTTTATCTGACCTCACACTGGAACAAAGAGCCCGGGGGAGTATCTCACTGCTCATCAGGGAGTTTCTCTGCTTATTACCTTTTCAATCGACAAGAAGATGGAAAAACCAGCCAAGATGCTACCTTGGATGCTGAAAGAACAGGAAATTTCTAATATTATTTCCTCTGGTGTGTTTAATCAAATCTCTTTGCATATCTGATGGGCCGTATCCGCCACTCTGTGCTGGGTGTCTCAGCTTTTGTTGTCTGCAGTTCAGCTCTCATTGTCTTCAGTTCAATTCTCAGTGTCTTCAGTTCTCCAGCTGCAATTGCACCCCCCTGATGGTTGTCAGAGGAAGCAGAGTGCTGTTGTTACCCTGCAGCACAAGGAGACCTCCAGCCTCTTCCCAGCACCCACAAAGGACCTTTGGGTGGGAGCTAAAGAACCAGTTTTGTCCTGGGAAGTCATGCCCTTGTGTTCCTCATGTCTTTTTAAGGAAAAACTGATGAGCAGAGGTACAACCTTGATAAAACTGAATCAATTTAAGGGTTAATCCCATGGCCAAGTATGTTTGATCAGCCAAGATTAATTGTGCAGGTTTTAGCAGACCTGGTATTTCTTCCTAACCTTGAGGACAGTGTGGATCTGGTTTCCACGTGGCTGTATCTGACCAGCAAACTTGGAGCTGTTCTCCTGAAGGGCAGGATTTATATCCTGGTGGCTGATTGATTCCCAAGAAAAGCCTGTGCAGGGAGCCAGCTGGCAGGTCCTGCTCAAGCAGGAGATGGTGAACACGGTCTCTGGTGTTCTGTGCTGATTTACTGGACATGTGTTGTGTCCTGATAATTATCTGGCCATCCCCAAATATACCAACCAGCAGCTCTGTATCAAATCATGCACTGGATAAATACAGGTTCATCAGCCATAAAATATCTCCACTGTCAATGGGGAGATTCACCAGTGACACCTGGATTTGGGGATCTTCGAGGTCTTCTCCAACCTTGATAATTCTGGTTCATTAATGTACATGAATTTCCCTTTCACTTGAGATTTTAACAAATTTCCAAGTTATACAAGCCCTGAAATAATATTGATGCAAAAAATTCACATATTTTCATGATGTTTATCCCAACCCCTTTCCCAAGAGAGGATGCCAACTTGCTCATACTATTTCTGGCTTCTTAGTTCACTTTCCAGAAGAGGACTAAGGCAGAATTTCCCCCCGAGGAATGTTTTCCAGTGTAATGTCAAGTTTTCCAGGGGTAATTTTGTTTTCTCATCTTCCAGTGACAATGAACTCTGATCGTTTACATGATGAGAAAACTCAGCCATCAAAACTTTGATGTCAGAGAATTAAAGTTGCTGCTTCTGTGGGTGGCAAAGATTCCCAGGAATCAGGTTGTGAAGCTTAAAGTCACTGGTAACCTGCAAAGACCCTCACACACAGTTCCAGTCTGAGGGCCAGCAAAGGTTTTGGCCTCACGAATCATCCTTTGGGTGAAACATCCTTTCGGTTTGCATGAGGTGAAAGGATTGAGGAAGGGTTGAGGTCCCTAAAAGCCCTTTTTCCGGAAATTTTCTCTGGTGGAAGAGCACGAAATGCCTGCTCCCTGTCCCAAAGACAACCCAGGTGTGGCTCAGTCCTGGGCAGAGGGAGCTGCAGGAGCACCACGAAGCACTCTGGCAGCGTGGGCAGCTCTGGGCTGTGCTGGTGCCTCTGTCACAGGGCACAGACCCAGCCCCACTTCTCAGAAGAGGCAGCACAAGCTCTCACTGCTGGGTTTGCATTTTGAGTGGAAACCACGTGAACACTGTCAGAGAAACAGAAACCACCTTGTCCCTGGCTGATACCTTCTGTGCTTCCCCACATCAACCAGCCACCCCCATCCCCACCTCCTTTTGTGGAGAGAGATCAGTGCTTACAACAATATTCTCTGAATATTTGGGCTGCCAAGATGGGACTGCTGAGCTCTGTCCTTGCAGTCCTTCCTGGTAGAACTTATTTCGTTCATCTCAGAAGAGCAAGTGCTCTGTTCTAAAATATGCTGACTGGAGGCAGCACTGAAGGTGTCCAACCATCTCACCCACCTTCTCTGGATCCTCTTTCCACAGCAGCTGGTGAAAAAGGCTGGATTTGCAGTAGGATACAATCAACAGCTCCATAGTGTGAGGGACCAGGGCTGAGGTTTCCTTCCCAGGCAGCTCCCCAGCTCTGTTCTCCCACAGAAATCAGGGGATTGGGGAGCTTTGGCCTCACAGCTTGGGATGGAGCAGGTTCTCACACTGCCAGTCTGGCTCACTCATTAATATCAACCCCTCAAAACCAAGCTGAGATGGGGCCAGTGCTGGAAGGGTGACATCAAATCTCTGTGCTGGGTCCAGGGAACAACCAGGGACAAGTCTGGGTGACAACAAGGGGCAGTCCCTGGAGAAACAGGTTCCACTGGGGGAAGGGGCCCTTGCAGAAGCTGAGGTAGCGAGAGATCAGAGCAGACAAGGGGTTCCACACCCTTGGCAAGAAGCAGAAATCATTTCTCCAAATAAGGGGAAGCAAAGGAGGAGGGAGATATACAACAGCAGCTGCCCACAGCACCTTTTGCAGCGTGGTTTTTGTCACCCAAACACTGACTCAGCTCCTCAGGGTGGCTCTGGGCTCACACCTGCTCAGGGAGGGATGGCTTTGACCCAACACTTCGCTCACAGGCACAGGGCAAACCCCACCTGTTCCAGAATGACTGTGGCTGTCAGGCACTGGGGCACAGAAATCCTGGTGTAGAAACACTTCATCTCCACTCACACTGGGGTGGCACCTCCAAACCTCCCCTTTCCCTCCAAATCTCAACCCCTTGCAGTGGAAGTGCATTATCCTCCACTCAAAGCTTTCCATGCCCCTTTCCTCCTTCATTTTTTCCCTCCTGCTTTCCTGCTGGGTGTTATTCCATCCCCCTCCAGGGAAGGATGTGCCTGGGTCGATGAGCTCTCCCTCAGCAGAGCACTGGGACTGCAGCTACGTGCTTTTCAGCTACGTGCTCAAGTCCAGCTGGATCAGGGCAGACAGAGCCATGCCAGGTTTCCATGACTGATTTCAGGCATCACCACGGTCCTGCTTTTCTCTGGAAATCCTCTGGATGACATTGCCATGAGTGGTTCTTCCCTCAGCATCACACGGTCCACCCTATGTAACTGAGAGGGAGCAAGTCTGTGAGATCCCACCCTCTTCACATGAGATTCAAAGAGAAACAACCTATTTTAGGAAGTCCCGGGAAAGGAAGAAGAATGCAACATGTTAACAAGATGATAATATCTTTTTCACCACGAAACACCATCTTTCTGCTTTCACCTTCTGCAATAGCCAGCCTGGAAGGAGTTGCCAAGGCTGAAGAGCTTTTCCACCCAGTCTGGAAGCCCTGAAGTCCAGAAATCACCAGCCCAGAGAGCTGAATCGATGACATTTATGGTATTTGATGAAGGGCTCAGCATCTTGGAGTCTGATGAAGCTGCAGGAATTTGGGATCCAGGAGAAAGCAAGTGGCTAAGTGGCAATGTAACCCTTAACCCTAAATCATGTGCAGGCTTCTTCCAGATTTGGATGGTCCCAGACAGATTTCCAAAGCCTGTATCCCTCATTTGTGCCTCACTCCTTGTCCTGTGGGAAGGGAGTCAGACACACTGATGGCCCTTCCCTGAAGCCTCAGCACTGAGTGGCCTGGAGGTCTTTCTGTGCCCAAACTGGGGGAGCAGAGTCCCTGGGGACAGTCACCCCTTGGCCACCCCAGAGCTTCAGTTCGAGCTCCTCTTTGGAGTCCAGTGTGGAAACCCTTCCCAGACCAAACCTCTGGCTGCTCTTCCAGCACCTCTGGAGCAGCAACAGCCTCCTCAATCCCACACCAAGCCTGTAACCAGAAATCTTCCTGTTCTTGAGATCCGGGGCGGAAAAAGAAAAAGGAACAGCAATCAAAAGAAAAGGAGAAGGAATAACAAAAGAGCAGCAAAAAGCAGAAGGAAGGGCCAAAAGAAGGTACCAGAAAAAAGCAGAAGGAATGGCAGAGTGGTGGGGTAGCAGCAGAACGTGCACCACAAGTAAAACAAGCTACAGAAGCAGCTCCCGGGGTAGGAGGTTGCAGGAATTGTGATGAGTCGCCCAGTCTTGGAGGCTCTTGGACCTCCATCCTTGAAACTCTTCAAAACCTTAATTCCTTTTTAGCATAATGTGGAAACAGCATATTATACATCCCCAAAGGAAATCCAGTATAGTTCATTGGAAATTCAGAGCAGGACAGCTCATATTTAAAATATTCAAAACTGAGCAAACTGACACTTCCTTTGGGGCAGGTTTTTTTCAAAGCCACAGCTCTTCAGGAAAAAAAAAAAAAATATATATATATATAATGTATTTTGGGATGCTGGAAGGATGGAGTACTGAATTAATGGGAATTCTGTATTTTCCCTCTGATGAGAATACCATTTTTTATGGTATTAGCACAGATCCAGAGGTGAAGTCACTGGCTGTCACCAGCGGTGATAAACTCCTCACAGAACACAAACAGTGAGGGGACCTCGTTCGTTCACCCCGGGCTCGGGGGTGTGAGCACCGCAGGGATGCTTGAAAATGCTGTTTCTTAGGCGGGTGGAAAGCCCATGGAAAAGCTGAAACGATCGGGGTCCGGGCGGGACGGCGGGGCGGTTTTGGGGCGGTTTTGGGGCGGGTTTTGGGGCGGGCCGGGCGGTCGCTCCCAGTTTAAGGGCAGCAGGGATGCGGGGTGGGCAGATCCGCGCCCGCTGCGCCCCGGTAAGAGCCGTGCGGGGGTTGGGGGTGTCTGCGGGTGGGGGGGGAGATGCTTTGCCCCCGCTGCCCCCAGTTCTGCGGTGTCCCGGCTGCGGGATGAGCGCCGTGTCCGTTTAATGAGCTGCGGCGTTAATTAGTGTTCGCTGGCTGCGATTCTCGCTCCGGGCTGCCCTCCGGCCCCTCGCAGGGGGAAGTTGGTGGTTGCGAGGGGTGTTTGGTGTTTGGGGGAGTTCTTGTCCCCCCCGTTCCCGAACGGGAATTCAGTTCCTTGGGATGGCGGTGCCTCAATTCTGCGCTTGGAACAAACGGCAGCAGCTGCTTTGGGGTTGTGCTTTGGGATGGCGTTACTGAATTTAGGAGACTGTACTGGTGGCCACGGAGGTGCTCCCAGGGCTGGAGCCCCTCAGCTCCGGAGACAGGCTGGGAGAGCTCCTGAGAAAGATCCAGGGAGACCTGAGAGCCTCTTCCAGTGCCTAAAGGGGCTCCAGGAGAGCTGGAGAGGGACTTGGGAAAAGGGTTTGGACTGACAGGACGAGGGGAATGGCTTCCCACTGCCAGAGGGCAGGGAGAGATGGGATATTGGGAAGGAATTCCTCTCTGTGAGGGTGGGCAGGCCCTGGCACAG
>JAWWES010000150.1:5554256-5568719 GCA_035583135.1 Lophotriccus pileatus
ATGTCCAGGAACACTCCTGCATGTCTCTGCTGGGGAAGGCAAAGACTAAACAGAGGTTGGTTTGGGTTTGGCCTGTTAAAATCCCTCTATTTGTGAGGAGCATGTCTCCATGCTGCTCTGCTTGAGCTGAACTTCAACAAGGCTGAGGTCACTTGGCTTGTTCAGCCTGGAGAAGAGGAGGCTGAGGGGATACTTGCTGCTGTCTGCAGCTCCCTCCTGAGGGGCAGCTCCAACCTCTGCTCTGTGAGCAGGGACAGGACCCAGGGAATGGCCTGGAGCTGTGTCAGGGGGCACTGAGGTGGGATCTCAGGTCAAAGTCCTTCCCCCAGAGGGTTGTTGGGCACTGAAGGTGCTCCCCAGGGCAGTGGGCACAGCCCCAAGGCTGTCAGAGCTCCAGGAGGGTTTGGATGATCCCCTCAGGGACAGGGTGGGGTTGTTGGGGTGTCTGTGCAGGACCAGGAGCTGGACTGATGACCCTTCCAGCTCAGGGTGTTTTATGACCCCACAGCCCCTATGAACTCCCCAGGAATGCCCCGAGGACAAGAGGCACAGCTCTGCCCTGTGTCCCCACTGCAGGAATCCCCCCCAGCCAGGGCAGGAGGCTCCTGCAGGAATTTTACCCCTCAGCCCACGCTGGGATGATGCAAAGGGTTCACGAGGGAGCTGCTGGGTTTGGGAGCAGTTATTGCAAAAGGCAGAGTGTGGCCTGACTGTTAGAATTGCATCTCCCCCAGGATGAGTGAGGCTTTATTTCCTCTGTGAGTAACCTCCACACCAGGACAGTCCCTCTCCCTGCCCTTCTCTCCCCGTGTTACTCACAGGAAGCTCAGTGGGGAGATCAGCACACGCTGCTTACGTGAGTGGGGGCTCAGAAAGGCTGCAGTGCCCTTTCACCAGGATTTTTCAAGGAAAATGGAATGTGGAGTTCCCCATAACTGGCCTTGAGCTGCTGCCTCCTGTCAGCGGCATCTCCTCCCGCACGCCTCGTGTCCTTGGACACCCCAACTCGCTGTGCCAGAGGGTCACAGGGCTTCAGAGCTGCTCTGGTTCAGAGCTCAGGCTCTCCTGGGGCTCAGGTGGGAAGGGCATGGCAGCAGCTTCCCTACAGAGCTGCAGCAGCCTCCTCACCTGTGTGGAAGAGCTGGTGGCCCTCAGTTTGGGGCAGCACCCAGCTCCCTGCACGAGCAGAGGAGATGGAGCAAGGCTGGAGACCCCCACAGTGCTGAGGTGGCCACCAGGACCTGCCCCAGAGAAGATCCACGAGCCAGGCACGAGGTCTGTGTGGTCCCAGGCAGTGCAGGACTCGAGGAGGGCAGAGGTTTTGTGCTGAACTCAGGTGGATTTTCCTCTTTTGGATGCAGCACAGTGACTCTGCTCGGGGTTAATCATATCCTGTGGTGGGAAAAACAGACCTCAAGGATGTGAACTAATGGAACAGAGGTGCTGAGGAACGGATGTGAAAGGCCAGGGGGACAGTCCAGCACCTCCTCAGGTCCTGAGTGCCTTGGGATCTCCCAGGAGCCTGTTCAGGTCCGAATTGTGCCGCTAATATGAGCTGATGGTGGAGTTTGCTCTCACTGTAACCGATGTTTGCTCCATGGCAGAGGACACTGGAGGTGCTGGGGAGAAGAAACCACAGCCATAGAAAGCGGCACCAGTGATTCAGCCCAAATTAAACGTGTAATTAGGGCAACTCTCTCCCGTGGTGAGAAGTTCTGGTGACGAAATCACCCCAGCTCCCCTCAAACATCCAATATTACACCGAGTTTACAATGAACAGGGAGGCATGGATCTCACCCACAGCTTCCAGAGAGGTGCCTGAGCTCGTGGCCTCCTCCACCAGCACTGACCCCAGAGCTGAGCTGTGCCTTTTGATTTTCCCCTGCTTATTTCTGCGGGATGTTCCTCTAAAACAACAGTGCTCCAACGAAGAGGGCCGTAAGAAGAGACAGAGTTCACACCTCCCGCTCACAGAGGGCACATTTCGTGGGGAAAGTGACTCTCAGAAGGAAGTTGTTGGAGTCAATTGATAGTTGCAAAGGGGGGAAAAGGAGAAATACAATGTGTTAGCCATCAAACCTAGAAAAACAACACAGCTAGAGAAACATTGCTGTCCCACAAACCAGGGATAGCAATAATGAAAAGTTAAAGTTGAGAATCAATCAAGAACTCAGAGCAGGGAAGCCCAACAGCTGAGGTTTCAACCTCAAATTTAATTCAGCTATGAAAAATAAAGATATGTGTGATCTCTTCAACCCTTGCTTTCCCTGGAAAACCGAAATCTTTCCCAATTACCACCCAATTTCCCAGGAGCAGGGCTTGACAAAGCTCCCCGAGTGACACCGTGACAAAGGCCAGCCCTGCCCTGCTGCAGGACACACTGGGGGGGGAAAAGCTGAAGTAAGAGCAAAGAGGGGAAGTGAAAAGCACATTGCTTCACTTTTTGACGAAACAAGAGTCCTGCAGTTCTCTCAGATACGCGTGTTTGTTTTTAGAGAAACGGCCGGAGCAGACACACGGGTTGGGGGGGGAAGGACTCGGTGGCTCTCCTGGGGCGACTGGCCACAGAAGGCCATTCACAGCTACAAATATTGCATTTTTTGGAGGCTTTCCCTTGCCTCCAACAGTGGAAATGTTTGGGATGAATGAGAGCAAAGAGGGTAATTTCAAACTTTTCGTTGCATGAGGTGGTTCAAGCTTTTCCTTGGTGGCCACCTCAGGGTTCAGGGGGTCACCCTGGCTGGGGCAGAGGAACTCCAGGGCTCCTGATTGTCCCTGCTGAGGGGGGAGTGACATTCCCAGTGTGAAAATGAAGCAGTGAGGTACCAAGTCACTCCCCAGCAGCTTTTCCAGCTGGAATGTTCACCCTGAGTCCCCACCAGCTCTGTGGGACCAGGGACAGGACCCTGGGAATGGCTGTGCAGGGCCAGGAGCTGGACTGGATGATCCTTGTGGGTCCCTTCCAGCTCAGAATATTCTGGATTCTGTGAAAGGCTGCAGGAAACCCCCAAATTCCAGCAGCCTCCAGGAAGACCCAGCAGTGGGGAAGGAAGTGAAGACTGTTTTTCAGTGGGAAGGTGGGAAAAGGCCAATTTGGGGTTTTTTCTTTCTCATGCACTGGAAGCGTCCTCAAGCATTTTAATCACAGGTTCTCTCACAGAAATCTGCTCTGCCAGTCAGACAGTGCAGAAAAGCTCCTTATGCCACACCCTGGGCCTCCATCAAGTGAAAAATAAAAAAATAAGAGACCAAAAAAAAAAAAAAAAAGGGGGATGGAAACAATAATGAGGAATGGGGTTATTGTAGGAGAGAGCAAGTAAAAGAGGTTGTCTGGGGACACTGAGGAAAATGCCAGATAGGAAAGAAATAGTGCTCTGAAGGGAGACAATGGAGAACTGGAGTGGAACAATTGAAATCCCATGTGGACAGGGAGCAGGGGGATCACGGATCCCGGCGAGCAGCTTTTCCCAAAGGTGCTGCAGCTTCCAGCACACACGGCTCAGGGGGTGGCCATCAAACACTCTGGGCACAGGGTCAAGGGGGAATTTCAGTGCTGCTGTGATGCCAGAAGGGAAATGGGTTTACACTCCCTAAAAGTGCCCGGGGGGGGGGGGGGGAGTCAGAAAATGGGCAGAAAAACAAGTGAACTTGGAACTTGATCGCCTGGGGAAAGGTGGGAAACCTGCTCCACGTGCCCAGCAGGAAGGAAAGAGCCCAAACAAAGGGATGAGCATCACATTACATCTGACACAGAAATATTTCAGGTTGCATCAGCCCTTCAGTGCTGAGGGTTCACCTGCAGCTGCCCTGGATGAGCCTCTAGAAGAAGTCAAATAGAGATCAGTGTTTAACTAAAGCCTCGCTCTTTTGTCTGACGGAATAAAATCAATTCCAAATGTGGAGATTTCAATACCAGCTATGATTTTGTTACAGTTCAGATTTATTCTGCTTGCTTGCTTTCCTTTTTGTCCTTCCCCTCCTCTCTGCTCTCCAGAAGTTGGCTCTGATGCCTGTTCTTGCTCTCCAAAGACCCTTCTCAGCTGAGTTTGATGCAGCAGCAAATGAGCCCTGCCCTGCCCAGGGTGTGAACCCAGTCCTTCCAAATCCCCAGTCTGGGATCAAAACACAGGGCTCAGGTGCTTCAGCACCTTGGGGATGTTCTGTTTGTGCAGAGCAGCAGTAAAGAGTGTCAGAGGTGGTTTGTTAAACACTTCCACTCCGATTTACAAGAGCGAACAGCGAACTCCCTTTGGCTTTTGCTTTCAGCTCCAGAGTGAGGACGGGCATCCTCCAGCTCTGACATGTTTGAACCGTGGTTGTTTTGAGCATTTCTGAGGATCCAGCTGCTCGGTGCCTCAGCACTGTGACCACATTCCAGGTAAGCAGGTCTGGGTGAGCCCCACGGGCCCTGTGACCAGGGCAGCTGAAGAACTGCCCCTGTATCCCCCTGGGAGCGATGGCTCTGCTCCTGCTCCTGAGCCTTCCCACTGCCTCCATGCCCCTCTCCCCCATGCTCTGGGAATGCTGCAACAGCAGGGAGTGAGGCTGGGAAAGGTTCCATCCCGCAAGAAGACCATGTTTTCCTTCAGCTGCATGTCCTGCTCTGGAGCAGAAGGTCTGCTTGGTTCCATGTGCTTTCCATGGCATGTGCTTGGACCTGCCTGTTCCCAGCACTTTCTTGTGGCACAATGTTCTTCAGTCTGTTTGGATTTGTTTGTTGGGTTTTTTTTTTCTCTTGTTTGCTTCTTGGCTTGGAGAAAGAGTTATAAATTTGTGGGTAAACACAGCTAGTGTTTGGAATTGGACTGAAACAAGGTGTTTGATTCCTATCTGGGCCCTGGCTGGCTAAGTCGAGGAGAAATGGGGCAGAAAGACCTTGCAGAAGGTGGGAAAGGTGGGTGGGAGAGACCAGGCAGGTGCCCCCGAGGCTTCTGCTCCTCTGGTGATGCCAAGGAGAGCAGCAGCTCCAGGCTGGGGCTGAGGGAAGCGAGGCACAGCTTCCCTGCTCCAGGTTTTCAGGAGGGGAAAGTTGGTGCTCAGGCAGTGCTGGAGGCCATGGCAGATGGTTAGAGGGTAAAGGGGAGGGTGAATGCTCCCAACTCTGGTTCAGATTAGATATTATGAAGATTTTTTTTCCCCCCAGAGAGCGGTCAGGCATTGGAATAAGTTCCCCAGGGAGGTGGTGGGGTCACCATCTCTGCAAATGTAGGAGAGGTGTCTGGATGTGGCACTTGGGGACACGGTTTGGGAATGATTATGGTGGTGCTGGGTTGACGATTGGACTTGATAATCCTGAAGAATCTGTGACTCTTGCAAACTAACAGACACCTTTAGCCCCCAGGGAGCCTCCAGGCCCTGAACATGCCCTTCCAGCCAGCTTCCCCCCTTATTTCAGAAGCAGCTGGAGCGCACTTAGTTTGCCACAACTGGTTGGCAGGCTGTGTCAAGCTCCAAGAGGATCTGTGCTGCCTGGCCCTGCTCCCTGGAATCCTCCCAGCCCTGCAGGATGGGGCTGAGGGAGATGCAGGTGCAGCTGGAGGTCAGGACACGCCGTGTTTGCTCACGGGCTGCGCCGCAGAACGAGCGAGGGAACCATAAACCAGATGTTCTCTGTCAAGTGCAAATTCCCCCGAGCTGAACTTCATCCCTGGCGCTTCCAGGGGCCATAAACACCGGGGGTGTTTGGTGTGGGCTGGGGAGGGCGTTGGGTTTGGTGGATCAGGGGTCATAGTTGGCGAGCACAGGTGGGATTTCGTGGGAGAAGGTCTGTGTGAGGAGCTCCTGGTCTGCAGGGAGAGCTCAGGGGGGTTCTGGGGCCTGCTTGGAGAGAGAAGCACAGACAGCAAAATGTGGTGTCCACCTGCACCTTCATCCCCTGTCAGTCCACTCTGGCCTGTCCATACTGATGCCAAGAATTTTCTTCTTAATATATCTCTTTTTTTTCCCCCTGTAAGATACCACCAGACTGCACCAGCACTGAAATCCACTGAGAGGGCAGAGAGCTCTGCAAATATTACTGACCCCGAAGGAAAATCTCCAGATTTGGGTCAATTCCTTCATTTAAAATGACATTGCTTTTAATGACACAGAGGACAGAACTCTTCAGAGTGTGGGGCACTGTGCTGGTCCAACCCAGTGCCTCTGAAGGTACCACCTGCTCGTCTGGATGGTGTTTAATAACCCTTCAGTCGTTTTTGCTGGTGCTGGCACACAAACAGCAGGTTGGGCAGGGCTTGGAGCAGCCTGGTCCAGTGGAAGGTGGAATGGCATGGGGTGGAACTAAATGGTCTTTAAGGCAGTGTGTTCCAAGCCCGTGCTCACAGCTCCTAATGGAGTCAAGAGAGGGGAGGCTTTGCTGGACAGGGGTTAAAATCACCGGGATCATTATTACTGCTGGGAAAGGATGGAAAACCAAATGTTTTTGTTATGGGCTGGAACTAGAAATCTAGGAGAGCTGCTAATCCCCCTGATAAGTGGGGTGTGGGTTTGGAGGGAGGGTTGTGCATCCAGGTATTTACTGTGTCCAGGTTTTTGTTATTCAACCTCCCCTCCCATGTTCAGACTGGAATATGCTGTAATTGTAATACTCCTCTTATCTCTCTTTTCTCCCCTTTCTGTCAAAGGCTTTTCTTTGCCATTTTAAAAATATTTTTCTTTTCCCTCCCTGCTTTATTTTTGTTAGCTCACCTACAGCAGTTGAATCAGCAAAGCAGAAAATAGATACTACAATTCCAAATTTTCTAGTGGAATAATGAGCATGTTCTTGGCACAGCTTCTTGCCATTGTTTTGTTAAGACAGACTCTCCTTAACTCTCCTTTTCCATTTCAGAGCCTGCCCTTCCTTTATAAACCCAGATTTCTTCCCATTTGTCCCGTCTTCCCTCCCTCCTGACTCATTTCCACTTCCCATTTGGGCCGTTTCTTTTCTCTTTCCTTTTCCGTTCTCCGAATGTTCTCTGATCTTATTCCCTGCTATTTTTAATTCCTCCTTCCCAGGCCTGGATCCTCCCTGACCCGCTGTCATCGGGGTGTGGGTGTCTCTACCTTCTTCCTCTCCAGGCTGGAAGGACAAGCCTGGCCAACCATATCCTTAAAATCCAGCTTTTCCAAGCGCTGCTCCCGACGAGCGTCGCTGGCCCCGCGTGAGGAACCCGCTTGTCCTCCACGGTCCCTGTGGCTCTCCAGGAATTGCAAAGTATGATTAAATCTCCCCCTCAGCCTCACCCCATGTCATTTCTGAGCCACCTAATGAGAGCCTTCCTCCCAGGCAGTTTGGTCACCGTGCTCCTCACACCAAATATTCCCTCTGCCCGCCCGGAGAACTGCCAGTCCCAGCTCTAAAAAACAACCCTCCCTCCCTGTCCTCCCGTGGCAGTGGGGATGAGGGAATGCAGGCAGCAAACATTCTGTCACTGCTTTTCCATGCTGTGGGAATGGTGGAAGCAATTTGAGTTTTAAAGGAGCCCTGGAGCTTGTGGAATGCGGGCAGGTTTTAGGTCTGTGATGCCGAGTCTCGTTAGCAACCAGCCACAACTCCATAAGCTTTTCCATCAGTCTTTGCTGCAATGACCAGTGGAGTACCTGGCTCTGGTATAAAATATGTTTAAAGTGGAAAATTAAGGGTAAAAAATTGATTTAATGAAAGGCTGGTTGGGGAAAGGAAAAGGATTTCTCCAAGGGCTGAAGCGCTGTGTTATTGCCTACAAAGGAATTCTTGTTCTAATCACACCTGGGGGGTCCAGTGGCCTTCAGAGCAAGGAATGCTCAGCATTCCCCCCCAAAAACCCTCTTTATCCTGGCTATCAGACACCACCACTAGTCATAACTTGTAAGGTTTAGCTGGTAGTGGATAAATACTGAGCCTGGAAAGTCAAAATAGTCCTTGAATCGCTGCCTTCAACGTTCACTTAACGCAGCGCGTTTTGATATTTCCAAATCCCATCTGATGGGTCCCTTTCAGAAGATCTCCCAAAAGTTAAGTCCAAATATTTCACTCCAGGAATGAAATGCCCAGGGCACTTCATGTGCCTGGCTGCAGATTAGTTAGAGCCTGGGGAGTTATAAGATTCCTGAGATGGAGCTCTGAAGATTCCAGGAATTCTCTCAAAGGTGAAATTATTAACCAACCTTTTGTTCCTAAACCAGCTCTGCACTCACACAGTCTCGTGCTGGTCTGCTCTTCTACCTTTCCTGAGGTGTTCCCAGATTTAAATCTGAGCTGAAATTGAAGAATCCCATTTGGAATCATCAATGACAATAAGAGTTTAATATCAGGGACAAAAGCACAGTGTGATTCCAAACAGGAGGAGCAGCTTATTTTTCCTCTGAATCCTTTTCTGAAGGTTTCAATCTATTTTATGGGCAAATTTATAGGTTCTTAACTGACAGTAATAAAACATGTGATGTGCTGATCCACCCAACTCCACAAGGAAAAGGGGGAGCTGCTGCTTTTCTGTACCAGAATCAGGCCAGGAGTCACAATCTGTGGTAAAAATCATGAAAGGGGCAGAAAGAAGAGGAAATTTCAGTGCAGAGATTGTACCAACTATCTTGTTAAGAGGAAAAGTTTTCTCCTTCCTTTTCCACCTGGAATTGGCCATGGATTCAGCCATAAAATTTTGCTTTTCAGGTGCAACCTGAGAACAATTTTATCTGCTCTTTCACTGTTTGCTCTCAATTGGCAGAGAATATATTCATCATTTTATGGGCCAACATGAGTAAAATTAATGGTAAAGTTACTCTGAGAGGTCCTTTTTGCATTTATTTAACACTATAACCTATTACTTGCCTAAAAATTCAGCAGTCCCCACCACCTCTGGCCTTCCTTAGCACTGCCTGCTTGTTTCAAAAGATGGATGGGAATTTATTTTAGTCCAGGTTGTTCGTTATGGCAAATCAACCCCTTCCAGCAGTCTCCAGAGAGAAATTCTCTGACATGAAGGCGCAGTTGTTTCTGTTCATTACATAATTTCCTATATTCATTAAAATATATATCTAAGATCAATCCAGGGGCAGATACAAGCCCATTCATTCTAAAAGGTGATTTCTTTATGTGTCTGTTATATAGACATATATATACATTTATTATATTTCATATGAATGTCAAGTGTGACCTTTTTCTTCTCAACTGCTGTGATCCACAGTTTATGAGGAGCTTGTACAGGAGCACAGCTGCCACATTTATTTTACATCCACGCCGGAGCTGAATTCCACACAAAATACCCCTGCTTTAAGCAAGTTTGAGGCATGCTTTTTACTTTTTTTTTTTTTTATTGTTGCTTTTTAAAAGCACATTAATGGAAATGTATCCAGGAATGGGGACCCCATCCCTGCCCTGGGCAGCTGTGCCAGAGTCGGACAGCCCTTTCCATAAAGAAATTTTCCCTGATATCCAACTAAACCTGCCCTGGCACAACTTGAGGACGCCCAGAGACGAAGCCCACTGGGTTGGTGCCCACCCCTCTCACTTTTACCCCCACCACTATTAATGTTTTGTGTTTCATGACACGGTTTTAGGGTTCAGGTGAACGCTGCGACCCCTAAACTGGGTGCCCGGGACGGGGGGCGGACAGTGCCCAGGGGTGATGGCCGTGCCCGGGGGGGGACACACGTTGTGCAAGGGGGCCAGGGAGTGCCGGGGGTGGCACAGATGTCGCTCGGAGGGGACAGCAGCGCTCGGTGGTGACACACGATGTCCCCGTGTCCGCGCCCGCGGGGCCGCCCCCCCGCGCCGCTTTCGGCGGGCTCGCGTGTCCGTGGCCGCGGAACCGCGCTCTGCGCTTGGCGCGCCCGCCCGCCCCCGGCCGGCGGCGGCGCAGGCGCGGTGCCCGCATTCCATGATGGCGGCGCGGGCGGGCGGCGGGCGCTGAGGCGGCGGCGGCGGAGCCCACGGAGCTAACGGAGCCCACGGAGCCCACGGAGCCCACGGTCAGTGCGAGGGGCCCGGCTCGCCGGTGCCTCCCCCGCTGTCCCGCCGTGCCCAGGGCACGGGGAGAGCGGCGGTGCCCGCCCCGGGGCGCGGCGGGCACTGCCCGGAGCCGAGCGGTGCGGAGGGCGGGGAGGGAGGTGGGGGGGGCGGCTGCGGGAGGAACGGGACCCCGGGGAGGGGGTTTTTTGGGAGAGGAGGAGGGGGAGCCCGGGGAATGGGGCAGGGTTGGGGGTGGACGTGGCGCAAGGGGCAGGTGGGGGGCAGGATCCGAGGGGATCCGATGTCCCGGGGCGTGGGGTGGGGGAGGATGGGGTGTAGGGAGCAGGATGGGATGCGGGGCCGGGATGGGGTGCCCGGCATGGGATGGGGGCGAGTGGGTGCCGGGAGTGGGATGGGGTGCCGGGACAGGGGGTCAGGCCGGGCTCAGGGTTTGTGGGACAGGAGGAGGGGGGTCTGTTCGGGAGGGTCTGTTCGGGAGGGTCTGTACGAGGGTGCCCTGCGGGGCACGGGCATCCCCCCAGACAGACCGGGGGGATTTGGGGTTTGGGGGAGCAGCTCAGAACGGGACAGCCCGGTGCGGGGGGCAGGGCTGGGCAGACACCCGGGGCTGGGGTCGGGGGGATCCCGGCTGAGCTCAGCTGAGCCCGCCCGGACGGGGTTAATGCCACCGAGCTCCGCGGGTCGCTCTTCCCCCCGCCCGGTCCCGCTGCTCTGCACAACGCACACATCCCCCGTGTCCCTCTTTCCCCTTCCTCTCCTTGCCCTCCCATGTCTCGGGGAGGCAGCGGTTGCGATCTGAAGCCTTTCACCCCCCTCCACACGGCTCCCCCCTCGCCATCCCCCCCCCGTTCTCCCTCTCGCAGCCGCTGCCTGCGAATGCCACGTAGCCTTGTAGTTGTTCCCCTTGGCTGCTCCCAGCTCAGTCCCAGACACCTCCCCCGGCTCCTCCTGGGGTCGGGGCAGGGGGAGGTCACTCCTGTCAGCCCCTGTTTGGGTGGTGACCATCTTCTGCCCTCCCCCTTCGCGCTTTTTTCCCCCCTTCACCCGCCTCGGGGCAGCAGCAGAGGGGACCCCACTGTGAGCAGTCTCAGCCCGATCCTATTTACTGCCTCTCACAAAAGGCTGGGGACTCCAGCAGCGTGTGGTTCCCTTCCTGCAGGGCTTTGGGGAACAGTCCCCAGGGATTCGTTGCTCCCAGCCTCAGCTGCCGGTCTGCTGCCTCAAATTTGAGGTGTTTCATGTGATAATCCCCCAAAACAGGGCAATAATGAGTTGCTGGCAGGTGTATTTGCTCCCTTCAGCAGCTCACTCAGCTGGTTTCTGAGTTTTGTTTCTGTTTAAAACTTGGTTGGGACGATGGAAATTTTCTGCAAAGCCGATTTTTATAATTGAGGTTTCAATTTCCATCCATTCTGCTGATATTTGATGTGTTTGCCGCCCTGTGGTAGTTAAAGTTTTTAACACTGGCAGCCCTCCCTTGCTTTCCCTGCTGCCTGATTGGGAATATTGGCACACAGATAAGTTCCTCTGCTGCCCGATCCACGTATGGCTGAGGCCTGTGATTCCTGATCTTTTCCCAATGTATTTATCTTTACAGCACTCAGTTCAACAGGGAAATACTATCTCAGTCACAGATGGAAAGACTGAGGCACCGAAATATTTATGGCCCAAGGTCACACAGGAAGTATGTGGTGAGGCAGGGAATTGAATCTAGATTTCCTGAGCCTCAGATTAGCATTTGAACCAGGGAAGCATCATCCTCTCTGTATTTGAAGCCAATAAATTGACCTTGGAGTTAAGATCCAGCATAGAAGAAAGTACTTTGTGTCTGGTTCAGTATCCTTGTGAGTAAGAAGCAAAACCCGAGTTGCTTCCCACACTCACATTCCTTCCCTGGGTTTATGCAATTTGTGAAAAAGGATAAGGTGGTAAAATGGGAAAGATGTTGACTTTCTCAGGGCTCAGTGTGTGATCATGCATGTTGAAAAGCAGCCAGCTATTACACTCCGCTCTTTTAGGGCCTTTTACCTTCCTGTGTTCCAAATCTCGGAAAGTTTTGGAGTGCTGGTGTTGTCTGGGAATCATTTGTTCGCATCTAGGATCAAATAAGTCTAATTTTCTGTAGAGCTGAAGCAGTTGGATCCCAGATCTCAGTTTGGGATCCCTCACACAGCAGCCAGTGGATAAACAGGGCTGGTACTGATGTCTTACACATCCCCTGGAACAAGCTCTTACAAGTTGCTCACTCCGCTGTAGCTCAGGATTGTTGCAGCAAGTTTTGGGAAAACTTGGCCTTAGCTGGAATTAAGCAGCACTTTGACAATGCAGTGGAATAATTTCAGCTCCTTGGGCTGTGGATGTGCACAGATACCCATTTCAGGCTGCTTTTATTGCTGTTCTCTGGGGACAGCTTGTTTTTGTTGGTGCTTAATTTTACTATAGTGGTTTTGAGGAGTTGGATGTTAGAATGGCTGCAAACAATAACTCCTCGTGTAGTCACCTTTGGAGGGAAGAAAGATAACTTTGTCTACACAAATCCATTTCCTGCCACAAGCCTCGATCACAAACTGCATCTTTCTTTGATGTTGCACTGAAACAGATCTGCAGCAAAGTTGGATGTAAATGTTCTGTAGAACTCTTCTAACGCTCTTCTGTTTGGGGTTTTTTGGAGGGTGGCATTGGCATCGTGTTTGCTGTGGGGCTTTTCCCACCCACACCAACAGTCCTTCATCTTTTACAGTTATTTTTAGGGAAAGTTTGGGGAGCACTTAAAATTTCACGTGGACTGTGCAGACAGGAAAAATTCCCGAATTCTGCTCCGAATCAGGCAATTAAAATCCATCTTCTAAGCTTAGAAGAGTGAGAATGGCGTTTTTATTTGGTGACTGGCAACTTGGGAGACTTCTTGTCAAACTGTGGAGGAAAATACCTGACTGGGAAGACATTTTTATAATATTGTGCATCAAAGTCAGGAGCTGGTATGAAATACTGTAAGAATGCCTTCCCTAGTTACATATTTTCTTAATTTCCTGTCATGATTTCGTTTAATTGGGCAAGAATTTTAAATTTATCTCTGAAAGCAGATGAGAAAACCTCAATATTAGTAATGGTGCAACAGCCAAGAGGCTTGAGGATAAAAATTACATTTCTCACTTCTAATTTTGGGCTGTCTCAAACCCATCAGGTCTGAACTCTCAGTACTTAAACCTGTGCTTGCTCTCAGCGCTGGTGGATGTGGGAGCAGTGACCTGTTCATTTTTTCACCTGTTTTTAGCACGTTGTCATGAAGCTTCCCAAGGTCAAGATGGTTAGTTTTCAGCTGTTATCTTTGCTGCAAGCCAGACCTTCACTGAAAAGTTTTGGATTCCTGAGTGAGGAGCACACACTGAACTCTTTATTGCATTCTTGAAGAGCTTATTGTAAAAGCAGCGATAATTTATTCTCTCAGTGGTGCTGACACAATCCTTGCTGTGTATTGACCAGCACAGACACACCACTGGCTCCCAGCCCTTCGGCCCTTTCAATCCTAATGTAAATCTCCCCTTGTTCCCAGTGTCTTGATTGATGTGGAAAATGCCTCCTTTTGCCCAGGGTTCACTTTTGCAGCTTTGGGGCTGCTGATTTGGGTGGTATATTTTTGCCCGTGTCTTATTAAAAGTCGTTCAGTAGGAACATGGGACTTGAGAAACATCTTCAAGTGACTTCAAGACAGTGTCACCTTTCTGGTGACAGTGACAGTGGATTGGGATGTGGGAGCTTCTCCTGGCTGGGCTGCCTGCACAGGGGACCACAGGGACAGAGATTTCTTGAAGCATTCCACTCAAACTGCAGAACACATCTGCCTGGGCCTTACCTTTAGAGATTCAGGAGGAATTTCCTCATGGAAGGGGTGGTCAGGCCTTGGCAGGGGCTGCCCAAGGAGATTTGGAGTCCCCAGCCCTGGAGGTGTCCAAGGAAGGCTTGGCTGTGGCACTCAGTGCTCTGGGCTGGGGGACAGGGTGGGGATGGGCACAGAGTGGGCTTGGAGGGCTTTTCCAGCCTCAGTGACTCTGGGATTCTGTGAAAAACTGTACTGGGAATTGACTGATATCAGCAAAGACTTCCTGTGTTTGGAGGGCCAGGACAGGGCTCGGTGTGCAAATTGCTACTGGGTTCAGTAGCTTGAGAAAGGTGATAATTTTTACATCATTAAATAAAACATCTTGAATGGCTTCAGCCACTGGTGAAGCTTTTAATGACCTTCTAGTGGAGCACCTTTAGTGGAGCAGTCTCTAGAATAAAGCTGTGCTGCCCTATAACAGCAAACTGGGATTGTAGTTCCAGATTTATGTACAATTTATATCATTTTATGCACCTTACCAGAGGATAAATATGTGCATGGCAGTTCACAGTTCCAGCTGCCTGGGCAGGGGCAGAGGAGGGGCAGGACTGAGCTCTGCTCTGGGGGAGTAGGGACAACCCCCAGGGAATGGCTGGAGCTGTGTCAGGGCAGGCTCAGGGTGGATCTCAGGGAAAGGTTCTTCCCCCAGAGGGTG
>JAWWES010000150.1:5577243-5623377 GCA_035583135.1 Lophotriccus pileatus
CTGCCCCATCCCTGCAAGTGTCCAAGGCCAGGTTGGACAGGGCTTGGAGCAACCTGGGCTGGTGGAAGGTGTCCCTGTCCATGGCAGGGGGTTGGAATGGATGGGCTTTAAGGCACCTTCCAACCCAATGCATCCTGTAATGATTCTGTGGGAGTGTGGATGGAGGTGGGTTCAGGATCCTGCAATCTCCTTGCCCAGTCAGTGGTTGTCCTCCACCTTTTCCATGGGATCAGCCTTTCCCCGTGGCTGAGGGCTGTGGGGCAGGGCTGGATTCCCTGCTCCCAGCTGTGGGAGGGTGTTGGGAAATGGCTTTTCAAGATAGAGCCCTGTCTTTGTTATGTTTTGCAGGAAATTGTGCTGAGTATGTAATAACTTTTCAGGAATTCTCTTTTTATTTACCCAAATACCACCTACTTCCTCCAGTGAAATGGAGCCTTTGGGGAGATGAATCTGTTTGGATCTTGTTCTGTTTCCCTGGAAAAGTTTTACCTGTTGAAGTGGGGAGGGGTTGAGTCCCCCCTCCCTCCCTGGGCTCCCTCTGAGGGCAGCGATGTCTTTGCCGCTCTTATCAGGATGTTCAAGGAATGAAGCAGGGCTGGAAAACCAAAACAACTCGTTTTTTTCCAATCTGTCAGGACGTTCCTCCTTGTCCTCAGCGTTCTGCCGCTTGCAGCCACTCCAGCCCAGCTGCACAGGGAAATATCAGCGTGGGGAGCCAGGTGGAACTGCCCAGAAGTCCTGAAAATGGTTTCATTTGTGGCAGCCCTTCTGTTTTCTCTGCCCACGTGGAGATTCCTGCCGAGACACGGAACTTGCTATTTCTGGTGTTTGTCATTAACTGTATAAAACCAGCTGTTTCCTGGTGCTCCAAGTATCAAGTTCCTCCTCTGAAAAATGAAATTACCGCACTAAGCAGGTAGAATGTGTGTGTGGGCGTCAATGGGAATTAAACACTGCCTGAGCCATCAGGCAGGAGATTAAGGGTTCTAAACCCCACGTGGGTGTTGGGGCTCTGCTCTGCAGTTTGTCCTGAAGACAAAGCCTCAGCAAATTAATTTAACCAACAGAGAGGACGAGGATAGAAACTCAGAACGTTATTTAGAATCGCAGGTGGCTTTTGGGACCTGTTTCAGGACACGTTTTTCTGCAGCTGCTTATTTTGGTTGCTTGAACATTTGAATGCAGCTGGAGTTGCTTTTTGGTAAAGGGGTTTCCCCTTTATTTTAAGTACTAATTTCTGTCGTCTTCGAGCTTCAGAGATGAAAGAAATTGGGACTGTTGCATATAGAAAATAAAGAATTTTCATTTTGCCTGTGTATAGCGTATTCCTGTTATGGCCCTTAAGGCTTAATCCAACCTCTAAATATCTAAAAATGGGAGAGGTGTAGAGGAGGAAAAGCTGCCTCAATTTTACCATTCCATGCAGGGATTTTTAAGTGGAATAGTTAAATACCATCAGCTAAGTTTGTGTCCTTGGCAGAGGCAATTCCAAGCCTGACAAATAGGAGATTATTTTATTCAGGAAATAAATAACATGGTAAGGCAGCTAAGTATATTAAATATATATAGTAAGTGTAACCTGATAGAAATTTAATCTCTGAGGTCGTATGCAGCCCTTGCACCTTGATATTTGGCCTCTTAAAGCTGTGACTGGAGCAGACCTGGAAAACAAGTTGTTTGTGAAGTACTCTGGGTTCTTGGGAAGCCTTGAGGAGTTTGTTGTGCTGCATTTTGTGGCTGTGTGATTGTATCTCTTATTTTGAGATGCTTTTGCAAACAAGAAGGAATGTGGGTTTTATCAGTGGGTTCCACCAGCTCCTTTACCTTGTCGTGGCAACGGAGGAGAAACCCTGGTAGTCCCAACTTTATTGCAGACCTTTTCTGAGCAAAATGGGTTAAAAGCAGCAGAAGTGCTAAGCCAGGCTGGGATATTTCTGTCACTGTTGCAAATCTGGAAATTCAGTCCCATAGGTACAGAGTTCATGGGGGGTTTTTCCTCTTTCTCCTTCCCCAAACACTCCCTTTCCATGCAGGTTGTAGAGAACTGAACAAGGACGTGGCACAGCCTGACTCGGTTCATGCACAGATTCAGGAGGGGTGTTTTTAGTCTGGTTTGGATTTTTTGTTTGTAAGAAATAAACTGTCCTACCCACACTTTGCCTTCTGGTTTACAGGAGGTAATGGGAAGGGAGAAGGAAGTGTCAGCATTTCCTGCATCCTGTTATCTTGTGCTTTTTATGGATGCTGGATTAACTACACACCGAACATTCCCTACCATGTGCACTGTGTTTTGACTGACTGTAATTGCAGATTATTCCCTGGAAGCCCACAGCTATGCAGCACTTTTCCTTTGCATTTCTCCATGGGGCTCAGTTAAAGGCTTTTTTACAAAATGCTTTTTGGGGTTATCTTAAGCCCCGTTTTCACCGTGTCAGACTCTGTATTGAGGACACGACGCAACACTGGAGAAATCACACAAGTCTGGGGGCTTTTCTGATCATCACAGGGACTGAAATGTATATGTGGCATGTGCATTACTGAGCCTCAAACTTGGAGGAGAAGAATTGTAAATGCAAATTTAGGAATAAAGTGCTGCATAAATGCAAATCCCCCCAGTGTGTAATGGCTGCACTGAGGTACCGGTTTCAGCACTCGTGTGGCAAGTTGAATATTCATGATAATTAAAGAGGATAGTTTTGGGAGAAGGATCTGTATTGCCTAAATGAAGTAGTTAACAATGAGAAGTAGGAGGTAACGTTGTCCCTGTGCTTCTGTTGGAGCAGGTGGTGGATGTGTCCATGAACGGTCCCAAGAAATGATGGCCGACCAGCCGCCCCCCTTGGAAGCCACCCCTCTGTTGAATGAAGTGCCACTCCTACCTCACATGGTCAACGGGGACAGCATCCAGCAGGCAAGTAAATCCTGCCCTGTGCACCAGGGAGCTCTGGGAACAGCTTGGATTGTGGCTGCAAGAGGAGGAGACTCAAAAAACCCCAGCTCTGATACTGATTTGCAGAGTTAGGGAAGGATGTGGTTCCCAGCACTGATGTCATCACTTAAACAGAAGTGCAAATACAGGGAGGAAAAAACCACTCAGTGTTCATCTGGGTAAAGGGAGTGTTTGTTCTGCACATGGAAGTGCTTTAAAATTACACTGCAGACTCCAAGGATCAAAGGGAAAATATAATATATGGGTTTAATAAAGCACTAAGGTTTTGAAACTCGTGTGAAATAATGAATAAAGATTAGCAAGTGGTTGCAGGGCTCTAAAGCAAGAAGTCTGTTACAGGAAAATGAAAGGAAAGACCTTGGCTTCCTGCTATTAAGTGTCTTCATTAATAATTACAGTGCAGTGGTGAAACCTGAGTGCATTTAGTTGAAACTTTAGAGTTTTATTGGACACAACCCTCCAGAAGTACCTGAGGATTAGAAAGAAAGGCAAAAGTGAAAGTAAAAGCGTTGTGAAGCCCAAGGTTGTGTAAGTTGTCAGTAAACATGAAGTGAATTTACTGTTTGGCAGTAGAGGCCGAGTTCCTTGTGCTGTAAATGCTGAGGATCTTCCCCACCTCTGGAGACAGACTGGCAGTGCACTCAGAAACCTCACAGCCATCCTGGCAGTTGAACACTGCATCTTTTTTAGTCTCCCTTTCCACAAAGGCTTGAACCAGATAATCTTGAGGTCCCTTCCAACCTGGGCTGTTCAAGGATTCTCTAATAACAAAACATACATCTGAAGGATTTCTGTGCCTGCAGTTAAAGAATCATTTTGTCAAAGCAAGGGACAAACTGCCCATTGCTTTAATCTGATCAGCTCATCCCCTCAAGTGTCTGGCACCAAGTGAACTGGGAATTCAGGGGTTAATCCAGAAAGGAAAATTGCATAAAAGTTTCCAGGGGATAACTGTCATGGAATGATTGTGGTGACAGTGAAGCCCTTGGGATATTTGAATGTGCAGTGACTGAACAGGGTACAACAAAATAATCATGGATTGGTGGGGGTCATTTATAGACAATAAATGCTGGAAAATCTGAAATGAGATGTTCTTTAATTTGTCATTGTTACAGATGGGAAGGAGGAGAGGCCTGTGTTGTGTTCAATTTATTAAAGAAAAAGTACTTGTCTCTTTTTGCCCCAGACTCTGGAGATGGAAGTACAGTGAATGTGTTTGGAAATAAGTAAAGCTGTGGAGTCTCTCAGCTGTTTCAGAAGTCCTGGCACTGGAAGGTGAAATTTCAGCCCCTGCCCAGAACCTCGTGTTTCATGTTACATGAGGAAAAGAGATCAAGGAAAAGAAATCAAGTAGATCTAATTGGCCCCTGTCCCAGAGCTGTGTGTGGGACATGTCTTGGTGTAGGTCACTGTGTGCTGAATGAGCCATAAGGAGGGGACAGTTTTGGAACCTAGAGCAGACTGTTTGCAACCACTGAGAGTAGAAAAGGGACAGGAAAAAAGAGTTGTATCTTGGAAATGCATTTGAAGAGTAGGTTTGAAGTTCAAACAGAATCTTGACTTAAAATCTGTATTAGTGCAGACGATTTTTAATTATTTCACTGCCAGTGCTGCAGAGGACACTGTATAAATATATCCTTTATATACAAAGTTGGAAGTTTTCTGGGTATTGTTTTTTGAGCAGTGGAAAGTGTGTGGATGAGGGATAAAAGCAGAGCCTGGTGCTTGGCAAGAGGTGTCCCACTGTGCTGGTGCCCTGGCTCTGAGGGGCTGCCCAGGACACCCGGAGGTGTTGGCAGGTCTGGGCTCCAGCACTCCCTGCGTGGAACTTGGCTGGGATCCACTCATTAGAGAGGCTCCAGCTTCCTGGAAATGTGCCTCCTTGGAAGGTGGATGGAGCTGCATTTGCTTCATTAATTACAGTGAGTCATTCCTCCAAGACATTGCCTGTGCATTCCTGGAATTCCAGTCTGGAGCTGCTGCAGCCTGTGAGTGCACCACTGATCTTTGCTCAGTTAGAGTTTCCTGAGCTGTTCTGAGAACTGGAGTTCCCTGGGACCTGTTCTGAAGATCTGCCACGTTCAGAGGCTCCAAATCCCTCAAAGGATCCCTTTCCTGCCTCAAGGATGAGCTTTGCTGGGAGGGCTGATCCCACCCCCAGCAAACCTCCTCTTCCCTGGTGCCTTGTGCTCTGGTAGATCCCTAGCCCATTAAACTACCCAAAGGAAAATTCTCCTGTACAAGGGATGTTATAAAAGATAAAGTCAAGATGAACGTAGCAATATGCAGAAGCTGCAAAATCAGTGTTAAATGGCATTTTTCAGTCTGTTCCTTTGAGTGTGTACTGATGAGGGTGGTGATAGGTGAGGGTGGTGCAGGTGCCTGGGGAGTTTAAGGAGCTCCATCACTGGAGATGTGGCAGCACGGAGTAGATTTAATCATTAATGTCATGAGTAGCTCATTTTAGCAGGCATTGGGTGACCAGGTGATATGCATGAATATGAATATCATAAAAATACTTCATAAAAATTGAGGGAAAGAAGATTAGACTTTTCGAGTTTCACAGCTTATTTAACAAATATGTTTTATTTCTGTTTTTACACTGGCCTTTCTTCACGTGCTGGCTGTCACCAGGGTGGAATTCTTACCTGGCCAAACCCTCATTTTACTGAAGAATTAGACCTGTGCCTGTGAAATATCATAAAATTCACTGCAGAAGTTTGCATGTTACAATAAAATTACAATCAAACTGCAGCTGCCAGTATTTCACTGAGACTAAAACATGTTCTGTGCATGGGGCAGGCTGAGGTGATGGTTTGTGACACCCTGCACAGGGACATGATGGTGCCTGAGGGATGACTCTGGCAGATTTCCACATGGATTTGTGTGCAGATGGATGTGGTCATGTCCACAGTGACCTGCAGAATCTCCCGGGGGGTTTTATTTCTTTAACTGCACAGTTACACAAAAAACACACCTGATCCTTTGGGAGATACAGGGCAGGGGGGGGAAAGCTTGAAAACCAAAGTGAAGTGAAGCTCATTCTTTGCTTCAGTAACAGAAGAAAGAATTGAAATGAAAAGCTTAGTTAATTATTTCAGGTGTGTCAAAGGAAGCACTTCTGGTGATAATCAGAGAAAAAAAAAGAGATTTTATGCCAAACTATGAAAAAATCTCATCCTACCCACAAGTGTCTCGTCTTGCTTTTCTGCTCCAAGGGTGCCAGAGCTTTGTTGTTCTAATTTCACAGGTGGGGAGAAGGAAGAGATGGTTTTTTTCCCCCCAGATAGTTCTTAAAATGTAAAAAAACCCAGCACCTCTTTTGTGTTTTGTTTCCTGCAGGTTATTCTTGTCCAGGTAAACCCAGGTGAAACATTTACAATTACAACCGAAGATGGGCACATGCAGTGTATTCAAGGTAAAGGGAAGCTGCAGTTCTGAATCCCAGTATTTTGGCTCTGAAGTTGCTGTTTGTTTCTGTGCTATCAAATGTGGTTTATATATTTTGCAGTGGAGTACATCAGATTTTTGTTAAAGCCCTGGGAAGGTGCCAGGATCCCCTGCATCCTGCAGACCTTAATTTATCAAAGCTGGTTTTGCAGTGATCCCTGACTAATTGTCTTCCCAGAATCCTGGGAGTGAATTTACGTGGGATTTAGTCCACAATAATCTAAACAACTTTAGCAGCCCCTGTGAGCAACCTGTGCTCTCAGGTACAGCCTTGGCAGGTGCTGGGGAATTATTGCTCCCAATTGTCCTGCAAATTCCTTCTTACCTCCTGGGTAAGTCACAGACCATCTGAGCTGGGGCAGCATATCTCCTGCAAGTCAAGCTGAATTTATCAGTATTTCTATTTTTGACATATTTTTCGCCATTTCAAATGTTATTACATAAAATGTGTCCATTCTGCTTTTGTCAAGCCTCACACAAGAATACTTGCTTTCAGCTTGAAATGTGAAAACCAATGTATTCTTATTTAAAATAAAAAATAAAAAAGTTACTAGACCAGCTGTCTGCATTACTACAGACTGTTAGCTGCCACAAAATAAAGAGCTAAAATTATCTGTACTGATTTCTGTGCAGTGAAACAGACACTGGTGGCTGCCTGAGGGGGGTGGTTGGGATAAAGCCAATAATCCAGTGCCGAGTCAGATGCAGTTGCTGGTGTTTCAGGCCTCAAGGTGAGCTCCCACCTTTGGAAAAGGGTGTTTCCAGATGGGAGAAACCTGGTTTGTTAACAAGTGGCACCTTGTTCCTCCCCAGGTCCAGCACACGTCCCTCTGATGTCACCAAATGGTTCCATGCCACCAATATTTGTGCCTCCTGGTTATGTGTCTCAGGTAAACTTCATTCAGCCTTCTGTTTCATATTTTTATATCACATGTTTCTAGATCATTTATAGATTTTTGGTGTATATTCTGTGTGGGTGGGGCTTTTTAATAATATTTATCTTATTTATTGATTACTTTAGCTGGGAAAAAAAGCATTTCTCTTATTTTTTTCCATTGAATTTGACAACTATTTCCCTTCATTGTGGGCTCTGTCACCTCCGTTCACTGAGTAAAATTTGATCAGGTTCCCAGAATTTTTTTTTAATACTCTTAGGCAGTAGAAGATACTATTAAAGTAAGAAAGATGGCTCTGAGTTGACTGTCTTGATCCATTAACAGGATTCACGTGTTTGTTTTCCATCAGTCCTGTTTACACGGTGAGGGCGGGTGCCTGGGTCATGCAAACAGTCCCAGCTGGCTGCAGGTTTTTGTATTTTAATATAACTAAATAGTCATAAATAATCAGAGTTTTCAGTGCCCGTGCTCTCCTCAACATCCAGCAAAACCCCACTGTTGGAGCAGAGGGAATGTTAGTGATGGAAACATTAATTCCAGTGGCACGTGCCTGTGAAATGAGCAGGGCTTTGGGCTCTCCCAGCTTTGCTTTTCCATTCTCATGGATTTTCCACTCCTGGGTGTTGTTAAGTCACAGCAGATCAGACCTGTGTCTGGTATTTGAGCTGTTACCAGAGATGCTCCAATGACCAGTTTGATTTACTTCTAAATTAATGCGTTTGAAAGGGAAATAATTACAAGCAAATACTTTAAATTGGCTTTGCAGACATTTTCTGGTAATATTTAAAATCAGGCGTTTTCTGAGCAGCCTTGAAACCTTGTAACTGTGTGTTCTTGGGTTGTGTTTTTGCACACAGCTTTGGGGCTGCTGCTGCTCTGAGCAGGTACAAACCCCAAAGAAAGATCCTCCAGATTATATAATTCATCACTCTGAAACGGAGCCATCAGTGCAAACAGTGCTGAGCTGTACAGCCTGAAAAATACATTTATTTATTTATCCTGTGTTTGCTGTCACCTGAAACCGAGGAGGGTTGGTTTGTGTTCCCTTGGTGGTTGTGGTAGGGGTTGACAAGTTTTAAGTGAAGCTGGCAGGTTGTGGGGGCTCGAGCACGTCAGTACTGACCGTGGGTCTCTCCCGTGTCGTGGCAGGTGGTGGAGGAGAACGGCGTGAGGAAGGTGGTGGTGGTGCCGCACTCGGAGTTCCACCCCTCCATGCACCCCCCTCCTCCCCCCCCGCCCCACGTGCCCCACTACGTGCCCCACCCGCACGCGCTGCTCCCGCACCCCCCGCACCCCGTGTTCCCGGCCGTGCCCGCCGCGGGAGAGCTGCCCCCGCAGTTCATCCACCAGCACCCGCCGCCACACGTCTTCCAGGAGCAAGGTGAGCTGCTGATAAAACAGCCCCGTGCTGGGGTGTCTCGGGTGCACAGCGGGGCTTAAATGTGATTGAAAAGAGACTAAAAATAATCTATAAACCAAAAGACATAGTTATCCACGTTGGGGGGTGAAGTGCAAGTCACTGTGTTTAAAAACTGAATGAATCAATAACTCAGTGAAGGACGGGGGTCATGCTGAATTAAACCAAGCTTTTGCATATTCCAGAGTTATTACATACCATATTATATGATCAAGAGTTAAACCAGAAAGAAATTAAACTATGTAAGACCATTCACTATTTGTCTCTCTCAAGCTTAAATTGATAATTAAGATGTTTTGACTCATGTCAAAAATAAAATACTCAGTAGCCCCCAAGCTGTGCTTTAGAAAACTTAGTTTGGGTCCTAAAATTGCTTATTTTTTTGGAAATGGGGCTGTAGCAGGGAAGAAAAGCAGCTGTGAGGCAGGATCTGGAGCAGCTAATAGGAGAAAGGCCTGAAGAATTCAGTTTTAAAAAGCCCTCAAAAATCCCTGTCCCTCCAGACTGACAGAGCACAGGGGAGTTCCTGGGGGGTTCAGCTTGTGGTTTTACTGCAGTGATTCCTCCTGCTTATTGTCAGATGTCAAGTCAATGATTTGAGCAATGAATGAATTTCTCCTTCCTTTGTAGAACCTCGTTCCCATGGAAGGACAAACTTCATCCAGCGGGACGAGAGGAGTCTCAAAATGCAGGAACACCTGAAGAAGAGGCTGAAAGACAGACAAGCCAGTGGTCACACCAACAATAAACTGAACAGTCCTCCCTCCTCACCACACAAAGTTGTTAATTCTTCCAGTGCCACAATTCCCAATGGGAATGGGAAGGGACAGCAAGGGGCAGGAGGAGCACTAAAGCAGAAGCAGATAGGAAAAACAAAGGGCAGTCCAGATGCAGAGATGGGAGGTAGGTTGCATTGAAAGGAGAGAAGAAACCTGAATTCTTTTCTAACAGGTCTGTAAGTTCATTGCAAAAGAAGCTCTAAATTTATACATTTCCTTGGCTGTTCAGGATTAGAGAAAGCCCAAAATGCTTTTCATTACATTCAGATTTTTTTTCCTCTAGAAATACTGGTAATATCAAGTTTGCTCATTTGAGATTTATCCAGTAAGTCCTGAGGAAAATTGAATTTTACACCTTTTTATTTCCTTGCCATTTCTGCCCAGGACTGATCAATACTCCAAGTGAGGATGAGCTGTAGGTACTTAAGACTTGTGGTGTCATTCTTTGTGGTACTTTTTGGCTGAGTAGGCGCTATTTCATACTTCAAGAAATAAGAAGATTAGGGCAGTATCTGCACAGGCTGCTGATTGATCAGTTGTAATTTCAGCTTTGGCTGCTAAAACACCTCGTGCCAGTACGACTGTCTGTGCTGTTGGTTTGAGGCAGTGTCAGGCTTCTTCCAGATTGTGATTGTTTCGCTTTAGGAATTCCAGGAAAGCCAAAAAGCAGAGATAAGATCTTATTGTCATTTTTATAACACCTTTCATTTTCAGGGGAATCTTTTTCTGTTGTCAAAGAAAACCCATTTATGCTCAGATTAGGAAAAGATCCCCTTTGTGCAGGATGTACTAAAAGGGTTTTTGTAACACTGTTAGTTTTGGATAGTTCATGTTTCTCCCCCTCGCGCAGCCAAAACAAACAGGGGAAATGAACTTTGCACAATAAGTACCATTGTTAAAGCCCTAATGAGGCCAACTCCATCTCGTGGTGGCCTTTTGGTAACAGCCTGGCTTGCTCTCAGGGTTTGGGATTAATCTGGTTTGTATTTAAATTTCAGAATCTGACACAGAATCCAAGAAATGTGATACTCACTTGAGCATTGGCAAACCACTCGTAAGTATTACCCTTAAATCCCATTATTTTCTGTGGATGTGCTTTGTGTAAAATAACTTGTGT
Source organism: Lophotriccus pileatus (assembly GCA_035583135.1). NCBI lineage: Eukaryota > Metazoa > Chordata > Aves > Passeriformes > Tyrannidae > Lophotriccus > Lophotriccus pileatus. Next base: position 5,587,853 of record JAWWES010000150.1, read on the forward strand.
CTTATTGATCCCTTTTTCTTTGTTCTCAATGGTTTATTTTTTAAATGGAGAAAATAAATATAGTTTAGCTGGCAGAGTTTGTGTCTGGGAAAGGGCAGCCATGCTGTGGAAATTCGCTATTTCTCAGCTCTCTGAAACTGTCTGGCTCAGTTTCCCAGTCTGTAATCCCAGAATATTCCACTGTTGAAGTTTTCTAGTGTGTTCAAGGCTTCAGTGCCTTGCAGAACAAGGGCCTGCTAAACTGTTGCAAGTCCATCCACTCTTGGAACCATCCTTTGCTCAGCACAGGGGATTTAGGAATAATAGGAATAAAACTGACAAAAATAGTTACTCTTTTTATATTATATTGAGAAATTGGAGCAAATATTTGTGTATGTACAGACAGGTAGTTGGAGTCTGATGAGGGTAATTTAAATGTCTGTTTTTGATCCTGAGCATGTTTAATGAGCTCTTCTCTGCATTATCTGTGCAGCAAACATGGTTTGTGTTCCTTCACACCAGTTTTTGAGGGTTTTTTTTTGTTGCACTATTATTTTTTCATTGCTGCTTCTGCCATCTGTATTTAATGCTACCAGAGGGCTGTGTTGCCTTTGTCAGAGGGAATTTGGAGCGTGGGGATCCAGCAGCAAAAAAACTTAGACAAGAAATGTCAGTCTTGACAGAGCCTCTTGCTGTCCCTTGGCTTGGTGGTTAAATGTTATTTGAGGGAGCTGTAGGAAAATGAGGTGTCTGTGCCTAACCACTGCTCTGGTGGCAGTGCCCAAGACTCCACAGCTGAGAATTTGCTCCAGATGAGTGGTGCAAACAGTGACACAGGAATTTTCTCTCCCTGCCCTGAGCCAGTGTGATGTTGTCTGTTTTGTTTGGTGATTGAAGGGAAAGCCTTTACTGTGCTGGTTTAGAACTGAAAAGAGGAAATAATTGAAATTCAAATAATGCCTCGGTATTTCCACTACAAAGGTAAAGAATTCCTCCAGTGAGGAGCTTCATAGGCAAACTAGCCACACCATGTTGTTGACTAACAAACCTTTTCTTGCAGAAAGCAAACTTACTTGCATTATTTATGCTTTTAATAGGTTTCTGATATACAAGCAAGATCAGCCGTTCTGTCCTGGAATCTCCCAGTTAGTTCACAGAATGGAGAGAGCCATAGTCATAGTCCAGCAGCATTTACATTTGAAGTAGCAATATCCAACAGTGGTAAAAATGGAAAATTTAAATCTGTCTATGTGTAAGTTTAGTTTCTTCCTTTAAGCACAATTGCCATGTTTAAACCATTAACCAATCAGCAATCTCTCTATCAGGAGCTGTTTGTTGACTTGCAGACCTTCCTACTTCACATGAAATAAATTTTAAGTAATGTCACTAAAGAGTTACGTGGACAGTGGGAAAATTAAATGTGCTCTACGTGGTTTTGCTTTTCAATGAGCTTTGAGCCTCGAAGGTTTAAGGAGGAGCTGTGACTCTGCTTTTTGTTTGTTTTTGCCTTTTCACAGTGGGGAGGAATTAACAATTACACTTCCTGATCTCAGACCAGCAACTGATTATCACGCCAGGTATGCTGCTGGGAAGGAAATAATTAGTGCTTGGGGAATTACAGAATTACTGTGGCTTCATGGAAAAAAGGTGTGATCCAAACTGTTCGAGGAACACTCTGAAAGAACACCGTGGCTGTGGACACTGGTTTGGCTGTCTAAGTTCCCGCTTATCTTCTAATTTCATTACAGTGTCACCTCATTTTCCTCCTCACCATTTTCTCTGTGTTTCTCAAATACAAACTGTAAGTTTTTCTCTGTTACTCTCTATCTTCAGAAGAGGATTGGACCGAGTGAGATGGTTATTGTAGGCTGAAGGCAGTGGTAAATGAAATAATTTAGCCTTCAAATTGATCTGAAAGTCTGACTTGTCAGCTTGATTTGCAGAGTAGCTTGTGTGAAGTGCAGCAGTGCAAGGAAGGAACGGGGAACTGGCTCAAGTGGGAAGTCAGATGTGACCAGGGAACGAGACGTGACGTTCAAGAATTGCCACACAGTAAATAATCCTGAGGGAGGTGTGGGACTGCTCAGGGAGAGCCCAGCTGGTTAAACAAGCCAGGGAATGTGTGAAGAGTCAGTGCTGGGGCACAGGCAGAGAGCAGACTTGAGATTTACTGAAGCAAAGTCCTCTTCTTGAGCTGCAGAAACGTTCTGAGTGTGTGGAATGCTCAGCACAGCTCCGCTTGCACAGGAGGTGTGTGGTTTGGGGGTTGTTTTCCACACAGGCCAACTAAACATACAGAAATGAGCACAGATCTTGTAGAGATTAAACAATTACCCTAAAAACCATGATTTTGTGGCCTGAGCAGCTGATTCAACCCATTTTAGTGTCTGTACTCTTGCACAAGTATTGGCTGTATTTGAATCTCAAGGTCTTTTTAGCAAAAGGCTCATTTCCAGTCAGGGACCCTGTTACCATTTGGGAACACCTGCAGTTTCCATCCTGTGTCCCACGTGTATTTCAGCACTAAAATAAGGCCACTGTGGCAGAGAGTAACTGTAAAGTAAATGAAGGATGACAAATGGGGTTTCTGGGATCAGCAGGTGTGATCCCTGTGTGATCCCATCCCTGCTCTGTCTGGGATCAGCAGGTGTGATCCCATCCCTACTCTGTGTGCAGACACCCTGCAGCCCCTGCTTGGGATTAAATGCATTTCTGAGGCCAACAGCTCTTTCCTCAAGTTTCCAGGTGCTCATGCAGCAGCAACATCATTAATTCTCCTTTGTTCAGAGTTTCAGCAACCAGCAGTTCCATCAAGGAGTCCATTTCGGAGTTGGTGAGCTTCACTACAGAGAGCTGTGAGCCAGACTGTCCTGCTGCCCCAAAGCTGATTAACAGAACCAAAAACAGCCTGAGCTTGCAGTGGAAGGTGAGAACCAGAGCTGGGTGTGCAGTGGGATCTGCTGGATTCATGTACAGTATGTTTAAATTAGCTTGGTCAGTTATTTAATGTGTACTTTAGGTGTTGATTCTTAAGTTGCTCTGTTAACACTGATAATGAAACAATTATTTTCTTCCTCTTTCAGTGTTTACTGAGTTTCTTGCCTGCAGCTTTAGTGTGGCAGAGTTGGTAGCAGGTCTCTTATGAACTGTCCTGTAGGAAAGTTTTCTTCTGAACTGGCAGAGAGGAAAGAATGGAGTATTTATGTTGTGGAGTATTTATGGCTTGGGTTCCTACATGATAAATAGATACAACTTGATATTCCTGTAGTTATCCTGACCCATTGAAACTAAATTTCTTTGGCTGGTTTTGAGGATTTACATTTTTTAATCTGACTTTTGAGTATATACAGTATCTGTGAAGATTTGTTGGTAGCTGTGTTTTTTTGTCTTGTTCTTATTATTGGTTTTCTTTTTCATATGAATCTGCTGAAAATGGTTACAGCTAAATGAATTCAGTTAAATTATATGTATAATCTGTACTTGGAAAATGAAGAAGTTCCCAATTTATAACAAGCACAAGTGTTGTTCATCTGAACACTGATGTTGCTCAGTCAGTTGGTGAGGCACAAGGAAAAAGCTCTAAGAATATAACTTGCTTTATTCATCAAATAAAAATATTCATAAGTTAATGTTTCACACTATCAGAATTAATAGAAGTAGCACAGCAGCCCAGAGCCTTGTTTTAAAAGGCAGTTGGAGTATATTATATTTAATTGTTAAAATGTTGGTTTAATGTGTAAAAATATTTATAAAAAAATACAGCCATTTGATTTTAACTCTTTTTTCATTGTTTCTTTATTTTCAGTCCTCAAATGACAATGGTTCCAAAATAACTAATTTTCTTTTAGAATGGGATGAGGTAAGACCTTTTCTAGTACCAAAAAAAATCATAATGACATCTGTAGAGCAATTATATTTAAAAATACTCTTTGCTTAGGTACAGCAGCTATTTTGAGTGCAACTGTCCAGCAGTTTAAAGGCACAAATGATCAGTGTGAGGGGACAGTGTAAAACTGCCTCAGTTGTCTTTCAGAGCATCATTAATTCCTGTGCTCTCTTTGAATTGGATGGGCAGTTGTGTCTTTGGGAGCTGTCACAAATATCCCTCAGATTTTGGCCTTCTTACTGAGATGTATTCAAAGGGAGAAAAAATGTCAAAAATGTGTTTTGTTTTTAACTGCAGTTGTTTATTGTGTCAAATCTTACGTTATTCAAAGTAAACAGACACCTCAATCCAAATGGGGTTTATTCTCAGGAATGCTCAGAATGACCATCAGCATATTCGGTATGACCATGATGACACTGGATTTTGCTTTCTTTAGGTTTATTCATTTCTTTTTTCACTGTTATTAAATGATGACATGACATTTCTGGTGGAAGGTGTCCCTGCCCGTGGCAGGGGGTGGAACGAGATGGGCTTTAAGGTCCGTTCCAACCTGAACCAGTCTGGAATACTGTGATTTAGGAGATTTAGAGTGAAGAGGGTGACCTTGGCAGGGATCAGGCAGACGCTTGGCAGGGATCATGGAGTCCCAGTGCAAGAAGTTACTCTGGTTCTCATTTTTTAAGGGCAAGAGCGGACCCTTCAAGGAGTGTTACTACGGGCACCTGAAGCAGTACAAGCTCACCAAACTCTCTCCCTCTACCAGATACTCGCTGAGATTGGCTGCTAAAAATGATATTGGGATGAGGTAACGACCCAAATATACGATACAACTTATTTCCTCATCAGCTCCCTCTGCTGTTGTTGATCCTGTGTCCAATCCCTTCCCCAGTGGGTTCAGCGAGCCGGTGTCGTACTACACGGCTGGGATCGTGCCCCCAGCCCCAGCCCCCCCGGTGCTGCTGGAAGCAGGAGTGACCTGGATGGCCCTGAGGTGGATCCCACCCCCTGGGGTGTCCTCAGATGACTCCCTCACTTACACCTTGGACATGGAAGAGGAAGGTTCTGTAAGTGCTGGGATTGTTACACGGGTACAATACTTGATCCTCTGTAGTGCTGAAACAAAACATTCACTCTGTTTTACCTTTGAATTGCCAAGTGTTTGATGTAATTCATGATAAAGAGATGAAGTTCAAGCTGAAAAACCGTGATTGACCTGCTCTGGTTTTTTGTTCCATCTCAAAAAGGAGTGACTGTGTTTGTCCTTGTGTCCCCTACTTCCCAGGGTTATGGATTCCAGCCCCAGTACAATGGAGATGAGCTCTCATGCACTTTAAGAAACCTTAGGAGGAGCACATCCTATAAGTTCAGGGTTTGTACTATGTTTTGTTCTGATTTAATGATGACTGTGCTTTTCTGGGTCTGGCATTTTCATACAGCTCAGACACTTTGTATTGAGACAGCAGGAAATATCTGTTGTTGGAACAGGTTTTGATGAAATCCTAAAACAAATCAGATTTTCTGCACTAGCTAATTCTTTTTTCTCTTAAATTCCTGTCTTTATTTTGGTTGTTTTTTTAATAGAAGAATTTTGTAAATCAACAGTATATTACTGTCATGTTGTCAATAGATATTATTGTCATTAAATAATAAAGTTATTCTTTTCACTCCTGAAACAGCTCTTTGCCTACAACAGTGAAGGAAAAAGCAGTCCCAGTGAGGTGGTGGAACACAGCACCAATCCTGACAAACCTGGACCGCCCAGTAAACCAGTTGTAAAGGGCAAGATCCACTCCCACAGTGTGAAAGTTGCGTGGGGTAGGTGCCTTTTGGTCTCTCAGTGCTGCACTGAACTGTGTAAGTGCAGTCACTCAGGGCTGCAGATTAAATCAGAGGAGAACTCAGGCTAATCATTCCTTCCTGCAGATACTGTTATTGCAGGAGAAATACTCAGCATTACCAAAAAATGGTTTATTTGGGGGCTGTAGTACAAAACTTATGGCTTTCTTCATTAATTTTAGAGAAGTTGTGACTGCTGTCCTAATAATCTCTGGATTTACTGTGATGCTTAAGTAATTCTCCTGTACTCTTAAAAAACACAAGCTGATACCTGCAATTGGCACTGTTTTCCTAGTTACCCTTCCTAATGGATAATCATGATTAATAATAGGAAAAAAATTGCTCTGAAAAACATGTTGTGAATAGTTAAGAACACTGGTTTCTGTTTCTGTTGGAGTTTTCTACAGTCAATGAGTATGTTCTCTGAAAAAGCTGATAACAGAATGATGGCTGGTTTTAAAATCTCCTGTGATTTAAGATGCTGGTTTCTTTCAGAACCCCCCAAAGATAACGGAGGATCAGACATCTCTAAATACTTTTTGGAAATCTCAGAAGCATCAGCTGGTAAGGGATCACCTTTGGGTACTCGGTGTCTCCACCCCTGGAGGTATTTAAATCACGTGTAGATGTGGAACTTGGGCACGTGGCTTGGCCTTGATGATCTTGGAGATCTTTTCCAACCTGAATGCACCTGTACTCCTTGCTCGGGCCGTCAGTTTTCACACGTCGTGCATGTTCCCTGTGTAATCAGTCCTTTGAAACCGCTTCTGTGGCTCCACTGTCGTCACTGTGTGCAAGAACTGTCAGGTTGGGATTTTGCAGAGGTTTTGAAGTGCAGAGTGTTTTCTTTCTTTGCTCAGGAGGGAAATGGGACACAATCTACAGCGGGGCCCAGAGGGAGCACGTGTGTGACCACCTCAGGCCTGGCACCTCCTACAGGCTCCGAGTGTCTTGTGTCAGTAAAGGTGGGGAAAGCCAGGTGAGGAAAATCACATTAATGTGCTTCTGGAAGCCGTTCCTGGTTGTGTTTTAGTGAAATGTTCCGTGTCCCTGCTCTAAACTAACCTGTCCCACTGCCAGGCCTCCGATGTCACGACGGTCACGACGGCGGCGGTTCCGCCCGGCCCGTGTCACGCTCCGGCCCTGGCAGGCAGAGCCAAGGCCAAGGAAATCCCTCTGCAGTGGGGTGAGCAAAGTGCTTCTCTGGTTTTGAGTGTCCAAATAACAACAATCTTAGAAGAACTTCTTAGGGAAGAAAATAAAAATAGAGATATCGAGATGCAGGCTGTGCCCTCAGGTGGTTTTTGGGATTGGGGGTGTTTTTTGTGTTTATTTTTTAAGATGACCATCTCTGACTGGTGATGCAGTGAGACTTGTGCAGCCATAAATATTTTCCAGTGAGAAATCTTCCTGCCTGCCCATGGCTGACTCCTGTTTGGCAATTTAAAAATGAACCCTTCTTTTCTTATTGTTACCTCAGTAAAGGAGATAATCAAAAGTACACTGTTTTATGCAGAAAACAGGGAAAATATCTGGGGAAGAAACCTAATGAGGACCATCTTAAACTATCAATATCTGGGGGGGAAAGCAAGCTTCATGAAGTGTTTCTGCTCAGATATATGATAAAAACTTGCCCTAACTTCTAAAATTCAGCAATTAATACAGGAAAACTAATCTGTTTTTGTTTCCTAGGCCCCCCAGCTGTAGATGGAGGTTCTGACATTACAGAATATATTCTGGAGATGGCAAACTCTGACCAGGATGAACACAGGGTTGTGTATCAGGGCCCAGCAGCTGAGTATGTAGTGACCAACCTGCTTCCTGGGAGAACCTACTGCTTCTGGATCCGGGCAGGGAATAAAGTCGGGGTAACCACTGCCAAAGCACATCTCATCTGTCCTTCACCAGTGTGCAATGATGGTGCTGCTGGAGAAGTCTTAGGATATTTTGTAGCTTGTTTTGTGTGAAGAACCAGTTAATAATGCCTTAAGAAATTGTTTGATGTGTTCCAGTGAGCTCACACTCTGCAGCTGGTGGTGTGGGAACAGCATTGTGTGGAGAGGGGTGTGTGCAAGTCATGCCAGGTTGGAAAAAAGGGTGGGAGAAATGTTGGTTGCATAAAAGTCTTTGTGAAACAGTCCCCAGCTGCTTCTGGAAGCCAGATCCTGGCTGGGGGAGGGAGGAGTTACACAACCCTGGGGTGGGAGGATCTCAGATCCCTGTGGGAATGGGGCCAGCTTAGAGTAAACTACCTGCAAGGGACCTTCAGTGGTGCTGTGGAACCGAGCCCCGGGCTCTGCTGTCATTGCTCTGTCAAGTTAAAAATGGTTTGTTTTCTTCACTTGCACATCAGTTTCTGCTCTGGTGCTGTTGCTGTGTTCATGCAGTTGTGTTTCCCTGCAGTTTGGCCCCCACTCTGACAAGGCAGAGCTTTCCACTGCCCCGGGTCCCCCCGAGCAGTGCTGCAAACCCCTGGTAACCTGTAAGAGTGCAACCTGTGCTGTGGTTTCCTGGGAGGTAGGTGTTGATGGCTCTCAGTAACCCCCAGACTGGTGTTGGGCTTTTAGAGTTACAGTGATACATGTGGGGTACTCAGAAATGGGAGAAATAGCACATGTAGAGCTGGAATATTTTAAGCCCATTTGTTTATAGATGTATATGTTGGGTTTGTAAACTTTCAGTCTTAACTGGACAAATTGGGTGACACTTAATCCTCCTCATGTTATGGTAACTAATATGTAATAGATCAGTTCATCTAATTGGTAAGAGATCATGAGTGAGTGAAAACTGTGGTCTGAACTATGGTGCTGTTACAGCCACGTGTCACCTTTTAAGAAGCTGAACTTAAAATCCCGTGGAAGAGACCTCAGGGTTCAACCCCAGTGCTTCCAGAGGCTGGACTTAGTGATCTTGGAGGTGTTTTCCAACCTTAACAGTTCTGTGTCTCTTCTCAGTGTAGCAGTAGATCCCATCTGTGTGGTGAGTGTGTAAGTGCAACAGCTGAACTGAATTTCTCCTCTAACCCTGCAGAGCCCGGCGTGCAACGGTGCAGAAATCATGGAATACAGGCTGGACTGGGGCCAGGTGGAGGGATCCATGCACATCATCTACACTGGCTCTTGCCAGAGCTATGAAGTCAAAGGGCTCACACCTGCAACCACCTATTACTGCAGGGTACAGGTAGGAAAAGCCTTTTGTTGTCACTGAGCACACCATGGAGTTCTTGCAGTTTGGAGACAAACTTCAGCTAGAGAGGAATAAAGTCGTGAGCTGTCACCTAGAAGGTAACTGGGAAAAATACTTCCCCTTCTCCCCCAGTCCCTCCTAGTTCCCTGTACCTAGAAGAGGGGTCAGACCCAGTGTGCCAGGAGATACCAGCCAGACACTTTGCTGTGTTTCCATTTTATTCGGGAGATTTTCCGTTCTCTTCCGTGTTGCTTTAAGAACACACGGAAGGGTGTGATAGCTGTGACTGCCTGGGTAGAAAACAGCTTTGGTGAAGCCTCCCTGGTGTGTTTTGCAGGCTGTGAACGTGGCTGGAGCGGGGCTCTTCGGGGAGACCAGCGTGGTGACCACCCCGCCGTCGGTGCCCGCAGCCGTGGCCGTGCTGCACCTCCTGGAGGAGGAGCAGATGGACATCTCTGCTCCCTTCTCCACGTGCCTTGCAATCCAGTGGGAAGAGCCCTGCTGCCACGGGGCTGAGATCACAGGGTACAACATAGAGTATGGGGAAAAGCAGCTGGTCACTGTGGGGAGGAACACAACTCATGTCCTGGAGAATCTGCTGCCTGACACTCTGTACAGGTAATAACTGGTTTATGCTGAAACCACATTGGTAGGATTTAAAATAATGGCTTTGAGGGTAGTGGTGTAGATTTTTAGAGCAGTTTTTCATTCAGCTGACAGACTATTTGCCTAATTCATCCTGCAACCCCAAAAAGTCACCCCAAAATTGTCCTATCCAGACTCAAAGCGTGATGCTGGCAGGAGTTAGATCGTGGTGTCAGATTCACTTTCTGTCTCAAAGCCAAGGCCTAGTTCTGAGGCTTCTGGGGTTAGAGTTTTTCCTTGTGAAGCATATAAAGGGATGATCAGGTGTGTGGCCAAAGGAGGGTGGATGGACAGGTAATAAGTGTTCCTGTGTCACGTGTTCAGTCTTGGTTAAAGCTGAGTTCAGGTGAGGGATCTGCAGTTTTAATTTCTGACTGCGTTTGAATTGCTTTATTGTTTGCAGTTATATTCTGCACATTTTAACTCTTGCTTTATCACCCAGCATTTTTCCTGACCATGTAGCTACTCTCTCCCATTCCCAGAATCAGGATACAGGCCATAAACAGCCTTGGAGTGGGTCCTTTCAGTCATTCCATGAAAGCCAAAACCAAACCACTACCTCCTGACCCTCCTCATCTGGAATGTGTGGTCTTCAGCTACCAGAGCCTTAAACTCAAATGGGGAGAAGGGCCCAGCAGAGCTTTAATTACCAACCCTACACAGTTCAACTTGCAGATGGAGGACAGGTTTGGCAGGTAAGATCTTGCTGATTTACTACTTCACGTCAAGTTTTTAAGGTTATTTCAGGTGTTTTCCCTTCTGTTTGCACTAGTAAGTCACTTGGGCATCCCAAAGTTTTCCCCTTAGTTTGCAGCTTTGCATCCCATCTTTCAGCCACAAATGCTGTCACATAACTTCCACTTCTACAATAACTTGCACTTCTATTTTTTTTTGAACAGTAAATACTATTTACTATTTAAATAATAAACACCTTACCATTGTCCTGTGTTGGCAGTGTTTTATTTTTTGGAAATTCTAAAACAAGGTTCAGTTTGCATAACAGAAACACAGGGTAGTGGCTAGCTATTCTCTAACTTGAAATTTTATTTTGTTTGGTTTATTCAAGGGTTCTTCTCTTGATTCAGAGCAGGAGGTGGGTCCTGCAGCCTCAGTGGGATGTCCAGTGTGCACATGGGGAGACACCTGGGACACCCAGAGTGTGGTGTCACCTCCTCATCCTTGAGTTAGAAGGAGTGTTCCACTGCTGATACTGAGCTCATTTGTGATTGCTGAGTGACTGGTCTGTGTGTGCTCTGTGTTTCCAGGTTTGTCACAGTTTATAATGGTCCCTGTCACACCTACAAGGTACAGAGGCTCAGTGAATCCACTACGTACTATTTCCGGATCCAGGCCTACAACGACGCTGGAGAGGGAGGGTTTTCCCAAGTTTACGCTTTCACTACAACTAAATCTCCACCTGCATCTCTTAAAGGTGAGCTGACCCTGCCCCAGGAACCTCTGGGCAAGATTTCTACAGCCTGACCCTGCCCAGCCCAGAGTCTTTCCAGGGCCTTGAGAGACAGAGAACAGGAACTTGTTGTGAGGGGCTTTGTGGGTGTGAGAAGGGCTCCTGCACTGCAGCTCTTCCACCCATGAACTAAGCATTCCAACCCTTTTTCAGTTGTAAAGTCATTTTTCAGGGTTATCCATCACTTGGTGTGAGTTACAAGAGTGTCTGTAGCAAACGAGAGCACAAATAATTCCTCTGATCTTTGTTTTCTAACGTGAACATCAAAGGTTCTTGTTAAAGTCATTCTGAAGATCAGAGTGCTGAGGGCCTGAAGGCAAACTAATTGACTGAACCATGTTTATAACGTGTAATTTCAGCTCTGGGCATGGACAGAAATGCTGGTTTCCAGTGATTTGAAAGTGCTGCTCCTCTCTGCAAACGTTAGGCATCAGGGGCTCATCCTGTCAGCTCTGAAAGACAGACAAGTGTCACTCAGTGATCATTATTTAATCTTATGTCATGAAATAGAAGAAAAAGAAACAAACAAATCTTAATTGCTTAAAATTATTGGAATGAGTTGCCTCTAAGCATAATGGTTCTACATTTATAGAAACCAATGTTCTTTTTCTCTGAAAACACCAACAAATCCCTTTATTTTCCCGCAGCGCCCAAAGCGAATCAGCTGGAAGAAAACACTTATGAAATCACATGGGAGCCTCTCCAGCCAATGAAAGGAGATTCCATTGTTTACATCCTTCAGCTTGCTGCTGGCAGAGAGTTTGATCAGGTACCTTCTGTGCAATATCAGGAACGTGAGGGGTTTTTACTTGGAAAAATTATTACAAACAAAAAGATGTAGCTACTTCTAGTGGAAGGTGTCCCTTATGGCAGTTCCAGCTTCCTGGGCAGGGGCAGAGGAGGGGCAGGACTGAGCTCTGCTCTGGGTGACTGGGACAGCCCCCGGGGAATGGCTGGAGCTGTGTCAGGGCAGGCTCAGGTTGGATCTCAGGAGAAGGTTCTTCCCCCAGGGGGTGGTTGGCACTGACCAGGCTCCCCAGGGCAGTGGGCACATTCTGTGCTTGTGTGGCTCCAGGAGGTGCTCAGCACTGCACCCTGGTGTGGGGTGTGGGTGCCTCCTGTGTGACTGTCCCCCGTGTCCCCTGGCAGGTGTACAAGGGCCCCGAGACGTCGTTCCGGCTGCCGGGGGTGCAGTCGAACTGTGAGTACCGCGTGCGGGTCTGCGCCGGGCGCCAGAGCCAGGACCCCGCGGGCCCCCCGGAGCTGCTGGGCCCCTACAGCCCCAGCACGGTGTTCTCTGCCCAGCGGCAGGAGCAGGGCCCCCCCTGCCCCAGCGCCGGCCCCGAGCAGGCGCAGAGCGGGAAGAGGCTGCGCGAGGAGCGGCTCATCGCCATCGTGCTGCTCTGCGGCTTCGCCGTCGTCGCCATCCTCTTCGCCGTCGTCATCCAGTACTTCGTCATCAAGTAGAGCTGGGCCCGGCCCCGCTCAGCCCTTTGTACAGAAGCTCTTTCGGGTATTTATGGTTAGTCCTAATGAAAATCCTAGCTGGGGACGGCCCCGTGCCTTCCCGCCCTGCTGCTGGCTGCCACTGAGGCTGGGTTGGCAGATCCTTTCCAAATGCTGAGCACACGTTTCTTTAGAAAGGGTGATTCTGGGTCCTCTGCAATCAGGGTGAGCTGTCAGAGAACAGCACTAAACTGCCTTACGGTGCACGCTGGGGGTGTGCACCCTCCTCCTCTCTCCCGATTCCAGCCGCTCGGAGAGGGAAGGCGTTGCTAGAACAGTCCTTTTCCAGCACCACCAGAGCAGCGGGAGGCGAGCGCTGTTCCGTCAGGTTTCGTTGTAGTTGATATCCATGAAATCCAGCAGCACAAGTGCTTGAGCTTAGAGCAGAACTGCAGAGCCTACTAGAGCATACCACATTTACTAGACTGTAGAAGGAAAGCAGAATATTGACTTAGTGATATTACTACTTTACAGTTATTTTAATATTTGGGGTTCAGTAATAATCATTTCAAGTGTTGGAGTAGAGGGTGCCAGTTTTTTAGAGTTTTAATCCAAATCAATGCCAGCTGGAGCGTGAGCAGGACACGGAGGAAAGGCCCCTGTTGTGACCGGAACGTTCCTGCTCTCCTGAGCAGCTTTGGCCCAATCCACATTTCACTCTCAGTGCCTGAGAGAAAAGTAATTCCCTGTGCAGCGTGCTCAGAACAGCACAGGTGGTGTTGTCTTCAAGGAGAAAGAGTGCATTTATGATAAATGTTACACTATTTGGCTCAAACTGAGCAATTTTTGTACTATTATTAACCTGAAAAATAAAAAGTTCAGCCTGCTTTTGGGTGCCCTTCTAACTTAACCCCAAGGATCAAATTGTACGCGAGAGAGCTCTTTTTAGATAACGTTTATACGATGTTTTAAACGACTTGCTATCCCAGTGGTAGCAGCTTCACATTCCATGGTTTTCCTGTTGGGATTGTTCAGCCTGCAATGAACTTGTCTGAAACTCGTCCTGGTTGGCTGGGGGATATTTTTGTGGACACTGTGCACTACATTTGACTGTTGTGTTCCATCTGCTCGTGAATCCCTGGGGAGGAGCCTGTGACAGCTCCTGGCTCCGTTAGGGAAAGGTTTTGAAAAGCTGGAACTCCCAAATTCCCGATGTTTCAGGATGGGTCTTGCCGACAGCGTTTGGAACATGCCACAGAAAGGTGGATTTCGGGTGTTTTGCAGAGTCTGTGGCTCCACTTTGTACATCAGAGCGATGCACTTGTAGGTGGGAGGGTGGATGTGACAGAGCTCCAGGCGCCGCGTTTCCAGTCGGGAATTCACCGCTCCGAGGGTCTTTCTCCTACGGCAGTTGAGGAATAACGTGTTAGTTTGAGGCATTGTGTTGTATTTCAGATGTGGAAAACCTAAATTATGGCCTAGTAATGCTTAATCCTCTTCACAGTAGATTTATGGTGCAATCTGAAATTAATCTTTTCAAAACCTACTCTTCATTTTGTACTCTATTTATTTTGAGTAAAAGTCCTGGAAAAAAAAAAAAAAAGAAATGTATGTTTGAATGTATTGTTCTACTTGTAGCAGAACTTTTAAGTTAATCATTTATTATATCATAGAAATCTCTCCCTCCAGTGTTGGAAAGAGTTTTATACAGACATTAGTCTTTAGTTTGCAGAAGAGTTTACAATCTGTCTTTATTTTCCTCATAGCCTCCCTTTAGCAGATAAACTGATAAAAAAAAAAAACCAGATAAAACTGCCTTCAGAAATCTCTGTTGCCAAAGGGTTATTTCTTAACTCCTTGAACCAACTCCTAGAGGGTTATTTGGCAATAATACTCCTGATCATTTAAACGAGAAATTAGGAGCACAGAGTAAATACTAACAAGTCATGACTGCTAAAAACAAAATAAAATCCTTTTGCAATTGCCACAAAATACTCATAATTCCAGAAATAGCTGGGATTTCTACTGCAATACGGATTTTTCCATCAGCTGTTGTCCATTCCAGAAGGATGTACCCTCGTGGCATTAATGTTTTTAGGTATCTTCAGTTTTCTTGTATTGTCATTTTTGAGGTATCTCAAACGTATGTTAAAGCTGCCATGCATTGTATTACTAAATTGTAACTATCAAATAGATAATATATTTAATACAGCCAATAAATAATACAAATGTATTCAGATTTGACTCCGGGCTCGTGTGGTTTTGTGGGTTTTAGTCTCGTTTGTGTCTGGTGGGATTTGAGGTGAAGGAACGGGCTCAGTGTCAGTCCTGAGGTCTGAGCAGTGACTCGACCTTTAGGAAGAAGGGAACGTGTTCAGAACCCCACAAAATGAGGAATTCCTTGGCATTTTCTTTTCAAGCACCTTACAGGTTGTTTTCCTTCCACTTGGGAGAGCAGAGAGCTGGCCTGGCTTAACCTGCACTGCACCTCTTGGCTCCTGGGGGAAGAAAGGGATGTGCGTTCTGTTTCCCAGGTTTGTGAGTAACAGAAAGGTCCCAAAAACCAGACAAATCTCTTCACAGGAGCTTGGTGGGGAGGAGAGGATGGGAGGGGCTTTGTTTGACCACCAAATGAGACAGTTGGACCCTCAGCCTGGATTTACTTTCCACTTCAGAGAAGTCAGGGAGTCCTCGGAGTTCAGCTCTTGCAGCTTCCCTGCTCTGAAGGGCTGTTGAAAAGCCAGAGTTTTTGGAGCCAAGCAGTGTGTGGGATTTGGGCTGGAAAGGTCAGTGCTGAGCACAGTCACTGCATTGTCCAGCACATCCCAGTTCTGACGTCGGGGAGATTCCTGCTGCCCTTTCCAACAGGCAGAAGCACTGGCTGTGGCTGTTTATTCAGGGAATTTAAGCACTTGGACACCTCTAAACAAGAAAAGCTGTGTGTGTGCCACCCCGGTGTCTGAGCGAAGAGGAAGGGTGGATGCTCTGCCATCGGAGCAGCGCTCAGAGCCCACAGAACGCGGAATTCAGCCATTTATCCTGGAGAAAAGGAGGCTCAGGGGGACCTTCTCGCTCTCACAGCTCCCTGACAGGAGGGGACAGCCTCGAGGACAAGTGTCTCCCCTGTGGAAGGTGGCTCTCCATGTCTCCCCCTCACTGCTGCTTTCCCACGGAAATCCTGCAGGTCGTGCTCCCCAGCCTGGAATGTCACCTGTGGGTGGGTGGGGAAGGTGTCCCAGCACAGATCCGGGGGGGGTTGAGGTAAATCCGGAGTCCCACGACAGTTCAAAGCATCATTTTCTCTCCTGCCTCAGGAGCAAACGGAGTGATGGGCACAGCCCCACGTGCCAAGTTCCATTCTGATCCACGGCCCGTCGTGGAAGAGCTCCCCTCCCCCTCTTCCCTAAAACAAGGGGAAAAAAAGTGGGTTTTGTTTGTTGTCTAAGGTCAGTGTCTGGAATTCCTCCTCCCTCCTCCTCGCAGGATGTTTTTGTGTAACTCTGACTCATGGAAGTCAAATGACTTGGCCTTGGAGCTGCGGCACTCCCGGCCAAGCTCCTCGGCTCAGGAATCCTGTGCCTGCCCCTCGTGCTGGGTGAGGGTTTTCCACAGGGCTGCTCCTGCCCCCCCCCAGGGCGAGCCGGGCACCCCCAGAACCCCAAAGATCTGGGATGCGTTTCCATCCGAGTTGGCTGATCCAGGTGCTGGACACCTTCCCAGTGGGGATGGGGAGAAGATGGAATGTGGCAGCTGCTGAACGTTCTCACTGAGGTACAAGGTGGAGCAGAGGGAGCTGCTGGTCCTTCCCCTTCTCTCCGGGGGTTGGATGGGAGTCCCCAGGACATCCTTGTCCTCCAGCCCTCGCTTCAGCTGGACCATCACGGGCAGCAGCAGCGTATTGCAACTGCTCCTGGAATGCTGCTGATCCCTGTCTGGCAAAATCTCAAGGAAACTTTATCTTTGGTCCTGTTTTGTCTCGGAAAGGGAGAAACTTTGATGAGACCCACACGGAACGTGCTCTAAATTACTTCCAAATCCATCCAGCTGCCACGAAAACAAGCTGAAGAAAGCTTTTAAATTTGCCTCCTAAGTGGAACCAGTTATTTTCAGAGCACTGGGAATACCCAAGAACACACTCTCGTTTTTATCTAACCCTGAGAATGCTGGCAATTTAAAAAGCGACTTCAAGCCATTAATGAAATAACAAAAGATCCCCTCCTGCTGCGCCACGGGGCAAACATGGGGACACTGGGCTGTCTGCAGCAGGAGGGACAGGGGACGGACCCCGGGGTCCACCACATTTGTTCCGTGCATCGCTTGGTCTCCGGGAATATTTATATTCAAAGGAATTTCTGCCCCGCCAGGCCGCGTCTCCATGGCAACCGCGCCGGGCCGCGTCTCCATGGCAACCGCGCCCTCGCGGCCGCCGTAGCCCCGCCCCTCTCTGCGGTCACGTGACCGGGAGCAATGGAGGCGGCCAAGATGGCGTCCCCCAAGAGCGCCCCCAAAGACGCGCAGGTACGGCGGGCACGGGGCGCGGGGCAGGAGGGGCGGCGGGCACGGGGCTCCCCGCGGCTCAGCCGTGCCCCTGTGCCCCGCAGGTGATGGCGCAGATCCTCAAGGACATGGGCATCACCGAGTACGAGCCGCGCGTCATCAACCAGATGCTGGAGTTCGCCTACCGTGAGCGGGGCCGGGCCGGGAGGGGCTCGGGGAAAGGCCGGGGGGAGCAGGGCGGTGCTGTGGGAACGGGGCAGTGTTTTAGTCGTGTTCCTCTGGGGGCTCCCCTGTCAGCTTTAACCACTGGGGTCGGTGGCCGTGGAGACCTTTTCCAGCCTTAATTGCTGGATTCTTTGAAAGTAATCACAGAGTCACAAAGCGCAGGTGGTTTGGGTTGGGAGGGACCTTAAAGCCTACCCATTCCCACCCCCTGCCATGGGCAGGGACACCTTCCATCAGCCCAGGTGGCTCCAAGCTCCGTCCAACCTGGCCTTGGACACTTCCAGGGATGGGGCAGCCACAGCTTCTCTGGGCAACCTGTGCCAGGGCCTCCCCACCCTCCCAGCCAGGAATTCCTTCCCAATCCCACCTCTCCCTGCCCTGGCAGTGTGAGCAGCCGTGTTTCCAGTGGCGGGGCTGGGAGGGGAGGGTTGAGCCGAGCTGCCCCTCCCCAGGGTACGTGACCACCATCCTGGAGGACGCCAAGATCTACTCGAGCCACGCCAAGAAGTCGAGCGTGGACGCGGACGACGTGCGCCTGGCGATCCAGTGCCGGACGGACCAGTCCTTCACCTCCCCCCCGCCCAGAGACGTGAGTGCAGCCCCCCTGCCGCCCCCACAGCCCCCCGGGGCGGGGCAGGGCGTGGGGGGGACCTGGGCCTGTCGTGTGTCCGCAGTTCCTGCTGGACATCGCCCGCCAGAAGAACCAGACGCCGCTGCCCCTCATCAAACCCTACTCGGGGCCGCGGCTGCCCCCCGACAGGTACTGCCTGACAGCCCCCAACTACAGGCTCAAGGCCCTGCAGAAGAAGGTGAGAGGGCTCTGGGAACGGGGGAGCTGGGGATGCACCTCCTGGGGTGGCAGCAGTGGGGTTGGGGGGTCGGTTTCCCACGCCTCCAGAGGGGCACTCGTGGGCAAATGTGGGGCTGGGCACGTCAGTGGGTGTTTGGAACCATCAGTGAATGTTTAGGACCATCAGTGCCCTCTGTCTCCAGCCTACATTTGCAAATATTCTAATGGCCAGGTAATCTGAAATGCAAAATGTGTTATAAAATCCACCTGGGAATTTTGTAGCGTTTAAGCAGTATGCCAAAATCACTGAGGTTGGAAAAGACCTCCAAGATTGAGTCCTTCCTTGGGCACCTCCAGGGCTGGGGACTCCAAACCTCCCTGGGCAGCCCCTGCCAGTGCCTGACCACCCTTTCCAGGCAGAAATTCTTCCTCATGTCCAGGAGGAACTGTCAGGTTGTCAAAGGCACAAGCCAGGCTTTGATGTAGATATTAAGGGGTATTTTGTACTTCCATCTCAGTTATTTCTGCTTCAGTGGGACAAGACTGACTTTGCTGGCAGACCCTGAGTGTCTCAGTGTGGGGATTTCCTGTTGATTCCCTGGTTCTCTCCCCCAGGTCTCCTCCACAGCAGGCAGGATCACAGTCCCTCGCCTGAGCGTGGGCGCCGTCAGCAGCAGGCCCAGCACTCCCACTCTGGGTAGGAATCAGCTCCAGGGGAGGGGTCCCACCTTCATTTTATGGAGGGGAAACAAAGAGGAATAATTTAAAGCACTTTTCAAGCACTGAGGGATGTCAGGGGCCACCTGCCTTTATATTGTTTGACAGCTAAATTGATTTAATCGTTATTACTACAGTAATCCCTGATACATATTGACATTGCAAATGCTCTGTGTTTATGATAAATTCTTCATTTAAGAGACTGTTCAAGAAATTTACTGAAGTTTGAGGGTTTTTCCTCGGTGTCAGCAGGTGTCAGTGTGTCCCCACAGATTCCCCTTGGGAAGCAGGTTTAGGAGTGTCTGTTGGTGTAGCTGGATGGGT
Organism: Lophotriccus pileatus; assembly: GCA_035583135.1. Classification (NCBI taxonomy): domain Eukaryota; kingdom Metazoa; phylum Chordata; class Aves; order Passeriformes; family Tyrannidae; genus Lophotriccus; species Lophotriccus pileatus. Next base: position 5,606,852 of record JAWWES010000150.1, read on the forward strand.
TTTGAGGGCTGTGTTGTGTTCCAGGCACCCCCTCAGCCCAGGCCGTGTCTGTGTCAGCCAAGGTGGGGGCCCCGGTGTCCCTGGCCGGGCAGCGCTTCACCGTCCAGATCCCGTCCTCCCAACCCGCTGGGAAGTCAGGTATGGCAAGAGGGAAGTGACCTCCCCTCTCCCTCAGTCTCCCAGTGTCCATTCCCATTCCCAGCACTGCTTTACTGCCTTGGCAGTTGTTTCAGTGGGGGAGGATCCTTTTTCCGAGCTCTCACCAAATGATTCCCTTTGGTGCCGCAGCCACCCCGACCACCCCGACCGTGCAGAACGTGCTGATCAACCCGTCCCTGATCGGCCCCAAGAACATCCTCATCACCACCAACATGGTGTCCCAGGGCACGGCCAGCGACCCCAACCCCCTCAAGAGGAAGCACGAGGACGAGGATGACTATGACACCTTGTGAGGGGAGTGGGGCCCTTCCTGGGACTCGCAGGGGGTGGGAATGTGGAAATAAAGTGGAGTGTGTTTGTAACCCGGCCCTTGTGTCTTGTGCACACCCCACAGTGTGATCTGTGGCAGGTGGTTTTCATCTGGTTTTTATCTCCACAGCCATTTTTCAGGAATGCCAAGGACTCCTCTGAGGATCATTCTTTTCCCCTGTCTGCTGGAGGACAGGAAGATCCTGACCCACGAGGGTTTGGAGACCAGTCTGAAGTGTAGAGAGCCCAGACTGGGGGGTGGTTGGTGAACACAATAATAATCAACTTCAGAGCCAGTTTTTAAACTAATTACTTTATTGAAACTAAAAGAGTTAAAATTCCTAAATTACTCACAGAGGACAGATTTCTAACTTGTCAGAATAAGGACAGACCAGTGCTCAGAGGGGCCAGAAACCCTAAGCAGTTCTCAGGTGCTGATTTAAGACTACAGCCAGCGTGTCCTCATGCCATGGATCTCTCAGGGCAGCTGGAACAGTTCCCAGCTCTGTGGGAAGACAGGACCAGATCTCCCGTGCAAAGGCTGAGTTGTGTCAAGATTAAAGATACGGGTTAAAGCGTACCCAGTGTTCACAGCTCAGGAGAAGGACTGGGAAAAACACCTCCCCTCCCTACAGGAACTCCAGAGGAAAGTTTGTCCCCCTTCCTCCAGGCCCCACACACAAATATTTACAGAGACACAGCTACAAGCCCCAGTGTTTGACTCCCCTGCTGAGGGCAGGAGCCGTCGGGCACAAGGTACCCGGCCCCTGCTGCAGCAGGAGAGCCCAGCTCCTTCAAAAGTCACCAGGAATGTGGCCCAAAGGGTCGAGACAGCTCTGGGGCAGGTCACTGAAACCCATCCTAGATGGGGGTGCAGTCTGAGAAGAAGCTGATGTTGCTGCTCAGTATCCTCTTCTTCTTCTTGGCAAAGGGGATTTGGTTCTCCTGGGCCTCCCCGTCCCTCAGGTGGAGGGAGGAAGGAGGGCTGGGCATCTTCTGGAGCACATCCTGGGCTGTGATATCCTGCAGGACCTGGTGTGAGAGCAAGGCAGAAACCTTGGATTGGTCCCTGCTGGAGCAGCCAGTGAGCTCAGCCCAGAGCATACAGAGGCAGCACAGACAGGGCCTGCCTGGCCAACCTCAAGAGTTGCTTCATTTTTTCACTGAAGTCAAGAAAAAGCCAAATTTTTTAACAAAAGACCAAGACTGAGAGGGAAGAGACAACAGTTGGAATAGTGGGAATCCATGTGGGATAAGGTAATTTATTCAGCCAAGGCAAAACCAGATGAGCCAAGTCAGGGAACACAGTAAGCTTAAAACCAGCCAATTTGAACATGGACAGATGTGATTTTATCCGACAAGCTCCTCACTTCCCCTCTTGTCCTTGCTGGAAGGTGCAGCAGGAAAGCAGGGCAAGCCTGTGTGGCAACATTTCAGTGTGAAAACAAGAATCCAGCACCCTCAGAACTCCAACATGAGCTGCCCTGTCAGCCAGAGGCTGCACAGGGTTTTCCAGCTGCAGCTTTTCCCCTGGGATAATTTCCCTCTATATCCCTCAGTGTCCCCACTGAGAACCTCAGCTCTCCCCCTGGCCCTGGAATACCTTTGTGTTTGGAGGGGGGAAGAAGCTCTCTCCTGCTCTCACCAGCGTGGTGTCTTCCAGCTTCAAGGAGCCTTCCGAGTCCCTCTGGGGGTCCTCGCACGTGGCCTCCTGAGGGGCAGCACAGGGGTCACATCCCTTCCTTCCCCCTAAACCAGGCCTCCCTAAGCCCCCCTGCCCTCCAGGGGGAGCATTCCACAGTCCAGGATGCTGCCTGCAGGTCAGGCTTCATGAAATAGTAAGTAATTAAAGTACTGGGGGATGTCTCTGCTTCAGATCTCACACCCAAGAGCAGAATTCCCAGTAGAAATATCTGCCTTAGTGAACATTCCTGGGGCTACAACCCCTCCCTAAATTATCCCTTCCATTTTTAAAGAAAAATTATTGATATAGTTACACATAAATAAATATATAATAATAAAATATGTAAATATAAATAATAATAATAATAATATGGGTTAAGCTTTTGCATTGCCTGAAACCAAAGATACAACTTGAATTTACTGAGTGCAAAAGACTGAATTATTTGTCTTTAGGTTTATGGCTGTCAGTTGGGAGTAGGTAAATCTGTGATGTGACACCCCCAAATATCTGTTAAAATTAAATAATACCATATGTAATTATAGATAATATCTAAATTATATACAAGTGCCATTTTATATGTCTACATAGACTTGTATTATACCCACACACCCATGGCTTATTCTTTTCTACAGACACATCTATTTATGCAGTCTCAGACACTGTTTTTATTCCAGTAACATTTGGAGCCTGTACCATTTAAAAACATAAATAGCCTAATACGTAATATGTATTATTTTTTTAATTATAAGCATTCCATGCCCACAGACACTATTCTTACTTATATACTATTCATATATATATAAATATTAATAAAACTTTTGGACACACAGCCACGATTTAAAAGAAATACTTAATATACATATTTAGACATGCACGTACTCTGTCTCTGATCTAAGTTATATATAGATAGATATATTTATACTCTCTAAAGGTCTGTGCTCAGTGCCAGAGCCTGGTCCTGCAGTGGAAAATTGTCCTGAATTAGCAGGGAAGCTGTGCCTTGGTGACCCCTGCAGTGTTCCAGCCCAGCCCAGCCCAGCCCCGGGACTCACCAGCGCAGGGCCCCGGTTCCTGCAGGTGGTTGAATTGCAGCTGCAGCCGCTGGAACATCCCACCTTCTGCTTCCTGCAGCCACACTGCCTGTTCCCACAGCGGCCCCGGCACGAGCACTGCGGGAGAGATCCCTGCTCAGCCCAGGGGGCAGCTCAGGGACAGCGACGTCCCCGAGCCACCACACACCTCTCTGTGCCAGCCCTGCGGCCCAGATAAGGCACAAAACCCTCCCACTGCACGCCCATCTCTTGCTGCAGGACCCCCAGGATGAGAGCCTTCAGTTCCTCAGGTTATCCCAAAGGATCAGTGGAGAAACTACATCTCCCCGTCCTCTGTACACACACAGGCCCTTGGACACAGCCAGCGAGTCCCTGGCAGGTCCTGGATCAAAGGTCACTGGATCTTACCCCCATGAGGTTTTTCTTCGCCCCTCTGGCTGCTTTGGCAGGAACCCAGTCGGAATCTTCCCCGGAGTCAGAGAGCAGCTCCTCCAGGTCCATCGTGGGGCTGGGCGCGCGCGGCTTGGCCGTGGTCTGCCGGCGGGCCCGGGGCTGCACACAGCGAGCAGGGAATCAGGGGCAGGAGTGACACAGGGCTTGCAGTTCATCCCTATTCATCCAGTGCTTATTTCATATTTCACTGAGGTACTCAGAGCCCCCACACTCCCGTTCCTCAGCCAGCCAAGAAGGCGAGCGAGGAAGAAAACCATCAAATTGGCAGGATTAAAAACTCAGTCAATTTAAACTCCTGTAAGTGGCAACTCCTTGGAAGTCTGAGTCATATTTGTTGTATCACATGACAAAAAAACATTTGTGTCAGTCTTGCCCACATAGCTTTAAATCATTTCCTCCTCCCAGCACTAAGATTTGGCTCTTTGCAAGGCAATGGTTACACTTGCTATGACACATTCTTTGCTCCACAGTTTAGAGACTGGAAATGCTACAGATAAAACATCTGGATTGTGAAGGAGGATGTAGAGTCAGACAGAAGTAGAAGGAGGAAACAGGTTAGGAGGTTTGGTTGCCTTTTTTTAAAATCAAAAAACTAGTGCAAGGTAGTTTTGAGTGTTCTGAAAAGGACTGAAGGGGCCAACTTCAACCAGCAGAATGAGCTGCCTGGTAAAAAGCAACTTAGGAGAAAGAATCCAAACTATTAATAGCCAAGATTAACTTTGGAGAGGAACTCAGGTACAATCCAAGCATGAGATCTGAGCAGGATCTTACTTTGGCTGGGATATATTCAAAAGAAGAGTCTGGAGACTCTGGTGGCCTTTGCTGGATGTGCCGGAGCTTCTGGCCACTGACAACTTGGAGGAGCAGCAGTTTCTGGTAAAAGGGACAAGAATTAGCTTTGCAAAATACACAAATCAACGGCCATTCATCTCTCAAGGCTCTACCTGTTTCAGAGAGGCATTTTCCTGGAGGAGTTCCTGGTTCTCCTCCTTCGTTTTCTCCAGCTCTTCCTCCTGTTTGCAAGGCAAGAGGAAATTTATTTAATTAAAGGTAAAGAGAAAAACTGCAGGATTGTTCAGACCTGCACAGCAACTCTCCCCTGCCAAGGGAACGCTCACAGTCCTCCTGCACCTCCCTCATTCCAAAGCTCCTGTTCCAAGTACCAGGTATCCCAAAGGATCACACCCTCCCTCCAAGCCACAGCCAGACACTGTACCTGGAACCTGAGTCGCTCCTGCAGCTGCTTCTCCTGCTCATTTAGGGAATCTTCCCATTTCTTCTCCTCTGCTTCCTTTTGCTGGAGTTGGCTGAGCAGGTACAGAACCTAAAAGCAAGTTAGAAGGACCAGGTAGGAATTCCTGAAGGAACAGCTGTCCAGGCCCAGGCATCAAAAGCCTTGGCAATTTCAGGAAGACTCTGCCACTTCAGCATTATTCCACCCTCATCTACTGAAAAGTGATCTTGTGCTCAGGTGTAACATCCTTAAAGCATGAAAACAGTTACTGGATAAACTTGCACAGGGCACAGGATGAATAAGGAGATTTGGCTTTTGATTAAAATCATCTGCAAAAGTCTAAATTTGAGTTTATGTGCAGCACCAGCCTGATTTCATCACATCCCCTTTGCCTCTGAGCACACCTGGGAAATCAGTCCCAGAGCCCAAGACTTCCATGACTTGTGTTTTACCTTTTCCTGGTGCTGCTGTTCCTGCATGACAAGCTGGTTTTGGAACTCAGTCTCCAGCTCTGTGACGTGGTTTCTCTCCTCAATCAGCATCTTCTGCACGTCTGAGCAGGTGGCTTTGCCCTGCTCCAGGCTGCTCTGGAGCTTGCTCTCCTGGACTTTGGAGGACACCAGCTGGAACAAGAGCAACGTTTGGTCAGGGATTCCACGGTGGGGAAGGTGCTGCTGGCTGGAGGTGAAGCATTTCTGTCATTTCCAGCCACCCCAGGAACTGGGCTGGCACCAGCCAGAGGGGAATTCAGAGCCAGAGACCTGACAACCAGCTTGGAAGAGCAAAACAGGGAGCAGGTTTTGTTAACAGTTCTAAGTTCTTCTCCCTTCCTGCAGGGAGAAGAATCTTCCAAAATACTTGGAGTATTTTCCTTTTTACTCTTTGCCTTTCCAAGCACCAGGGAGTGACAGAGGACTCTGTCCTTCACTTGCTCTCTCTCCTTGATGCCACAACAACCCAATTCCAGGATAAAAGAGTGCTCCACTCCAATTCCTTTAGTCACTTCCATTCATTCCTGGCTAATCAGAGTTAAAGCCTTTGTTTTAGGGATAAAATCCAGCTTTTACCTCTCCCAGGAGGTACTTCAGAGCACATTTGGCCTCCAGGATCGTGGCAATGCTGTCCCAGCGCTGCTTGGCACGATCCCCGTTGTCTGCATCCAGGAGTTTCTGCTGCAGGTCTGCTATCTGGGCACTCCTGGGGAAGAATCCGTGGATTTGGGGTTACAACACAGGAGAAAACCAGGGCTAAAGTTACTGTTCCCAGAATATCAGGTGAAAGAGTTAAGTTACAATTTTGATGCCTTAGTTGGGCAGCTGGAGCCTGCATTGCCACACTGGGGAGTTCTGCCTTCCCTTCACATTCCCAAAGGAGGGAGGAAGGTTTTCCCCATGCAGAGGTGCTCACAAACAGCTAAGAAGAATCCAGGCTTAGTGACTGAGTAATGTCTACATTGTGGAAAACTCCAAGCCAGGAAAACCCCATGCTCTCATCTCGTGGTTCCCAGTTCAGTGTATAAATATTTCACATTCTCTTCCATTTCACAGAAGAGTTGGGATGGAAATGTGGGAAAAAACCAGAGGCAAGGCTGTGCAGATCAGCTCTGTGGTACTGCCTTACCTGAGCTCCATCTCGGTTTCCAGGCTTTCTATCTGCTTGGATATGGAGAGATCCACCTCTGGGGACTGCAGCTCTGCCAGGCAGTAGGTCCTTCTCTGAGGAATTGCAGCCAAGGGAGAACAGGGGGGGAAATGACACCTTTAGACAGCCCAGCACAGAGGAGCAGCTCTCTCCAGAGCTGCAATTCCAGGGCTCCTTCCCCAGGCACAAAGCCTTTGATAAGGGTGTGACCCACTCACAGCCCTCGGAGGTCGAGTCCCACCATTCACCCAACACTCCCAGGGCCACATCCACACTTTTTTGGGACACTCCCAGGGATGGTGGTTCCATCTTTGCCCTGCACAGCCTGTGCCAAAGCCCTTCATATATCAGTGCCCCTTCAGAGAAGAAATGTTCCCCAATTGCACGACTGACCAAGTCACTTCAGCACCTCTTCCCCACGTGAACCCTTTCTCCCAGAATGGCAGCCAAGGATGGAGACCCTTCCCTACCTCCCAAGGGAACAGGGCAGACAGGAGTGAGGATCACAACAACCCCAGTGCTGCTGAGCACCCCGAGGGCTGGGACAGGGAAAGGGCCTTTCCCCCTCACCCGGAGCTTCGGAGGCGGGTTTTCCCCGGAGTCCTTCTTCTCTTTGAGCTGCTGCAGCTCCTGGGCCAAGATCTTCCTGTCCTCCAGCAGGTCTGCCAGGTGCCTCCGAGCCTCCTCGGTGCTGACCAGAACCTCCACTTCGTTTGCCAGCCAGCTCTGCCCCAGGAAACCCACCAGGAAAGGGTTTAGTGGAGCTTCAGCTGCAGGACTGAGCGCTGCTCCGGGAAGGCGTTTCAGAGCCACGGAATAATCCCACTGCACCTCCCTGCTCCTCCCCTCCCTGCTCCAGCCCCTCCAGAGCCCCCCAGTCCCAGTTTCCCCCTGCTGGGATGACAAACACGCTGTCACCCACCTTCACTCGGGCAGCCACTCCTTCCAGGCCGCGGCTCTGGCTCTCCTTGCGCTTGTCCGCAGCCTCCCTCTGCCTCTGCAGGGCGTCCTTCAGCCGCTTGTTGGCAGCTGCTGCCTGGAAAACAGTCCCCAGGAGCTCAGCAGCAGCTCTGGCACCTCACCTGCAACAGCTGGGAGCACGAGGGAGCGCCCAGCCAAGGCACTGGGACAGGGAGAGCACAAGGGGAATAAACCAGGAGCACCCAGTCAAGGCCTCCAGTCGTTGACTTATTTCCTCTGCTGAGATTCCTGGTTTAAGGAGAACCTGCCTCTAGGCCTCAGGAGTAGAAGAAAACATCCCAAACCAGGGTTGCAAGATGCATTTCTTTGACACATCCACTTTGAAAGGATTTTGAACTGCAATCTAATACACCCATGCCCAAATTCACTTCACACTTAAGCCTGGCCAACTGCAATGGATTTCCAGAGCAGCCTGATGCCCAGAGTGGAATTCAGCCTTTAAGGAGCAGATTTAGCTAGGATCCCTCAAAGGCTACGAGGCAGAAGCGTGGCTGTCTCTGCAGAGAACAGCTCTTATTTCCATCCCCCAAGCTGCCTTTAAGGTTTGTGCATGTCCCAGTGCATCCTGCAGCCCCCCTGGGCAGCCCCTGGCACTGCTCAGGGCTTTCTGTGAGATTTTCCTCCTCACCTCCTCTGTTTTGCGCCGAAGGACATTGGCCTGTTTCTGGAAATCCCTCTCCAGCTTGAGGAGCTCGTACTGTCTCTTACGATCCTGCAGGGAAACACCACGAGAACAGATGGAAAAGTCACCTGGGCTCCAGAGTTTCCATGACAAAGGTTCTGGGGCCTAAAGGCTGGATGAGACTGAAGCCCACAAGTCCAACCCTGAGCATCCCAAAGCACTGAGGGGTAAGAACTGCTGTGGGATCAGAACTCCAGATGTTTGCTGTCCATTACACTGGGTGCCACAACCAGCTGGATTTCCTGAACCTGCAGATTCAATATTCCTTTGACAGTTTAAATGCCTCCCATTCTGGGGCCAAACCCTACAACTTTAAATACTTCAAATACTGAATATTTTTGCTTTCTGCCTCAGAGCTGAGTCACAACTCTGTCAACATCTTTAGGATCTCCAGCCACAAGTTCATTTACAACAACTGGTGAAAGGTGGCGGCCATATGAACCAACCTTCTCTTCAAAGCATTCCCAGCTGGTTTTCAGTTGTTTCAACCCTTGCAGCAAGCACTTGACTGATTTGTCTTACTCTTGGGAGGGTGGTACAGTCTGAGGGGGTTGTTTGCTCACCTTTTCCTTCAGCTGGATCACTTCCTTGTCCTTCTTTTGCTTCCACTGCCTGAATTTCTCAGTGTCTTCTTTCATCTGCCGCATCAGCTGGACCCTTTGGTGCTTCATTTCCTGAAAAATATAATAGGCTGGAAGAACTGTCCCGGATTTACATCCTGGGGAGCTTCAACCTGCATTTCCCTTGTGTCTGTCAGGTGAGGGGAGTGGCAGGTGGGAAATCTTAGCGTGCTCCCCCTCAGGACACTCTCCAAGTGCTAAAACCCAGGGATTCATTTTTTAAGAGCCAGAAGACCCTTTGGACTTATTTTACCCCTCCAAATCTCAGCAGTCACCTGCCTATTGTGCTCCTCCAGCAACTGTGCTCCCATGGCCAAAGGAACCGTGCCCAAAACTGCTGCTCTCAGTGTGCCAGAGCAGAAAGGGAGTGATTTCTGCGTGGGAGCTGCTGTGTCTGCTCTGGGCAGTCAGGAGTGCAGTTAGGATTACCCTGATCTCCTGGTTCAGTTTGGACACCGTGCGTTCCGTGGACTCCTTCAGCTTCAGGAGCTTGGATTGCTCGTTCAGCTTCTTCCTCAGCTCGCTGATTTGTCCCTCCAGCTCCTGCAGCCTTTTGCGCCGCCGTTCGCTCAGCCTGGGAAGACACCAGCCTTTGAACACAACCCCTCTCCAATTCCAGAGACACCTGACACTAAATGGTGTGTTATCACCTTTCCTGCTGCTGAAAGCCCACAGGGGGATGCTCTGCAGCTCATACAACCACCCTGGCACGTCAGAGGGACTCACTGGCATCAATAACAGACTTCATAGATAGTACAAGACACTGGATTTTCAGACATAACAGTCACACTCACTTGGCCTGGTTGATATCCTTCTTTGCATTGTGCAGAGCAAGGACCAGTTCTTCCTTTTCTTTTTGCAAATTGCTGACCTCCAATTCCAGATCCTTGATGTTAGTCTAGAAAGGACAAGATTAGTCAACCTCCAAAGAAAAGCCTTGAAAATCCACTGTGAGATTTAGGACAAAGATTTAGGACAGAGAACCTTGAGATCCCACAGAACCACTGTGCCAAGTGATTATGGAGTAATTCCAGAGATGGCAGAGCCCAGCCCAGCAGGGGAAGCTGCCCAAGGGGGCAGTGACCCAGCTGAGGAACAAACAGGCCCAAATCAGAACGTGCTCAGGAGAGGAGCACGGAGGGTCAGCAATCATCAGGAAAAAGGAACTGAACAAAAAGGATGCCCAGTTTACCTGGTACTGGGACTGAATGGGCTCCAGCTGATTATCATTCTGAGCCATTTTTTTGGCAAGTGCCTCTTTCAGGGTCAGGGCTTTGTTGAGCTCCAGCAGCTCCTTGGACAGCTGGGCCTGGCGAAGGGCGTGTTGGGTGGTGAAGTCGTTCGAGGCTCTCTTGGAATCCTGGCCCAGTTCTGCTTCCTGGAGGAGACACAGAGTGAGCATTTGGATTAGAAAATGAGCATGAGGGAACAGAGAAAAGTGATGAGGAGACAAAAACCTGCACTGCTGAGCCCCCCTCACTTACACCAGTAGCCTCCTGTTCAGGGCTTGCCACCTCTGCAGCAGCTTCTGCTGTGGCAGCATTTTCACTCTGTAGAGGAGAAAGAGAAGATGATTTTGGTGAAAAGGGAAAGAGGGAGTAAAATGAAGCTACAAACAGTCTGTTGGTACATTAGGACAAAGTATAATGTGATTCTGCTCTGGTCAGAATGCTCTGAGAAGGGGAGACCATTGTCTTCCTCTTTTATAGTGACAAAAGTCCTCCTGGACTAGTTGGACAAGCCATTCCTCACAGCCTTCCCTGAATTCCAGCCTTGGCAGCCAGCTGAGTCTGGGAATGGGGGGAGTGTCTAAGGACCTCAAGGAGACAAAGATCTGGCAACTTCTATTTAACCATTTCAGGTCCCTGCAATTTGTGTTTTTCATTAAAACTACCAAGTTCCTAACAACAACTTATGGACTGTAAATCCATGCTGATTTCCCACTACCAGAATCTGTTATGGAGACTCTTCTCCCACAGGTGGCCTTTCTGCAGCATTAAAAGCACAATAAGACAGTTTTTAAGTGGATATCAAGTCACTTCATGCTTAGAATTCCTGGGCTCCCTGAGCAAAGTCTCTACAGAGTGGAATCCTCTGCTGAGCAGATCAGCAGAAGAATCCCAGATTGTACCAGTAAACTTGGGTAACACACAACTCCTCCCTCCCTCCCTGGATCCAGCCTTACCTGCAACTCAGCCAACACCTGCTGCAGGTTACGAATCACCTCCACGTTTTCCTTCAGCTCCTCATCCTCCACTGTCTCCACCAACTTCTGCAGGTCCAACTTGCACCTGCAGAGCACACAGGGGAGCAAATGCAGGGCACCCAGTAAGGAACAACTCTCCCCACTCAACACACAAATGAGTTCTGGATGAACAAACACCAGCTGTTTGTACCCAGTTTATCCCATTTCCCTGCCCAGCAGGAGGAGGGTGTGCTCACACTTACACAGCGTGCTGCTGCAGCTGCTCTAGCTTGGCATTCATCTTCTCATTTTCTTGTTCTGTCTGAGGGGAGGCAGAATCACACTGAATTGCAGAGGCAAGGTAAGAAGCCAGGAATCAACTAATTAATTTGTACCAAAAGACATCTTGGCAGTGTGTGGCAAATCAAGGCACTGAAAGGTCCTGCATGATCATGGCCACCAGTTTGTTTAGATTGAACAGCATTTTTTCAGGAATGTACAAGACAACAGAAGCAAAACAGGGTGGAAAAGACAGAGCACAAGAGTGCAAGTGCTGGGATTTAAAATATTACAGCAACAGAAGAGCTGAAACATTCATGGCTCCTTTTCTTTACTGAAGTTACAGATCTGTAGGCAGCCAGATTCTGGCAGACTTTTGGTTCTGACTGACTTGAAATCAGTGTGAAAGGAATATTAAAGAGAGATTGCCAACATGCCGTTAGTGCAGGACCTGCTATTGATTCATCTTCAACTTAAAGCTCTCCTTGGTAACTGGACCTTACCAGGATCATCCTCTCCAGCATCTGTGCTGTCTGCCCAGCAGCCTCACTCAGGCCCTGGCTCAGCTTCTGGTTCTCTTCCATCAGGCACTGGTTCTTCTCCATCAGGGACTGAAGGTTCTCAGAGGGTGCCAGGCTTCTGAAACAGCAAGGACCCTTTGGTTGGGAACATGACTTTGCCAGAGGTTTGGAACAGCACAGAAATCACCTCCAAGTTCCCCAAATAATTTACAGTAAATATCCTAGAATGGTCTGGGTTGGAAGGACCTTAAAGATATTTTATTTCCAAACCCCCTGCCATGGGCAGGGACACCTTCCACTATCCCAGGCTGCTCCAAGCCCCATCCAGCCTGGCCCTGGACACCTCTATAATATAGGTTGAACCTCCAAATACAGGTTAAACTGCATGTACTGGGTTTTGAAGCATCCTCAGAAGAAAACAACTACACAATCCATCTCCTTCCTGCATTTGGTGCTTTTAAGAACAATGGGGATGGACATGTCCTACATTTAGGGCAGTAGGGTGAATAAAAGAGGCATGAACTGGTCTGAGAAACGTTTACTCAGGACATGTTGCCTGGTTCCTCTCATATTTCCTGCAAGGGATGTTTGCAATCCTAAGGGGTTTGCTACAAAGTGAAATGACCTGTGGAATTCCAGTAACCATGACAAAAAGGGGAAAAAAGCAACCAGTTTGCTCTCCCCTCATTGCACAGCACCTCCTGGAGCAGAAGAAGATCCAGAGGCTTTTCTGTGCCACACACCAGATACCTGAGCACTGAACAACAAATCTTACTTGATAGACACAGGGAGAGTCCCTCCATGGGCCTGCAGCAGCAACACCTGCAGCTCTTGGACCTGGAAAGACAAACAATTCCTGCTTGCAAATCTCTCCCATAAAGTAACTCGATGGTTGAAGGAACACCCTTCAGATCCTTGGTCTTTCTGAGTCAGCTGCTCCATAATTCTGTTTTGCCACTGCCTGAGGAAAGCAGCCATGGTGCTCCAGAATTTCAAGTCATTCACTGCTGAAATAGAAGCTGCCTTCTTTTCCCTCTGGAGTGACCAGAGGAACACTCTCACTTCCCACTCTGTGCTGGGCACAGGCAGGAGATGTCAGGAGGGCACCAAACCATCACTGCATTTCTAATGTTGCCTTTAGCCTGGGCACCCACCCCCCTTTCTGTCTGGCATTGCCTGGCTGCTGTAACGTTACAGAAGTACTCTTACATTCCCTTTCCAGCACCCAGAGCCTTTCCTTGCTGGTTCCTGAGCTCAGAACCGAGAGGACAGACCCTGCCCCAGGAGGATGTCCCACAGACCTGCTGCTTGAGCTGGTGCAGCTCAGCTGCCTGGGGGTCCACGTTGACAATGGGCTTGTTCTTGATCTTCCTGGCCCTGTCAGCGTAACGCAGAGTGTTGAGGGTCTCCTCCAGGTTGGAGTCTGCTGGGCTCACACAGGCAATCATCAGGGTGTGGCTGTTCCCTCCCAGGGAGTCTGACAGGGAGAACAAGGGATGAGCAAAGCTTGCACAGTTCTGAAGCAGAGAGGTTTTTTGAAGGCCAAAGCCAAGTCTCAGCTCTAAACACCACTAATATCAGCACTAAAGCCCCACTAATATCACTGTAAAGTATAAAGTAATTCCTTTATGCCATTTCTGGCCTTGTTCTTTCAGGTTTTCCCCTCCCTTTCTCACCTAATAACAATCAAGACCTCCATGAAAATCCAGGTATCAGAATTCTCTTCAGTTTAAGGAATTATTGGCTAAGAACTGCATGGCATTTCATCCTTTAGTTTTACACTGACACACCTTGGCTACTTCAAGCTCCTGATTAGAAAAAGGGGCCCCACATGCAGCAAAATCCAGTTTTTAATTAGGGACTCTCAGATATGGAAAACACTGAAGAGCATTTATGCCAAATTATTTAACTACCACAAACATCCCAGTAAGTTCATTACCAAAGCTGTGCCCGTGTGAAAGGTTAATTCAGATAAATAAATGTATTAAAATACCATCACAACTCTTGAAAAGTACCACAAAGACCACATATTCAGACCAAGAAGCAAATCAAACATGAGGCTCCCAGGGAAGGCACAGACAGCTTGAGTTTCATTCTGGCTGTGATATCATCCAGTAAGTTGCTATAATTAAGGTACAATAATAGATCTCTGCTCCCAGACTTGGCTTCTCATCTTTCCCACCAAAAATATGCTCTGAATTTGTCTCGTTTCCTCCTGTCATAGAAACTGCAGGAGAGCAGGACTCATTTAGGAGCTCATCTCACTGCACTTGCAACCTAAAAATAAAGAGTTCAACAGAGGTCTGGCTTCAGGGAGAAGAGGAACTAAATAAATGAATCCCTCTGCCAGCAGCAGCTCCTGCTCTGAGCTGTGCTTTGGTGGCTGTTGGTTTTTCTCCTCCTTTGTTTAAGGTGCATCATGTTATTTAAAACACAGATTTTAGGCTTTGTCATCACCTGGCTCTTACCTTGCAGCAGCCTTGTCAACTTGGAGTCTCTGTAGGGCACAAACCCACCCTTTTTGTTCTCATCTCCAAGAGCACTGATGACGTTCCCCAGGGCCAGGAGGCCCTTGTTGATGTTGATCCCTGCAAACAGACCCCAGGGAGCAGAGTTAAAAACTGCTCATGTCCTGCCCTTAATAAAATGTAAGAAGGTTCAAAAAGGGTATTGCAAGGGTTAAAGAACTGCCTTGCTCTTTTATTATCTCCAAAGTGATTAGAAACCCAGCTCTGCTGACCCTCTGCCTACAGACCTTCTTTTAGTCTGTCTCCCTCAGCCTTGGTCTTCTTCTGTCTCTCAGAGCCAGCAAGATCCACCAGGTGTAGTTTGGAGTGAAAGCTGCAGTTCCTGTGGCAGAAATAGATTATTTTATCTCTCAGTAAAGCGCAGTGAGGAAAGGAGCAGCCCAGGAGCTGAAATACCAGAGACAGACACACAACAACTGCCTCGAGTAGCTCAGAGCAGGACCAAGACCAGGATTATGGAATTTTGGGCAGGTAGCTCCCAAGAGCTGCTGGGAGTGGCTGCACAGTCCCACTCACTTGTCATTTTTCTTCTTCTGGTCGATGCAGATGGTGAAGATGGCGTGGGACCGTGAGGACTGGGAGTTCATGGCTGTGGATCCCACTGTCCTGGCATTGTTCCCTTGCTCCAGGCAGGACACGGTGTCTTGGGCACAGGTGACGTTTCTTTCTGTTAACCCCACAATCTGTAGCCAAGAAAAAAGCATTATGGATCTTCTCCTTCCTCTTCATCACAGTTTAGTCCAGAGAAATCCTCCTGCACCTCAGGCTGCACCAGACCAGGTGAGCTCCATTCCCAAGAATGTCTCACCTCAAGAGGCCTGGGGTGGATCCCCCCAGGAAAAATCTGTCCTGAATTCCCCATCAGTAACATGAAGTCACATCATCTCTCCCTCCTCCTACTCCTACACACTGCCCCCAGACTGCTGTGCCTGCCTGAGAGCCAGCTGGGCTCTGGGATCCATGGAGAAACCAGGGACCCAGAGGAAGCAGCAGCACAAGGATTCCCTGCACTGTGCTATAAACCCACAGCTGGACAAAACTGCTGAGAAAATCTCTGGGGCACTGCAAATTTCCCCCCAGGATCCCCTTTTTGCACATCTGCCAAGTGAGGAGCACAAGGGCAGCAGGGATTGGAGTGAAGGGACCCAAAGGACAACAACCTCAGACATTCACCTCAATCACCCTTCAAAGAGTCAGAGCAGCATGTGCAAGTGGCTTTGTCATGAACACCAGACCCTCTTGGTGCTGCCCTGAGTGAAGCTCAGGCTCAGGAGCCCAGGTTTGAGGGCGGGGAGTGGCTGTGCTGATTCCCTGGGCAGTGTTCAGGGAGTCAGGCAGTTGTGCCACCAGCACACTCCTCCCCAGTGCCACCCCCTCGTGCCCCCACACCCCACAGGGCAGCAGACCTTGATGCCCTCCTTGGGGTCCTCCCTGATGCTGATCTGGGAGGAGCGTTCCCTCGAGGGGCACAGCAGGTCCAGGATGTCCTCGTTGTAGATCTGGAACAGCACAAGAGCAGCTCAGAGTCAGCAGCCTTGCAGGAGGACAACCCACCCGAGAAAGGTGTGGTGATGCCGGAATCAGGGCTAATCTGGCATCACACTCTACTCATTTCACCTTTAGAGAAAAACACCTTGGATAAGACCCAGTTTCTGGAGCCTTAGGTGTTGATTTATTCAGTGTTTATTACTTGGAGGAGCAGGCCCCAAAGCTCAGTTAATTCAAAACTCGATAACAGCTTGAGAACCAACATTTTTACCTCGAGATAAGAAACTTTGAGGACAAATTCCCAATCCTGCCTTTGCTGCTTCTCCTCAAAGAGCAGCCTGATGACCCTTGGGATGACCCCCACGCTGGGCTCGTGCTCCTGCATGGCCGTGTAGGTGCCTCCCATGGAGTAGGTTTTCCCAGATCCAGTCTGTCCATAGGCCAAGACAGTGGCATTGTATCCTGGGGGAACAAAGGACACAGGATCAGTCACGTGGGAACCACAGACTTTGAACAAAGCTGGGAAAACCACCCTTCCAGAAACAGTGTCAGTTCACACCAGCTCCAAGCACAGTCACAGACAAGGAAATGTCAATGATAAGCCCCCAAAACACAGATAGAGCTTCCCACTTCCAGAGAGCAGGGTTAGATGGGATATTGGGAAGGAATTCCTGGCTGGGAGGGTGGGCAGGCCCTGGCACAGGTTGCCC